>JAWZYU010000002.1:108236960-108836960 GCA_038380435.1 Ryuthela nishihirai | reverse complement strand
AACCTTCGTGTACAGTCGCTCAAAAAAGTATCTGAACACTATTGTTGATTATAGAATTCAGAAAAAATATCTAACAACGATCCTTTTTTTAGAAATTAGTGATCTGGCAACCTTCGTGTACAGTCACTCAAAAAAGTATCTGAATACTATGGTTGATTACAGAATTCAGAAAAAATATCTGGCAACGATCCTTTTTTTTAGAAATTAGTGATCTGGCAACCTTCGTGTACAGTCGCTCAAAAAAATATCTGAACACTATGGTTGATTATAGAATTCAGAAAAAATATCTAACAACGAATCTTTTTTAGAAATTAGTGATCTGGTAACCTTCGTGTACAGTCGCTCAAAAACGTATCTGAACACTATGGTTGATTATGGAATTCAGAAAAAATATCTAACAACGATCCTTTTTTAGAAATTAGTGATCTGGCAACCTTCGTGTACAGTCGCTCAAAAACGTATCTGAACACTATGGTTGATTATGATATTCAGAAAAAATATCTAACAACGATCCTTTTTTAGAAATTAGTGATCTGGCAACCTTCGTGTACAGTCGCTCAAAAACGTATCTGAACACTATGGTTGATTATAGAATTCAGAAAAAATATCTGGCAACGATCCTTTTTTAGAAATTAGTGATCTGGCAACCTTCGTGTACAGTCGCTCAAAAAAGTATCCGAACACTATGGTTGATTATAGAATTCAGAAAAAATATCTGGCAACGATCCTTTTTTAGAAATTAGTGATCTGGCAACCTTCGTGTACAGTCGCTCAAAAAGGTATCTGAACGCTATGGTTGATTACAGAATTCAGAAAAAATATCTGGCAACGATTCTTTAGAAATTAGTGATCTGGCAACCTTCGTGTACAGTCGCTCAAAAAAGTATCTGAACACTATGATTGATTACAGAATTCAGAAAAAATATCTGGCAACGATTTTTTAGAAATTAGTGATCTGGCAACCTTCGTGTACAGTCGCTCAAAAAAATATCTGAACACTATGGTTGATTATAGAATTCAGAAAAAATATCTAACAACGAATCTTTTTTAGAAACTAGTGATCTGGTAACCTTCGTGTACAGTCGCTCAAAAACGTATCTGAACACTATGGTTGATTATGGAATTCAGAAAAAATATCTAACAACGATCCTTTTTCAGAAATTAGTGATCTGGCAACCTTCGTGTACAGTCGCTCAAAAACGTATCTGAACACTATGGTTGATTATGGAATTCAGAAAAAATATCTAACAACGATCCTTTTTTAGAAATTAGTGATCTGGCAACCTTCGTGTACAGTCGCTCAAAAACGTATCTGAACACTATGGTTGATTATAGAATTCAGAAAAATATCTAACACGATCCTTTTTTAGAAATTAGTGATCTGGCAACCTTCGTGTACAGTCGCTCAAAAAAGTATCCGAACACTATGGTTGATTATAGAATTCAGAAAAAATATCTGGCAACGATCCTTTTTTAGAAATTAGTGATCTGGCAAACTTCGTGTACAGTCGCTCAAAAAAGTATCTGAACGCTATGGTTGATTACAGAATTCAGAAAAAATATCTGGCAACGATTTTTTAGAAATTAGTGATCTGGCAACCTTCGTGTACAGTCGCTCAAAAACGTATCTGAACACTATGGTTGATTATGGAATTCAGAAAAAATATCTAACAACGATCCTTTTTTAGAAATTAGTGATCTGGCAACCTTCGTGTACAGTCGCTCAAAAACGTATCTGAACACTATGGTTGATTATAGAATTCAGAAAAAATATCTGGCAACGATTCTTTTTTAGAAATTAGTGATCTGGCAACCTTCGTGTACAGTCGCTCAAAAAAGTATCCGAACACTATGGTTGATTATAGAATTCAGAAAAAATATCTGGCAACGATCCTTTTTTAGAAATTAGTGATCTGGCAACCTTCGTGTACAGTCGCTCAAAAAAGTATCTGAACGCTATGGTTGATTACAGAATTCAGAAAAAATATCTGGCAACGATTTTTTAGAAATTAGTGATCTGGCAACCTTCGTGTACAGTCGCTCAAAAAAGTATCTGAACACTATGATTGATTACAGAATTCAGAAAAAATATCTGGCAACGATTTTTTAGAAATTAGTGATCTGGCAACCTTCGTGTACAGTCGCTCAAAAAAATATCTGAACACTATGGTTGATTACAGAATTCAGAAAAAATATCTGGCAACGATCCTTTTTTAGAAATTAGTGATCTGGAAACCTTTGTGTACAGTAGCTCAAAAAAGTATCCGAATACTATGGTTGATTATAGAATTCAGAAAAAATATCTAACAACGATCCTTTTTCAGAAATTAGTGATCTGGCAACCTTCGTGTACAGTCGCTCAAAAAAGTATCTGAACACTATTGTTGATTATAGAATTCAGAAAAAATATCTAACAACGAATCTTTTTTAGAAATTAGTGATCTGGTAACCTTCGTGTACAGTCGCTCAAAAACGTATCTGAACACTATGGTTGATTATAGAATTCAGAAAAAATATCTAACAACGATCCTTTTTTAGAAATTAGTGATCTGGCAACCTTCGTGTACAGTCGCTCAAAAACGTATCTGAACACTATGGTTGATTATGGAATTCAGAAAAAATATCTAACAACGATCCTTTTTTAGAAATTAGTGATCTGGCAACCTTCGTGTACAGTCGCTCAAAAACGTATCTGAACACTATGGTTGATTATAGAATTCAGAAAAATATCTAACAACGATCCTTTTTTAGAAATTAGTGATCTGGCAATCTTCGTGTACAGTCGCTCAAAAAAGTATCCGAACACTATGGTTGATTATAGAATTCAGAAAAAATATCTGGCAACGATCCTTTTTTAGAAATTAGTGATCTGGCAACCTTCGTGTACAGTCGCTCAAAAAAGTATCTGAACGCTATGGTTGATTACAGAATTCAGAAAAAATATCTGGCAACGATTTTTTAGAAATTAGTGATCTGGCAACCTTCGTGTACAGTCGCTCAAAAAAGTATCTGAACACTATGATTGATTACAGAATTCAGAAAAAATATCTGGCAACGTTTTTTAGAAATTAGTGATCTGGCAACCTTCGTGTACAGTCGTTCAAAAAAGTATCTGAACACTATGGTTGATTATAGAATTCAAAAAAAAAATAGCTGACAATTTTATTTTAGAAATTAGTGATCTGGCAACCTTCGTGTACGTACATCAAAGTTTCCAGATCACTAATTTCTAAAAAAAAATCGTTATCAGATATTTTTTCTGATTTCTGTAATCACACGAAGGTTGCAAGATCACTAATTTCTAAAAAAAAAAAAATCGTTGCCAGATATTTTTTCTGAATTCTGTAATCAACCATATTGCTCGGAGATTTTGTTTGAACGATTGTACACGAAGATTGCCAGACCACTAATTTCTAATAAAAAAATCGTTCCCAGAAATTTTTTCTGAATTCTGTAATCAACCATAGCGTTTGAATACTTTTTTTGAGCGACTGTACAAGAATAAATCTATTTAAAAAGATTTCATTCACCGAAAACCTAAGTTGTAAACAAACTACCATGATTTCAATGTCTTAACAACCTATCATGGTAACATTTGGTTGTTTTTTTCACTTTCGGAGAAAATATGTTAAAAGAAATTTGTTTTTTTATTATTTTTCAGAGCATTTCTTCACTTGTAAGTCACTTAACAGATTCCAATTTCGGCTAACTCGGTGACCTTGTATTAGTAAGAGAGCAACAGATATTCAGTAAGCCCATTTCACAGATCATTTAACTGTAATCGAGATTTAATAATAGATATTTGAAATTCGTAGCGGGAATGTAAAGGATAAACTGTTTTTCGTAACCTAGGCAACCAGAGCGCCTGTTATCAATCTTCGTGAAGTGCCCATCAGACTTTTCTTTATCTTCTGATGACGTTGGATTGGATTGTTTTACCTCTGAGCGGCACTTTTTTTGCACACCATGGGCTAAATGGCCAGGTCACATGGACCCCCGAAGGCTCAGAGAAGGTTGGGGGAGGGGACCCACTGGAACAGCTGTTGGGAGACAGATGGTAGCCTCCCGTCAAGGCCATCCAGCGTGTTCTTTAACGTTGGGTTGTTTTACCTCTGAGCGGTACTTTTTTGCACACCATGGGCTAAATGGCCAGGTCACAAGGACCCGAAGGCTCAGAGAAAATTGGAGGAGGGGACCCACTGGAACAGCTGTTGGGAGACAGATGGTAGCCTCCCGTCAAGGCCATCCAGCGTGTTCTTTAACGTGCACAGGGTATGCTCTCCCGCACACGGGGCCACAGCTTAACGTTCCATCCGACGGACGGCGGCCTTTTCAAGCCCATCGGTGTCCCCTACTGACCGTGGGCAGGGCGGGGAAATTTTGCGGAGAAAAATCTCAACGCTGACCCAGTTGGGACTCGAACCTGGGAAATACAGATTACGAGCCTGGCGCGCTACCGACTGAGCCACCCCTGCCCCCTTCTGATGACGTAACGAGGGTGGGGGCAGAGAGGAGAATTCTGAAAAAGAAATTAGGGAAAAGTTGGAAAATTCTTGTTTCTGATTGTCAATATTAAATCGCAGAATCTAGCTGGGATTCTGCGATCCCAGCTAAATGGAATCACAGAATCCCATTTAGCATTAAATTAAATGGGAAGTCATTAAAGCAAATCTTTAAAGGTTTCGGAGATTGAACTTTTAGAGGTTAAAAGGAATTTTAAGAAAGTACTTTCAGATACCACTGAATTTCCAGAATGTTCCTATAATTGACAGGGGGATCGCAATTCTGTAGTTCCAAGATTCCATTCCCCCTATGCAAATGTTGAGATTCCCCACTTTTTCAAAAGCATTTTTTAAGCGTTCCATTGCAGCTAGGGACTTGATTTTCTAACCAAACATGGGGCAGGGGGAACCCGCCTACGAAATTTGGGACATTTCTCTGCGTACGTTGGGAATTGCAGAATGCCAGAATCTGACGAAATAAATATCTCGATTCTTTGCCACGGGCTCTGAGAGTGCGCGCCGAGTCAGCAATGACCTTTGCAACACCGGGTAATACATCTGTTCAAATTGTGATAAAATATCGGGGGGGGGGGGGTTACTCACAAAACAAAACTAACCTTTATTGCAGGAAACAACAGAATATGCTGATTAAAAGTGAAATACAAGCTGTCACAATTTCAGTAGAAACGAAGTCAAGGGCCAAGTGGGAACCTGATTTTTGAACCAATTACTGGGGCACACAAGGGACGCTGTACAGGGTTGGGTTGTTTTACCTCTGAGCGGCACTTTTTTGCACACCATGGGCTAAATGGCCAGGTCATATGGACCCTGAAGGTTGGGGGAGGGGACCCACTGGAACAGCTGTTGGGAAACAGATGGTAGCCTCCCGTCAAGGCCATCCAGCGTGTTCTTTAACGTTGGGTTGTTTTACCTCTGAGTGGCACTTTTTTGCACACCATGGGCTAAATGGCCAGGTCACATGGACCCCGAAGGCTCAGAGAAGGTTGGGGGAGTTTGGAGGAGGAGACCCACTGGAACAGCTGTTGGGAGACAGATGGTAGCCTGCCGTCAAGGTCATCCAGCGTGTTCTTTACCGTGCACAGGGTATGCTCTCCCGCACACGGGGCCACGGCTTCACGTCCCATCCGACGGACGGCGGCCTTTCCAAGCCCATCGGTGTCCCCTACTGACCGTGGGCAGGGCGGGGAATTTTGCGGAGATAAATCTCAACGCTGACCCAGCTGGGACTCGAACCTGGGAACTACAGATTACAAGCCTGGCACACTACCAATTGAGACACCCCCGCCCCAACGCTGTACAGGAAACTTGGATCGTGTGAATGAATATCACGGGAGCTATAGGGCGGCAAAATCTGTAGTAATGGAAATAAAAATCTCTGTGTTTTTTTATAGCTTACGCAGAAACTAAGACACGGACTTTCTTCATGTTGAAAATCTGTGCTAAAGTGTCGGGGGGGGGGGGGAGAGGGGTTCTTATAAAATTTACTTTCTGTGCAGTGCAAATAAGAATATACAGGTTAAGAGTGACAGCAGGGCAGCGCCGGGTACGTTCAGCTAGTAAAAAATAAACTATTTAAAAAATATAAGATACTTACAAACAATACATATAAATAATGAAGCAAGTTGATCAATAAAATGCAATTAGCCTAAGAACAATTAGTACAGTCGCTCAAAAAAAGTATCAGAACACTATGGTTGATTATAGAATTCAGATAAAATATTTGGCAACGATTTTTTTAGAAATTAGTGATCTGGCAACTTTCGTGTACAGTCGCTCAAAAAAGTATCCGAACACTATGGTTGATTATAGAATTCAGAAAAAATATCTAACAACGATCCCTTTTTAGAAATTAGTGATCTGGCAACCTTCGTGTACAGTCGCTCAACAAAATATCCTAACACTATGGTTGATTACAGAATTCAGAAAAAATATCTGGCAACGATTTTTTTAGAACTTAATGATCTGGCAACCTTCGTGTACAGTCGCTCAAAAAAGTATCCGAACACTATGGTTGATTACAGAATTCAGAAAAAATATCTGGCAACGATTTTTTTTTTAGAAATTAGTGATCTGGCAACCTTCGTGTACGTACACGCCAGATCACTAATTAAAAAAAAATCGTTGCCAGATATTTTTCCTTAATTCTGTAATCAACCATAGCGTTCGGATACTTTTTTGAGCGACTTTACGTTCAGCTAATATAAAATATTTATAATTCCAATTCTTTAGCTATCTACTTTCACCCCTCGAATTTTGAATGGCATTCATTATAGAATCGCTCACCCGGCATCACTTATTTACCACTCACTCCAAACCTGCAGATATCTTCTGACCTTCCCGCCACAACCCTAATCATTTATTATACCGGCCCCTGGGGCTTTAATTTTCGGAATTCAACCCTTGTGCCAGCGATCGCGAAACTCCTAGAGACAGAGAGGCTCGCGGAATTTTGAAATGTTTTTTTTCGCTCCAAATTAAGATTAGCTCGAGCAAACAAGGTGTTATCGATCACATCTCCACGAAGCAATCGGAGTGCCCTCTGTCACCGGAGAGGCCGAGGCAACAGGTGGCAAACGTCACTCGCGGTGATGGCCGCGTGCGCTCTCAACCTGCGACAAAACCGTGACCGCCAGAATTGCGTGCGAGGTGCGCGCCTGCTGCATCGCCATTGGATGATCCTCTGAGATCGACCGGTCAAGGTCACGTGGTAAGTGCTAAAATGTCGCTGCAAACGTACGTAGTAGTATTATCGTATCTTGTGAATCTTCTATCGATATTGGAATCGAAAGTTCCCCAATTGATTCCTGTCGATGCAGACGATTTCCGTTTTTCTGTCGTTTGGTTTCGCTTTCATCCATTGATCTCTATTGTTGCTTATCATCAATCAATCTGAATTTTTTTTTGAAATGACTCTAATGATCCATCTAGAAACAGGAGCCCAAGGTCAGTGAGAACAAAATTCAACTGTCATGGCTTGTTTAACCTCTGAGCGGCACTTTTTTTGCACACTATGGGCTAAATGGCCAGGTCACAAGGACCCCGAAGGCTCAGAGAAGGTTTGGGGAGGAGACCCACTTGAACAGCTGTTGGGAGACAGATGGTAGCCTCCCGTCAAGGCCATCCAGCGTGTTCTTTAACGTTGGGTTGTTTTACCTCTGAGCGGCACTTTTTTGCACACCATGGGCTAAATGCCCAGGTCACAAGGACCCCAAAGGCTCAGAGAAGGTTGGGGGAGGGGACCCACTGGAACAGCTGTTGGGAGACAGATGGTAGCCTCCTGTCAAGGCCATCCAGCGTGTTCTTTAACGTGCACAGGGTATGCTCTCCCGCACACGGCGCCACGGCTTAACGTCCCATCCGACGGACGGCGGCCTTTGCCACTACTGACCGTGGGGAGGGCGGGGAATTTTGCGGAGATAAATCTCAACGGTGACCCAGCTGGGACCCTAACCTGGAACTACAGATTACGAACCTGGCGTGACTACCAACTGAGCCACCCCCGCCCCACTCTTTGCTAGTTGAAAATAAGGTTTATATTATAAACAATCAGTGGAAATGGTAAAGTAACACTTTTCCAACTAATAACGATTATGAAAAGGACCACAGAATTAAATGAAGCTCAGAAGGACACCCCCGTAGGCAAATAAAGGTTAAAAAACACTGCTCTAGGAAATCTTTATTAAAAACTGTTTTCTAGAACAAAAATGATTTCTTTATCAAAGAACATCATGAGGTGTCGCCATCTATGGAGTGTTATTGAAACTAAATAATGTCATTTTAAATTTCTTTCTTCTATTGCTTTCTATATTTTTGCCTAATATTCTGTTATAAATTTAAAAAGGGAAAGTTATTGCAGTGAACTGATAGTTATTACTAGGAAAAATGTTTAGATTTTATTTCTGTTTTATTTCATTGTGACTAAACGGAAGAAAATAATTTTAAACATAAAAATAATACAAGGGGAAATTATAAAAAATTAAATAAAATTTCTTAGAATTTATGTTCCGAACAAAACTATTTAGATTATTTTTTATTTTAGATTATTTTCTCATTTATTTTTTCTCGTATAAAATTTATCTCCTTTGCAGTTGGAATTTATGCAAATTAATAAAAGTAGCCGTCCCGTGGCCGAGAGGTTAGCACGCTTGGCTACTGATCTACGGGACCTGGGTTCGAGCCCCGGATAAGGCATGGATGTATGTGTCGTTTTTCTGCTGAGGTCCTGCCATCCTCTCAGACCGTCTACAATGGCATATAAACTGACAGGCTCCTGTCAGACCTCTGTGGCAAGCAGCTGCTTGAGGAGGTATTTATATTTTTTTTTGTAATTAAAAGTAACGCCTGCATGAAATTCTGCTAGAATTCTTTGATTGTTTCTCAGCAGAAGATAAAGGCAGGCATTATCTTATCCATTGCAATATATGACGTCATTACTGCGTGCGCTATATCATCTGCTAAAATCCAGACAATAGAAAGATAAAAGTTTCAGATCTGACAGTTAACAGGATGAGTTCTTCTTTTGCAAAGAAATCCTGCTCGCTTCAGACTGCTTGGGTAAGAGATTTTATTAATTTCTTTCACTGATTGCTTTTTTTCCCCCAGATCATTAAAAATTTCAGGCACTTCGAGAGTGAAACAGTAAAATGGTCGATTTGCTAAGAAATAACAGGAAAACAAAGTATAGTCGCTCAGAAACTGATCCGAACACTGTGGTTGATTACAGAATTCAGAAAAAATATCTGGTAACGATTTTTTTTTAAAAATTAATGATCTGGCAACCTTCGTGTACAGTCGTTCAACAAAATATCCGAACACTATGGTTGATTACAGAATTCAGAACAAATATTTGGGAACGATATTTTTAGAATTTAGTGATCTGGCAACCTTCGCGTACAGTCGCTCAAAAAAAAAATATTCGAACAATATGGTTGATTACAGAATTCAAAAAAAATATCTGGCAGCGTTTTTTTTTTTAGATATTAGTGATCTGGTAATCTTCGTGTATAGTCGCTCGAAAAAATATCCGAACACTATGGTTCATTACAGAATTCAGAAAAAATATCTGGCAACAATTTTTTTTAGAAATTGGTGATCTGGCAACCTTCGTGTACAGTCGCTCGAAAAAATATTCAAACAATATGGTTGATTACAGAATTCAGAAAAAATGAAATATCTGGCAGCGATTTTTTTTTTTTAAGAAATTAGTTACCTGGCAACCTTCGTGTACAGTCGCTCAAGAAATATCCGAACACTATGGTTGATTACAGAATTCAGAAAAAATATCAGGCAAGGATTTTTATTTTAGAAATTGATGATCTGGCAACCTTCGTGTACAGTCGCTCAAAAAAATATCCGAACACTATGTGAATACAGAATTCAGAAAAAATATATAGCAACGATTTTTTTTTAAAATTAGGCATCTGGCAAACTTCGTGTACAGTCACTCGAAAAACTATTCGAACAATACGGTTGATTACAGAATTCAGAAAAATATCTGGCAACGATTTTTTGGAAATTAATGATCTGGCAACTTTCGTGTACAGTCGATCAAAAAGATATCCGAACACTATGGTTGATTACAGAATTCAGAAAAAATATATGGCAAAGTTATTTTAGAAATTAGTCATCTGGCAACCTTCTTGTACAGTCGCTCAAAAAAAATATCCGAACACTATGTGAATACAGAATTCATAAAAAATATCTGGCAACGATTTTTTTAGAAATTAGTGATCTGGCAACCTTCGTGTCACGTGTCACGTGACACGAAGGTTGCCAGATCACTAATTTCTAAAAAAAAATCGTTGCCAGATATTTTTTATGAATTCTGTATTCAACCGTAGTGCTCGGCTACTTTTTTGAGCGACTGTACGTATATGTTTTAGCCGGAAATTCGCCGCATTAATCAGAAAGCAAGAAAAAATTTTATGACTGTTATAATAATTAGAAAAAGCATTTGATTCTATATCCGATAGCACTTTGTTATTTAAACTAAGACAAATTAAATTATGCGGCAATTTGTATAATTCCTATTAAAATTTATTCAAAACGAAACATAGAAAACTGGAATCGGAAATATTTTTTTCGGAAATATTTTTTCTTCAATGAAAAAATTTCGTAATGGATCCTTTGATATATTCCACCCCCCCCCCCCCCCTTACGTTAAAATTGGCACTTCGGCAGATGATTTAATTTTTTGAACTTTTAAGAAAAATCTGACAATTATTAAAAATCGCTTACAAGAAAGATAAAATAAATTGCTGAATTATTGTGAAAAATGGAACTTAAAAATTTCTCATGAAAAACCAATTCTCTTATTTTCATAAAAATAAAAAATTATCACAAGATTTCATTATTAAAATAAAATTATTAATAACTGATCATTTTTAAGATTTAGGTATAACCTAGACGCAAAGTTAAAATGGAGTCAATATTTAGAGACATCAATCAAAAAAGCTAATAAATTATTGAATTTTTTAAGATACCTGAGCAGCTCAAAATGGGGATGTAGTGAAAAAAATCTAATATTATTAAATAAATCTGTTATTTTATCGAAATATACAATGGAATTGAACTTATTAATAATATGACCAAAACTAAAACAAAGAAATTAGAACAAATACAAAAAAAATTCTAAAATATTGTCTAGGTTTTCTACAAGGCACAAATAAACTAAATGTATATGCATAAACTGCCATCTTTCCAATAGATATGTTAAAAAAATATGTGTTAATCAATTTATTATATAGAATAACATTAAAAAACAAAAATCAACCTGTCATTGATAAGATTATTTATGATTTTAATAATAACAAAATCAATAAATTTAGTGAAAAAAATAAATTAAAAAATATTATACAAAATAACTTAAGTGGACATTATCCAATTGAAATTCCATACTGGACTTCTACTTTCTTAGTCATGGATAATAACATACCAGATATTGAATCAAAAACAAAATATAAATAAAATTATTTTAAGAAATCTAACAAAATTATTAATTCAAAATAAATACAAAAATTTTATACCTATATATATAGATGGTTCTTTGAACGGAGAAAAAAACCATAGTAACTGGATTTTTCTACTGCCCAAATGAAAACTTTGAGTATCAGTTTAAATTCAGCTCATAAAATCCTGTAATTTTTATTAGAACTAACAGCTATCATCTTAGCTACAAATGTGACTAAGAAATTTCATAACAGTAATATTGAAATATTTACAGATTCAAAATCATCTATTGACATAATATACCAGGATCCAATAAAAAATAATTTTAAAATTATAACTAATGATGTATTAATTTTAATCAAACAGCATATAGCTAATCAGAATATAATATATATTCAATGGGAACAAAAATGCTTAAAAATTAATGAAAAAGCGTATACATTAGCTAAATCAGCTATTAACTTAAACACGGCTAGTTGTTAGCACGCTTGGCTACTGATCTACGGGACCTGGGTTCGAGCCCCGGGTAAGGCATGGACGTATGTGTCGTTTTTCTGCTGAGGTCCCGCCATCCTCTCAGACCTTCTACTATGGCATATAAACTGACAGACTCCTGTCAGACCTCTGTGGCAAGCAGCTGCTTGATGGGGGTATTTATTATATTTTATAGAATCCCCTATATTAATATCTCTTATTATAAAACAAAATAAAATTAAAATAAATCAAGAACTACAAGAATGTACAAAGAAAAGGCTAAAAATATTCACAGATATTATGTTTCAGGCAAAATCACAACATTCAATAAATTTGGTTTAAATAAAATGGAAATCAATAGAATTTTAAGAATGAAAGTAGAGTTTGCAATGACTAAATCACTTCTATTCAAAACGAAAAAAGTAGACGCACCACTATACTTAACACGTAATTTACCAGAAACAATGGAACATCTTATTTTTAACAATGGAACATCTTATTTTTATTTGTAAAAAATATCATAAGGAAAGAAATAAATACTTTCAAAATCTCAGAAAATATAACATTAATGCACTCTACTTTAAAACTATACTGGAACCAGAAAATAAATATTTAAAAGGAAAATTCTATAAAATGCTAATTGCTTTTCTTAAAAAAATTAAAAAATATGAAACATTATAAAAAAAAATGAATGATGAGCATGTAAAGAAAATATATACAGGGTGATTCAAAACTCTTGGGCCAAATTTTAAGGAGTGATAGAACACACCTAAACAAGCACTTTTCGTCATACAATGCATGGTCGGAACTCAAGCGGTGAAGCATTAGAGGGCGCTTTCCAGTGAACACTTATAAGCGCTGGTTTTCGCACTCGTCGTCATTTCTACCGTGAATTGCAGAACGGATGGGTTGTTTCAGGAATCAGGAGAAGGTGGACATGCATTTCATGTGTGCAGCTGTGGACGGGAATGCGAGGGAAGCTCAAAGACATTTCCAGGACGATGGATTGGTCGGGGTGGTCCCATCGCTTGGCTGCCAAGATCCTCGATCTCTCATGTCTAGACTTTTTCCTATGGGGCCACATAAAAAGCCTTATCTACAATATCCCCATCGATTCAAATGAGGACCTTGTTGCCAGGGTTTCTATTGCTGCTGTACGAGAAATGCCTGGTGCTTTCGTCCATGTATGCCGATCACTACATCGAAGGTTTGAAGCCTGCATTAATGTTGGCGGTTGCTCTTTTGAGCAGTTTCTGTAATTTGTTCAATAAAATTCTGTACTTTATATTCTGTAATTTCTGCAATTGTTTCAAAGCTCTTCTGTCATTCTTGTGTTTTTTCATTTCCTGACACACTAACTGCTAACCACTAGCGCTTCATCGCTTGAGTTCCGACCATTCATTGTATGACGAAAAGTGCTTCTTTAGGTGTGTTCTATCCCACCTTAAAGTTTGGCCCAAGAGTTTTGAATCACCTTGTATATAAAAAAAAATAATAAAAAAAATATATATATACACACACATATAAATAAAAAAGTTCTCTGAATGAGTCTGTGATCTTCAAATATTTCACAGGAATATTCAAGATGTGGAGTTTATGACTTAACCAGAAAGCAAAATCTTGCGTTGCACCCTCGAGATGCCATGGCCAATGCTGGTCATTCCTTTACTATATATTTGTTCTTGAGAGATGGCAACAGTAAGTAGATGGTAAATAAGAATTCTGTGATATTTTAAATGTAGTTGAATAGCTTTAGCATATGTCAAAGTGTTTTAAACGTAGCATCTCTAGTAATCACCTACAGTATTTTTTAAGATGAACTATATTTTAATTATAATAGAGAATAATTATTTACTGTTTAGTTTTGATCTTCAGTTGCACCGGTTACATATTGTGGTCGACATATTTGAGGTAATGAAATTTTAACAGGTCAATTCAATTGGTTATTTTTTAATTTTAAAAAATTTGGGAGATAATACTGATCTAAGTGACCTGGGTTAGAGCCCCAGGTAAGGCATGAATGTTTGTGTCGTTTTTCTGCTGAGGTCCTGCCATCCTCTCAGATCTTTGGCATATAAACTGACAGGCTCCTGTCAGACCCCTGTGGCAAGCAGCTGTTTGAGGGGGTGTTTATTTTATTTTTATTATACAAACTTACGGCATAGTGCAGTTAGCGGTTAAACCATGGAAGTATGGGTAAAAAAAATTTCTATTTTGTTTTTGACGCAACTTAATGATACGTTGCGTTTTTACGTAACGTCCCACCCCCTACCAATGAAAACGGAACAAATTCTTGCACTAAATGTGAAAATAATGTCTCTAATTTACTACCCTAAAGTTGTTGTTGTTGTTGTTTTACCACTGAGCGGCACTTTTTTGCACACCATGGGCTAAATGGCCAAGCTGAGGAAAATGCTTATGTACCACTCAATAACATCTGGTTATTCACAGAACACAGTTATAACTATGGTAAGTTGGGTTGTTTTACCTCTGAGCGGCACTTTTTTTGCACACCATGGGCTAAATGGCCAGGTCACATGGACCCCGAAGGCTCAGAGAAGGTTGGGGGAAGGGACCCACTGGAACAGCTGTTGGGTGACAGATGGTAGCCTCCCGTCAAGGTCATCCAGCGTGTTCTTTAACGTGCACAGGGTATGGCTCTCCCGCAAATGGGGGCCACAGCTTAACGTCCCATCGGACGGACGGCGGCCTTTCCCAAGCCCATCGGTGTCCCCTACTGACCGTGGGCGAGGCGGGGAGTTTTGCGGGGATAAATCTCAACGCTGACCCAGCTGGAACTCGAACCTGGGAACTACAGATTACGAGCCTGGCGCGCTACCGACTGAGCCATCCCCGCCCCGCTACCCTAAAGAAAATTAATGCTAAATATGTAACATAGTGAATAAACCACGCAGAAGTAGAACATTATTAAGAGTATTCAATTACGTTGTGCAAAGAAATGGCGTAAAACTTGTATTACGAGCCATTGAAGGCTTAGTACAGCGAACGTCAAAAATAATTCAATGATAAATGCTTATTTACGAACTTAAAATTTTTTGTTTGGCATCTCAAAGAATATCAGTAAAATTAACTTTAGATGCTTCTGGGGGACTGGGGTTCGAATCCCAGTCAGAACAACCTTTTTTTTTTAATTTAGTTCATTTATTCCTAACAACAAATGACATTTAAGAAGTTGGCCCGTGTAGTGGTTACGGCACTCAGCCGATAGATGGCATTGCTCAAGTGGCGTCCGTCGAAGTGTAAAGTATGATGCCAATTTGTAAAGTATGACGTAGAAACGTAACTGTTGGTTGTTGGTGGCCTATGGCTCTTTAATTTGTTTCGTTTGGGTGGGTAATGTGGAGTCACGTGTTATGTGTGTGTGATTTGACGAGAGTGTGAAGTTACGTTTGTTTTTTTTCGCCATTTTTGCTTGATGACTTCTTTGGATAACATACCTATGTGGTTAGAGGTTGGGTTGTTTTACCTCTGAGCGGCACTTTTCTGCACACAATGGGCTAAATGGCCAGGTCACATGGACCCCGAAGGCTCAGAGAAGGTTGGGGGAGGGGACCCACTGGAACAGCTGTTGGGAGACAGATGGTAGCCTCCCGTCAAGGCCATCCAGCGTGTTCTTTAACGTGCACAGGGTATGGCTCTCCCACACACGGGGCCACGGCTTAACGTCCCATCCGACGGACGGCGGCCTTTTCAAGCCCATCGGTGTCCCCTAATGACCGTGGGCAAGGCGGGGAATTTTGCGGAGATAAATCTCAACGCTGACCCAGCTGGGACTCGAACCTGGGAACTACAGATTACGAGCCTGGCGCGCTACCGACTGAGCCACCCCCGCCCCTGTGGTTAGAGGTAAGTGCGTCTGTATTATATATTTAATATGGGGGGGTTGGGTTGTTTTACCTCTGAGCGGCACTTTTTTGCACACCATGGGCTAAATGGCCAGGTCACATGGAACCCGAAGGCTCAGAGAAGGTTGGGAGAGGGGACCCACTGGAACAGCTGTTGGGAGACAGATGGTAGCTTCCCGTCAAGGCCCTCCAGCGTGTTCTTTAACGTGCACAGGGTATGGCTCTCCCTCACACGGAGCCACGGCCTAACGTCCCATCCGACGGACGGCGGCCTTTCCAAGCCCATCGGTGTCCCCTACTGACCGTGGGCAGGGCGGGGAATTTTGCGAAGATAAATCTCAACGCTGACTCAGCTGGGACTCGAACCTGGGAACTACAGATTACGAGCCTGGCGCAGGTGGGGGGGGGGGGGGGTTCAGTGATAGGTACGATACGAATAATTAATATGTTCTAGATTTTTTTTTTTTGAAAATTGGTTAAGATATGGTTTATAATTAGTTATTAAAGATATTTTGGGGCCCGTGTAGTGGGGAGTATGCTTGGGGGAAAGAATGCAAGTTTTTGCGTGTGGGATTGAAAATAGCGATAGTAAAGAACACATGTATTTCGTTAGAATAGTTTGGGGTGAATTGAATGTTTTTCAGTAGTTACGTGTAGTATGGTAATCATTAATGTATTATAGTGATTTATTAATTTTGTTGTATATTTTGGAGTCTTTTAAATTTAGTTATATGATTTATCGTTAATATGTGGAAGCGTCTGGCGACTTTTTCATCTAGTAATTCTGGGTATTGTAGAATTGTCGGTGTGTGACAAAACGGCAGTTTTTGATGGAGTCAGGAAAGAATGAAAAATTTAGAGGTGGGGTGAGAGTGGCGTAGTCGGTAGCGCGCCAGGCTTGTAATCTGTAGTTCCGAGATTCGAGTCCGAGCTATGTCAGCGTTTAGATTTATCTCGGAAAACTTTCAAACTCGGCTCATAGTTAGTAGGGGGGCACCGATGGGCTTGGAAAGACCGCCGTCCGTCGGTTAGGATGTTAAGCCGTGGTTCTCTGTGTGGGAGAGTTATACTCTGTGTACGTTAAAGAACACGCTGGATGGCCTTGACAGGAAGTTACTGTCTCCCAACAACTGTTCTAGTGGGTCCCGTACCTTCTGTGAGTCTTCGGGTTCATGTGATCTCGCCATTTAGCCCATGGTGTAGGAAAAAAGTGGGGGCTCAGAGGTAAAATGACAATGTAATTTAGGGGAGGGTTATTTGAGCTGTAAGATGTTTTTTTTTTTGTCAGATTTTTGTTTCGGGGCTTTTTTTTGTAATTCAGTCGGCGGTACACTGTTTCAATTTTCATGTTTTTTGGTTTGTGTTGTCTTGGAGGACATTATTTAGTCTTGGGGCTTTTTTATAATTCGGTCGGCGGTGATTGTGTTTTGAAAAGAGGGGAGGGGGAATGGTGGAAGTGGTTTACTGTATGTGGGAAGGCAATCGTTTTATTTTTTGTTGTCGTTTTATGCTACTATGGTTACGGTGCGTTGCGTTTGACGTAAACTTGGGTTTTTCGTTATTATGGTAACGAAAAAAACAATCTTTTTTCTAGAAACCCCTGTTTGGGTTAGGGTCTCGGGAGTTGTGGGAATCAACTAAAAGGGCCGTTTTATTACGTTGCGTCAAAAACAAAATGGCGGCTGAGACCCGTGATCTGTACTACTGCCAATAAAAGCTCATAAAAGTGCCAAATCCAACAAAAATAAAACGATTGCCTTCCCACATACAGTAAACCACTTCCACCATTCCCCCTCCCCTCTTTTCAAAACACAATCACCGCCGACCGAATTATAAAAAAGCCCCAAGACTAAATAATGTCCTCCAAGACAACACAAACCAAAAAACATGAAAATTGACACAGTGTACCGCCGACTGAATTACAAAAAAAAAAGCCCCGAAACAAAAATCTGACAAAAAAAACCCATCTTACAGCTCAAATAACCCTCCCCTAAATTACATTGTCATTTTACCTTTGAGCCCCCACTTTTTTCCCACACCATGGGCTAAATGGCGAGATCACATGAACCCCGAAGACATGAACCCCGAAGGTACGGGACCCACTAGAACAGTTGTTGGGAGACAGTAACTTCCTGTCAAGGCCATCCAGCGTGTTCTTTAACGTACACAGAGTATAACTCTCCCACACCGAGAACCACGGCTTAACATCCTAACCGACGGACGGCGGTCTTTCCAAGCCCATCGGTGCCCCCTACTAACTATGAGCCGAGTTTGAAAATTTGCCGAGATAAATCTAAACGCTGACATAGCTCGGACTCGAACCTTGGAACTACAGATTACAAGCCTGGCGCGCTACCGACTCCGTCACTCTCACCCCACCTCTAAATTTTTCATTCTTTCCTGACTCCATCAAAAACTGCCGTTTTGTCACAGACCGACAATTTTACAATACCCATAGATGAAAAAGTCGCCAGACGCTTCCACATATTAACGATAAATCATATAACTAAATTTAAAAGACTCCAAAATATACAACAAAATTAATAAATCACTATAATACATTAATGATTACCATACTACACGTAACTACTGAAAAACATTCAATTCACCCCAAACTATTCTAACGAAATACATGTGTTCTTTACTATCGCCATTTTCAATCCCACACGCAAAAACTTGCATTCTTTCCCCCAAGCATACTCCCCCACTACACGGGCCCCAAAATATCTTTAATAACTAATTATAAACCATATCTTAATCAATTTTCAAAAAAAAAAAATTCTAGAACATATTAATTATTCGTATCCTACCTATCACTGAACACCCCCGTATTAATTATATAATACAGACGCACTTACCCCTAACCACATAGGTATGTTATCCAAAAAGTCATCAAGCAAAAATGGCGAAAAAAACCAAATGTAACTTCACACTCTCGTCAAATCACACACACATAACACGTGACTCCACATTACCCACCCAAAAGAAACAAATCAAAGAGCCATAGGCCACCAACAACCAACAGTTACGTTTTTACGTCATACTTTATAAATCGACATCATACTTTACACTTCGACGTCACACGCAACTTGAGCAATGCCATCTATCGGCTAAGAACCGTGATCTCTACATGGGACAAAAAAGTCTCCAAAGGTATATGTAATCTTATAGGAGACAATAATATTAATCTGAGCACATTCGCGTAACAAATAATTTTTCCTCTGCATGCATATAAAGCCCCCCCCCCCACAAATAAATCATATGGGAGAGAATTCTTCGAATCATTCTTATCTCTGAAGAACAAATTTGGTTTTCGCACATTGGCTACTGATCTAAGGGATCTGTGTTCGAGACCCTGGTAAAGCATGGATGTATGTGTCGTTTTTCTGCTGAGGTTTGGGGCGGGGGTGGCTCAGTCGGTAGCGCGCCAGGCTCGTAATCTGTAGTTTCCAGGTTCGAGTCCCAGCTGGGTCAGCGTTGAGATTTATCTCCGCAAAATTCCCCGCCCTGCCCACGGTCAATAGGGGACACCGATGGGCTTGGAAAGGCCGCCGTCCGTCGGATGGGACGTTAAGCCATGGCCCCGTGTACGGGAGAGCCATACCCTGTGCACGTTAAAGAACACGCTGGATGGCCTTGACGGGTGGCTACCATCTGTCTCCCAACAGCTGTTCCAGTGGGTCCCCTCCCCCAACCTTCTCTGAGCCTTCGGGGTCCATGTGACCTGGCCATTTAGCCCATGGTGTGCAAAAAAGTGCCGCTGAGAGGTAAAACAACCCAACCCAACTGCTGAGGTCCTGCCATCATCACAGACCCATTATGGCATATAAACTGACAGACCTCTGTGGCAAGCAGTTTCTTAAGGGTTTTTTTTGTCTACTGATTTAAGGGACCTGGGTTCGAGCCCCTGGTAAAGCATGGATGAATGTGTCATTTTTTTGCTGAGGTCCTGCCATCCTCACAGACCTATTATGGCATACAAACTGACAGACCTGTGCGGTAAGCAATTTCTTGAGGGGGTATTTTGTGTACTGATTTAAGGGACCTGAGTTCGAGCCCCGGGTAACTTACGAATGTATGTGTGGTTTTTCTGATGAGGTCCTGCCATCCTCACAGACCTTCTGTTCTGGCATATAAACTGACAGGCTCCTGTCAAATCTCTGTGGCAAGCAGATGCTTGAGTGGTATTTATTTTATTATTTATTTACTTTAAAACAAGCCCCTTCCCCACAAGCAAAAATTGTTGAAGACAAGTATTTCTATCGCTAACCAACAGACTTTCTTTTGTACATTAAAAAACACATAAATATCAAACGATAAACACACATAAAATCACTTGCCTGTAAACGCCTAAATATTTAGGAATTTCATTTTGTTGGGGTGGGGGGGTCATTTACGTACATAGTTTGCATTACTAAAAGCATTTTTTGCAACATTTGAAAAATTCGCGCTTAAAATTCACGGGATTAAAGTCACCCCCACACATATTCATTTCAGATCATCTCAGCAGCAGACGATATTTTCCCTTCAATTTAGTAAAAACCTGCAACCACTTTGTCATACGTTACGTCCCCACTTCTTACGTTAGGTTTATTCAGTAGCGCCGTGGTTAACCGTGAACTGCACTTCAGCGTCATATTATTATAACGCATGCAACGGATTTTGACTGTGCTTCTGCCACAAGCCTCCGCTTCGAGTGCGGCATGCCGAGAGCTTCCACTGCCGAACACTTCCTGAGTTGTTGTTGTGTTGGGTTGTTTTACCTCTGAGCGGCACTTTTTTGAACACCATGGGCTAAATGGCCAGGTCACATGGACCCCGAAGGCTCAGAGATGGTTGGGGGAGGGTTGGGTTGGGTTGTTTTACCTCTGAGCTGCACTTTTTTGCACACCATGGGCTAAATGGCCAGGTCACATGGACCCCGAAGGTTCAGAGAAGGTTGGGGGAGGGGACCCACTGGAACAGCTGTTGGGAGACAGATGGTAGCCTCCCGTCAAGGCCATCCAGCGTGTTATTTAACGTGCACAGGGTATGGCTCTCCCGCACACGTAGCCACGGCTTAACGTCCCATCCGACGGACGGCGGCCTTTCCAAGTCCATCGGTGTCCCCTACTGACCGTGGGCAGGGCGGGGAATTTTGCGGAGATAAATCTCAACGTTGACCCAGCTGGGACTCGAACCTGGGAACTACAGATTACGAGCCTGGCGCGCTACCGACTGAGCCACCCCAGCCCCAACACTTACTGAAAAGAGCACATGAGCAATTCAGACACAAGAGCAATTCTTTCTGTTTCCCCTGCAATACAAAGATCAATTAAATCATGACTGCTGATTGATTATTACTCATTGATTATCAGCGATGATCTTTAGTTTCGATAACATCATAGCTCTCATCACAAGTCTCATATCTTTACGGAGAATCCAAATTCGGCCTCCCCGTCCCAATAGAAAAAATGCAGTTAGCAATGGAGTTGTCTCCGATATGATTTTTTGTTTTTTTTTTTCGGGGGGGGGAGGGAACCCTTTTTGTGTGTGCAGAATGAAAAATTATTTCTTAAGCGAATCTGCTCAGATTGATATTATTGTCTCCTATGAGATTACATATATCTTTTGGGGACAGGGAAGCCTTTTTGTGTGTAAATAAATAAATAAATACCCCCTCAAGCCAGGTTCGAGTCCCAGCTGGGTCAGCGTTGAGATTTATCTCCGCAAAATTCCCCGCCTTGCCCACGGTCAGTAGGGGACACCGATGGGCTTGGAAAGGCCGCCGTCCGTCGGATGGGACGTTAAGCCGTGGACCCGTGTGTGGGAGAGCCCCATGGCCCCCTGCCCCCTGTGGCCCCCCGTGCACGTTAATGAACACGCTGGATGGCCTTGACGGGAAGCTCACATCTGTCTCCCAACAGCTGTTCCAGTGGGTCCCCTCCCCCAACCTTCTCTGAGCCTTCGGGGTCCATGTGACCTGGCCATTTAGCCCATGGTGTGCAAAAAAGTGCCGCTCAGAGGTAAAATAACCCAACCGAACCCCCTCAAGCAGCTGCTTGCCACAGAGGTCTGACAGGAGCCTGTCAGTTTATATGCCACAGTAGAAGATCTGAGAGGATGGCAGGACTTCAGCAGAAAACAACATGAACATCCATGCCTTACCCGGGGTTCGAACCCAGGTGCCGTAGATCAGTAGCCAAGCACGCTAACCACTCGGCCACGGGACGGTGCAGAATGAAAAATTATTTATTAAGCGAATGTGCTCAGATTAATATTATTGTCTCCTATGAGATTACATATATCTTTTGGGGACTTTTTTTCAATGCGGAACGATAATTTGTTGTTCAGTGATATGATGTAGTTAAAATTCATATCTCAGATGAGATTATATATTTTTTTCAGGCTTTTTTTAGTACGGTATTAAAGTTTGCTTTTTAGCGATGTGTGCGTGCTCGATATGATCTCTTGGCATTGTTAAAGTTCTTAAATGGCATTCGTTGTTAGGAATAAATAACATAAAGTTGAAAAAAAAATGGGTTGGGTTGTTTTACCTCTGAGCGGCACTTTTTTGCACACCATGGGCTAAATGGCCAGGTCACATGGACCCCAAAGGCTCAGAGAAGGTTGGGGGAGGGGACCCACTGGAACAGCTGTTGGGAGACAGATGGTAACCTCCCGTCAAGGCCATCCAGCGTGTTCTTTAACGTTGGGTTGTTTTACCTCTGAGCGGCACTTTTTTGCACACCATGGGCTAAATGGCCAGGTCACATGGACCCCGAAGGCTCAGAGAAGGTTGGGGGAGGGGACCCACTGAAACAGCTGTTGGGAGACAGATGGTAGCCTCCCGTCAAGGCCATCCAGCGTATTCTTTAACGTGCACAGGGTATGGCTCTCCCATACACGGAGCCACGGCTTAACGTCCCATCTGACGGACGGCGGTTTTTCCAAGCCCATCGGTGTCCCCTACTGATCGTGGGCAGGGCGGGGAATTTTGCGGAGATAAATCTCAACGCTGACTCAGCTGGGACTCGAACCTGGGAACTACAGATTATGAGCCTGGCGCGCTACCGACTGAGCCACCCTCGCCCCTAAATATAAAAAAAAAATAATAAAAAAATGGATTTTACGTCAGGCACGCATGTAGGAAAAATAATTAAGGGGGGGAGGGGCTTGGAAGAGGCTGGTTATGCATTAAAAGGTAACATTGTAGATTTTTTAAAAGTCTTGAAAAAATATTTGAAATATGAAACAGTTTAATAATTTTTAATCTCCATTTTCCCTTACTAGCATTCCCAAGGTATGGCTCCCTTACACACGGTCCTTGGTTTAATTATTCTTTTTCGCTACCATTCTCAAGGATACTACCATCTTCAAGGATCTCAAGGATTTCGACCATTCTCAAGGATCCCCATTGGGGGGGGCTCAGTCGGTAGCGCGCCAGGCTCGTAATCTGCAGTTCCCAGGTTCGAGTCCCAGCTGGGTCAGCGTTGAGATTTATCTCCGCAAAATTCCCCGCCATGCCCACGGGTCAGTAGGGGACACCGATGGGCTTGGAAAGGCCGCCGTCCGTCGGATGGGACGTTAAGCCGTGGCCCCGTGTGCGGAAGAGCCATACCCTGGGCACGTTAAAGAACACGCTGGATGGCTTTGACGGGAGGCTACCATCTGTCTCCCAACAGCTGTTCCAGTGGGTCCCCTCCCCCAACCTTCTCTGAGCCTTCGGGGTCCATGTGACCTGGCCATTTAGCCCATGGTGTGCAAAAAAGCGCCGCTCAGAGGTAAAACAACACAACGTTAAAGAACACACTGGATGGCCTTGACGGGAGGCTACCATCTGTCTCAAAACAGCTGATCCAGTGGGTCCCCTCCCCCAACCTTCTCTGAGCCTTCGGGGTCCATGTGACCTGGCCATTTAGCCCATGATGTGCAAAAAAGTACCGCTTAGAGTTAAAACAACCCAACGTTGAAGAACACGCTGGATGACCTTGACGGGAGGCTACCATCTGTATCCCAACAACTGTTCCAGTAGGTTACCTCACCCAACCTTCTCTGAGCCTTCGGGGTCCATGTGACCTGGCCATTTAGCCCATGGTGTGCAAAAAGTGCCGCTTAGAGGTAAAACATCCCAACGTTAAAGAACACGCTGGATGGCCTTGACGGGAGGCTACCATCTGTCTCCCAACAGCTGTTCCATTGGGTCCCCTCCCCAAACCTTCTCTGAGCCTTCGGGCTTCTTGTGACCTGGCAGTTTAGCCCATGGTGTGCAAAAAAGTGCCGCTTAGAGGTAAAACAACCCAACGTTAAAGAACACGCTGGATGACCTTGACGGGAGGCTACCATCTGTATCCCAACAACTGTTCCAGTAGGTCACCTCTCCCAACCTTCTCTGAGCCTTCGGGGTGCTTGTGACCTGGCCATTTAGCCCATGATGTGCAAAAAAGTACCGCTTAGAGTTAAAACAACTCAACGTTGAAGAACACGCTGGATGACCTTGACAGGAGGCTACCATCTGTATCCCAACAACTGTTCCAGTAGGTCACCTCCCCAAACCTTCTCTGAGCCTTCGGGGTCCTTGTGACCTGGCCATTTAGCCCATGATGTGCAAAAAAGTACCGCTTAGAGTTAAAACAACCCAACGTTGAAGAACACGCTGGATGACCTTGACGGGAGGCTACCATCTGTATCCCAACAACTGTTCCAGTAGGTCACCTCCCCCAACCTTCTCTGAGCCTTCGGTGTCCTTGTGACCTGGCCATGATGTGCAAAAAGTACCGCTTAGAGTTAAAACATCCCAACGTTAAAGAACACGCTGGATGACCTTGACGGGAGGCTACCATCTGTATCCCAACAACTGTTCCAGTAGGTCACCTCCCCCAACCTTCTCTGAGCCTTCGGGGTCCTTGTGACCTGGCCATTTAGCCCATGATGTGCAAAAAAGTACCGCTTAGAGTTAAAACAACCCAACGTTGAAGAACACGCTGGATGACCTTGACGGGAGGCTACCATCTGTATCCCAACAACTGTTCCAGTAGGTCACCTCTCCCAACCTTCTCTGAGCCTTCGGGGTGCTTGTGACCTTGCCATTTATCCCATGGTTTGCAAAAAAGTGCTGCTCAGAGGAAAAACAACCCAACGTTAAAGAACACGCTGGATGGCACTTATGGGAGTCTACCATCTGCCTCTCAACAGCTGTTCCAGTGGGTCCCCTCCCCCAACCTTCTCTGAGTCTTTGGGGTCCTTGCGACCTGACCATTTAGCCCATGATGTGCAAAAAAGTACCGCTTAGAGTTAAAACAACCCAACGTTGAAGAACACGCTGGATGACCTTGACGGGAGGCTACCATCTGTATCCCAACAACTGTTCCAGTAGGTCACCTCTCCCAACCTTCTCTGAGCCTTCGGGGTGCTTGTGACCTTGCCATTTATCCCATGGTTTGCAAAAAAGTGCTGCTCAGAGGAAAAACAACCCAACGTTAAAGAACACGCTGGATGGCACTTATGGGAGTCTACCATCTGCCTCTCAACAGCTGTTCCAGTGGGTCCCCTCCCCCAACCTTCTCTGAGTCTTTGGGGTCCTTGCGACCTGACCATTTAGCCCATGATGTGCAAAAAAGTACCGCTTAGAGTTAAAACAACCCAACGTTGAAGAACACGCTGGATGACCTTGACGGGAGGCTACCATCTGTATCCCAACAACTGTTCCAGTAGGTCACCTCCCCCAACCTTCTCTGAGCCTTCGGGGTCCTTGTGATCTGGCCATTTAGCCCATGATGTGCAAAAAAGTACCGCTTAGAGTTAAAACAACCCAACGTTGAAGAACACGCTGGCTAAGCCGTGTCCCCGTGTGCGGGAGAGACATACGCAGTGCACGCTAAAGAACACGCTGGATGGCCTTGACGGGCGGCTACCATCTGTCTCCCAACAGCTGTTCCAGTGGGTCCCCTCCCCCAACCTTCTCTGAGCCTTTGGGGTCCATGTGACCTGGCCATTTAGCCCATGGTGTGCAAAAAAGTGCCGCTCAGAGGTAAAACAACCCAACACAACAACTCAGGAAGTGTTCGGCAGTGGAAGCTCTCGGCATGCCGCACTCGAAGCGGAGGCTTGCTGCAGAACAAACTGATTATTAGTGGCTTAAAATGTCATAATTTTTTGTTTGTTTTATGGCAGGATGACATTCCTGCTCCTAATTTCCAATAATGTGAAGGGAAAATTTCATCCTTCTTTGCATTCTAAACGGTAAAAAACTGAACTCATTATTGTCTTCACTCTTGTACTGTCGCTCAAAAAAGTATCTAAACACTATAGTTGATTACAGAATTCAGAAAAAATATCTGGCAACGATTTTTTTTAGAAATTAGTGATCTGGCAACCTTTGTGTACAGTCGCTCAAAAAAGTATCTGAATACTATGGTTGATTACAGAATTCAGAAAAAATATCTGGCAACGATTTTTTTTTTTGAAATTAGTGATCTGGCCTGTACCGTACACGAAGGTTGCCAGATCACTAATTTCTAAAAATAACCGTTGCCAGATATTTTTTCTGAATTCTGAAATCAACTATAGTGTTTAGATACTTTTTTGAGCGACTGTACACGAAGGTTGCCAGATCACTAATTTCTAAAAAAAAACCGTTGCCAGATATTTTTTCTGAATTCTGTAATCAACTATAGTGTTCGGATACTTTTTTTGAGCGACTGTACACGAAGGTTGCCAGGTCACTAATTTCTACAAAAAAAAGTTGCCAGATATTTTTGCTGAATTTTGTAATCAACCATTATTTTCGGATATTATTTTGAGCGACTGTAGACAAAGGTTGCCAGATCAGTAATTTCGAAAAAAAAAATCATTGCCAAATATTTTTTCCGAAATCTGTGATCAACCATAATGTTCGGACGATAATTTTTGGCATACCATGGGCTAAATGGCCAGATTACAAGGACCCCGAATGCTCAGAGAAGGTTGGGGAAGGGGACCCACTGGAACAGCTGTTGGGAGACAGATGGTAGTCTCCCGTCAAGGTCATCCAGCATGTTCTTTAACGTTGGGTTGTTTTACCTCTGAGCGGCACTTTTTTGCACACAATGGGCTAAATGGCCAGGTCACATGGACCCCGAATGCTCAGAGAAGGTTGGGGGAGGGGACCCACTGGAACAGCTGTTGGGAGACAGATGGTAGCCTCCCGTCAAGGCCATCCAACGTGTTCTTTAACGTTGGGTTCTTTTACCTCTGAGCGGCACTTTTTTGCACACAATGGGCTAAATGGCCAGGTCACATGGACCCCGAAGGCTCAGAGAAGGTTGGGGGAGGGGACCCACTGAAACAGCTGTTGGGAGACAGATGGTAGCCTCCCGTCAAGGTCATCCAGCGTGTTCTTTAACGTCTGGTTGTTTTACCTCTGAGCGGCACTTTTTTGCACACAATGGGCTAAATGGCCAGGTCACATGGACCCCGAAGGCTCAGAGAAGGTTGGGGGAGGGGACCCACTGAAACAGCTGTTGGGAGACAGATGGTAGACTCCTGTCAAGGCCATCCAACGTGTTCTTTAACGTTGGGTTGTTTCACCTCTGAGCGGCAGTTTTTTGCACACCATGGGCTAAATTGCCAGGTCACATGGACTCCGAATGCTCAGAGAAGGTTGGGTAGACAGATGGTAGTCTCCCGTCAAGGTTATCCAGCATGTTCTTTAACGTTGGGTTGTTTTACCTCTGAGCGGCACTTTTTTGCACACAATGGCTAAATGGCCAGGTCACATGGACCCCGAAGGCTCAGAGAAGGTTGGGGGAGGGGACCTACTGAAAAAGCTGTTGGGAGACAGATGGTAGCCTCCCGTCAAGGCCATCCAGCGTGTTCTTTAACGTTGGGTTGTTTTACCTCTGAGCGGCACTTTTTTGCACACAATGAGCTAAATGGCCAGGTCACATGGACCCCGAAGGCTCAGAGAAGGTTGGGGGAGGGGACCCACTGAAACAGCTTTTGGGACACAGATGGTAGACTCCTGTGAAGGCCATCCAACGTGTTCTTTAATGTTGGGTTGTTTTACCTCTGAGCGGCACTTTTTTGCACACCATGGGCTAAATGGCCAGGTCACATGGACCCCGAATGCTCAGAGAAGGTTGGGGGAGGGGACCCACTGGAACAGCTATTGGGAGACAGATGGTAGCCTCCCGTCAAGGCCATCCAGCGTGTTCTTTAACGTTGGGTTGTTTTACCTCTGAGCGGCACTTTTTTGCACACAATGAGCTAAATGGCCAGGTCACATGGACCCCGAAGGCTCAGAGAAGGTTGGGGGAGGGGACCCACTGAAACAGCTTTTGGGACACAGATGGTAGACTCCTGTGAAGGCCATCCAACGTGTTCTTTAATGTTGGGTTGTTTTACTTCTGAGCGGCACTTTTTTGCACACCATGGGCTAAATGGCCAGGTCATATGGACCCCGAATGCTCAGAGAATGTTGGGGGAGGGGACCCACTGGAATAGCTGTTGGGAGACAGATGGTAGCCTCCCGTCAAGGCCATCCAGCGTGTTCTTTAACGTGCACAGGGTATGGCTCTCCCGCACACGGACCACGGCTTAACGTCCCATCCGACGAACGGCGGCTTTTCCAAGCCGATCGGTGTCCCCTACTGACCGTGGGCAGGGCGGGGAATTTTTCGAAGATAAATCTCAATGCTGACCCAGCTGGGACTGGACTACTGCAGATTATGAGCCCGGCGGGCAACCGACGCAGCCACCTCTGCTACATAATTTTTGGTGGGACACTTTGTCTACCAGAGGCAGATCTCGGATGTAGGAAAAAAAATCTGGGAGATATATTTCTTTTATTAGCTATTCTCAGAACGCATTAACAAAAAATTTCAGAAAAAAAACGTGAAAAGATTTCGAGTCTATTTCAATTCGTTATTTATCCTACCCTTGTAATAATTACCTTAAAAAACTATTTATCAAAAATATATCTAATATACAGGTTTATTTTTTCTTGACATCTATTGTGATTTAAAATTTAAATTTTAAACTTATTTAATCGTAGTGAATTATCTCTTCCGACAGTCATCTATTTCTGTTATGTTCAATTCACAATATTAATTTATTAATTCAGGGTGATTCAAAACTCTTGGGCCAAACTTTAAGGAGTGATAGAACAAACCTAAACAAGCACTTTTCGTCACACAATGGGGGCGGGGGTGGCTCAGTCGGTAGCGCGCCAGGCTCGTAATCTGTAGTTCCCAGGTTCGAGTCCCAGCTGGGTCAGCGTTGAGATTTATCTCCGAAAAATTCCCCGCCCTGCCCACGGTCAGTAGGGAACACCGATGTGCTTGGAAAGGCCGCCGTCCGTCAGATGGGACGTTAAGCTGTGGCGCCGTGTGCGGGAGAGCCATACCCTGTGCACGTTAAAGAACACGCTGGATGGCCTTGAAGGGAGGCTACCATCTGTCTCCCAACAGCTGTTCCAGTGGGTCCCCTCCCCAAACCTTCTCTGAGACTTCGGGGTCCATGTGACCTGGCCATTTAGCCCATGGTGTGCAAAAAGTGCCGCTTAGAGGTAAAACAACCCAATGTTAAAGAACACGCTAGATGGCCTTGACGGGAGGCTACCATCTGTCTCCCAACAACTGTTCCAGTTGGTCACCTCCCCCAACCTTCTCTGAGCCTTCGGGGTCCTTGTGACCTGGCCATTTAGCCCATGGTGTGCAAAAAAGTGCCGCTCAGAGGTAAAACAACAACCCAACCCAATACAACCCATACAAAGTCATACAATGCATGGTAGGAACTCAACCGATGAAACGCTAGAGGGCGCTTTCCAGTGAATACTTACAAGCGCTGGTTTTTGCAGTCGTCGTCATTTCTACCATAGATTGCAAAACGGATGGATTGTTTCACAAATTAGTAGAAGGTGGACATGCATTTCATGTACGGAGCTGCGGACGGGAATGCGAGGGAAACTCAATTACGATCAGGCACGCGTCTGATCGGAAAGCGCTCCTGGTAATATTTGGGCTTCCCTCGCATTCCCGTCCGCAGCTCCGTACATGAAATGCATGTCCGCCTTCTGCTGAATCGTGAAACAATCCATCCGTTCTGCAATTCACAGTAGAAATCAAAGAACGTAAAAGGAAAAGAAGTTCAGTTTTGACAAAGCGTAAGTGGCGACCTCAAGTGGTGTTTCGATTATTATCGTGCATTTGTTTAAACTGGGAAGCAAACAATAAGGGGTAATGGGATTATGCATCAAAAAATTTATATTTTAGAAAAGGAAAAAAGTAACTGCACTTTGTATTTGAAAAAAATAATATCATGATTTTAATAAAGGTTTATTTTCTCCATTGGAATTATTTTTCGTTGAACCAACAATTATAAATTGAACGGATAGAAAAGATTTGAAATTAGCCTGAAGTTAATTTATAGAATAAATTATTACAATCAGAAGCTTTCTTGGTTGCATAGAAACAGGGAACAGAATTGATATTCATATACTCTGCAAGGATATCAATGGGAAATTATTACATAGGAAAAGCGAAGAGAATGGAAGTTGACAGTAACATGTAATTACAAAAGCGTTCGCCCCTGTAATGTTCGTTTCACCTCTACGCCAAATGCACGATACTCGATTTTACATTAATCTCTATGGAAGCTTAACTTCTTCTCCCTCTACATTCTTTGGTAGAAATGACGATGAGTGCGAAAACCAGCGCTTAAAAGTGTTCACTGGAAAGCGCCCTCTAGCGTTTCATCGCTTGAGTTCGACGTGGAAAGCGCCCTCTAGCGTTTCATCGCTTGAGTTCCGACCATGCATTGTATGACGAAAAGTGCTTGTTTAGGTGTGTTCTATCACCCCTTAAAGTTTGGCCCAAGAGTTTTGAATCACCCTTTATATATATATTTATTTTATGATGAAGTGTAAAAATATGACAGCCATGAATGCAACTGTTACTGATTATAATTCTTTTTCCCAGCTTGGTATCAAGATTTCTGATTGAAGGAAATGAATTCAAAGAGTATATTAGAATGTGCTGTATGTAAGTTGGCTACAAATGAAAAAACTTTGGAATGCGACTTTTGCAAAGACTGTCTGCACCTGAACTGCGCCAAATTCCCAGAAGACCTATATAATATGATGGTTAAATACGAGAACACTCAATTGATTTGGCTTTGCCTGAAATGCAAAAGAAAAAAGGAGCAGAACTTTATTTACTTTTTGTCAATGGCTGAAAAGCAAAAAGAAATGGATAAAGCGCTGAAAGGATTGACTGAAAACGTAAGAAGAATTGAATCTGATATAGCCCAAATAAATCAATCTCGAAAGAACCTGGTGAGTATTTCCTATATTTTCCATTATGGGGGGCAGGGGTGGCTCAGTCGGTAGCGCGCCAGGCTCGTAATCTGTAGTTCCCAGGTTCGAGTCCCAGTTGGGTCAGCGTTGAGATTTATCTCCGCAAAATTCCTCGCCCTGCCCATGGTCAGTAGGGACACCGATGGGCTTGGAAAGGCCGCTGTCCGTCGGATGGGACGTTAAGCTGTAACCCCGTGTACAGGAGAGTCATATCCTGTGCACGTTAAAGAACACGCTGGATGGCCTTGACGGGAGGCTACCATCTGTCTCCCAACAGCTGTTCCAGTGGGTCTCTCAACCTTCTCTGAGCCTTCGGGGTCCATGTGACCTGGCCATTTAGCCCATGGTGTGCAAAAAAAGTGCCGTTCAGAGGTAAAAAAACTCAACATTAAAGAACACGCTGGATGGCCTTGACGGGAGACTACCATCTGTCTCCCGACAGCTGTTTCAGTGGGTCCTCTCCCCCAACCTTCTGTGAGCCTTCGGGGTCCATGTGACCTGGCCATTTATCCCATGGTGTTCAAAAAAGTGCCGCTCAGAGGTGAAACAACCCAACTTGCATTATGGGCGTCAACAGAAATTTTCCAGGGATGGCCTCCCTAGATGGAAATAATTACATCAATAAATTTTTATTTAATTTTTTTAGTTTTTTTTTTACAAGTAGATTATAGAATACACTATTGCATCAATACAAAATCATATACATAATGTATATAAATTAATTATGTTTAAATTGTTACGATTGTAAATTGTGTAATTTTTTAACTTGATCCGGGGCTTATGAAATTGAAATTATATGGAAAATTCAGGCACATGGCCATCAAAATAGCCGTGTGGGCTTCTCACTTCAAAAAATATATGATGAGGAATTTAAGCTGAGGAAAACATTATTTTTCTCCTCATTTAAGTGCGGTTACCTCCCTATTTATTACATTTAATTTAAATCTTGCCATCCCTAAATAAAAAAATATTGCACTTACATTATTAATCTTCTGAACCCAAAAATATTTTCCTGGTACATTGCCTACAGAAATTGCACATATATGTTTTAAAGGTGAATTTTAGCACAAAATTTATTTCTGCTTACAAAAACAAACATATGTCAGCGGCTATGTCACCTGTTGCGCTGTACAGTCGCTCAAAAAAGTCTCCGAACATTATGGTTGACTACAGAATTCAGAAAAATATCTGACAACGATTTTTTTAGAAATTAATAATCTGGTGAACGTACACGAAGTTTGCCAGATTACTAATTTCTAAAAAAATCGTTGCCAGATATTTTTTCTGAATTCTGTAATCAACCATAGTGTTCGGATACTTTTTAATATATATAACGCGTATGAATATATAATGCAATGAATATGGAGCGTGTGCAGTTACCGTTCACAGCAAACTGGAGCGGTTGCGGTTAATGTTCACAGCAAATTGGATCGTGTGAGCTCAGAAAGACCTAGATCGTGTGGGCTCGCTCACGGAAATATTGAGCGTGTGCAGTTACCGTTCACAGCAAACTGGAGCGGTTGCGGTTAATGTTCACAGCACATTGGATCGTGCGAGCTCACAAAGACCTGGATCGTGTGGGCTCACTCACGGAAATATTGAACGTGTGCAGTTACCGTTCACAGCAAACTGGAGCGTGTGCAGTAACTGCACACGCTCCAGTTTGCTGTGAACGGTAACTGGAGCGTGTACAGTTGCTGTACACGCTCCAGATATTTTTCCTGAATTCTGTAATCACGTGACACGAAGGTTGCCAGGTCACTAATTTCTAAAAAAATCGTTGCCAGATATTTTTTCTGAATTCTATAATCAACCATAGTGTTCGGATATTTTTTGAGTGACTGTACTGACTGTAAAACTTCAGAATTGTTAAATCTGGTTTTAACGTTAATTTTGTGCAATTATTATTAAAATAATGTATGACTTTTCTGTATATTTCTTCAACTGTTTTTGTAATAAATGTTAAGTTTTTAAAGTCTACACAGTCTTTGAATTTTTTTTGGCATTCTTCGTATTTTGATACCTTCTACTTTTTGTCAACTTCACAGATAATTGAAATGTTTATTATTTTAATGATTCTCCATTGCACATTCTTGAATTATTGGGGCGGAAGTGGCTCAGTCGGTAGCGCGCCAGGCTCGTAATCTGTAGTTCCCAGGTTCGAGTCCCAGTTGGGTCAGCGTTGAGATTTATCTCCGAAAAATTCCTCGCCCTACCCATGGTCAGTAGGGGACACCGATGGGCTTGGAAAGGCCGCCGTCCGTCGGATGGTATGTTAAGTCGTGGCCCCGTGTGCGGGGAGAGTCATACCCTGTGCACATTAAAGAACACGCTGGATGGCCTTGATGGGAGGCTACCATCTGTCTCCCAACAGCTGTTCCAGTGAGTCCCCTCCCCCAACCTTCTCTGAGTCTTCGGGGTCCATGTGTCCTGGCCATTTAACCCATTGTGTGCAAAAAGTGCCACTCAGAGCTAAAACAACACAACGTTAAAGAACACGCTGGATGGCCTTGACGGAAGGCTATCATCTGTCTCCCAACAGCTGTTCCAGTGGGTCCCCTCCCCCAACCTTCTCTAAGCCTTCGGGGTCCATGTGACCTGGCCATTTAGCCCATTGTGTGCAAAAAAGTGCCGCTCAGAGGTAAAACAACCCAACGTTAAAGAACACGCTGGATGACCTTGACGGGAGACTACCATCTGTCTCCCAACAGCTGTTCTAGTGGGTCCCCTCCACCAACCTTCTCTGAGTCTTCGAGGTCCTTGTGACCTGACCATTTAGCCCATAGTGTGCAAAAAAGTGTTGCTCAGAGGTAAAACAACCCAATGTTAAGGAACATGCTAGATGGCCCTGATTGGAGTCTACCATCTGTCACCCAACAGCTGTTCCAGTGGGTCCACTCTCCCAACCTCTGAGACTGGAGAACATGTGACCTTGCCATTTATCCCATGGTTTGCAAAAAAGTGCTGCTCAGAGGAAAAACAACCCAACGTTAAAGAACACGCTGGATGGCACTTATGGGAGTCTACCGTCTGCCTCTCAACAGCTGTTCCAGTGGGTCCCCTCCCCCAACCTTCTCTGAGCCTTCGGGGTCCATGTGACCTGGCCATTTAGCCCATGGTGTGCAAAAAAGTGCTGCTCAGAGGTAAAACAACCCAACGTTAAAGAACACGCTGGATGGCCTTGACGGGAGGCTACCATCTGTCTTCCAACAACCGTTCCAGTGGGTCTCCTCCCTCAACCTTCCCTGAGTCTTTGGGATCCTTGTGACCTGGCCATTTAGCCCATTGTGTGCAAAAAAGTGCCGCTAAGAGGTAAAACAACTGAACCGAACTCTGGGGTCCTTGTGACCTGGCCATTTAGCCTCATGGTGTGCAAAAAAGTGCTGCTCAGAGGTAAAACAACCCAACGTTAAAGAGCACGCTGGATGGCCTTGACGGGAGGTAACCATCTGTCTCCCAACAGCTGTTCCAGTGGGTCCCCTCCCCCAACCTTCTCTGAGTCTTCGGGGTCCATGTGACCTGGCCATTTAGCCCATGGTGTGCAAAAAAGTGCCGCTCAGAGGTTAAACAATTCAATGACGCTGACTCATGCTTTAAAATGTAAGAAAAGCTGAAAAGAATTATTAAAAGAAATACAAGTTATGTTTCAGTTAAATATTGTTGCAGTGACTTTATGATAAACGTGACATGAATGCTCGTGTATGTTTCTGCAAGAAATTTATATAACACGAATTTGAACATAAAACCGATCTAAAAATTAAGAATGAAAGAACTACACTGTGGAAAGTTGTGGATATCTGAAAGAAGGCATAGAATAGCCTTAGTCAGTGCAGGATTGGGTTCGGTTGTTTTACCTCTGAGCGACACTTTTTTGCACAGCATGGGCTAAATGGCCAGGTCACATGGACCCCGAAGGCTCAGAGAAGGTTGGGGAGGCGACTCACTGGAACAGCTATTAGGAGACAGATGGTAGCCTCCCGTCAAGGCCATCCAGCGTGTTCTTTAACGTTGGGTTATTTTACCTCTGAGCGGCACTTTTTTGCACAGCATGGGCTAAATGGCCAGGTCACATGGACCCCGAAGGCTGAGAGAAGGTTGGGGGAGGGAGTCACTGGAACAGTTGTTAGGAGACAGATGGTAGCCTCCCGTCAAGGCCATCCAGCGTGTTCTTTAACGTTGGGTTGTTTTACCTATGAGCTGCAGTTTTTTACACACCATGGGCTAAATGGACAGGTCACATGGACCCCGAAGGCTCAGAGAAGGTTGGGGGAGGGGACTCACTGGAACAGCTGTTAAGAGACAGATGGTAGCCTCCCGTCAAGGCCATCCAGCGTGGTCTTTAACGTTGGGTTGTTTTACCTCTGAGCGACACATTTTTGCACACCATGGGCTAAATGGAGAGGTCACAAGGACCCGAAGGCTCAGAGAAGGTTGGGGGAGGGGACTCACTGGAACAGCTGTTGGGAGACATATAGTAGCCTACCGTCAAGGCCATCCAGCGTGTTCTTTAACGTTGGGTTGTTTTACCTCTGAGCAACACTTTTTTGCATACCATGGGCTAAATGGCCAGGTCACATGGACGCCGAAGGCTCAGAGAAGGTTGGGGGAGGGGACCCACTGGAACAGCTGTTGGGAGACAGATGGTAGCCTCCCGTCAAGGCCATCCAGCATGATCTTTAACGTGCACAGGGTATGACTCTCCCACACACGGCACCAAGGCTTTACTCCCCATCCGACGGACGGCGGCCTTTCCAAGCCATCGGTGTCCCCTACTGACCGTGGGCAGGGATGTTTTACGGAGACAAATCTCAACGTTGACACAGGTGGGACTCGAACCTGGGAACTGCAGATTACAAGCTACCGACCGAGCCACCCCCGCCCCACCTTAGTCAGTGTACGATAATCTAAAAGAAGAAATATTTTAATGTAGTGAGTGCACGGGAGGTTAATTAGTTTTATTAGCGTAAAATCTAGTAAGTTAACACAGATAAAAGGATTACTTTCACTTGAAGTGAAGGTATCCAAGAGGGTTGGGTTGTTTTACCTCTGAGCGGCACTTTTTTGCACACAATGGGCTAAATGGCCAGGCCACAAGGACCCCGAAGGCTCAGAGAACGTTGGGGGAGGGGACCCACTGCAACAGCTGTTGGGAGATAGATAGTAGCCTCCCGTCAAGTCCATCCAGCGTGTTCTTTAACGTGCACAGGGTATGGCTCTCCCGCACACGGGGCTACGGCTTAACGTCACATCCGACGGACGGCGGCCTTTCCAAGCCCACCGATGTCCCCTACTGACTGTGGGCAGGGCGGGGAATTTTGCGGAGATAAATCTCAACGCTGACCCAGCTGGGACTCGAACCTGGGAACTACAGATTACGAGCCTGGCGCGCTACCGACTGAGCCACCTCCGCTCCAGGTATCCAAGAGACATGGCAAACAAAGTGAAGAGACAAAAATTTGGTCGAGTAGACTGAGCTGATCTTAATCGTTCTTTGGAAAAAGTTATTACTTGTGTAGGATAGTATTCAGTTTATTTATAAGTTATTACATTCATACGTTTGTAATTATTTACATAGTATTGTAATTTGTATCGTAAAAAATATACTTATTTATACTCACGCTCAGTACTCATCCATTTTTTATTTGCAACAATATAATATTATTCGGGATGAATTTTAGTTTCGATTAATATATAATTTAACTGTTTTATATTGAACACGTTTTCCAACATTAAGCCTTATTTGCATAAATCTATTTTTTCACTATATCAATGTGAAAACGACTTATTAAAATTAATATGCTGGAATTTTTTTCATAAGTTTGGAATTAAAAATACTGTTTAAGTTGGTATATAACATGACCTATTTCTGTTGATTGCTAATTTTCTAAAAAAAATAAAAAAAAAAATTCTGTCATTTCTCAAGTATGGTACCTAGAATAAAATTACGAAACTTTGGGTTGTTTTACTTCTGAGCGGCACTTTTTTGCACACCATAGGGTAAATGGCCAGGTCACATGGACCCCGTAGGCTCAGAGAAGGTTGGGGGAGGAGACCCACTGGAACAGCTGTTGGGATACAGATGGTAGGCTCCCGTCAAGGCCATCCAGCGTGTTCTTTAACGTGCACAGGGTATGGCTCTCCCGCACACGGGGCCACGGCTTAACGTCCCATCCGACGGACGACGGCCTTTCCAAGCCCATCGGTGTCCCTTACTGACCGTGGGCAGGGCGGAGAATTTTGCGGAGATAAATCTCAACGCTGACCCAGCTGGGACTCGAACCTGGGAACTACAGATTACGAGCTTGGCGCGCTACCGACTGAGCCACCCCCGCCCCAATTACGAAACGAGAAAAATATTTACTTGAAATAAGAAAATTAATTTTTTTTTGTACAGAAATAAATAACCTCTCTATCCATGTGCATTATAACCATATCTGTCTGTATTTTTTAAATAAATTTTTATTTGCTTTATCAGATGCATTTTTTTTTCTACTGTGGTACTCTAAGAAGACTAGTCAACATTTTTGTTAGTATTTTATTTTCAGAATATCAAGAATGAAAAACGGGGCGGGGTTGGCTCAGTCGGTAGCACGCCAGGCTCGTAATCTGCAGTTCCCAGGTTCGAGTCCAAGCTGGGTCAATGTTGAGATTTATCTCCGCAAAACTCCCCGCCCTGCCAACGGTCAGTAGGGTACACCGATGGGCTTGGAAAGGCCGCCGTCCGTCGGATGGGACGTTAAGCCGTGGCTCCGTGTACAGGAGAGCCATATCCAGTGCACGTTAAAGAACATACTGGATGGCCTTGACGGGAGGCTACAATCTGTCTTCCAACAGCTGTTCCAGTGGGTCCCTTCCTCCAACCTCTGACCCTTGGAGTCCATGTGACCTGGCCATTTGCCGCTCAGTCCAAGTGCCGCTCAGAGGTGAAACAACCTAACGTTAAAAACACGCTGGATGACCTTGACGGGAGGCTACCATCTGTCTTCCAACAGCTGTTCCAATGGACCCCGAAGGCTCAGAGAAGGTTGGGGGAGGGGACCCACTGGAATAGCTGTTGGAAGACAGATGGTAGCCTCTCTTCAAGGCCATCCAGCGTGTTCTTTAACGTGCACAGGGTATGGCTCTCCCGCACACGGGGTCACGGCTTAACGTCCCATCCGACGGACGGCGGCCGTTCCAAGCCCTTCGGTGTCCCTTACTGACCGTGGGCAGGGCGGGGTGTTTTGTTGAGCCTTCGGGGTCCATGTAACCTGGCCATTTAGCCCACGGTGTGCAAAAAAGTGCAACTCAGAGGTAAAATAACCCAACCGAATAAAATATATTTTAGCTTGCAGTATGTGGCAAATTTTAAAAGTGACAAAAATTGTAGAATAATAGAATAATTATGAACAGTTAGTGTTTTTAGTGCTTTCTAAATTTGGCTGCTTAAAAATAATATTAAATGTTATATCCATTTCGTGAGAGTGTTAGAATTTCTACTCTTGTTTATTATAGATCACCGAAAATAGTAATGATGTCATTGGAGGAAACTCAGATGATGAAAAAACTTCATCTCCACCAATATCTGAGAAAACTTCACAAGAAAAAAATGCGGTAGCTATCTGTGGAAAAATATTAAAGACGAAAATAAAAATTGATGCAGATATGAACAGAAAGAGCAAAGCAATTGTTACTGAATTTTTAAATTCTTTAAAGAATGAAATGAAATCCAATGATGAACTGTTTAAGCTACTCTTCAATAAATTTTATTTCACGGGAAGTTTTTATGAAGATCTTCGTGTGGCAACAGCTGATGAATTTGACATCAACTTAATATTAAATCTTCCCTTCAGAGCTGAGAGTCAGGAGGTAAGTGGGATTTTATGTAACTCTAAAAGAACTCAGAATGATACATTTCCTGTAAACGGTGGCTCAAAAAAGTATCCGAACACTATGGTTGATTACAGAATTCAGAGAAAATATCTGTCAACGTTTTTTTTTTAGAAATTCGTGATGTGCAACTTTTGTGTACAGTCGCTCAAAAAAGTATCTGAACACTATGGTTGATTACAGAATTCAGAGAAAGTATCTGTCATCGTGTTCTTTTAGAAATTAATGATCTGGCAACTTTCATGTACAGTCGCTCAAAAAAGTATCCGAACACTATGGTTGATTACAGAATTCAGAGAAAATATCTGTCAACGTTTTCTTTTAGAAATTAGTGATGTGGCAACTTTTGTGTACAGTCGCTCAAAAAAGTATCCGAACACTATGGTTGATTACAGAATTCTGAGAAAATATCTGTCAACGTTTTGTTTTAGAAATTAGTGATCTGGCAACTTTCGTGAACAGTCGCTCAAATACGTATCCGAACACTGGTTGATTACAGAATTCTGAGAAAATATATGTCAACGTTTTCTTTTAGAAATTAGTGATGTGGCAACTTTCGTGTACAGTCGCTCAAAAGAGTATCCGAAAACTATGGTTGATTGCAGAATTCAGAGAAAATATCTGTCAACGTTTTCTTTTAGAAATTTGTGATCTGGCAACTTTAGTGTACAGTCGCTCAAAAAAGCATCCGAAAACTATGGTTGATTACAGAATTCAGAGAAAATATCTGTCAACGTTTTCTTTTAGAAACAAGTGATCTGTCAACTTTTGTGTACAGTCGCTCAAAAAAGTATCTGAACACTATGGTTGATTGCAGAATTCAGAACAAATATCTGTCAACGTTTTCTTTTAGAAATTAGTGATCTGGCAACTTTCATGTACAGTTGCTCAAAAAAGTATCCGAACACTGTGGTTGATTACAGAATTCAGAGAAAATATCTGTCAACGTTTTCTTTTAGAAATTAATGATGTGGCAACTTTCGTGTACAGTCGCTCAAAAAAAGTATCCCAACACTATAGTTGATTACAGAATTCAGAAAACATATCTGTCAAAAATTTTTTTTTGAAATTAGTCATCTCGCAACCTTCGTGTACGTACACGAAGTTGCCAGATCACTAATTTCTAAAAAAATCTTTGCCAGATATTTTTTCTGAATTCTGTAATCGACCAACCATAGTTTTCGGATACTTTTTGAGCGACTGCACACAGTATAGTGATATATATTTAACTCATGTAGAGTTTATTACAGTGTCGAATACATGCATGGTCAGATCAGGGGATGGAGCTTGTCCCTCCCCCTTCAGAATACTAGTAAGGATAATAAAGGCAAAAATGATTTATCTTATATATGTTTCATGCATTTATCAAGTTTTTCAAAGTTTAGTGATAATTTTTCATACACAGAAATGATGATAATGTTCTAAATAGATAAAGTATGCTTTGTATGAAGTAACTGTTGCAAAATTTCACTTTCTTTTTCTAAACGACTCACAATAGGTTGAATACACACCAGAAGTGAAGTCTTTTGCCAAATTAAAGTGCAAAATATCATCAGCTACAATTATCAATGACCCAAATTTAGGAAAATACTCCCAAGTGCTTAAGAAGTTTTTTGATGATGAAGATTATCTCATTTCCGGTAACGTAAGAGATTGGATGCAAAGTGTTATGGACAAAACTCTTAAAGAAATGGCTCTTCCTCAGAATGTTACAGAAGTAAGCATTTTTATCCCTTACTTTCAATGTGTTTTTAATTGACATGGAATTCTTGATTTCTAGTTTATCACTCTGACCCATATTTGATCTTGAACATGCTACCAGATTAGAAAGATCCTTATATTTCTGAGTTCTACTGCTGAAAAAGCCCTTTCCAAAAATGTTAGTAGTAGATGAGCCACTTTACCGGAAAACGACCTTTGACCCCTGAGCCGCAGAAAGTTCCCCGATATCGCACTTTCGATCACGCCCCCTTTTCAAAAAGTCCCGCGATTTTGCCATTTGTCTGCCATTTCGAATTCTGACGTCATCACCACAAACTCCTCCAATATCGCGCTTTTGCCCCCTTTTCAGAAAGTTCACATTTACAAGGAATAATAAAATTAATTTCCAATGCGTAGACTCATCAACATGTGAATCATATAAAAATGATACTAGAGGGCGCTGCAGTTAACTGGACTTGGAAATATTTGGGACTTTTAGAGTTGTTTACTTCATGGTGGGTTTGGGTGGGTCAACCAAGGGGTCTTTAGAGGGGGGTGTGGTACTATCATCAGAAATTGGAAACCTTTCGAAAACAGGGAGAAAGCGCAGTATCGAAGGAGTTTGTTGTGATGACGTCAGAATTCAAAATGGCAGACGAACGGCAAAATCGCGGGACTTTTTGAAAAGGGGGTATGGTCGGAAGCATGATATGGGAAGGACTTTCTGCAGCTCAGGGGTCAAAGGTCGTTTTCCGCTAAAGTGGCTAATCTATTACTAATGTTTAGCTTTCCCGCACCAATGTATCGAAATTTCACCACTGATAAGAAAAAAAATAGCCTTCTAGAACCACATCTTAATTTGACCTCAAAGGATCTATTGCATCCAGATTTGTTGCGGGGATGGCTCAGTCGGTAGCGCGCCAGGCTCGTAATCTGCAGTTCCCAGGTTGAAGTTCCAGCTGGGTCAGCATTGAGATTTATCTCCGCAAAATTTCCCACCCTGCCCACGGTCAGTATGGGACACCGATGGACTTAGAAAGGCCGCCGTCTGTCGGATGGAATGTTAAGCCATGGCCCCGTGTGTGGGAGAGCCATATTCTGTGCACGTTAAAGAACACACTGGATGGCCTTGACGGGAGGATACCATCAGTCTTCCAACAGCTGTTCCAGTGGGTTCCCTCCCCCAACCTTCTCTGAGCCTTTGGGGTTCTTGTGACTTGGCCATTTAGCCCATGGTATGCAAAAAAGTGCCGCTCAGAGGTAAAAGAACCCAACCCAACGCATCCAAAGTTCGCAACATTTCTGATCTCTGCGTAACTCAGATTTTCCAAACTATTATGTAACCCCAGACCAATTTTCTTTCTTCCCCAGGATCTTTTTTTTTTGAGGGTGATAAAATATAAATGCATATAAATAAATAGTTTAACTAAATGTCCAATATTGAAATATATATATATAAATATAAACTTTTTGCTGATACTAGCACAGAAGTTGTTAAAGTTCACATGAAAATGATGTTCATAAGATAAACATAATACAGTCGGTCAAAAAAATATCCGAATACTATGGTTGATTACAGAATTCAAGAAAAATATCTGGAAACGATTTTTTTTAAATTAGTGATCTGGCAACAGTGTACGTACACGAAACAGATCACTAATTTCTAAAACAATCATTGCCATATATTTCTTCTGAATTCTGTAATCAACCATAGTGTTCGGATACTTTTTTGAGCGACTGTACATCAAGAAATGTGAAATTTATGATAAAGGTTACAGAAGAAAGTTAATTCTTATGCTCCTAAAGACATTTGGATTTTCCTGATGTTTATGTAAAAATGATGTTCATAAGATAAACATAATACATCTACTTTTGCTCCTAAGGACACATTGACTTTCTTGATGTACGGTCGCTCAAAAAAGTCTCCGAACACTATGGTTGATTACAGAATTCAGAAAAAATATATGGCAATGATTTTTTAGAAATTAGTGATCTTATTCGTGTACGTACACGAAGGTTGCCAGATCACCAATTTTAAAAATAATCGTTGCCAGATATTTTTCCTGAATTCTGTAATCAACCATAGTGTTCGGATTCTTTTTGAGAGACTGTACACGAAGGTTACGAGATGACTAATTTCTAAAAAATCGTTGCCAGATATTTTTTCTGAATTCTTTATTCTCTTAATATTTATATTAACAATTTCTGTGTGTGATTTAACAACTTCTCTGCTAGTATCAGCGAAAAAGCTTATATATATGTATTTCAATATTCGACACTTCGTTAAACTATTTATTTATATTGCCAGATATGTTGTGAAACTTTGGATGCAATAGATCCTTTGCAAGATCCTTTGAGGTAAGATTAGCAGCCAGTGAAAAAAGTAAATTACTGTTAGCATGATGTTATGCACAAGAATATCCTGTGCACAAGTAATTTTTCCTGTGTAAATTATAATCCTGTGCACAAGAATTCAGAAAAAATATCTCACAACAATTTTTTTTAACAATTAGTGATCTGGCAACCTATGTGTATGTACACGAAGGTTGACAGATCATTAATTTTTATTATAAAACTATTTTAAAAAATTAAACCAGTCCTTGAATATCTGGCAAGAAAATAATCCTTAGAAAATTACAAATAATCTCAAGACCCTATTATTATATATAAGTAACAAGGAAGAGGACATTCAATTTCATAAGATACACTTGAAAAAATTATTTTAAGTGTTTCTTGTGTACAAGACATTTCCTGTGATACTTTATATCTTCATAAAACATTTTTAATAAAATTTTTAACACTCCCTCATATTAATAATCAGGACTTATTACTCATATTAATAATCAGGACAAAAGTATAAATTTAATTTCCAATTGTTATCCTACTAAAGAATATTAAATAATTCCAAATATTTCCAATTGTTATCCTACTAAAGAATATTTAAATAAATTCATGTCACATTAAAAATTATTATAATAGTCATCACATAATATGTACAGTTGCTCAAAAAAAATCCAAACACTACAGCTGATTATAGAATTCAGAAAAAATATATGGCAACGTTTTTTTAAATTAGTGATCTGGCAACCTTCATGTACGTACACGAAGGTTGCCAGATCACTAATTTAAAAAAAATCATTGCCAGATATTTTTTCAGAATTCTGTAATCAACCATAGTGTTCGGATAATTTTTTGAGCGACTGTACACGAAAGTTGCCAGATCACTAATAAAAAAAATCGTTGCCAGATATTTTTTCTGAATTTTGTCAGTGTATTGTTTATTCTGTCAGTGTATTGTTTTACAGATCGTGCCAAGTCAAAGTGGACCAGCAAAAACCATCAAGTTGCATACGTCACACGGTTATAAGATAGATATCGATCTAGTTCCAGTATTGCAATTTTGTTATCCTGAATGGCCAAAAGATGTTGATTCTGAAATTCTCAAAGTTTTTTCGGTTCCCAACAATGTAAGTTACATTCATTCATTCATTATTTTATTGTAAAATTAAAATAATGAAAATTATTTCTATTTTAAATTTTATAGTACAATGGTTGAGTTGGTAAAGCTAATCTTGCATCTAAGCTTATGAGTTTAATTTGAATGCATTAAGACATTTTAATAGTGAATTGGTGATCGAATTCAGTTGAAATCACTGTACAGTATGGTTAATTACAAAATTCAGAAAAAATATCTGGCAACGATTTTTTTCAGAAATTAGTTATATGGTAACCTTCGTGTATGTACATAAAGGTCACTAATTTCTAAAAAAACATTGCCAGATATTTTTTCTTAATTCTGTAATCAACCATATTTTTCGGATATTTTTTGAGACACTAATCAGTTCACCTAAGATGATGTTTATGTTATATGAGTTTAATAGTATGTCTATATATTTAATAGACAAGCAAATTTATATAAAAGTCAATATTTGTAATAGTGATTTTTTTTATAATTAACAAGAATGTTGGAAGGGAGTGCGATACGAATAATTTCGAGGGGCGGGGGTGGCTCAGTCGGTAGCGCGCCAGGCTCGTATTCTGTAGTTCCCAGGTTTGAGTCCCAGCTGGATCAGTGTTGAGATTTATCTCCGCAAAACTCCTCACCCTGCCCATGGTTAGTAGGGGACACCGATGGACTTGGAAAGGCCGCCATCCGTCCGATGGGACGTTAAGCCGTGACCCCGTGTGTGGGAGAACCATACCCTGTGCATGTTAAAGAACACGCTGGATGGCCTTGACGGGAGGCTACCATCTGTCTCCCAACAGCTGTTACAGTGGGTCCCCTCCCCCAACCTTCTCTGAGGCTTCGGGGTCCATGTGACCTGGCCATTTAGCCCATGGTGTGCAAAAAAGTGCCGCTCAGAGGTAAAACAACCCAACCTGACAACGAATAATTTTGACTCATAGACTTCTAACCCAATTTTGCATATTTTAAGTCCCATTTTGCCTATGTTGAGATTTTTCCCAGTAATTCCCACCCTTAATGAGAATAGGGACACTCATGAGCTTGGAGAATATCAAATGGAATGTTCAGCTGCATACCCTGTGCACATAAAAAAATGGGCTGAATGGCCTTGATGTGAGACTACCATCTGTCTCTTAACAGCAATTCAATGGATTTCCTTTACACAGCTCTAAATCCTTATGACCTGGCTCGTTGGGTGAGAGTCTAGTTCAGAACATAATAAACTAAAACTTCCATCTCTTTTGTTTTATTGAAAATATTCACAGATCTCTTTTGCCCAATTAAATTTTTATATTTTAAATTTGGTTTTAAACGTATTCAGAATCGGTTTTGCACTAATATAAGAAAGTTTTAATATTGTGATACTAATATAGGTAAGAATAATGATTCCAGATGCTTTGATTCCAGATGCATATGCAGTATCTTGGGCATTAGGTGGTTCAACTTTGTAACTAATGATGTGTTAGGCAAAGGAGTTTGCAACCTCCTTTAAGCAGCATATTGTGCAGAGAGAGACTCCGTTGGTTTGGCCATGTTGCCCGTATGAATAATTATAGATTGGCGAATAGGGTTATGAACAGTGTGCCTAAAGGCCTCAGAAAGAAGGGGAGACCTAGGATGCGGTGGGCAGACAATGTCAAACAGGACCTTGTTAGAATTGGTGTGCAGTGGCCAGATGCAGTAGATGTAGCTCAGGATAGATTTGCTTGGAGAACTAAATTGCACGGTCTGGTTGGACCTCCGTAGTCCATGGCTGCTTGAGGATGATGATGATGATAATGACATTTTTTTCTGTTGATATATTTCAGGAGCAGATTTGGTTTCTAGTACCAAAAGAATATGGATCATTTTTGACAGATGTTTCACCTTCTAATCTTGAAGTTCGTCGTTTGTGGAGGATGCATTTTCCTGAGGTTGAAAAAAGAATTATACATAACAAACAATGTGTGAAGCCAGTAATTAAGTTATTAAAGGTACATTACTCACTTAAAATGTATTATTTTATATGACTGAAATATTAAGTATTAGTACATTAAAATGAATTTTGTTTAGAATTAAAAAAAACAGCCAATGGCACTACTAGCTGAAAACGCCGGTTCCTGTCTGATCACCGAAGTTAAGCAGCTATCGGCGTGGTCAGTACTTGGGAGGGTGACCACCTGGGAACACCATGTGCAGTTGAGTACTTGGGAGGGTGACTACCTGGGAACACCATGAGCAGTTGGCAAAAAATCTGCTGAGGACCCGCCATTCTCACTAGATCCTTCTACTATGGCATATTAAACTGACAGGCTCCTGTCAGACCTCTGTGGCAAGCAGCTGCTTGAGGAGGTATTTATTATTATTATTATTAAAAAAACATAAAATGTTTAACCCTTTCACGACTAAGGGAAACATTTTTCCCATTTTAAAATTGGTGATTGTCGTATTTAATTATAACCTTATCTGCATTTTTTATGCAGAATGTCAAAATAGAACTTATGCTGAACGCAATTACGTAAACGGGAATGTTTAGAAAACAAAAACAGAACTGTCAGGACGCATAATATATGTACTATGTGCAATGTCCATCTTTGCCTCACTACCAAAAGAAATTGCTTCGCAGAATATCATAATTAGCACATCATTTTGTATAGTAATTTTATTTCATAATTTTGTATTATTTTAGTTAACATTTTGTTCTAATAAACCAATAAATAAAAGACATTGCATAATAAGCCTAACTATAATTTGTGTTACCTTTATAGTCCATTGGGAAAAATATTTCCCATAAAATAAAAAAAACTACACATTGTTATGTATTTTTCTTATGATTTTTATTTATTTTACGTCTAAACAAACTAAAATAAACAGTTACATACTAATATTTACTCTTAGAAACCTTATGGTCCTGAAAGGGTTAAACCTTTCTCTGCCCAGCCTGAAAAAAAAAAAGATTAAAGAGGCCCAGCTATTTTTGTGAGATAGTTATTTCAATATAACTATAACAATAATAATAATATCCTAATAACTTTCCTGTGACACAGCCAAAGATTTGTAATCTTTGGCTGTGTCATAGAAAGGTTTTTCAGAAAGATTCTGTAATCTCATCCTTCTAAAAATTTGGCCTTCTGACCTTTTCCTAATAACTTTCCTGTGCACATAGCTTCCAAGAGTAACTCTGAGAAATAACTGCCTTCTTTCAGTCTGGTAGCGCGCCAGGCTCGCAATCTGTAGTTCCCAGGTTCGAGTCCCAACTGGGTCAGCGTTGAGATTTATCTCCGCAAAATTCCCTGCCCTGCCCATGGTCAATGGTCAGTAGGGGACACCGATGGGCTTGGAAAGGCCCCCGTCCGTTCGATGGGATGTTAAGCCGTGGCCCATGTGCGGGAGAGCCATAACCTGTGCACGTTAAAGAACATGCTGGATGGCCTTGACGGGAGGCTACCATCTGTCTCCCAACAGCTGTTCCAGTGGGTATCCTCCCCCAACCTTCTCTGAGCCTTTGGGGTCCATGTGACTTGGCCATTTAGCACATGGTGTGCAAAAAAGTGCCTCTCAGAGCACAAACACCCAACGTTAAAGAACACGCTGGATGGCCTTGACGGGAGGCTACCATCTGTCTCCCAACAGCTGTTCCAGTGGGTCCCCTCCCCCAACCTTCTCTGAGCCTTCGGGGTCCATGTGACCTGGCCATTTAGCCCATGGTGTGCAAAAAAGTGCCGCTCAGAGGTAAAACAACCCAACATTAAAGAACACGCTGGATGGCCTAGACGGGAGTCTACCATCTGTCTCTCAACAGCTGTTCCAGTGGGTACCCTCCCCCAACCTTCTCTGAGCCTTCGGGGTCCATGTGACCTGGCCATTTAGCCCATGGTGTGCAAAAAAGTGCCACTCAGAGGTAAAACAACCCAACCCAACTCTTTCAGTCTGCTCAGTCTCTCTCCTTACTCCACAAAACAATAGATAAATAAATAAACATTTAAAAAAAATTCCCGTTTAGAACATTTTTCCCAAATAACAAACAGGTGGAAATAGGTCTTGTAAATAAGTGTTAATTCTATGAAAACAAAATTTTTAACCAAAATTGAAGATGTAATAATTTAAATGAATTAAAATCAATCCAAAGTGAATGCACAGTATTCCCTGTTAAGAAACATTAATTAATAGATTCTGAAAAAAATTCAGAATCTATTAATTTAAATGAAGCTTTTTTGTGTGATATAATGAAAAAAATAATCTAGCAATGCAACTAAGGCTTGTTTTGATAATCTGATGAACAAAACTAGTATATATATATATACATATGTACAGTCGCTCAAAAAAGTATCCGAACACTACGGTTGATTACAGAATTCAGAAAAAATATCTGGCAACGATTTTTTTTAGTAATTAGTGATCTGGCAACCTTCGTGTCACGTGACACAAGTTTCACGTATGGAGCTGCGGATGGGAATGCGAGGGAAGCCCAAACACTGTACTGCGAGCGCTTTCCAACCAGATGCGTGCCTGATCGTAAAACCTTTCAGCGATTGCACTGGTCTCCAGCTCTGTACGTGAAATGCATATCCGCCTTCTCCTGACTCATGAAACAATCAATCTGTTCTGCAATCCACGGTAGAAATGACGACGAGTGCGAAAACCAGAGCTTATAAGTGTTCACTGGAAAGCGCCCTCTAGCGCTTCACCGCTTGAGTTCCGACCATGCATTGTATGACGAAAAGTGCTTCTTTAGGTGTGTTCTATCATCCCTTAAAGTTTGACCCAAGAGTTTTGAATCACCCTGTATATAAAATAACATAGCCTCACACAATGTTGGGGTGGGGGTGGCTCAGTCGGTAGCACGCCAGGCTCGTAATCTGTAGTTCCCAGGTTCGAGTCCCAGCTGGGTCAGCGTTGAGATTTATCTCCGCAAAATTCCCCGCCCTGCCCACGGTCAGTAGGGGACACTGATCGGCTTGGAAAGGTCGCCGTCCGTCAAGCCATGGCCCCGTGTGCTGGAGAGCCATACCCTGTGCACATTAAAGAACACGCTGGATGGCCTTGACAGGAGGCTACCATCTGTCTCCCAACAGCTGTTCCAGTGGGTCTCCTCCCCCAACCTTCTCCGAGTCTTCGGGGTCCATGTGACCTGGCCATTTAGCCCATGATGTGCAAAAAAGTGCCTCTCAGAGGTAAAACAACCCAACTCACACAATGTTATAAATTAACACCAAATTTTGTTGCATGTTTATTTTTGTAACAGACCATTTTATCAATTTTTCGTAGCTTTTGAGGAACAAGGAAAATTGGAGCATTCTTGCTTCATATTACTTGAAAACTATCTTATTGTGGAAAGTGAAAGAAAACCCCGATCCATTGCATTGGAAAATGAACAAAATATATGAAAGATTAATCGAGGTAATTGTTTTTTGTATTATATTTCAAGTTTATGGTTGTAAAAATATTTGAGTACCAAATATATATTCTTTTTTTTTTTCATATTTTTAATTATATTCGGAAATAAGTTGTGATAATATGTGGTGAATATGCAAATCAGTTGTAAAACAAATGACACCAAACATACATTTGGGTTGGGTTGTTTTACCTCTGAGCGGCACTTCTTTGCACACAATGGGCTAAATGGCCAGGTCATATGAACCCCGAAGGTTCAGAGAAGGTTGGGGGAGGAGACCCACTGAAACAGCTGTTGGGAGACAGATGGTAGTCTCCCGTCAAGCCCATCCATCGTGTTCTTTAACGTTGGGTTGTTTTACCTCTGAGCGGCACTTTTTGCACACAATGGGCTAAATGGCCAGGTCACATCGACCCCGAAGGCTCAGAGAAGGTTGGGGGAGGGGACCCACTGGAACAGCTGTTGGGAGACAGATAGTAGCCTCCCGTCAAGGCCATCCATCGTGTTCTTTAACGTGCACAGGGTATGGCTCTCCCGCATACGGGGCCACGGCTTAACATCCCATCCAACGGAAGGCGGCCTTTCCAAGCTCATCAGTGTCCCCTACTGACTGTGGGCAGGGTTGGGAATTTTGCGGAGATAAATCTCAACGCTGACCTAGCTGGGACTCGAACCTGGGAACTACAGATTACGAACCTGGCACGCTACCGACTGAGCCACCCCCGACCCTTCCAAACATACATATGAATTATCAACAGAAAGGGTAATCTCTAGAAAAGATGTCAAAACCTGGGCCCAGATCTAGAAAAAAATAAATGGTGTTCCCAATCGAGCAGGTAAAGTAACGGGGGAAGGAATGACCCTTCTCTAGATCTGGCACTGTTGAAACTTTTATTTAGGACCAAATTGAAATCAAAATATTTTTCCTCAGGCAACTAGTAAAAGTTTTTAATAAAACACATTTATTTATCAATAAAAATATATATAATACATTTACATTGTTAGTTTTTCAATATCCAGATTAAAATTACTTGTGGAAATATGAGGGGCAGGGGTGGCTCAGTCGGTAGCGCGCCAGGCTCGTAATCTGTAGTTCCCAGGTTCGAGTCCCAGCTGGGTCAGCGTTGAGATTTATCTCCGCAAAATTCCCTGCCCTGCCCACAGTCAGTAGGGGACACCGATGGGCTTGGAAAGGCCGTCGTCCGTCGGATGGGACGTTAAGCCGTGGCCCTGTGTGCGGGAGAGCCATACCCTGTGCACGTTAAAGAACACGCCGGATGGCCTTGACAGGAGGCTACCATCTGTCTCCCAACAGTTTGTTCCAGTGGGTCCCCTCCCCCAACCTTCTCTGAGCCTTTGGGGTCCATGTAACCTGGCCATTTAGCCCATGGTGTGCAAAAAAGTGCCGCTCAGAGGTAAAACAACCCAACGTTAAAGAACACGCTGGATGGCCTTGACGGGAGGCTACCATCTGTCTCCCAACAACTGTTCCATTGGGTCCCCTCCCCCAACCTTCTCTGAGCCATCGGGGTCCATGTGACCTGGCCATTTAGCCCATGGTGTGCAAAAAAGTGCCGCTCAGAGGTAAAACAACCCAAAACAACTGTGGAAATATGAAATATTTTCCCAAAATATCTGAAGTCACACAGGCCAGATGTAGTTTGGTCATTCCTGCTCTTGCACCTTCAGATTGAAGAATTTGAATTTGCGAAACTTGCTGATAGACATCCCTCCCTCATAACCCCAATGGCTAACCCTTAAAGTGTCCAAGCAGGGTTTGCTTACAGTTTTTTAAAATTAGGATTAAGTAGTCTGTTGTTCTATTATTCAGAATGAAATTTTCTTTCATCTGGTGTCTAACATGACCCATATATACAGGGTGAATCTGAAAAAGTGGGCAAAACTTTACGGGGTGGTAGAACGCAGCTATACGACCAATATTCGTCATAGAATGTATGGTTGGAACACAAACGGTGAGAAGTTAAAAGGTAGTTTTCCACTGTCACATTTAAAGAATGAACACAAGAAGGAGAGGAGATATTTCTGTGCCTCACTTGCATTCCCGTCCGCCGCACCATACACAAAGTGCATATCCGCCATTTCGTGGTTAGTATAACCAGCCATCCTCTCGGCAATCCACGGTAGAAATGCCGTTGGGTGCGAGGACCGACCCTTTTATACCATTTCCAACGCCACCTAGCAGCTCGCTGTTTGCATTCCGCCCATACTTTCTATGACGAATATTGCTCGTATAGCTGCGTTCTACCACCCCGTAAAGTTTTGCCCACTTTTTCGGATTCACCCTGTATATATTTGTTAGTCATTGCAAGATAGAGTTCTAAATTTCAGTTGTTTTCCTGCTGACAAAACTAAAACTATTTTGGCCACAAGTGTATGGATTTTGATAAAGTTGATACTTTAAGGGTTAAGGGCCTCTGCAAAAATATACGAAAACAAATGAGCTCGTTTTTTGGGTGCTTCAACATGCTTCAGAGACTTGCATTGTATAATCCTTTAGGGCTCTTCCTCCATAGGTATCCAACATGTTAACTAAGCACAAAATAGTATGACTTTTCATTATTGACACATTTTCTGTTCATTTGAAGAACGAAGGAACCTTGCTTTTAGAAAAGCATATTTCTTAATTTATTTTTTTAAGTACATTTAAAATTTTCATCATCATCATCATCAAGCAGCCATGGGCTATGTAGGTCCAACCAGACCATATCCTAGGTTTCCCCTTCTTTCTGAGGCCTTTAGGCACACTGTTCATAGCCCTATTCGCCAATCTATAATTATTCATACGGGCAACATGGCCAAACCAACAGAGTCTCTCTCTTCACAATATGCTGCTTAAAAGAGGTTGCAAACTCCTTTGCCTAACCTCATCATTAGTTACAAAGTTAAACCACCTAATTCCCAAGATACTGCTTAAGCATCTAGAATCAAAATCATCAAGTTTCTTGTTATCCTGCTTACAAAAGGTCCATGTTTCGCTACTATAACTAATCCTAAAAAGAACCAAATTATTATACAGTCTAATTTTAGTCTTTAGGTGTATACGCCTATTTCTCCACACTCTCCATAGATTCTTAAAAGTCCCGGAAACAATTCTTACTCGTCTGTTAATCTCATGCCGCACATCACCATTATCTGTTACATAGCTCCCAAGATAATTAAACTGTGACACCTGCTCTAGACTGCAACCATTCAGATTAACTGAATCACAGCCTGCCTGACCAATTTTCATCACTTTAGTTTTCTCTTTGTTTATAACCAAACCTACTCTACTACCAGTTTCATCAACAGCTCGAATGAGAGATTTCATCTCATCAACATCATTTGCCAAAAGGGCTAATCATCAGCATAATCAATATCAGAAATTTTCGTATCTCCAGTCAATTTAAGGCCAAAATCTTTCCCTTGAAGTGAATTTTGCATAACATAATCAATTACCAAACTAAAGACAAAATCAGACAAAATGCACCCTTATCGAACACCAGAAGTAATGCTAAACCAATTACTACAAGCCGTACCAACTCTCACACATGACTCAGTGTTATTATAGAGAGCTTTCATTATGTTAACTAACTTGTCTGTTATGCCATATGATCTCACAATCAACCACAAATTATGACGATCAACAGAGTCGAAAGCCTTTTTGAAATCAACAAAGCTAGCAACCAAAGGTTTCTGAAACTAAATATTTCTCAAGAATCTGCCTAAGTGAAAATATCTGATCCACACATCCCCTACCACTTCTGAATCCACATTGCTCATCACGCAATTGACTGTCAACCAGATTCTTAATTCTATTAAGCACAATCATGGAAAGAACTTTACCTGAAACAGAGAGTAGGCTGATACCCCTATAGTTATCACAAGAACTGCGATCACCTTTTTTGAAAATAGGGATAATAATAGCTTTGGTAAAATCCTTAGGAACCATGCCTTTATCATAAAAGATATTCAGAATTTCAATCATCCAAGTGGTAACCGAAATATTCCCAGTTCTAAGCATTTCGGTAGTAATTTCATCTAGTCCTGGGGATTTATGAAGTTTAAGTTTAGAAATAGCCAAAATAACTTCAGATTGTGTTATAAGGCCAACATTAAAGCCACCAATGTATCTATCATCTCTCACACATGACTCTCACAACAATATAGTGATAAGCACAATCATGGAAAGAACTTTACCTGAAACAGAGAGTAGGCTGATACCCCTATAGTTATCACAAGAACTGCGATCACCTTTTTTGAAAATAGGGATAATAATAGCTTTGGTAAAATCCTTAGGAACCATGCCTTTATCATAAAAGATATTCAGAATTTCAATCATCCAAGTGGTAACCGAAATATTCCCAGTTCTAAGCATTTCGGTAGTAATTTCATCTAGTCCTGGGGATTTATGAAGTTTAAGTTTAGAAATAGCCAAAATAACTTCAGATTGTGTTATAAGGCCAACATTAAAGCCACCAATGTATCTATCATCATTACAAACAATGGGAATAGAACTAACCACATTGTTTAGAACATCACTGAAATGCTCAGCCCACCTAGCCATGACAGAATCCTCACCTTATCTTGTTTATCCTTCAATCCCTGTATACCTGTTCGTTTTCTGCCACACAAAACATTAACTATCTGGTACAGCTCTCTGATGTTGTGCTGTCTAACTGCTTCCTCGGCTTTGTCAGCCAAGCCATCAAGCCAAAGATACTTATCAGCAGCAAACTGATCCTTTATACGTTTATTAAGCTCTCTGTAATGCTTTCTATTAGGACTAGTAGGGTATTGATTAAGGACATTCCTGCAGTTCTTTCTTTCCGAAATAAGCTCAAGTGCCTTATCACTCAGATAATTCTGTCTCTTCTGCTCCTTTTTTCCTAAATGAGTACTGTTAGTGTCCAAAAAAGCCTGTTTAAAATGATCCCATTCTTCCTCAACTTCAGTAGTAAGCATACCATGACTGTCATAATGACTAAGTAACCTATCATGGTAAGCTTTGGCTACAACTGGGTCTTTCAGAGCTTCAATATTAAAAGTAAATTTTTTAACTCTAGCACAACAGTTTTTAAGTTTAAGTTGCAAGACACTTTTAACAAGGTAATGGTTAGATCCAATTTCAGCTCCCCTATATGACCTGGTATTCCGAACAGAACTAGCCCATTTGCTGTTAATTGATATATAATCAATCATATTGTTATGCAGCCCATCGGGTGAAACCCATGTGTACTTATGTATGTCGTGCTGTTTGTAATAAGTGTTGGTTATTCTGAATCCATTGAGTTTATTTACCTGTAGGAGACGTTGCCCATTGCAGCTACCAATACCAAAAGGGCCTATTTTCCTCCCCAAATGTCAGAATCTGTACTAACTTTGGTATTGAAGTCACCTAGAAAAAGGGTAATATCTCCTTTCTTGACAGAATTCAAAATATCCTGAAGTTGTCGTAAAACCTATCCTTCTCATCCTCATTGGCATCCTCAGTGGGGGCATAACAGCAGATAACATTCAAATCTTTAACGCTTGTCTGAAATTTTGCTGTAAGAAACATTTCGTCAATGCACTCATATACTAGAAGAGCATCACTAGCATCTCTGCTGAGAAGCAGACCCACGCCTTGGTGATGCTGATTGTCGTCCCTCCCTGAAAAGAGAAATTTAAGATTATTTTTAACAATCTGACCTTTATCTGTCCATCTGGTCTCTTGCAAGCCGAGAATATCTAAATTATAATGGTGGAATTCTTTTGTGAGGACATCAAGAGAAAAAGCTCTGTGCAGAGTCCTCACATTCCAACTACCTATGGGGTGAAAATGATTAGTGGGATGTTTAAAGAAACTGTTTATTGAGAGAGGGAATGCCGACAATATCAAACAGCCCCCTAATCGCAGACATGGGGCAAAGACCCGTTCCTGCAGCACTAAAGGCTGAAGCCATCTACACTGGAAGACTTCCTCGAATGTAGAATTTGACGATGCCAATAGAAGCAAAGAGTTCAGGTGCCTGCGATGACCCCTGCTCAGGATTATCCACCAGCTGATTAACATATCCTGTGAATCTATTCACTTGGGCTGTCAACCCACAAACAAACAGAAAACACAGCGGAAGATTTTCCCTCCACAGAAGCCCACCAGTGCAGCAAAATCACTATCCATAATCAAGCTCAGAGCCATATATCTGTCCAGTCCAGTGGGTTTATATGGTCAGCACCAGGACCCTGTGTGGTTGACCACTCCTCAGCAGGGTAGAAAAAAAAAGAAAAGTAGCCATAGTTGTCCAGATCAGTAGGCCACACTAATCTGGCTGCCCTCACATTTCGTTCACTTTCACAAGAGAGTATCTCTTTTGAAAGGTACTAACGGTCTGCACCACGAGAAGGCGGGGTCGGACATTAGGTGCTAGGCCTGGCCGGTTCTATGCATCATCACAGGAGATTGCTGCATAGCTCTCCTCCTAGTGACTACCTAGTCTAGTACCTCTACTAAATAAAAAATTAAAAGAAAATAATAAGTTACTAGATAAAATCATTCAAAATTAAAACTATTAATACGTTTTCATTTAGCTACATTTGCTTTTCTGTTCACTAAGAGTTGAAGTTTCTTCCTCAAAAGTTGAAGCTTTGAACTTTTCCACTTTACGTCCTTTTCGAATGCAGGACTTTCGGCAAGAATTAAAGGGGCCTAATATCGAATCAGCTTTCAATGGTGTGTTGCATTTCAAAGTTTCTGATTTTTTAAAAAAAATTCAAAACACGGAATTTGGAACATTTTGCACCTGAATTGTCTGCCAAGGAACATAGAAAAATTATACAAATTCAAGACTCTCCCGGGAAATTCGCCAATAGCCGTCCTGTGGCCAGGTGGTTAGCACGCTTGGCTACTGATCTAAGAAACCTGGGTTTGAGCCCCGGGTAAGGCATGGGTGTATGTGTTGTTTTTCTACTGAGGTCCTGCCATCTTCACAGACCTTCTACTATGACATATAGACTGACAGGCTCCTGTCAGACCTCTGTGGCAAGCAGCTGCTTGAGGGGGTATTTATTATTTATTTTTATTCATAAATGGTTTACCATATTCCTTAAAACACTTGTATAATGTTTGCTTGTGAGGAATTATCCATTTAGATGTCTTGGAGTGTGATTTATGTACTCTTTCATTAAATTTTTACCTCATATTTATATAACTATATACAAGCAGTGACAGAAAAATAGAAACATCCTCAGCTTAGGGGGGCGGGGGTGGCTCAGTCGGTCCCGCGCCAGGCTCGTAATCTGTAGTTCCCAAGTTCGAGTCCCAACTGGGTCAGCGTTGAGATTTATCTCCGCAAAATTCCACGCCCTGCCCACGGTCAGTAGGGGACACCGATGGGCTTGGAAAGGCCGCCGTCCGTCGGATGGGACGTTAAGCCGTGGCCCCGTGTGCACGTTAAAGAACACGCTGGATGGCCTTGACGGGAGGCTACCATCTGTATCCTAACAGCTGTTCCAGTGGGTCCCCTCCCCCAACCTTCTCTGACCCTTGGGGGGGGGTCCTTGTGACCTGGCCATTTAGCCCATGGTGTGCAAAAAAGTGCCGCTCAGAGGTAAAACAACCCAACGTTAAAGAACACGCTGGATGGCCTTGACGGGAGGTTACCATCTATCTCCCAACAGCTGTTCCAGTGGGTCCCCTCCCCCAACCTTCTCTGAGCCTTCGGAGTCCATGTGACCTGGCCATTTAGCCCACGGTGTGCAAAAAAGTGCCGCTCAGAGGCAAAACAACCCAACCCAATCTTCAGCTTAGGTGAATGGAGAATCAAATGCGACCTCCATAACTGGTTAGATAAATTTTTATGGAAACATCTGACTGAAGATAAATATAAGATATCAATTTAACTGTCTAAATTTCGGTATTAAGAATATCCCTTCAGTAATTAAAGAGTTATAGAAATTTGAATATTGAATAACAGAGATATCAATCATACGAATTAAACTTGAAAAATAAATAGTGCTTCAATGTAAGTTTAACAATATAAGTGTATGTTTTAAAATTTTATGCAAATCGTTCTTTTAATAAGTTTTGATTTTACAAAAGTTTCTTAAGGCCGACTTTGTTGCTGTTAAGTATTCGAGCTACCATAGCTCTTTAAATACCCAATAAATATTGTTCAAAATCAGTATTTAGATAAATGGGAATAATATTTAAATATATCTAGTCCCATTTTCGTATAAAAACACTTTATTGTAGAAATTACAGATCCTCGAATTTGTCTCTCATTTGACTTAACATGGGAATGTTTCCATTTTTTTCTGCATTATCTGTATATTCAGTTTTAATATTCATTATTTGTAACTTTTACAACATGAACTTGCTTAGAATTCACATTTTTTCTTTAAAACAATTATTTATTATTATCCCGAATTGTAGCAAATTATTTATTTCTCTCTTTTACATTCAGGCTTTGAAATATCTGGCAGAACGTGTCTATGAAAGAAATTTACCTTACTTTTTCTATCCTGATTTTAACCTTATTCAGAAGATGAACCAACTTCAATCAGAAAACCTGCACAATCGCTTGCAAAAGATAATAATTTCGATTGAAAACAATCCAGCAAAATTATACGACCATTTTTGAGTTGTTAAAAGTAAACTAAACACATAAATTTATATTGTACTTCGTTGATTCTAATACTTTTAAATTTTTCATTTGTGAGTTTATGAAACGATATCCTATATATATTTTGATGACGACATTCGTTAGAATTGAATTTAATTCTAATTTAAACAATTGTTTACATTTTTTTTTATCTCGTTTATATTTTCTTTTCATATGATGTTTATAGTACCTATGATTTAATTAAAATAATTGAAAAGGAATGCTTGAATTAATTTCTGCTGTGATATGATAAAGCCATAGTTTTTTTGGGTTGGTGGGAATAAATTTAATTTCCAAAGTGCACTAGAGGAATATGAACTTTGCTGAAATGAATGCTTTCGGAAACTGAAAATTCATATCAAACGTTAGAATAATTTACGCAATTTGAAAAATGTCTATTTATTAGGGTTTTTTTTTTTAAGATGTTGGGTTGGGTTGTTTTACCTCTGAGCGGCACTTTTTTGCACACCATGGGCTAAATGGCCAGGTCACATGGACCCCGAAGGCTCAGAGAAGGTTGGGGGAGGGAACCCACTGGAACAGCTGTTGGAAGACAGATGGTAGCCTCCCGTCAAGGCCATCCAGCGTGTTCTTTAACGTGCACAGGATATGGGGAAAAAAACGTCCCATCCGACGGACGGCGGCCTTTCCAAGCCCATCGGTGTCCCCTACTGACCGTGGGCAGGGTGGGGAATTTTTGCGGAGATAAATCTCAACGCTGACCCAGCCGGGACTCGAACCTGGGAACTACAGATTACGAACCTGGCGCGCTACCGACTGAGCCACCCCCGCCCCTTTTTAAGATGTTTAAATTAACATATTTCTCATATTCAAATAATAAAGTTTTTCTTTTTCACTTCACATTGCATTATTAGTGTGTGCGTATTTTTTTTACAACTGAGACCTGCGGTACACAATTTGCTGACATTTAATTTACCTTCGTTATAAAGTTATCTATGCCTAGCATCATCACCTATGTGTGCAATGATAAAATGTGTACAGCTAACCACGAGACAAAGAGAAATCCCATCGTGATATACTCGTAGAACACTGCGCATTTCAAGTGCTAAAGTATACAAGGCTCATTGTAAAGCTCTGACGTAGCACACGCTCGTTCGGTACATGTGAGAGTCAACCACCATCCGTCGTAGAGAGAGTACATTGAAGATGATATTAGTCTTTTGCGAAATTATCTTCCAATATGAGGCTCTTTATACCAATTAAAACATTATAGGGTGTAATTGAGGCAGTAGAAGATACCTCTCTATTATTCTACCAGAGCCTGTAAAGGAAAATGTTTGTTAATACTGAAAATCAGAGGAGAAAAAAACCTGTTGTTCGTAAAGTACGCAATGAGGAGCTGCAAGTTCATTTGCTGAAGTTTCTCGTTGTGGTGACTACCTAAGAGAGAAGTGATGGAGTAGTTGAAGAGTCTGATGGAATTATGTTTCCGAAAGAACAACACGATCTTCAGTGTAAAAAAATAAATAATAAATACCCCCTCAAGCAGCTGCTTGTCACAGAGGTCTGACCGGAGCCTGTCGGTTTATATGTCACAGTAGAAGTTCTGAGAGGATGGCAGGACCTCAGCAGAAAAATGGCACGAACATCCATACCTTACCCGGGGCTCGAACCCAGGTCCCTTAGATCAGTAGCCAAGCGCGCTAACCACTGGGCCATGGGACGGCGATCCACTGTAGTGGTAGTTTAATCGGATATAGTACCAGTCTTTTGTACATGTCGCAGGTAGCACAATTGGGACTACTGATCATACTGAGATTGTGGGGAGTGGAACTGCTGCATACGGTGCCAATTTGGTAATGATATACGAGTCGAGTCGAGTCGTGGGAGACCTCCAAAGTTTAGAGTGAGTCAACAAGAAACCCAAAAGAAGAAAGAGCAGAGCCTGCCGTTGGGTTCGAGTCCCAGCTGGGTCAGCATTGAGATTTATCTCTGCAAAATTCCCCACCCTGCCCACGGTCAGTAGGGGACACCGATGGGCTTGGAAAGGCCGCCGTCCGTCGGATGGGACGTTAAGCCGTGGCCCCGTGTGCGGGAGAGCCATACCCTGTGCACATTAAAAAACATGCTGGATGGCCTTGACGGGAGGCTACCATCTGTCTCCCAACAGCTGTTCCAGTGGGTCCCCTCCCACAACCTTCTCTGAGCCTTCGGGGTCCATGTGACCTGGCCATTTAGCCCATGGTGTGCAAAAAAGTGCCGCTCAGAGGTAAAGCAACCCAACCCAAAGCCTGCCGTTGGGCTAAACGGTACTGGTTCATAAGTTATGCTACAAAGATCTTGCTGTGAAGACCATCCAGCGTGTTCTTTAATGTGCACAGGATATGGCTTTCCCGCACATGGGGACCACAACTTAACATCCCATCTGATGCACAGCGGCCATTCCAAACTCATTGGGGTCCCCTACTGACCCAGGGCAGGGCAGGAGTTTTGCAGATGTAAATCTCAATCTACATAGCTGGGATACTGTCTAGAGAACCAGAGCAAGTTGACTAGCAAGAATGACTAGCATAAATGAAAATGTCAATTGTAGTCTGAAACTTGAAAGAAAGGTTGTGCCATGGAGGTTGGAAGATAAGAGGAGGAGCCCTAAGCACTTGAAAATGATGCTTCGGCGACTGCGCGGCAGCCATGTTGTTCTATTCAAACATTGATCAGTAGTATAGGTGAGCAATGAAGTGTTACGCTATAAAAAATCAATTTTTTCGACATTTGTATTATGGCAGCCTGTTCAGCTTACGTCTACACAAATCGCCCTTCGAAAAAGATACCAGGAATTACCTTTCATCGGTAAGTTTGTCATTTTTATAAAAGTTTAAATAATTATATAATGATACAAGCAACTTCGTGTTGAAATTACGCCGCTATGAAATCGGTTTTATTTCGTTTTACAAACCTCGATTCTTCACCAGATTTTTTTTTATTTTCTTCGGATTGTACTCAGTGAAGATGTACTTCTTATATTGATTGACTGATTTTACGTTACACTTATTTGAGAATTCCTTCTTCAGGCTTTCTCAGTTAAAAATTTTTTTTGACTGTAATTGAATATTAGTGTGTATTCTGTATGTTTAATGGATGATGAATTTACATACTTTTAAATAGAGGTGATTAAAATATCAAGGAGTTTCTTTTTTGTTTTTTATTTTATTTTAGGTGGAAGTATTAGATATTATTTTGTTTAAATGTTTCAGTGTTTAAATTCCTCTCTCTTCATGATTTAATAAGTTCAGTGTAAGAAGGGAAAAGTAAATTATAATAAAGTATTTTCATAAGGTGAGAAATATAATCTTTCTTTTTTTAAAAAATTTGGATAGCATTTAAGGGTTTTGTTTAAATGCCCCCTTTTTTTCTTGGATTGGAGTCATATTTTTGAATTTCTTTTTAGATTAATTTAATGTATCTGGTGTAAATTGTCATAGGTGAGTGACAGCGATCATTAGGGTGAAAATTTTTCAAATTGTTTAAATAATTTTAGTTAAAAGAGGAGAGGAAAGTGTAATGCTTTTCTCCTTTTCGTTAATTCTTCCGATAGGGTTCTAATTGTCCCTTTTAAGGTGAATACTGAATTTATTTCATTCTGTATGGATTTCAAATAGAGCGAGTTTATTGCTTGTAGTTATTTTATTTTTACTTTGGTTGAGGGGTAGGTTAGGCGTACATGAAGATAGGTATGAGAGACTGAGGAGTCAGGCACTGAGATGTCGGGTTCAAGCCACTGTCTGGAACATTGCCTTTCTTTTTTAAAATGGGTATTATATTCCCTTCACCCTGTGGATATATATTTTTTTCTTTTTTTTATATTTTTTTTAATTTTTTATTATTTTTGCTTAGTATAATTTTTAGTTGCTTTTTTTTTCATATAGTTTTTTCAGATATTATTTTGAAATTTTCCTTTGTGGCTGAGGAAGGATGTATTTCAATCCTTACGAGATTTTTTTTTGAGAGATTGTAATAATTGTGTATTTTGTATTGATTGTTATCTCTGGTTGAGGGAGGAGAATGAGCATGAGATGGAGGAGAGATGTGAAGCTGAGGGTACAAACATAGAGCTGGTGGGTTCGAGCCACCATCTGGGGCGTTTTTTTTTTGTATAAATATATATATTTTTTTAGTTCTTTTTTTTACTTCTTATACTATTGGCTTTATTTAGTTTTGTTAAGCAAATTTTTTTATTTTTGTGGAATGAGAATTTTTTTAATGTAAAACAGTTATTTTCTTAATTTTGCAAATGTAATTTTTTGCAGTTTAAATGCTACTATTGCACCTAACTTTTATGTTTTATCCATAAAATGTTTTCTACTGTTATCAGTGTAGTATAAATAAACTTTTAAAATCTTTCAATTGTTTGTTATTGTCGTATTCAACGAAATACATAAATAGTTCTGCTATATAGTAATTCTGTATGGAAATATTCATTGCATTAAAAAAAGCAATATAAATTCCAAATAGCTTAAATGGGCTTTCTCTTAGTCGTAAAAAAAAATCTTCCCGTATGTAACGCACAGTAAAACAGTATAGCACGTGAAAAGTAGGCTTGATTGCAGCGGCAGACGGTTTGTTTTGAATGCAACAATATGGCTACCGCTCTGCTGCCTAAGCATCATTTTCCTTGGACAGGGAAAGCGCGTTAAGGCCTCTCCTTATCTTCCTACCTCCATGGGTTGTACAGTAAGACGTCTAGGAGCAATAGACTGGGGACACCACCTTGGGTGCTCCATGATTGATGATTTGGGGAGTGCTAAGCATAATGCGTAGTTTGACGTGGACTCTCCTTTTACAGAAGCAGACCATGAGCCATTGACGATGTTTCCATTAAGTCCCAGTGATAGGAGTATAGGAATATGTCTGTATGGAACAGGCCTGGAACAGGGAGTCCAAGGCCTTTTAGAGATTGGAGGTCTGCTCAATGGAGGAGACGTTGGTCAGGTTGTCTGCAGTGCACCTTCCTTTACAGAGACCTGAGAGGCAGTCAGCAGAGTAGGTCCTTGTATTCTAGGTGCCATTCTAATCTGCTTAGGACAAGTCTGAAGTATCTTGCACAGGCATATTGAACGAACATTTGGCTTCTGTGGAAAGAGTTGAGTGGCTGATGCAGAGAACACATATCTAGAGTGATTGCATAGGCGATGCACGTCAACAGAAAAAATGCAAACATCGAAAGCCTACTACTGTACTAGTGCTAATTCCAGTATCAGCTTCAGGCTGTTTTATCCCTACAGTGTACGATCATCACTCAAACAACCACAATCCCAAGAATATATCTCTTAGATATTTAAAATGAGCAGTGGTTATCTTAGATATCTTATGGATATATTCTAGAGATTGTTGTGTGTGCATGGCCGGAATTACCCATAAGTTAACTAAGCTACAGCTTACGGATCCACGATTTTGAGGGGCGTCAGAATATTGTCTGAAATTTACTATGTCAAGAATTTTTTAATATTTAAATTAATCTATTGTGTAAACACTGTTCATCTCAGCTGTAAGTCATCTTGTATACCAACGTTAATATACTAGTATAATATTTTCACCACATATACATATACAGTCGTATCAGAATAATATGAACACCCACCAAAGTATATGTATGGTAGGTGGTCATATTATTCTGATACGACTGTGTATTTCGAGTTTACTTCTTGATGTTCCCTTCAATCCGAATAATAAACCTCTATTTCTACCAGATCCGAATCTAGAAAAGAAAGGCGAGAGAGGGCAAATGACGAAATTGAGCCAGAAAAAATCTATAAAAAGAAACTAAATTCCCTTTGCAGCATAACGTTTTCCCCTTAGTTTAAAAATCTTTAAAACATTTGGTGAAAATTGTGAAATGTACACAAGTTTAATAACGATTTGTTTCCATTACCCTTGCTGGGATTCTCAAAGTTGTTATTGTTGTTGGTGGTGGTGGGGGTGTCTCCCCTCCCAGATCCGGCCCTGAATTCGATTTTAGAATTTTTGGGGCCTCTTAAATTTACCATAGCTTAGAGTTTCAGAAGATCAAAGTCTGGATCAGATCCCTGACCAGCATGTACCAAGTGAAGCTGAACTATATTAGATATCCAAAATCCTATTTATTGTGGTAAGATACTTTTGATCCATATTGTCATGAGGCCACATCCATTGGAAACAGCATTTATATTCGAAAGAACTTTAATTATTTTTTCAATTGATTTGGAGTTATGGGAGAAATTTTTAAGTAATCTCTGAACATGACTGCTTATAAGACTTAGGCAGCATATTTTGATGAGGTGAGGCCTTCCCTAACTGGGATCTAGCTGAGGAACCTAATGACAATAATGAGGAAGTCTACAATTACCACTGAGAGAGGCCAGATAAAGGATAGTCCTGAGGAGCATTCTTTGGGTTTGCATATACACACTCTCTGTTGTGGCGTAGTCCGGTAGAAGCTTCACATGCAGATATGTTCTTCGGACTTGCTAAACAGTTTTTATGTCACATCCAATTTGTTGTTTGCATTCATTTTTAAAATTTTGTGTGATATGGACCGACGATGCTCTTTTTCACTCCCCATTGCCGTCTGACGCCAGTGTACCTGACATTTTAGCTGCTGACAGTCAACCTATGCTCCTGAGATCATTTACAAGTCAATGGGAAGCTAACGTCAAAGAAAATAAAAATATTTAGCTGTAAAACGATACTCTTTTTTCTGGAATCGTTTACGGCAATTATACGTAGAACACGTACGAAACGTCTTCTGCCTAAGTACAATTCTAAAGCTACGTTTTAGATGTAAATATAATCGTACAATGCTCCTTGACTCGTCGGCTTCAGCGTTATGACGACAATATCCGTCTACCTCTAGTCTTCATCTATGTGCTTAACCAGCAAAATAAACAATTTGTAATAACTTCCGAAAGAAGGAAGAAAACAAATTTCTGAAGATTGAGCTTCCGAAAGAAGGAAGAAAACAAATTTCGTTTTTAAGAAAAATCAGCTGTGTATAGCGCTGATAGCTGTAGGTGATGGTTTTGTTAACAAACAACCTCTTACTGAATAAATTAAGACCCTCAATAATTTCTTCAAAATCTAAGTGCATGCAAATATGAGGGTGAATACTTTTGGTCACTAAAAGAATTTTGCGAGAAACTGACATTAAAATGAAATTTGCCGAACACTTGGCTGCTCATATTACTCCGGAATGGCGTAAGCAGTACATTCAGTATGAGGTAGGATGATAAAATTTTACAGTTTTGTATAATTGAAATAAAATGTATTATTATGAAATAGTCATTAAACACGAATTCAACAATGCATCATTTTAAACAAGTGTTGAAAAAGTCTGAGAAAAACTAATAAAATGAATTAGGAAGCAGTTCGGTGGGCCAATGTGAAATATTGGAATACTCCCCCCCCCCCTCCCCCGTGGTATAATTGCAGTTAACTCCTCTGTTAAACGGCCTCGCAAAAGCGACTATGCCAATTCACTGGGCTTTTCAGCATAGCATCCATATAATGCAATGCAACCACCGACTAGGATTACCAGATGAATTATACTGCGTATGTGTAGGAACATATACTTGTGATTGTTATCTGTGTACTTCAGTGCATTTCATATGAAATATCGATTATTAGTTGGTTATTAATAGATTATTAGTGCCTGTGTTATATTACCTGTTAATTATTATGGATAATGTTAAATTTCATTAATATTGAATTAAAGGACCTTGCTCAGAAAATAATTAAAATAACTTGTCCAGTGTCATTGAACAATAAAATTTTGAAGCTTAACCTTCAAACTATTTTTTTGGATCAAACTTCAAAGCTTTTTGGAGCAAGGACAGCACTCTATCTTTAGTGAGATGACACTGGGATGACGTTAGTGCTGTTAAGAACTTTCCACTTTGAAGAAATTATTTTGTGGAAAAAATTATTCACCGATAAGTGGAATTTGAACCCATGCCTCCCAGTTACATTCCAGGTGCTGTTTATCCACTTAGTTTTGATTTTTAAATATCACCTGACCATGTCACACATGGTGTTATTTATAGATCAAGAAATGCAACTTATCCAATATTGCTCAATGTTTAAATGGAAGGAAGTAAGTCACTCATGCTAAAGAGTTATTAATGCAAGAATTAATTAATAATTCACGGATTATTTGTTGATCCACTCATAGGCAAGTATTTTTTCCACAAAATTATCTGTTGACATATAATTCAAGAAATAATCAGTGAATTATTTTTGATTAATTCTTTCCACATGTGAAGGGTGATCCAGTGTCTCAATCACTGGTGTGGATGGGTGGGGTCATTGTTTCAATAACCTCGTGGATGATGATTCCATAGTAAGTGGATGCCCATGCTAGCAGTATGGCATGCTCATAGTCTATGGTTGCTGCATGTTGTATTACCAGCTCAGCAGTGGCAGTCATTAGTTTGTTGGCTGACATCTGTGTGAAGCACTGTGAACCTCTCCTGTAGAGAAGTATGGTTCTCCTGATATAATAAATAATGTAATTATTTGGCAAATGTAGGGTGGTGGTGGTTCATCTGATAGTGTGCTAGGCTTGTAATCTGTAGTTCCTAGGTTCGAGTCTTGTCTGGGCCAGCGTTGAAAGTTATCTCTGCTAAATTCCCCACCCTGCCCTCAGTCAGAAGGGGGGGATACCAATGGGCTGTCGGATGAGATGTTAAGTCATGACTCCATATGTGAGAGAGCAATACTCTCTGCACATTAAAGAACATGCTGTGAAGGGAGGCTACCATCTGGCTCCTACATCTGTCTAATGGGTCCTGTAATTCTTCAAATGTATATTAAACTTCTTCACTTTGGACCTTGTAACTGATCCAAATTAAACTAATTAATTTTCTGGATAGTTTCAGGCACCAGGCAATTAATCTTGCCAAATATAGTTAAAATAAGGGTTCACTAAGTATGTGTTACTTAGTCACAAAGAATTCAAAAGATTGTCAAATTATTAAAGTTAAAATCTAATCAAAATGATTTGCATTAGCAACAGTTTATCCTGCTCAAGGGAAAAAGTAGAAAAGTTAGAACATTTCGTTAAATAAAGTTTATTTACAAAAAAAACACACCAAATTTCTATATGAAATATTCTGAGCAACTAAAGCTCACTCCAAACAACATCTCCAAAACTGACAAACTTCTCAACTATCTTCAATCTCAAATTACAACTCCAAACTAACTTTCTGACAACTAGCATCTTAACTACATCTCCTACCCAACTTCAAAAACTACTTTATGACTTAATGTCACTTACTATACATGCAGCATGCAACTGACACTTCTGTGTTGCACATTGGGAAAAACATTTGCATAATCTTATGCTCACCTGCTCATGCTAGCTTTGGTGCAAGAGAGTATGTGTCCTTATGTGTGCATTAGTGGCTGTCAATCAAATATCAGAATTGCGCATGTGCAACTCTTTTATCAGACATAGGTGAGGAGAAATGATGCCAACTGAAATTAAAATTCCGAAAATAATAAATATAGCATAAAGTAAAAACTGGTTAAGGAAAACTAAAAGTGAAAGGGTGGACCATCAAAGTCCCCTCCCCCCAACCTTCTCTGAGCCTTCAAGGCACTTGTGGACTTGGTCATATAGTCCACTATGTGCAAAAATATGCCATTCAGAGTTAAAATGGGGCGGGGGTGGCTCAGTCGGTAGCGCGCCAGGCTCGTAATCTGTAGTTCCCAGGTTTGAGTCCCAGCTGGGTCAGCGTTGAGATTTATCTCCGCAAAATTCCCCGCCCTGCCCATGGTGAGTAGGGGACACCGATGGGCTTGGAAAGGCCACCGTCCGTCGGATGGGACGTTAAGCCGTGGCCCCGTGTGCGGGAGAGCCATACCCTGTGCACGTTAAAGAACACGCTGGATGGCCTTGACGGGAGGCTACCATCTGTCTCCCAACAGTTTGTTCCAGTGGGTCCCCTCCCCCAACCTTCTCTGAGCCTTCGGGGTCCATGTGACCTGGCCATTTAGCCCATGGTGTGCAAAAAAGTGCCGCTCAGAGGTAAAACAACCCAACCCAGATTTAAAACAACTCAACCTATCCAGCAAATATAGGGGAAATGTGCATATGCCCGATTTTTGAAGTAGGCTAAATTTGTCTCTGCCCCTTTTTGTAATTCAGATTTGGAGCTGGGCTGAAAATAATATTGATATTTTGGGCTCTGAGTAATTTGCAAGCTGATTCACACAGGACAGGAATGTAAGATATGGATCTGGCAAAAGTTGCCTGCTTGACGTCAGCGATTGGGAGCAGAGCCAAATTTGTTTTGTTGTCATTTCTATACTTATTGATTAGCTTTTCTATTGCTTCAAAATGATTTGCCAATGAGAGGTTAACAGGCAATCTGTTAATTTATTTTCGATTAATTCTTGCTTAATAACAATTAGTGTGGAAACCATGGGATGCAGCAATGGATTAAATGATTTAGAGCACTGTGGCATGTATCTGGAGAATTGCAGGTTTGATTCCCACCACATTGGCAATAATTTTTTTTCACATAAATATTTGATGAATTCTACATCTACAGGTAATCTGTATTTAATATTGATTGATTTTTCATACATAATACTAGAGTGAAGTGACTTCCTCATTACATTCGAATCATTAGCAACAATTGGAAAATAAGTTGCCTCATCTGAAATATAGATGGCACAACTGCCACATTCAGTGAAGAAAAGATTTGTCGTGTTGTGGAACTAGATTATTGTCCAATGTGTGGCTTGATTGGTAGAGCACTCTGGCATGTATCTGGAGAGTTGTGGGTTTGATTCCCACCATGTTCACAATAATTTTTTTCACATAAATATTTGATGAATTTCTTTTTTAAGCAGAAACTCATTTGACGATATGGTGAAGCCCCAATGTGTGAGAAATGGAAGGCTGCAATTTTGTATGCCCATGGGGGTGGGTGAGTGGATGGGGGGATGGGGGGTTGTTGGGTTGGGTTGTTTTACCTCTGAGCGGCACTTTTTTGCACACCAATGGCTAAATGGCCAGGTCACTTGGACCCTGAAGGCTCAGAGAAGGTTGGGGGAGGGGACCCACTGGAACAGCTGTTGGGAGACAGATGGTAACCTCCCGTCAAGGCCATCCATTGTGTTCTTTAACATGCACAGGGTATGATTCTCCCACATACGGGACCACGGCTTAACGACCCATCCGACGGACGGTGGCCTTTCCAAGCCCATCGGTGTCCCCTACTGACCGTGGACAAGGCGGGGAATTTTGCGGAGATAAATCTCAACGCTGACCCAGCTGGGACTCGAACCTGGGAACTGCAGATTACGAGCCTGGCACGCTACCGCCCCCCCGCCCCCAGGGGATGGGGGGGGGGGGGGCATAAGTTTGTGTGTATGATGGAGGGTACCATGTTCCAAAGTATGTTATTTTTAAACTGCTAGATAGCTTGAAATTCAGGCTCCAGACAATAAATCTTGTAAAAAAAATTTATTTGTGTCATTATTAGAACAAGCACAAGATCAGAAAAAAAAAATTTAATGATTGTCCAAAACTAAGGTTTATCTAATAATACTATACCTAACTCTGCTTGAGAGGAAGAAAAATAAGTAAAATACGATTTCATAAGATGTAAAAGTTTATTTGAGTATAAACTTATGAGATAATTCTTTCTGTAAAACAATTCATATACTGAATAAATATTTTGTGGAAAATTTTTTTCGCCGACATACGGGATTTGAACCTGTGTCTCTCCAGAAACATGCCATCTTACTGTGCAATATAATGGTACTAGTTGCCACCTGAGATCATAGATGGTGCCAATGGTTGGCCCAAAAATCTTGGTGATAGAGTTTATCTTAAAATTAGCAGAAAAAAGACAGAGTTGGCATTAGTTCAACTGGAAGAATGCTCTGGCATGTTTCTGGAGAGATGCAGGTTCAAATCCTGTATGTTGTCTAAAAATTTTTTCCGCAAAATATTTATTGATTTATCAATGCCAAAAGAGCAGCAGTAACGCTGTGATTATCATCTATGTTTAATTCATATACTGACTGTTCCACAAACTAAACCATCAACTACTCCTTTAACACTCATCCTCCACTGTACTCACTTCTCTACACAAAAGTCTACTAACTCTACTTAGCCCCATACTGGCTTAAGGCAAATAAGGCATATGTCCAACATCATGCATGTGAACCATATTTGCATACGTGATGATGCAAGCAGTTAAGATTGTGATGTCTATGGTTAGTGGCTGTAATCAAAAAGAGTTGCACAATCAGCGACTTAATGGATGGAGAGAGATGATGGCTAAATAAATTAAAAGGCCCCAAAATAATAATTATAATTTAAATAAATTAAACTGGTTAGGGTACATAAAAGTGAACGATGAACTATCACAACATAGGTAGGCTTTAGGTATATTGATAGTCAGGTCTGCTGCCTCATCTTTTTGGAACCAAGAGTATCCTACAATATATTTACAGAGGAGGAGGAAAGCAGCAAAGCTATCTCCTGTTTAGATGTTTTTCAAAAAGATGATGCAGGGATGTTGACAACATCAGTATACTGAAAGCCTATGTCCCCTCCATCATAAACATACTCATGCACTCCATGACCATACAAAATTTCAGCCTTCTGTTCTCTCATCCATAGGACCTTGATAGTACATCAGAAGAGTTTTTGTTTAAAAAAGAAATTCAAAACATTCAACCCACTGTTGCATACCATAGCTTTCACCCAAAAACAATAGGAAAGCTAATTAGTAAGTATAGAAACTACAACAGAATTGATTTGGCTCGCCTCCCAATCACCGACTCTTGAGTGCGCAACCTTTGCTAGATCCATATCTAATGTTCCTCTGTGAATCAATCAGCAAATTACTCAGGGTCCAAAAAAAAATTGTTTTCAGCCCAGGTCCAAATCTGAAGAAAATTATAAAAAGGGACAGAGGCAAATTTAGCTTCCTTCAAAAATTAGGATCTTTCAAAAAATAACATGCAGCTACCATAGACCTCTCAGTATGCAAATATTTTGGAAGATAAACTTAAAAACTTTATTGCTCAATAACAGAGAACTTTAAAACATCTATTAATCAATAAAGGTTTTGTGGAACAAATCAGTAAAATTTTTTCCACAAAACCTTTTTCTATTTATAGATGTTAAAAAGTCAACAGATAACTCTGTGATTGTCATTTTTGTTTAAATAATTAATATTGCTAATAGCATGAAGTGACTTCATTATTTATTTCCATCTTGCTCAGAGCAATAAAAGAGAAATAATTGCCACTTAAGATCCTGGGTGGTGCCAAGTGTAGGTATCGAAAAAGTCATCCTAAGTGGGAAAAAGAGAGCCGGCATTAGTTCAATGGTAGAATACTCTGGCATGTTTCCGTATGCCAGAGTATGTCCCATATGTCAGCAAAATATTTTCCACGAAACCTTTATTGATATATAGACATTATACTTTACACTTCGATGTCACACGCCACTTGAGCAATACTATCTATCGGCTGAGGACCGTAACCACTACACGGGCCTAAATTACTATTAATTATAGATTTCGATTGTGGCAATCAAAAGCCACTGTTTCCTATATAGCATGATAAGAGGCAAGAATACCAGCTGCCCAAGAACTTTCTCAAAAATGTTTTTCCTTCTAATACCTCTATAGTGTGGTATTGACTTATGCAATATATTGGTAAATTCCTTATAATTCAATGAATGGTGCCTGTTGATTATTACTACTAAGAAAATAAACTGCCATAAACACACAAACCGCATTACAATTGTCTTCCCATACACTGCAAACCAATTGCTCCCCCCCCCCTTTCAGCAATGTTTAAAACACTATATCTACATTCCAAAAAACTAAGCTGCTTAAACAAGTCACACATTACCAATTCTCACATATGACTCAGTTAACCCTTGTATAATTGTAAAGCTCGTAATAATTTGTTCAGCATTACTATTGGAGTTCAATAAGGGTGCATTTTGTCTCCTAATGTTATATGCAGATGCAATTCACTGCAAGAGGAAGAATTTGGGATAGCTTTGAAAATTTCTTATTTAGATTATGCTGATGAATTGGCTCTTTTGGCAAATGATGTTGATGAGATTAACTCTTTCATTAAAGTTGTTGATAAGACTGGTAGTAGAGTAGGTTTATTGATAAGACTGTTGTAGAGTAGGTTTGTTGATAAGACTAGTAAAGTATGTTTGTTGATAAACAGAGAAAACTAAAGTGATGAAATTGGTCAGGCAGACTGTGGTTAGTGTTATCATATACCTCTAAAAGATGGACATGACATCTTTTATTTATCTTAAAATTTGTATTGACGTGGCATTTTGGAAACACATGAAAATAGCTTTTCTGTTTTTTATAAACTCGTAAGAATATGTTTTAAACTAAAACATGTATTTTTTTTTAATTTCTTGTACCCATGACAGTATTTTTTTAGGTATTTACAGCCTATGTTTTCTTTGGAATGTCAGTTGAAATTCTATTTTCCTTTCCTCCTGGCTATGTTTTTTGTGGAGTAGCTGTGATATATGGCCTGGCAACTAATCGTGGTAGAACATTTGCAATCTGAAAGCAAATACTTTATTGCTCAGTAAAAGTATTAAACCTCATGTAACACTTGCAAGAGTTGATAAGCACAAGTATATGTGCTGAATCATCTGCAGAAGCTTTGGATATTGTTTTAATTGAAATATAATCTCTGACACAACAAGGTCAAAAAGTCTTCCTTTCCAAAGACATTTTGATTAATAGAGTATGTACCTGTAACCTCAAGTGCCTATATAAAATGTTTTTTTGACAAATGCACTGAGTTCATTTAATTAATTATGCTGTCTAGGCTATGCAATAATCCATTCGTTAACAATAGTATCATAATGTATGTGTGGAAGTTGTTATGAAAATTAATCCTCATATTTTTGCTTACAAATTGTAGGAATTATGGCTGTGATGAGTGTCTAGAATTAATATTACTGGATTATTTTCAGTTATTTTAAAAATTAATCCATAGTGAATGCACGGTATTCCCTGTTAAGATAGACATCAAACATTAATTAATAGATTCTGAAAAAATTCAGCGCTGACACGGCAGGAATCGAACCCGCATCTCTCCAGATCCATGCCAGAGGTATGATCTGAAGATAGAGTATCATACCTCTGGCATGTCTGGAATCATGCCAGAGGTATGATATCAGATGGTAGGAATCTGGAGAGATGTGGGTTCGATTCCAGCCATGTCTGCAATGAATTTTTTTCAGAATCTATTAATTAATGTTTCAGTTATTTGAATTGCAAATATTTAATATGTTTGAAAAAAGCAACAACATTTATTTGACTAGTGTGAAGGATTAGCTTCCTTGGTGGTGATTCAAGTTTTCATTGTTGTGAGCCAATATCTGTCATGTATTACATATGAATGAACCTGTTTAAGCTACAAGTTTAACCATCTGTTTATAAAAAAAATAATAAATGCACACATGGACCCAAGTTGGATGCACACATGCACAATAAATGCACACATGGACCCAAGTTGGACACATGGACCAAGCTCACCTCATGTTGAAATAAAATTAAAATGGTGGGCATTTTTGTAACATTTTGATTAATCTTTATTTTATAGCTGAATAGAAGGTAGTTTAATATCATGTAAATATAAATGAGAAAAATTTAAACAATTAATGGAAATTTTCCATGTAGAAAATAGTTCGAGTTATTGTGTCAGTTGTTATTCTAGCCTTCTAGAATCTGATTTTTCTACAGTTGCATTCATTGTGAGAGAGCATAAGTAAATATAAAAGGAATATTTTTATTGTATTTAAGTTCTGAGAAACTATAGATGTATTAAAGTATAACAATTTTCTCTATATGTTAGTTTTAAACTTCATAATTTCTTAGGTACATTTTTGATTTTTTTTGACCATTTGATATATAAAACATTTATACAATACAGAGTTGATATGGTTGTCTAATTGCAATTTTTATAAATATATTTGAATTGTTTCTAATTTAGTAATATGTGTTAAAACTAGGAAATGAAAGCAATGCTGTATGCAGGTGTTGAGCGAGCTCCTTCTCCAGAGGGTAACGTACACTTATTACATCTGTCTTTCTCTCATTGTATTATTATTAAACTGGAATAGTTTATTTATTGTTGAAGAGAAGTAAACAGTAATACTATTGAAGATATTAACTTTATTGTAGGTGTCCATGACTTGACATCTTTTGTATGAACACAATTTTTTTCGCTTGTCAAAAAATGTTGATGAAAATTGAAAAATGAATAACTTATAATACCAAAACAAAAATAAAACAACCAGACTATATAAATTTGTTTTCTTAATATGTCTATCATGAGCAACATTTGCTGCTTTGAATTTTTGTTTCACTCTTTAGGGTTGACTTATATTTATTTTTGCACATAATGATCTATTTCTCATCATTAGTTGTGTCGAGATTGAGATTCTAAAATCGTTTTTTTTTTCTTGGAAAAGTTAAAAATTAGTTGGTCATCAGATTGAGTTCACTATTAATATAAAGCAAAAACAAAAGCAGCATTATATCGTCTGTGTGGCACAGTTAAGGTATTGAGGAGGGGGTGTTGCCTTTAAAATCATTCAGTATAAACATTAAAACTCGTAATTTTAAAAAAATTATATTTTTTTAGAGGGGGAGAGGGGTGAAACTTTCTACGTGAGTGTAGTGAAGGGGATGCCTTCCTGAAGTTGCCCTCCCACATGATGACTGATTTCCGTAGCTAGGAAGTCTATTTTGCTTCCGTATCCAAGTCATTCATTTTCAGAAAACGGTACAAGCTCAAAGTTTTTTTACTAAAGAAAACAAGAAATAATAAAAGAAAAATTACATATAACCTAATGGGATGTCGAATAAAATATTTGCAACAACTTTTAAGCCAGCCTCCGATCTAGCTTAACTCTTAAAGATTGATAAATCAGCCGATTGAAAGATCGCTAACTAACAGAAGTAAATCTACAGAAATGAATTTGCTTCCCTGTCCAAGACTTCATTTATTTTCAGAAAATGTTACTAGATTAAAGTTTTGCTGGAAAAGTAATAAATAATAAAGGAAAAATTAGCACATAGCTTAATGTGATGTTAAAATATCCACACAATCAATACTTATCAATCGGCCAAAAAAATCACTAATTTCCTAAAATAAATCTACTGAAATGAAAACTAAGGTTTAAATATGAAAAAAGTAAATACTAACTTTACAAAGGGTATCGCTGCACCAAAACTGTACAAAAACACTTATAGCACACGGAATGGAGGTAGCATGTGTCAGCCATCTGTGTCTTGTTTGCTTAAGTGAAGCATAACTAAATGCAGCGGCAACCAGAATTTCTAAGAAGGATGTGTTTACTTCCAGTTTCGATTTTAAGAGTGGGAAAGTTGTATAGAATGTTGGGAAAAATGGTAAAAATAATTTGGGAATACTGAAATAGGTTTATGACAGAAAATAGTGTGAAATGAAAAAAAAAATGGCGGTACATATTTTGTAATTACTTCCAAAATCTACCGTTTTTAAAAAACAATTTTTTTGTTAATTTTCAGGATTTTTTTGGAAATTTAAGGAAAAATTTGTTGATAATAGTTTAAATCAAATTTCTGCACTTAAATCAGAAGGTTGCTTCAACAAATAGGAACGTTAACAAGCAAATCACAATACCGATTAGTGCTTCTAAGGAATGCCAATCAGATGGCTTTATAAAATTATTTATATTGTAGTCGATATTTTTTTGTTGTACTAAAAACAGATACATCCTTAGCCTCTCAATTCAGATTCTCTGAATGTATACAGACAACATGGACACTGAAAGGGTTAATGTGCCTTTAATGTTAATGCTAAAACACATTTTTTAATTTGCTATTAACTCTTAACGTGTGGGAGAAATGGATCCAGTCACCATACATTCAATATAAATGTGATTATAGTTTAGAATTACTCATCCTTATGGCATTAAAATATGGCTTACTTTTGTTCATTATTTATTTCAATAAAGAAGTTAATGTTAAGGTTTTATTTATTTTTTCATTAAAAAAGAGCAGTAGTTGCCAAATAGTGTAAAATTCACTGTGAATTAATTAAACTGTTTAAGAGTAATGTGTAAAAATTTATTATAATTTTTTTTCTATTTTATATGCCCTCTTGCATGTAAATATAAAATATGTGCCAGCTCACAAAATTCTTTATCGACTCTTTTGTTTTCTGCTCATAAATTCATTTTTTCATTTCAGGCTGCATTATTGTACAAATTCAGTTTGCTCTAAAATTGGTAAATTTCAGAGCAAAATGGTGAAATGGAAATGAAAACAACTGTGTAAATCAAATTCATGAAAAATAAGAACAGTTTTTCCATATAAAATGATTGAAATGTCCAGGTTAAGGGGGAGTACATTCTTATATTAACCTACACAACATTATTGAAGTTTCAAATTATAATCCAGAAAACAATATAAGTATAAACAATTAAGTAGAAAATAAAATAAACTTAAATCTGAGACAAACATGTAGTAAGAAAGGTACTTGAAATAATGAGCTGAAAAAAAAAAAAAATTGGTTATCCTGACTGGAATTCGAACCCAGGTCTCCCAGAAGCATTCCAGATGTCTTAACTGCTAGACCACTGAGGAATTGACCAGCTCTTCAACTAAGTGACATATTCATCTTCTTGTTGAGTCACCAGTTCCTCAGTAATATAGCACTTAAGATGCCTGGCATGCTTCTGGGAGACCTGGGTTTGAATACCAATCAGAACAATCATTTTTTTTTTTCAACTCATTATTTCAAGTGTTCCTTATCTAGAAGACTACTCCTGTGATAATTTATTACTGCCTTTCTTACCAGTAATAAATTATCACAGGAGTAGTCCTCTAGATAAGGAACACTTGAAATAATGAGTTGAAAAAAAAATGATTGTCCTGATTGCTATTCAAACCCAGGTCTCCCAGAAGCATGCCAGGCATCTTAACTGCTATATTACTGAGGAACTGGTGACTCAACAAGAAGATGAATATGTCACTTAGTTGAAGAGCTGGTTTACATTCACTTAGTTGAAGAACTGGTCATCATCTTATTACATATTAATGTAATAAGAGAGTAGATACTTCTTACTTTGAGAATCCAAGGATTTTGTGTTCAGATATACATAAATCCACATTAAAAGAAAACCACCTTGCATAAAAAAAGTCAATACTAAGAAATTAAAAGCAAAATTAAATATAGGGAAATTTTAATTGCTTTTTGCTTTGTGTTAATTTTGTCTGTTAGTATGGGACTCAGAAATTTACTATGCAAAATGTAACAGACCCACTCAAATTGAGACATAGGGCAACTTTGGGTGAATCCCAGTAGGAAGTGACTCATGAGACAAGATGCGTACACTTATTGTATGCAGCTGGCAATGAGTTGTGAGCCTCTTATTTTTTTTGCGACAAAATGGGTATTTTATCATTAGTTTCCAGAATTTTTCATGTTGCACTTTGAGAGTTTGTTTCAAACTGTGTAAATGTAAATTTTTGGACTATGTAATTTGAGAACATACATAAATTGATAAACTATGTAAATCCCAGTTTGCATAAATTGCACAAATTAAAAACTACCTGTATTGGATTACCATGACTTTGGTTTGAAATGTGATATAAAGCTGCAACCAACTGACAAAACTTAGTGATTTTGTATACGTTTTGAGTTCTTGTTATGTTGAGATATTACTGTATGATTATTTAAAATCTTGAAGAATTTAATTTTTATTATATTAGAGTAATATGAATAATAAATATATGCAGAATATAATTGATAAATATAAGGTGAATTTTGTTTTTACAGTTGTAGAACAAAGTATCATTACACGTTATTTTGCCAATTTTGATGAAGAATTTTTCCATCACTGTGAAAAAGAACTGACAAAAATTAATACATTTTTCTCAGGTTTGTATATAAACTAAATACTTATGTGCAGTTACTATTATTGTATCTGTAGCAAATTTAATATTTGCATAAATGGTTTTTTTTTAAAATCATTTAGCTGTATAGCTGAGTTGAAATTTAAGTGCTAAATGTTAAATAATTTGGGGATATGAATAAGGTGTTAAAATTAAAATGAACAGCATAAATATTCATTTAATTAGTGAAAAATCTATAGCAACAGAATAACCATTCCAGTCTTTAACCTATTCAGGACATGTGCCTGCATGTATGATTTTGAACAATCATATTATGAGCAATTTTTGCAATGAATTATATTATTACTGAACAAATTAACATTCAAAAGAGAGATGTTTAAGTCACTTGATCAAAAATTATAAAATTTTCTCTGTATCACTGTAATTAATGGAAAGAGAAGATTTAATAATAAAATTAATACTGGTAATTTAACTTACCAGAGGGCGGGGGTGGCTCAGTCGGTAGCGCGCCAGGCTCGTAATCTGTAGTTCCCAGGTTTGAGTCCCAGCTGGGTCAGCATTGAGATTTATCTCCGCAAAATTGGAAAGGCCACCGTCCGTCGGATGGGACGTTAAGCCATGGCCCCGTGTGCGGGAGAGCCATACCCTGTGCACGCTAGATGGCCTTGACGGGAGGCTACCATCTGTCTCCCAACAGCTGTTCCAGTGGGTCCCCTCCCCCAATCTTCTCTGAGCCTTTGGGGTCCTTGTGACCTGGCCATTTAGCCCATAGTGTGCAAAAAAGTGCTGCTCAGAGGTAGAACAATCCAATCCTAAAAGCCACTCTTAAACATTTTTTGAAATAGCTACTTAAACTGTTGCGCAATTAAACACAAATCTCACTAATTGATATTTTATTATGTTACAATAATGTAAATCAACTAAATCATCCATATAGAACCAAATGTTTTGCAGCAATGACTAAAACTAATACTGAATGTGGTGTAAGAAGTGGTTAAACAGCTGTGTGGATATATCTTTGGTAGCAGCAGGCATTTCTGTAATAAAACATTTGCTATTGATACATTTTGAATTTATTTCCAGTGTTTCAGTGGAACACTGAAACTGGGAATGAATTCCCAGTTTCATTCCTGTGTTTTCAGTAATATATTTAATTATACAGTGGCACCTAAAGTTATATTCTCACTGACCTATTGATGATAAAAGCCAAACGTGTTTCCCTCACAAATATCAACATGAAAAAAAAAACTATATTGAAAGGTAGTGCCTCCCAGTTCTCGTGAAAAAATGGTATAGAATTGAAGTGTGCTATTTGTGAGAGATCCACTGTTTCTAAAGGAGACTAAGGGGTTCTAAAGGAGACTAAGGGGGTGACTGTCTTCGAAACTTTGGGAACCACTGGCCTAGACACAATTCATATTTTAAAACTTTATGGATATTAATCATATTTCTAAATTTTTTTTGACTAAGGTATATTTCATTGTGCAGTACTAAAGCTGTCCAATAACATTGCTGTCCTGAGTTGAACCTTAGCACTAGTATAATCAAGAGCAATGGAACAAGATGAACTTGGAGAAATCCTTACTCTCTGTTATTTTACATCTTCATGAGTAAAGAATGAGAAATGACACAATCTTGAGTTATTATGAGACTTTAAGAGTGGCATGTAGTATTTTTTTGAATTTAAAAGTACACTTTTTTTTTAAATATTCAAAGTCAAATTTTATTTCAATGAATGCAAAAAGATTTCCTGTTATGAAAGTGTTGCTTAAATGATAACTTTAACCCTTAACTACATGTGTCCTGGCACTCTGTGCACCACTGAGCCTAATGTGCTCATAAAAGTGTAAAATATGGATGAAGTGTGTTAAGGCCCCTAAATACCCTATCAGTAACATGTTAGCTGTGGATGGGGTTGGGTTGGGTTGTTTTACCTCTGAGCGGCACTTTTTTTCACACCATGGGCTAAATGGCCAGGTCACATGGACCCCGAAGGCTCAGAGAAGGTTGGGGGAGGGTACCCACTGGAACAGCTGTTGGGAGACAGATGATAGCCTCCCGTCAAGGCCATCCAGTGTGTTCTTTAACGTGCACAGGGTATGGCTCTCCCGCACACGGGGCCATGGCTTAATGTCCTATCTGACAGACGGTGGCCTTTCCAACCCCATCGGTGTCCCCTACTGACCGTGGGCAGGGCGGGGAATTTTGCGGAGATAAATCTCAACGCTGACCCAGCTTTGACTCGAACCTGGGAACTACAGATTATGAGCCTGGCGCGCTACCGACTGAGCCGCCCCCTGTGGATCGGGGGGGGGGGGATGGTAGCATAAAAGGAGTTTGTTGTGGTTTGTGTTCATTGTGGAGCACTCAGTATATCATGTGCACAGTTGTGTAAATAAAGTTTTATGATTCTGTCTATAAATTTTGCATTCTAGGGAAATATAAGTAATTCAAATATTATTTTACAAGCTATCTTATTATGGATATTTTCTTGTAAAAGGCAATAATTGGAAAATTAAAAAAAAAAAATTCATTCTTTCTGTAATGATTTTTTTTTTTTATATGGCACACAGACGTATGAACACAGATCAGATATCTACTATGTTAGAAGTACCTGAAGTAAAAGTTGAGGGAACTGAGGATATATATATTGTGTAAAAATATGCTCTTTGTTCTATAAATAAAAATAAATAATTAATAATGCTAAATAGTGTGAAGAGACTTTATTATTTATTTCCATCTTACTCAGTGCAATATAAAGAGAAGTAGTTGCCACCCGAGATCATAGATGGTGCCAACAGTAGGTACCAAAATTTTGGTGAACAGTTTAAAGTTTTAAATTAATGGAAAAAGAGACAGAGCTGGCATTAGTTCAACAGTAGAATATTCTGGCATGTTTCTGGAGAGATGCAGTTTCAAGTCCCGTATGTCAGCAGAATTTTTCCACAAAATATTTATTGATTTATAGATGTTAAAAAGTTAATAGGTAATTCCGTGATTGTCATTCATGTTTAAAGAATGGTTAAGACATCTGCTTGAAAATTATTCTGATTTCATTTTGGTAGGTTATCCATCGCTCTTGACTACGAATCTGAGGGAACTGGGTTCAAGTCCCATGTAAGGCATGGATGTTTGTAATGTTTTTTTGCAGGGCGGAGGTGGCTCAGTCGGTAGCGTGCCAGGCTCGTAATCTGTAGTTCCCAGGTTTGAGTCCCAGCTGGGTCAATGTTGAGATTTATCTCCGCAAAATTCCCCACCTTGCCCACAGTCAGTAGGGGACACCAATGGGCTTGGAAAGGCCGCCGTCCATCGGATGGGACATTAAGCTGTGGCCCTGTGTACGGGAGAGACATACTCTGTGCACGTTAAAGAACACGCTGGATGGCCTTGACAGGAGGCTACCATCTGTCTCCCAACAGCTGTTCCAGTGGGTCCCCCCCAACCTTCTCTGAGCCTTCGGGGTCCATGTGACCTGGCCATTTAGCCCATGGTGTGCAAAAAAGTGCTGCTCACAGGTAAAACAACCCAAAAGTGTTTTTCTGCTGAGGTCCTGCCATCCTCACAGACCTCCTACTATGGCATATAAACTGAAGGCTCTTGTCAGACCTCTGTGACACGCAGCTGCTTGAGGGATGTTTATTTTTTTTTTATTACTTCAGTGATAACAGAGTGCTGTTGTTCTTGTTCCAAAATGCTTTTGCATTTTAGTTCTCATAAATTTCAAAACAATGAAAAGAAGATACAATTTAAAATTTTGTTCATCGTGATTTTTTTTGTTAAATATGCCTGTGAGTAAAATTATATTTGCTTTCAAAATTCAATAACTTTGTATTTATTGATTTTTTACATCTTCAGAGAAAATTGCTGAAGCTACTCGTAAATCTGGTACTTTGAAGAGTGAATTGCACAACATGCTAACCAGAGATAATGAGGAAAAAGGATGGGGAAGTGTCAATAAAAAAAAGTAAGTAGAACTTGTAAAATTAATTTTTATCAGTATGTTTATGCCAAATATTATTTGTTTCTAAACTTTGATTAATTTTTAAGTGTATTAATAATTTTCTAAATTAAGTGCTTAATGGAAAAAATGTATTGATATGTAGCTAATGTTGCAAAGTTACTTTGAATGTAGACAACTATTATTTATGAAGATTTGATTCTCAGATACAGATTACAGTATACATACAACCTCTGACTGAAGTAAGTGATATTTAAAAAAAGTGAAATGTGTATACATGCTTTGTTTAAATTATATTTTTTGAAAATGAAGGAAGCAGTTAATTAATGAAAATGAATGCAGTATTAAATAGTGCATGTTTATGGTTGTTATTAACTATTATTAGACATAAGCTGAGGTAATCCAGTATCAAGACAGCTTAATGAACAGGTAAGTTTCTACAAAAAACTTCTATGTTTATAGATTAATGGTGGGAGATGGAAACTATATTTTAAAGCAGTGTCTCGCAAACTTTTTTACTCTACGGCACACTGAATGTAATTTTTTTTCCGCGGCACACCTAAAAAAGAATAAAAACAAATTCTATATAATCGTCATTATATTTGCGCTTTGTTGAAGTCATCAGCCTGGTTTTACATGAAGATTTGCTCTCGTTCTTTAATTCATAACTCGGTGTTTGTTTTAAATATTTGTCCATTCTATGGCTTGAAATAATCAAAAATACCAAAATTTGGAAAAAGCTTGATAAATACTTACAAGATCTCAGTTGATAAAATCTGAAAGATTTTTATTAAAGCACGTCGATAACACAAGTCAAAATGAAATCTTTGGAATATCAAGTGTCAATTTGAAAATCTCTTGCGGCACACAGTTTGCGAGACACTGTTTTAAAGTATCATCAGTTGTTAAATCAATTCTGGCTTGAAGTAAATATGTTTGCCAAAATCAGAAAGCAAGTGCTTTACATGTGATTAAATCAAGAAAGAGCCTCACCTATCTTTAATGCAGAAGTGGGCAATCTGTAGCATATATGCCACGGGTGGCACATACAGGATTTGTCAGTGACATGCTTTCCAATTTTTTTCTCTACCAAATTTGATATGCCCTGAGTGGCATGCAATAACTTTAGGCTCTATCCTTGGGTGGAACATAGCACATTCCAATACAATATGTGATACACTTCAGAAAAAGTTGGCCACCCCTGTTGTAATGGATTCATTGTACAGCGGACCCCCGATATAACGCGCATGTCGGGCAGGAAACAACACCCGCATTATAAGGTGAACCGCGTTATACCGAGCGGCGCGGTGGCGACACAATAAATTTCACACTGTAAGCTTTTCTTTTACTCATCATGCATACAATAATTAAACACTATTCAAAATACATGCAGGAACTCAATACATACATAATTACTCAATACGTAGTAACAATAAAATGCGATACTCACTAATGCCGCACGGACCTGTATAAACATGTTTGAACTTACCGCGAACATCGCCCGCGCTATAACTGAGTGCGCGGTATAGCGAGCAGCGCTATAACGAAGGTCCACTGTATATTCATCATTGCTTCTGGCAGTAGATGTCTAGTGGTAGAGTCAGTAACCAAATGATATGTTAATAGATTTGTTGAAAAAGTAATACAGTAGCAAATATATCTAATTCATATTATTTTACAAAATAATGAATGCAAAAATTGTCAGAGAAAAATCGAAGATCCAAATGATTTCATTGATAAAAGTTTTCAAAATTTTGTCAGTTTGCAATAATTATGTGAATAAATGTAATAGTATAATTAAAACTTTATATGGTTAGTAATTTTTTTTCTTAAAACATTTTGCAAAGAATAATTCAATGTGAAACTTTTACAGATCAGCCCTAGGTTTGAGAGCATTGAACAGACAAGCTACAAAGCATGTTCGCATCCAAACCAGGAAGATTCATGATCTGAAACTAGCATTCAGTGAATTTTATCTAAGCCTTATTTTGCTTCAGAACTATCAGAATCTCAACTTCACTGGCTTTAGAAAAATTCTAAAAAAACATGACAAAGTAAGTATTTTTTCTTTCAAAATTAAATTGAAATCTTTAATTCTCTATGACACTGTAAAATTAGCAGTGTCATAGAGAATTAAAGACTTTAAATTTAATTATTGCACTGAACCTCTACTGTAATTTTTTTTTCTTTTGTTTCATGAAACTGATTTTTGTTAATATACAGTTTCAAGGAAAATAAGGAAGCATAATTTGATCCAGAATAAATTAAGCTGAATGGTACTGTACCTTCTTTTCTTATATGTAATGTATATACAATAAAAATTCATTATAATGAATGCCAATATTAGGAGAAATACCATTAGAATGAGATTTTTTAAAGGTCCTCCAATTTCATTTGCCTTTACCCATTATTTAAATTTAATACAAGGGGGAAATTGCCTTTTTGCATACGGCGGGGGTGGCTCAGTCGGCAGCGCTCCAGGCTCGTAATCTGTAGTTCCCAAATTCGAGTCCCAGCTGGGTCAGCGTTGAGATTTATCTCCGCAAAATTCCCCGCCCTGCCCATGGTCAGTAGGGGACACCGATGGGCTTGGAAAGGCCACCGTCCGTCGGATGGGACGTTAAACCGTGGCCCCGTGTGTGGGAGAGCCATACCCTGTGCATGTTAAAGAACACGCTGGATGGCCTTGACGGGAGGTTACCATCTGTCTCCCAACAGCTGTTCCAGTGGGTCCCCTCCCCCAACCTTCTCTGAGCCTTCGGGGTCCTTGTGACCTGGCCATTTAGCCCATGGTGTGCAAAAAAGTGCCGCTCAGAGGTAAAACAGCCCAACCCAAGCCTTTTTGCATGCAATTAGTACTTTTTCTAGAGTTTAAAACATTTTGTGTTTCTTTTTTACATCAGTTGTAAAAAAGCAAAGGGATTTGAATGAATGTTTTTGCAAAATATGTTATAAACATCCTGCATGTGCACCAGAGCATAGAATAGTCTGTTTGCTTCTAGCTTTCACATGAAGCATGTGCACAGACATTGCTAAACATACTGTCAATTTCAACTGCTGTGTTTAAGAGTAAAGAACATCAGCATTGCACATCAAACAAGTTTCTCATATATTTTGTTAAGGCTGCAGTTGCAAAATGTCAAAGAAAGAAAACAACTTTTTTCAGGGTTCAAGATGTTGTAACGCTCCAAAATGTACGTTACTTTCATTACTATGGACCTTATAATTGATACAAAGTGTATATTAAGTTAACGGATAGCGCAGGTGCCAGGCAATTAATCTTGCCAATAATGTTGTTTGGGTTGTTTTACCTCTGAGCGGCACTTTTTTGCACACAATGGGCTAAATGGCCAGGTCACATGGACCCCAAAGGCTCAAAGAAGGTTGGGGGAGGGGATCCACTGGAACAGATGTTGGGAGACAGATGGTAGCCTCCCGTCAAGGCCATCCAGCGTGTTCTTTAATGTTGCTTTGTTTTACCTCTGAGCGGCACTTTTTGCACACCATGGGCTAAATGGCCAGGTCACATGGACCCCGAAGGCTCAGAGAAGGTTGGGGGAGGGGACCCACTGGAACAGCTGTTGGGAGACAGATGGTAGCCTCCCGCCAAGGCCATCCAGCGTGTTCTTTAATGTGCACAGGGTATGGCTCTCCCGTACACGGGGCCACGGCTTAACGTCCCATCCGACGGACGACGACCTTTCCAAGCCCATCGGTGTCCCCTACTGACCATGGGCAGGGCGGGGAATTTTGCGGAGATAAATCTCAACGCTGACCCAGCTGGGACTCGAACACCCAATAATGTTAGTATAATATAATATATAATATGTTTAATAGAAAAGAATTTAAATCAAAAGATTGCCAATCATTAAAATTAATTCTAGTCAAAACATCAAATTCTATCCAAGAAAAAATTAGAAAGTCAAAACTATTTTATAAAACAATAAAGTTTATTTCCAAATATCTAGAATCACCAAAGTGAAACTTCTATCTACAAAACTATCTTAGCGACTAACAGCTCACTCAAATAAAACTGCTCCTCTGAGCTCCAACAACCTCTTCTGTACATTCTACCAACTGTCTAACTATTAACTACTGTCTAACTACTGTCTCCATGGGGTCGGGGGTGGCTCAGTCGGTAGCGCGCCAGACTCATAATCTGTAGTTCCCAGGTTCGAGTCCCCGCTGGGTCAGCGTTGAGATTTATCTCCGCAAAATTCCCCGCCCTGCCCACGGTCAGTAGGGGACACCGATGGGCTTGGAAAGGCCGCCGTCCGTCGGATGGGACGTTAAGCAGTGGCTCTGTGTGTGGGAGAGCCATACCCTGTGCACGTTAAAGAACACGCTGGATGGCCTTGACGGGAGGCTACCATCTGTCTCCCAACAGCTGTTCCAGTGGGTCCCCTCCCCCAACCTTCTCTGAACCTTCGGGGTTCATGTGACCTGGCCATTTAGCCCATTGTGTGCAAAAAAGTGCCGCTCAGAGGTAAAATGAAACAACCCAACTCTGAGCGACTAACAGCTCACTCAAATAAAACTGCTCCTCTGAGCTCCAATAACCTCTTCTGTATATTCTACCAACTGTCTAACTATTAACTACTGTCTAACTACTGTCTCCATGACCTAACATCACTTACCAAACACATGGCATGCAACTGACGTGTGTGTTGCACACTGGGAAAGCACATTTCCATAAATTGACTATCGCATGCTAGCTATGATGTAAGAGGGGGCAAGTCCTTCTGCACACATTAGTGAATGTCAATCAAAAATACTGCTAGAAGAGTTGTGCATGCACAACTCTTCTAGCAGTATGGGCAAAGAAAATATGATGATTCAACTGAAAATTATAATGTCCCAAAATAATAATTATAACATAAATGAGGTAAAACTGGTTAAGGGAAAGTAAAAGTGAATGGGTGAACCATCATAATGTCAATACTACAAGACATCAAAAATGGCATTGAAAAAAATTAATATCTTTAAGAAAAATTACACGTGTTCATCAACTTATCAATAATGCTGAAGCAGAGGGCACAAATTGAATCCTCATTTGAAAAAAATAAGGAAATGTCAAATTATTTCAAAAGGTTCAGAATGACTGTCAACAAGAGGTGGATAAAACTGTAATTTTAGTGGCTTCTTTGAAGAAGATACTAAAATCTTGCTGCAAATGGACTGATTTTGTGTAAATGAGCTTGCAGTTATCATAATGCTTCGAACAGAACTGAAGCATTTTCTAGCTGATTGCACTGTTTTAATAAATGTTACTATATTTTTTTAAAATTAGATATGGGGGGAGGGGGAATTTTGCAGGGAAAGATAATGTTTTGTGTGAGTAGCTAAAGATAGGTGCACAGGGATTGAGTGATAAACATGGTAAAATTATTGAAGGTTAGGATTATGTCATGGGTAAATGGGCTAAGAGTTTCACAATGTTGTTAACCAGGGATGGCCAACCTTTTTTTGGTCTCAGGGCAGCATGAGGTGTCTGCTTTAAGTTTGTGGACCTCATTACAAGAACTGTTCATGGTGACAGTTCTCTGCAAGTGTCACTATTATCCTCTTCATTAGCTTGCAGATGCTCTCTGTCACAACCTCTGATGAGGGAAAGTAGAGTATTGCTTATTGTCACATGTGAGCCTGTGCATTAAGTAAGGTTACAGTTAAGGTCAAATGACAAGACTCAATCAACTTTGATCCATTGTGATGATTGTTTACTCAGGCAAATATTTTTTTATGTAAAATTTAGGACAACTCATAGCTTTGCATGAACGTAATTTTTAGATTGTCCATATTAATGATATTTTATGGCTCACTGGTTTTAAACCTGAGAGCTGTATAACTCACAGAACTGCCTACATAGCCACACATTGTGAAGGACTGGGATGTGAATGACACTCCTTAACAATTCTTAGTTCTACTTGCATTGTTTGTAATGATGATAGATGCATTATTTCCTTTAATGTTGGGGCGGGGGTGGCTCAGTTGGTAGCGCGCCAGGCTCGTAATCTGTAGTTCCCAGGTGAGAGTCCCAGCTGGGTCAGCATTGAGATTTATCTCCGCAAAATTCCCTGCCCTGCCCACAGTCAGTAGGGGACACCGATGGGCTTGGAAAGGCCGCCGTCCGTCGGATGGGATGTTAAGCTGTGGCCCCGTGTGCGGGAGAGCCATATCCTGTGCACATTAAAGAACACGCTGGATGGCCTTGACGGGAGGCTACCATCTGTCTCCCAACAGCTGTACCAGTGGGTCCCCTCCCCCAACCTTCTCTGAGCCTTCGGGGTCCATGTGACCTGGCCATTTAGCCCATGGTGTGCAAAAAAATGCCGCTCAGAGGTAAAACAACCCAACCCAAAGTCCATATTAATGATATTTTATGGCTCACTGGTTTTAAACCTGAGAGCTGTACAACTCACAGAACTGCCTACATAGCCACACATTGTGAAGGACTGGGATGTGAATGACACTCCTTAACAATTCTTAGTTCTACTTGCATTGTTTGTAATGATGATTGATGCATTATTTGCTTTAATGTTGGCCCTATAGTATAGTCAGAAGTTATTTTGGCTATCTCTAAACTTAAACTGCATAAATCCCCAGGGATAGATGAAATTACTATCAAAATCCTTAGAACTGGGAATGTTTCTGTTTTCACATGTGTGACTGAAAATTTGAGTGTCTTTTATGATAAAAGTGTTGTTCTCAAGAATTTTACCAGAGCTATTATTATTCTTATTTTTTGGAAAAGATTATTGCAGTTCTTGTGATAACTAGATGGTATCATCCTACTTTCTTTTCCAGGTAAAGTTTTTTGCGTGATTTTGCTTAACAGAATTAAGAATTTGGTTGACGGCTGCGTGATGAACAGTGTAGATTCAGAAGTGGTAAGGGACATATCAATCAGAATTTTTCACTTAGGCAGATTCTTGAAAAATGTTTAGAGTTTCAGAAACCTGTAGTTACTAGCTTTATAGATTTCAAAATGCTTTTGATACTGTTGATTGTCATAATAGGTGGTTGATCTTGAGATTGTATTCCATACCAGATAAGTTAGCGTAATGAAAGCTCTTTATAATAATACTGAGTTGTGTGAGAGTTGGTAAGGCTTGTAGCAATTGGTTTAGCATTGCTAGTGGAGTTTGAGAAAGGTGCATTTTGTCTCCCTTTCTCTTTAGTTGTCGAATATGTCACCTGGAATTCACTGCAATGAGATGTTGGCCTTAAAAGGTCTAGAGATTTGAATTTTTTTTAATTTTATTTAGGTTATACTGATGATTTGGCTCCTTTGGCAAATGATGTTGATGAGATGAACATTTTCTTAGAGTTGTTCATGAGATTGGTAGTAAGAGTAGATTTGCTGAAAACTGATTAGGCATGTTGTGGTTCAGTTTTTATTTTATTTTTTTGAATAGTTGCACTTTTGAGCAAGTATATCAGTTTAATTTTCCTGGTATCTGTGTAATAGATACTGGTGATGTGCAGCATGAGATAAGTAAAGAATAGGAATTGCTGCTGGGACTTTTAAAAATCTGTGGAGAGTAGGAAAAAATTGGCATGTACACCTAAAGACTAAAATTAGGCTATACAAAAGTTTGGTTCTTTCTAAAGTTAGTTATAGTGGCAAAACATGGAACCTTTGTAAGCAAGAAAATAGGAAATTTAATGTTGAAATAATTGGGAAACATGGATATGCACCTATTGGTGATATATTGAATAAATATAGAGGAAAAATTGTTATTAGCCGGGTGGGATCTGAACCTATGACCTCTTGATAACATGTCAGGTGCTCTGACCACTGATCTACCTGCCACCAAACAATCACCCTCTATTAGTGGCTTTAAGCATTGTATCATAATGTTAGTCATTGGAACTGTATCTGATTGTAATTGAAGACTCTGGTCTAGAAGACACTTTCCTGGTTAGTACATATTACCAGCCCACACAAATGCCAAGAGGCATGGTATTTTGTTTTAGGTTAACATGCCATGTATCAAGTGTAAGGATTAATGTTAATATACTAAGAAATCATAGATATGCACCTGTTGGTGATATGTTGAATAAATGTAAAGGAAAAATTGTGGGATTTGAACCCATGATTCTGATAACATGTCAGATGTTCTGACTTTTGAACTACCAGCCTCTGAACAATCATTCTCTATTAGTGGCTTTAAGCATTATACCATTATTCCAGTGTTTCCTCTATATTCATTAGCCAGGTGGGTTCAGATCCCGTCTGGCTAATGCTGATTGTTCATCTATATTTTATTCAGGAAATTTGGACTTCTATTGTAGATTCTTATGTAATAGCTTGGAGAATTAGGTGGTTTGACTTTGTAAGTAATGATGAAATTAGGTAAAAGAAATTGGGAACATCTTTTGAGCAGATTATTGTGCAGAGAGAAACTACATTGATCTGGCCATGTTGCCCATATGCATGACTATAGATTATTGAATAGGGTTATGCACAGTGTGCCTAAAGGCCTCAGAAAAAGGGGAACATCAAGGATGTAGTGGGCAGATAATTCAAACACAACCTTGTTAGAACTGGTTTATACTGGTCAAATGCAGCAGCTTTAACTCAGGACAGACATGTTTGGGGAACTAAATTGTACAGTCCTTAAAGGTTTGACCTCTGTAGCTCCTGGCTGCTTGAGGATTCTATATGATGAATGATGGCAAGCCTGATAGAGCTTCTAGATTATCTCTGCCTTTATATAGGGAATACAAACATACAAACAAATGCAAATTATATTTAAGTTTAAAGTTACTCCAAGATATTTTTTCTGTTCTGTATTAGATAACAAATTTTCATCACTAATAATGATATTTAAATAAAGGACAGAGTCAAACAAATGACAAAAAATTTTCAGTACTGGTTTTAAATTCCATTTATCACAATATAATTTTATTTTTTGTATTGCAGCTTTTAAGTTCTTTTCAACTTTTGGAAATGTTTTTACTTCAGACTATGAAGGTTCAAATCATTAGGGAAAAAAAACAACTAAGTCAAGGGATAGATGTATATACTTGATTATGAGTAGATGAATGTGATTTATAGACTTTGATCTGTAAATGGTAGCTAGGTAGTCACTGGAAGGAGAGCTATGCACCAATCTCCTGTGATGATGCATAGAACTGGCCAGGCCTAGCACCTAATGTCTGACCCTGCCTACTTGTGGTGCAGGCCATTAGTACCTTTCAAAAGAGCTACTCTCTTGTGGAAGGGGAGGGTTGCCTACTGATCTGGATAGCTATGGCTACTTTACTTTTTTTCTACTCTGCTGAGGAGTGGTTAACCACACAGGATCCTGATGCTGAACGTATGAACTTACCGGACTGGATTAAGGCTCTAAGCTTGATTATGGTTACTGCATTTGCTGCACTGGTGGGCTTCTGTGGAGGGATAATCTTCTGTTGTGTTTTCTGTTTGTTTGTGGTTTGACAACCTCAAGTGAATATATTCACAGGATATGTTTTATCAGCTGGTGGATAATCCGGAGCAGAAGTCATCGTAGGCACCTGAACTCTTGCTTCTACAGACATTGTTAAATTCTACATTGGAGGAAATCTTCCAGGAATGGGTCTTTGCCCCATGCCTGCGATTACAGGGCTGTTTGATGTTGTCAGCATTCCCTCTCCCAATAAACATAGTTTCTTTAAACATCCAACTAACCATTTTCTCTCCATAGGTAGTTGGAATGTGAGGACTCTGCACAGAACTTATTCTTTTGATGTCCTCACACAAGAATTCCACCGTTATAATTTAGATATTTTCAGCTTGCAAGATAGAGGTCAGATTCTTAAAAATAACCTTAAATTTCTCTTTTCAGGGAGGGAAATTGAAAAGCATCACCATGCATAGGTCTGCTTCTCAACAGACACACCAGTGATGCTCTTCTAGGATATGAGTGCATTAATGAAAGGTTTCTTACAGCAAAATTTCAGACAAGCATTAAAGACTTGAGTGTTACCTGCTGTTATACCCCACTGAGGATGCTGATGAGGATGAGATGGATAGGCTTTATGGACAACTTCAGGATATTTTGAATTCTGTCAAGAAAGGAAATATTAGCTTTGTTCTAGGTGGCTTCAATGCCAAAGTTGGTACTGACCCTGACATTTGGGGAGGGGTCATAGGCTCTTTTAGCATTGGTAGATCCAATGACAATGGGCAACATCTGCTACAAGTAAGTAAACTTAGTTGTTTGAGAATAATACATAACATACATAAGTACACATGAGCTTCCCCTGATGGGCTGCATAAGAATATGATTGATTATATATTAATTAACAGCAAATGCGCTGGTTTTGTTAGGAATATCAGGGCATATAGGGGAGCTGAAATTGGATCGGACCATTACCTTGTTAAAAGTGTCTTGCAACTTAAACTTAAGAAGTGTTGTGCTAAGGTTAAAAAATTTACCTTTAATTCTGAATCCCTGAAAGACCCAATTATAGCTAAAGCTTACCATGATAGGTTACTTAGTCATTATGACAGTCATGGTTTGCTTACTACTGAAGTTGAGGAAGAATGGGGCCATTTTAAACAGGCTTTTTTGGAAACTAACAGTACTCTTTTAGGAAAAAAGGAGCAGAGGAGGCAGAATTATTTGAGTGATAAGGCACTTGAGCTTATTTTTGAAAGAACTGTAGAAATGCTCTTAATCAACACCCTGCTAGTTTTAAGAGAAAGCATTACAGAGAGCTTAATAAACATGTAAAGGCTCAGTTAGCAGCTGATAAGAATCTTTGGCTAGATGGCTTGGCTTACAAAGTTGAGGAAGCAGTTAGACAGCACAACAGCAAAGAGCCAGATAGTTAATTTTTTGTGTGGTAGAAAACAGACAGGTATACAGGGATTGAAAGATAAACAGGTAAGGTTATAGAAGATGAGGATTCTATCATGGCTAGGTGGGCTGGGCATTTCAGTGATATTCTAAACAAGGTGGTTAGTTCTACTCCCATTCTTTGTAATGATGATAGATGCATTACTGGATTTAATGTTGGTCTATAACACAGTCTGAAGTTATTTTGACTATTTCTAAACTTAAACTGCATAAATCCTTAGGGGTTTTCACGGTCTGGTTGGACCTCCGTAGCCCATGGCTGCTTGAGGATGATGATGATGAGATGAAATTACTATGGAAATGCTTAGAGCTGGGAATGTTTTTGTTACCACATGGATGAGTGAAATTTTGAATATCTTTTATGTTAAAGGCGTGGTTCCTAAGGATTTTACCAGAGCTATTGTTATCTTTATTTTTAAAAAAGGTAATTGCAGTTCTTGTGATAACTATAGGGGTATCAGCCTACTTTTTCTGTTCCAGGTAAAGTGCTTTGCATGATTGTGCTTAATAGAATTAAGAATCTGGTTGATAGGCAATTGCGTGATGAGTGGTAGGGGATGTGTAGATCAGATATTTCCACTCAGGCAGATTCTTGAGAAAAGTTTAGTTTCAGAAACCTTTGGTTACCAGCTTTGTTGATTTCAATAAGTTTTTGACTCTGTTGATTGTCATAATTTGTGGTTTGTGAGATCTTATTTCATACCAGACAAGTTCATTAATATAATGAAGGTCTCTATAATAACACTGAGTCATGTGTGAGAGTTGGTAAGGCTTGTTGTAATAACCAACTAAAGAGAAAAGGATACAAAATGCACCCTTGTTGAACACTAGAAGCAATGCTAAACCAATTGCAATTGGTTTCGCATTTCTTCTTATTATTGATTATTATTGATTTTTATACAAAATTCACTGCAAGAGAAAGTTTTTGGCCTTAAATGGTCTGATTGATGATTTCAAGGGATAGATGTATACAGGGTGATTCAGAATTCATCATCAATATTTGGTGGGGAGGTAGGTAATAAGAAACGAAGGAGATTTCACATAGGAAAGCATGGGCGCATATGCCATGTAGTAGGGCAAAATGACCCCAGTTCAATGATGGAAAGAACACATAAGAAGGAAGTGGTAAGTAAAAAACATTTATTATCTTACATGTAACATTTCTTTGCATTGGTTGTACAGACTTACAAGAGGTGCTCGAACTGCCGACCATGTGCTAGAATGCATGACTCACAACGGCGTTGCATGGACAGCCGGACCCTGTGGAAGATGCCTGACATTTCCCGGATGTTTGAGGCAGCAACTGATATGCGTGCTACAAGATCCATAGCACTATCAACAGGGGTCTCGTACACCATGTTTTTCATAGCACCCCATACAAAGAAATCGATTGGAGATAAATCCGGTGAACGTGGTGGCCAAGAAACCGGTCCACCGTGGCCAATCCATTGACCACCAAACTGTCTGCGTAGGTAAGCACGCACAGCATTTGCGAAATGTGCAGGAGCGCCGTCATGCTGGAACCATATTCGCCGGAGACTACCATCAGGAACCTCGTTCAGAAGATCCGGTAACACAATCTGAAGAAATGTTAGGTACTTGGCACCGTCCAAACGGGATGGTAGTAAATACGGGCCCAACAAACAGTCACCGACAATCCCAGTCCACACATTGACAGCAAAACGTTGTTGCGGAGCTCCAGGTCTTGTACCGTGTGGGTTCTGATGAGCCCACACATGCCAATTGTGTGTGTTGAAGACACCCTCTCGAGTGAACAACGCCTCATCGGTGAAAAGAACATACGTTGGGAAATTGGGATCAACGGCTGTTCTCTGCATGAACCACTGACAAAAAATAACACGCTTGGGATGGTCATCTGCTGCCAATAATTGCACTCTTTGCAGATGAAACGGATGTAACCCTTCATCGTGTAATATCCGCCACGCTGTTGCTTGCAAAATTCCAAACTGCCTAGCCATACCTCGTGTGCTAGCACCAGGTTGTTCCTCGATTTCCTGTAGGACAGCTTCCTCTACTGCTACTGTCCGTGCCGATCTGCGCCTCCCTCGATTAACATTACTAGCAGCAAACGATCCTGTTTCACGCAGTTGGCGATGAATACGTGAAAACATTTGACGCTGTGGCACACGGCGGTTTGGGAAGCGCGCTGCATACAATTGCCTGGCTCGAAGACATCTTTCTCCTGCCGCACCGTAAGTTATATGCATATCTGCACATTCATTCCACGTATACCGGTTCATGTTACTTCTGCAAATTCACCTTGTCGAATGAAAACTGACTGCACGCGTCAAACAGCTGTGCTTCTGTATGAGAGGTGTGTACACACAGCGCCCTCTACACCACCATGCGTTCGTCTGCCCCCATACTTTCCTATGTGAAATCTCTTTCTTTTCTTATTCCCTTCCTCCCCACTAAATATTGATGATGAATTCTGAATCACCCTGTATACTTGAATTTCTTGTATATACTTGAAAAACTTTTCCTTGAGATCTGATTGATAATTTAGCCCTTTTGGCCAGTGATGTTGATGAGATGAACTCTTTCATTTGAACTGTTGATGAGACTTGTTGTAGAGTAGGTTTGGTGATAAACAGAGCAAAAACTAAAATGATGAAAATTGGTCAGGTAGACTGTGATTCAGTTAATCTGAATAGTTCCACTCTTGAGAAGGTGTCTTAGTTTAATTATCTTGGGAGCTATGTAATAGATACTGGTGATGTGCAGCATGAGATTAACAGATGAATAGGGATTGCAGCCCAGGACTCTTAAGAATCTATGAAGAGTGTGGATAAATAGGTGTATACACCTAAAGACTAAAATTAGACTGTATAATAGTTTGATTCTTTAAAGTTTTAGTTATGGTAGTGAAACTTGGACACTTTGTAAACAAGATAACATGAAACTTGATGCTTTTGATTCCAGATGTTTACGCAGTATCTTGGGCATTAGGTGGTTCAACTTTGTAACTAATGATGAGGTTAGGCAAAGGAGTTTGCAACCTCCTTTAAGCAGTATATTGTGCAGAAAGAGACTCCGTTGGTTTGGCCATGTTGCCCGTATGAATAATTATAGATTAGCAAATAGGGTTATGAACAGTGTGCCTAAAGGCCTCAGGAAGAGGTGGAGACCTAGGATGTGGTGGGCAGACAATGTCAAACAGGACCTTGTTAGAATTGGTGTGCAGTGGCCAGATGTAGCAGTTTTAGCTCAGGACAGATATGCTTGGAGAACTAAATTATATTGTCTGGTTGGAGCTCTGTAGCTTATGGCTGCTTGAGGATGATGATGATGATGATGAATGTGATTGATATCAGATGTATAACATTAAATATGTATTCATATAATTAATTAATTATGTAATTTTTTTACTATTTTGGCATTAATGGGAAAAGGGGCTCCAAACACCATTTTACAGTGGGCCTCCATTGTACTGGGCTATTCTATAAACATTTAATTAGCATAGTGTACAGATTAAATAGCGAAGAACTTAATTTATTAACTTGTGAGTTCTGTATTTAAAACAGGATGTTTATGATGGTGTAGAAAGCCTGAGGTACATTAAAGGAAAAATGATGGTTTATTTTGCTGTGGAAGTCATTAACATTTTCATATGCATTTAAATATTAGAGATATTTTGCCACAAGGTAATGAATTGTATTCCAATGTATGCTCAAGATGCTGAGGTGAAATGGCAAGTGATTGAATTATTCTGAATTTGAAAGCTAATTTTTCAAAAGTAAAATTCCTACTTTTTTCGTGATTTGTGGCATTCTTAATCCATGTTCTGTGGGATTCATTTGAGATAGTTGTTATAAAGAACTAGTGGTAGTGCAAAGAAGTTTCTTCGCGGTTAACTTAAAAGCATGAAATGAATAGTTGTAATGGAATTTCATACTTAATGAATACACACAGCAGAAAAAAGCCATTAACAGTTTTAGATGCAGTTAAATATACTGGCTTTAAAAATTAAAGGATAATGTATAAATCATATATAACTCAAAGTATTTTTTTTAAGGGAAAAACATTGAAATCTGGTAAAGAGATCTGAAGAGAATCTGGTCAAATATTATTATGTTTTCTTTGAAAACAAGATAATAGTTTTGCTTTGTTGTTTGTCTATCCATCTGTAGATATTAAACTTTTTTTTTGTTTACAGAGATAAAATGCAAATTCTTTTTGTGTTGGATAGGTATTGATGAGATATTACAATATGCATTTTCTGATTCTCTCTAAATCTATAATTATGCCCTCTAATGGTGGAAAAAGTTGAAATTTCGAAAATTTCAAATGCATATTGCAAACAATGTATTTATGTTCAAAATTTGAAATTTTAGTGGTGGAATATGAAGGTCACGAAATTTCTACTGTCAACAATGAGTTGGTGTTTCAGACCCAGGGGAGTGGGTTGTTTTTGTTTTAGCAGATAATTTTTTGTATTTAGACATAAATGAAAAATTCTTTTTTTTTTGATTAGATAGGAATTTATAAAGCATTATGATTCACACTATTATATCTATTATAACTTTTATATGACATTCAATCATCTGGAAATTTCTGTCTGGGACTGACCTGCTTCCATCTTTCCAATTGCCCTCCACTGCAGAAAATCATCCATGTAATTGAAATCCAAAGTGAATGCACAGTATTCCCTGTTAAGAAACAATAATTAATAGATTCTGAAAAAAATTCATCGCCGCCACGGCAGGAATCGAACCCGCATCTCTCCAGATTCATGCCAGAGCGCGCTAACCATTTGCACCACGCGTTGGACAACGAATATTTTCAGAATTTGACCTTTTTAAGTTTTTCTTCTTGAGACGTGACTGAGACAGCGCCATCTATACTCAAGGAGATGCAACGTTTACAGTCGTTGCATTTGATCATCAGATGTTAATGAGAAGGTCGCTAACGCTACCGCATTAAATATATAATTGAAATCCAAAGTGAATGCACAGTATTCCCCGTTAAGAAACAATAATTAATAGATTCTGAAAAAAATTCATCGTCGCCACGGCGGGAATCGAACCCGCATCTCTCCAGATTCATGCCAGAGCGCACTAACCATTTGCACCACGCGTCGGACAACGAATATTTTCAGAATTTGACCATTTTAAGTTTTTCTTCTTGAGACGTGACTGAGACAGCGCCATCTATACTCAAGGAGATGCAACATTTACAGTCGTTGCATTTGATCATCAGATGTTAATGAGAAGGTCGCTAATGCTACTGCGTTAAATATATAATTGAAATCCAAAGTGAATGCACAGTATTTCCTGTTAAGAAACAATAATTAATAGAATAATATTTATAGAATATTATTTATAGAATTATTATTAATAGAATAAATTTTTTTAGAATCTATTAATTATTGTTTCTTAACAGGGAATACTGTGCATTCACTTTGGATTTCAATTATATATTTAACGCGGTAGCGTTAGCGACCTTCTCATTAACATCTGATGATCAAATGCAACGACTGTAAACGTTGCATCTCCTTGAGTATAGATGGCGCTGTCTCAGTCACTGCTCAAGAAGAAAAACTTAAAAAGGTCAAATTCTGAAAATATTCGTTGTCCAACGCGTGGTGCAAATGGTTAGCGCGCTCTGGCATGAATCTGGAGAGATGCGGGTTCGATTCCTGCCATGGCGGCAATGAATTTTTTTTCAGAATATGTTAATTATTGTTTCTTAACAGGGAATACTGTGCATTCACTTTGCATTTCAATTATATATTTAACGCGGTAGCATTAGCGACCTTCTCAATAACATCTGATGATGAAATGCAACGACTGTAAACGTTGCATCTCCTTGAGTATAGATGGCGCTGTCTCAGTCACGTCTCAAGAAGAAAAACTTAAAAAGGTCAAATTCTGAAAATATTCGTTGTCCGACGCGTGGTGCAAATGGTTAGCGTGCTCTGGCATGAATCTGGAGAGATGTGGGTTCGATTCCTGCCGTGGCGGCAATGAATTTTTTTTCAGAATCTATTAATTATTGTTTCTTAACAGGGAATACTGTGCATTCACTTTGCATTTCAATTTTATATTTAACGCTGTAGCATTAGCGACCTTCTCAATAACATCTGATGATGAAATGCAACGACTGTAAACGTTGCATCTCCTTGAGTATAGATGGCGCTGTCTCAGTCATGTCTCAAGAAGAAAAACTTAAAAAGGTCAAATTCTGAAAATATTCGTTGTCCGACGTGTGGTGCAAATGGTTAGCGCGCTCTGGCATGAATCTGGAGAGATGCGGGTTCGATTCCCGCTGTGGCGGCGATGAATTTTTTTCAGAATCTATTAATTATCATCCATGTAATGTCTTAGGGACATAATTGGCTCAATGTGCCACTGAAGTGAAAGTAAGAGTTGTCTAGAACAGCTACAAGCTGCGAGTGGACACACATCTTTTTAATGCATTCCTAGTTTGCATATTTTGGCTTACGTGGGACAACTGTAAATGTGGGATAGTTTTCCATGTTCACCCATTTTCATTTGCATTCTTTTGCATATATCGGCAGCTATATATGTTTATGCTGATTATCCTTTAATTTTGAGCACCAGTGTATTAGAGACATTTTGCCTGAAGAATAAGTGAATTGTATTCCATTGTATACCCATTAATTTAGCTAAGTGTATCTGATACATGATTAATAAGTTTTTTATGGCTTATTTCATATCCATTGATTGATTCTTTGAGAAAAATAATTTTTGCTTTTTTTTTTAAATACTAGCTCTTGGGTACAGATGCTGGAGCAAAATGGCGAGTGATACTTGTGGAAATAGCTCCATTTTATGTCAATAAAGATATTGATAAACTTATTCAAGATACAGAAGTGAGTCATTTTTTTCATTATATATTTCATTACATAATCAGGTTTTGACAGAATAATAATACTAGGTTACCACTGCACTTTAATTCATATTTCCATAATGATATGAAATTTATACACTGCTGCTAAGTTAAAATAATTACAAGGTAGTTGATTAAAACAAATCTGAAAACTGTATGATCAAATACTGGCTTATAAATAATGAAATAAATATCCCCTCAAGCAGCTGCTTGCCACAGAGGTCTGACAGGAACCTGTCAGTTTATATGCCATAGTAGAAGGTCTGAGAGGATGGCAGGACCTCAGCAGAAAAATGACACATACATTCATGCCTTACCCAGGGCTCAAACCCAAATCCCTTTGATCAATAGACAAGCACACTAACCACTCGGCTATGGGACGGCAATAATGGTTTACTATTGTTAAATGATGTCAAGTACAAATATTTTATTCATGGCGTTTTCATTGTTTTTAATTTTTTCAAGTATTAAGGAGCCCTCCAGTTGCTAATTTGGTATTATAATTAAACTCCTTAAATACTTGGGTAAGTAATTTTGTTTTTACCCTCTGTTTATCAAAGACTAGGGGTGGGGGTGGCTAAGTCGGTAGCGCGCCAGGCTCGTAATCTGTAGTTCCCAGGTTAGAGTCCCACCTGGGTCATCATTGAGATTTATCTCCGCAAAAATTCCCCGCCCTGCCCACGGTCAGTAGGGGACACCGATGGGCTTGGAAAGGCCGCCGTCCGTCGGATGGGACGTTAAGCCGTGGCCCCGTGTGCGGGAGAGCCATACCCTGTGCACGTTAAAGAACACACTGGATGGCCTTGACAGGAGGCTACCATCTGTCTCCCAACAGCTGTTCCAGTGGGTCCCCTCCCCCAACCTTCTCTGAGCCTTCGGGGTCCATATGACCTGGCCATTTAGCCCATGGTGTGCAAAAAAGTGCCGCTCAGAGGTAAAACAACCCAACCCTTATCAAAGACTGCTAGTTAGTTCAGAGTCACTTTTGATAAAGCCTTTGAATAGGTGACAATATGTCCTGTGGATAGCATATATATTGTACATTCAGAATTTTAGTAGTATAGGAACTGAAAACAACATTTCAGTATAACCCCTTGATACAAAGGTCTGTTCATGGTGAAGGGATCACCCCTTGTTGAGGGGTGATCCCTTCACCATAGGAATCCTATAGTGAAGGTCCTGCTTGTTTGGCTATCTTCACAAGATCCTAAATGCCAGCCTATGTGTTTGCATACTGTCATTCATCTACCTGGAAAAGAGGATTCTGGAAAATATGTGGGGAGTGCTCTGCTGGGTTTTTCCAGTTCTTGACTGCTGTAGTCCCTATGATCTGCTTTGCCATTGGGAAGCCTGCAATATGCTGGGATGGCATCTGTTCATTGATGAAGTTCATTGATCAGTCATGTTGCAACATGTAAAAATGTGTGTCAAGACAAGCTCATGACTGACTGAGGATGGCAACTGGTCAATTTCTTTTGAAGAATAGATTAACAAGTATGATACCTAATGCAAGAGAACATGAAATCCAGCCCCTGCAATAATAGTGAACTTGCCAACCAAAACAATGGTTCAACCACAACAAGAGAAGCCTGGACACCAGATCTCTTCATTCCTAAAATATAACCTCCGTTCATACATGGCTGAGAGTATTGTCTTGATAATGAAGCTATGGCTTCAAAACACATTGACATAGTGGTTCATGGAATTAGTGTGCAGAGTGAAAAAAAGTGTAAAAAACTCCCTTGGCAATAGTCAGCAAGCAACAAGACATAAGTGAATGCTAGTAATAACTGCTGGAAGTGTAGATGGGTTGGGTTGGGTTGTTTTACCTCTGAGCGGCACTTTTTTGCACACAATGGGCTAAATGGCCAGGTCACATGGACCCTGAAGGCTCAGAGAAGGTTGGGGGAGGGGACCCACTGGAGCAGCTGTTGGGAGACAGATGGTAGCCTCCCGTCAAGGCCATCCAGCGTGTTCTTTAACATGCACAGGGTATGGCTCTCCCGCACACGGGACCACGGCTTAACGTCCCATCCGACGGACGGCAGCCTTTCCAAACCCATCGGTGTCCCCTACTGACCGTGGGCAGGGCGGGGAATTTTGCGGAGATAAATCTCAACGCTGACCCAGCTGGGACTCAAGCCTGGGAACTACAGATTACGAGACTGACGCGCTACCGACTGAGCCACCCCCACCCCCGGAAGTGTACATGGAACAGACAGACTACTTAAACATAAGTATCACATTGCACAGTAATTTTATGACTATTGGTTTGCCTTTATTCTTTTGTTATTGATGACTCTGGTGAAAATTGAACAGTAAAACTTTCAATTGCATGGACAGCAACAATTGCTAAAAGAAGGATTTTACAGTGTAATATTATATATTTATATATCTTTAGTGTAATATTATATATTTATATATCTTTAGTGTAATATTATATATTTATATATCTTTGAATTCTGTAGCACTGTGTTATATATTTGTTTTCTAGATGCTTTTATTTCTTTGATATATATATATACCCTTGGGACTTCCAGTCTGTATTTAGATCTTTTGTCCACTGATCTTCACATAAACTAGGGAAGATGCAGGTTCAAAGAAATAATGAGGTACCTGTGTTTTGACATGTTTAAAACAAAATCTGTGTGATCACAGACAGATAAATTTGCATTGGCATCTGCAGCATGGATCAAATGTGGATTCCAAGTATTCCCCAACTCCAAAAGGAGCAAAATCGTTTATAGATTTCTGCTTGCAACAAAGCTGTACCAAATTTGTACTGACAATCACTTGTACTGATTGTTTGTCAAAAAACTTTTCTCTTTCAAACATCATTTAGAAGTATTTTGTATTTTTAATTATGATTTAAAAAAAAATAAATTTGTAATTTGTGATAATGTGACAAGATTTCATTGTAACTTACCTGTGACATATAATGCACAGTTTTTATATTGGTTTCAAAGAAAAAATAATTAACTGTGTAACTTTCGTTTTTTATCCTTACAGATGAATAGACATATAGAAAAGCGTTGCAGTCAATATCCATTTCTCAGAATTAGACTAAGTGTTAAAAATAGTTGCATGTTGTGCATAGGATAAACAGTTTGTTTCAGTTTCTTCTATATCATTAACAGTCTGCATTATGGTAATGTGAGGTCACGCACAATATATTAATCAACTTTATTCCTCATATTATCTAGAAGTACTTTTGCATTTGAATAATATAATTGGGAAAGACTACCCACAGTAGTTATAAACTAACCTGTGGGTAAGTTTTATATTTATGAAGAATTCCTTCTAATATAATAACTTTTAGCATTTGATTAAATATTTTAGAGTAAACAGTCTTTGTAGCTTAAGAAATGCAAATATTAGGGTGATTTGCCACTTCTATTTTCATAAACCAATGTAACTAAATCTTTTATTTCAGATTTTAAATAAATGTATCAAGATGCTGAAACGTAACTCTAGATTTGAGTTTGTTTCATTCTCAATTTGGCATCCTTTAAATGTTGTGGTAAATGTAGCTGTTGTAATATAATTTTTGATATTTTATAAGATTGTTTATATCATTCATTACTGAGAAATGAAAATTTTAATATAAAATTTTTGATTAGTGTTGAAAATAACTGAGATCAATGTATTACTTAGGGGAAAAAATTGCATTGCTAATATTTTCATTCATTCACAGAGGATAGTTACAAGAGAATTGGAAGGTGGTGATCGACAGAAGGCTATGAAGAGATTAAGAGTGCCTCCTCTCAATGATAAAGTAGGCTTAGTTTATTGTTATGAATAATTTTTAAAAACTGAACAATTAATTTCAATAGCCAGAAAATCTTGATTGTAAAATTTCATTCTGCTGTAAAAGTGAAGAACCAAACAGCTTATGTATGGCACTTGTAATAGCAACTTGGAATAAATTCATAGGCCATAATTACTGAAATTTTCAAGTAGATCTGATGTTTTAACTTCAAATTTAATCTTGTTGGATGCCACTAGGGAAGTTGGGTTGTTTTACCTCTGAGCGGCACTTTTTTGCACACCGTGGGCTAAATGGCAAGGTCACATGGACCCCGAAGGCTCAAAGAAGGTTGGGGGAGGGCACCCACTGGAACAGCTGTTGGGAGACAGATGGTAGCCTCCCGTCAATGCCTTCCAGTGTGTTTTTTAACGTGCACAGGGTATGGCTCTCCCGCACACGGGGCCATGGCTTAACATCCCTTCCGATGGACGGCGACCTTTCCAAGCCCATCGGTGTCCCCTACTGACCGTGGGCAGGGCAGGGAATTTTTGCGGAGATAAATCTCAATGCTGACCCAGGTGGGACTCGAACCTGGGAACTACAGATTACGAGCCTGGCGCGCTACCAACTGAGCCACCCCCGCCCCCCACTAGGGAAGAGCGAAACTATATGGGTCAGAGGAGGAGGAAAAGAAACACAATGGATGACAAACAGGGAACAAATTACATTTATGTAATTTGTTCCCTGTTTGTCATCCATTTGCATTTTGTTTTTTTATATTTCTTTGGCAAAAACAAATATATTTCTTGCTTTTTTTTATTTTTACATTTTTTACTTACCTTCTATGAGCCACAAAAATTTCTTTTGTGAGCTGCGATTTGGATAGCTCTAGACTGAATTTTAAGCATTAAATGACTTTATAAGCAGGAAAAATTTATAGCCATCATAGAAAGCAAATATATGCTATAAATATAAGTAATCACGCAAAAGCACAAATAGGAATTAAACATTAAAATTGCTATTATTATATGCTATGTTTTCTTTGTTATCTCATTCAGTACTGCTGAAGTCACTTGTTTATCTCAGTCTAATTCCTTAAATATTGAGATATAATTTGATAAAAACAAATGCAATCCTTTTTCTTTGGCATGCTGAGGGATAGAAGCCTTTGTTGATGTTCTGCCTGATATTAAGCCAGCTTGCCAAATTGTGGAGGCTGGGCTGCTCTATCCCTTGTTGGCTTGTTAGTTTGCCATCATTTCATTGGTACAGGATGACATTTTGTTCTTGGCTTGCGTTGTAGAATTATTTTTCATATCTCGTGCACAGTCATATATATATATGTGTCATGCTTTGTTTTTTCCTTTTTGCATTTTTTACTTACCCTCCAGGGACCACAAAATTTTTTTAGTGGGCTGTGATTTGGATAACCCTAGACTGAAATTTAATTTCTAAAATTGCCAATCTCTGCAATTTGGCAAGCTGACTTAACATTGGGCAAAACAATAAAAAAGACCTTCCATCCCTAGCATGATCAAAAAATTAAAAAAGATTTTTTTTTTTGGGGGGGGGGGTGTTATTTATTATTTTCTATTATTTATTATATCATGGTATTTAAGGAATTGGATTGAGATTAACAAGTGACCTACGTAGTATTGAATGAGGTAAAACAGGATAATATAACATATAGTATTAGCAATTTAGTAGATAATTAATAAACTCAACTTATGTATATATCAAATAAATTACCACTCTTTAAGTTGATTCAAAATTTCAGAGGAAAAATTGTCTTGAGCCAGGTGGGACATGAACCCACGACCTCCTGATAACATGTCAGGTGCTCCAAACCACTGAGCAGTGGAACCTGACATGTTATCAGGAGGTCGTGAGTTCGTGTCCCACCTGGCTCAAGACAATTTTTCCTCTGAAATTTTGAATCAACTTAAAGAGTGGTAATTTATTTGATATAACAATTTGTTAACCATTCTGTGTTAAATATTTTAAGAATGAAATGTCACAAATGGGAGTTTTGCTAATTTTTAATATAACTTTAAAATATCTGTTTTAATGATATACAGCTTGAAATAATCAGCATTGACCTCAAGCAGCCATGGGCTATGGAGGTCCAACCAGACCATGCAATTTAGTTCTCCAAGCATATCTGTCCTGAGCTACTTTGGTTGCATGTGACCACTGCACACCAATTCTAACAAGGTCCTGTTTGACATTGTCTGTCTACCTGCCACATCCTAGTCTCCACCTCTTTCTGAGGCCTTTAGGCACACTGTTCATAACTCATTCTCTAATCTATAATTATCCGTTACTTGTCGTGGGTTCATGTCCCGCCCAGCTCAGGACAATTTTTCCTCTAAATATTTGAATCAACTTAGACAGTGGCTATTTATTGTATATCCCAAAATAAGTTGAGTTTATTAATTATCTATAATTATCCATACAGGCAACATGACCAAACCAACGGAGTCTCTCTCTGCACAATATACTGGTTAAAGGAGGTTACCGACTCCGCACCATGCAATGAGTATACCCTCATTGAATATACTGGGAAGGAATCAGTAGGGGTTAAAAATTGTGTGGTTAAATCGTTGATATACATTCAATGGCCATTGAGTTATGACCACTTTATCCAATGCTGAAGAATGAACTGTGCAAGTAGAATTAAAGCTTGTGTTTGTCAACAGTGGCAACATGCAGTTTGTGATGAAGTCATATTGTACAGTAATGGTTTGCTGAACATTCAGATGGCCTTACTTTATTACACGATAAGCCAATTTCCTAGATTTCAATCTGATTGAATTTCTGGGTGATGTTGGGGAATCAGCAATCCAATGTGCTGAAACACCAGTGGTCACTGAGTTCCATGTCAAATCAACCAAAATTTTGGAAAAAGTTCACCACACGTCACAGATTTTAATGATTTTTGGCATCAATGTTAGTTATCTTATATTAACACATAAGATATCTAATTGTCCGAAATATTTTGAGTCAAAAAATATTTTTGTAAGGAGTTATAATCATTTAACCCAAGAGGAAAATATACAAATTGTGATTTTGACTAAACACTTTTTTTCCTTTGTTTCTGTGGTAGATGAGAAGACCAAACCTGGTGTACTAATGTAGATTTTGATTATTAATTCAATCAAAAATAAAATTTGAAAAATGCAATACAGTTTTGAGAAGAAAAAAACAGAAAAAAACTGAAAATTTTAAAATGTGAAAAAAAGTAATGTGGCCCAATTGATAAAAAATTAAAATTGACATATGTTGTACATTTATACTGCATTGAAACATTTTACAAAATTTGGAATATGGTCATTTCTTTGATAACAAGAAAAAAAAATATTATTAATGGTATTATTATTATTATATAATATTATTTATGATATTATTAATGATATATATATTAATTATTATTATTATTATTATTATTATTATTATTATTATTATTATTATTATTATTATTATTATTATTATTATTATATCATTAATGATGCACTTCAGAGTACTACATGTGCCTGTGCTCTTGCACAGGCACATGTAGTACTCTGAAGGGGGCTCAGTCGGTAGCGCACCAGGCTCGTAATCTGTAGTTCCCAGGTTCGAGTCCCAGTTGGGTCAGCGTTGAGATTTATCTCTGCAAAATTTCCCCGCCCTGCCCACGGTCAGTAGGGGACACCGATGGGCTTGAAAAGACTGCCGTCCGTCGGATGGGACGTTAAGCCGTGGCCCCGTGTGCAGGAGAGCCATACCCTGTGCACGTTAAAGAACACGCTGGATGGCCTTGACGGGAGGCTACCATATGTCTCCCAACAGCTGTTCCAGTGGATCCCCTCCCCCAACCTTCTCTGAGCCTTCGGGGTCCTTGTGGCCTGGCCATTTAGCCCATTGTGTGCAAAAAAGTGCTGCTCAGAGGTAAAACAATCGCAATCCAATCGGAGAGGCTACTGACATGCTCTGCTGCTTGCACTTGTGCAACTTTGTAACTCGAACTATATATCACAGCTATAATGCTGCTGTTGATAAAAGCTCATATCCAATTTTGTAGACAAGCAAACAAAAAGCCCCAAGTTTTAGAGGGAACAAATTTAGCAATGCAAATGTTGAGTGATACATAGGACGCCCAGATTTTGATCAGTAAAAACCAGGACAGGTTATTAAATATTCTGGTTTTAATCCACATACTTGAAATAGTAAATTATGCTTTATTTTTGGTCAACTGTTCTATAGTAATTAAAAAAAAATTATTCTGAAATATGAAACTGTTTGTAATCTTAATTACCTCCATTTTTCAGTCTTTAAGGAAAAATATTTCTTTGCTGATATTATCTTAAGAACAGGGCTGGAAAGTCACCCAGAGCACCATGATGGGTTTAATTTAATAATAGAAACTAATTTTTTTCATTTACTACACAAAATTAATTCATGTTGTATAGTACTCATACTTGGTACTCCAAAAATATAAAATCATAATTCTTTTGATCATTATGTTGGTAACTTAGCCCTTTTCAGTTTAAATGATTATATATTCTCTTCTAATTATTTATAATTAAATTATTTATTATCAACATATTTTACAATAACATTTATTTCATCAGCAATGAACACGATTTGTTAAAATGAACTAAATTTAAAATTGCATATGTGCAATTTTTTCCATTCATTAAATTTGAAGGAGCATGGGGGTGCCGAATAATTTTCTTGCCCAGGGTGCCAAAAGAACTACAAATAGCACTGCTTAGTTATTTTCTTATTTGGACCCATTTGGACTGCAACTAGCCCAGCAGCATGGCTTCCTATTATAGAATGTTCCCTAATGAAGTAGAATTGGGAGCAGAATGATTACCATAGCAACCAATGCAGTGAGATTTCCCTCCCTAAGCACCACTTTAAGTGACACCATTGAAGGAAATAACTATTCTTTCTAACAGAACTAAAGCAATAAATCAGCTTTGAAGTCAGCTACACATAACGTGTGGAAGCAAACCAATATAATGACCTTAGCGAGCAGATCTTTTTGTATAATTGACTATCAACATCTAGTATACCTATTGTTTTATCACAATAACCAAATCATCACTGCAGAATAAAGATACTGATGATTCAGAAAAAAATCAATAGAGTGATTACCAGCTTCTGCAGTGTGTTCAGGGCATTTTTATAGCAATCTATTCACATATAAAGATTGAAAAGTATTAACATTTTTTAGAGGAAATGCAATGTTAAAGTGCTTTTGGACATTAGCTGCTACATTTCTAGAGAAATATTAATATTTTTACAGTCATATTAATTACAGATAAAAAAGATGCATCAATTTCCACACTTATTCCATTAATGGAATACTTAACTTGAGCGGGGCAGGGGTGGCTCAGTCGGTAGCACGCCAGGCTCGTAATCTGTAGTTCTCAGGTTTGAGTCCCAGCTGGGTCAGCGTTGAGATTTATCTCCGCAAAATTCCCCGCCTTGCCCACGGTCGTTAGGGGACACCGATGGGCTTGGAAAGGCTGCCGTCCATTGGATGGGACGTTAAGCCGTGGCCCCGTGTGCGGGAGAGCCATACCCTGTGCACGTTAAAGAACACACCGGATGGCCTTGACAGGAGGCTACCATATGTCTCCCAACAGCTGTTCCAGTGAGTCCCCTCCCCCAACCTTCTCTGAGCCTTCGGGGTTCATGTGACCTGGCCATTTAGCCCATGGTGTGCAAAAAAGTGCCGCTCAGAGGTAAAACAACCCAACTTAACTTGAGCGGTGGCAAAATACTTATTATTGCATTAATGGAGTAATAAATAGGATAAATGCAAGCCATATCCTTTCGAAAACCATTTTTTTTCTATTCCTTACTATACAACTTGAATTAATATTGTGAAATATATTGTTTAGTAAAATGAAAAATCATTTCAGTTTCTGTTATTAGATTAAACATGTCATGGCATCCCTCCGCCATTGGCGCCCTGGATGACTTTTCCGTTCAGCCCTGTTCTTTGTTCTTAAGATAATATCAGCAAAGAAATATTTTCCCTCAAAGACTGAAAAACGGAAGTAATAATGATTACATCAACAGTTTAATGTTTTGGAATAAATTTTTTTTCCTTAATTATTGTAGAACAGTTGACCAAAAATAAAGCATGATTTACTGTTTCCAAATTACATGAACTGAAGTCGGAACATTTAATAACCTGTCCTGGTTTTTACTGATTGAAATCTGGTCATCCTATATATCACTCAACATTGTATTGTTAAATTTGTTCCCTCTAAAAATTGGGGTTTTTTGTTTTTCTCATCTGTAAAAAAGGATATTAACTTTTATCGACAGCAGCATTATATCTGTGATATATTTTAGATGTACCAAGTGCTGAATGGTAGTTGGAGTTACAAAGTTGTGCTTCAGTGCAAGCAGCAGAACACATTGGTAGCCTCTCCATGTGTCTCTTCTAGTCTGCAAAAGCATCAGTTCGGTCACCTTAAGTGCATCATTACTCTTAACATTAGTACATATTCAATATTTTTTTCTCACTATCAAAGAAATGTCCTTCAAATTTTTTACAATGTTTCTATGCAGTATAATGTACAACATATGTCAGTTATAATTTTTTTATCTATTGGGCCACATTACTTTTTTTCACTTTTTTTCAATTTTTTTTCAAAACTATATTACATTTTTTAAATTTGTTGTTTTTTATTCAAATAATAATGAAAATCTACATCAATACACCAAGTTTGGTCTTCTCATCTACCATAGAAGCAAAGAAAAAAAAAGAAAGAAAAATGTTTTGTCATATTCACAATTTGTATATTTTTCTCTTAGGTTAAACTATTATAACTCCTTACAAAAACATTTTTAACTCAAAATATTTTGGATAATTAGACATCTTATATGTACTAACATTTATGTCAAAGATCATTGAAATCTGTGATGGGTGGTGAATTGGCCTGGTTGAATTGACATGGAATGACCCCCACTGTTACTCAACTGTGCAATACTTTACCATGAGCTTGGCTGAACACATCTCCAGAAGTATATCAGAACCAGTAACATCCATGCCACAGCATGCTCAGATAGTTATTTGATGCTGAAGATGCCCCACACAGTATTAAGTTGGTAGTCATAATACAGTTGCATGGAGTATATCATTAATAATTTTTCTCATTCAAATATTTAATATATTGTTTTCCTGATTTCAGCATTCACCATGGATAACATTTAAAGTTGGCCTCTTCTCTGGTGCCTTTATTGTTCTTCTTTGTGCTGTAATAGTGTCAGGTAAACTTTTTTTTTTTTGGAAATGGAATATATTCTTTATAGTAAATTGTCAGGTTTCTGCATTTTTATAATTTTGTTGTTTCAGAGAAATCAGTATTGTGACATTTATTATTCCATTAATGGAATACTTTATCTATTAATGGAATATCTAATATTATTAGTAGTACCTAATAATACTAGATATCCATACTTTGTATTTTAGATGGATTCTGAATTCTAAAAAAAGCTGAAAGTACACTGAGTCAGCTTTAAGAAAGGCTGGTTTAGCTAAATCAGACTTTAAGAAAATGAAATTGAGCCAGGCTTGAGATTTTTTTCTCCATCATTTTTCAAATCTATGGTAGAGGTAGGTGAAAAGCTTGTAAATTTAAGCTCATTTTTCATGGAAAGTTTAAGAGCTTCTTGATCCTAAAGATTGAAACTATAGAAGTTTTACTTTCAGACATAATTTCATAGGCTGTGGGAGGTTTATCTTTGACTAAATATTTCAGCAAGAGAGATGTAACTTGAATAAATTTATTACTCTTCCTGCCATCATGTTTGATCAAATATGGTCTATGTACAGCAATATTTTTCGACGGTTTGACCGTATCTTCAAAATATACTCTCAAATTCTGAAAAATACATTATACTTAAAGTTTCCAGAATATATTTTCTTTAATAATGATGCTGTATAGCCCATAGAAGTTTGATGGTTGAAATGGTGCGCTAAATAGAATTGGGGGGGGGGGGGTGAGATTCTTTAAACCCCTCTTCTCCCCCATAATGAAATTGGAAAATAAAAGTGGTTTTTAAACTTATCACACTTCTACAAGATAGAATATATTTTAATGCAACACGAGTGGCAATCCATACAATCCATATGCAAATTTACAGATCAGCTGCTTAAGCATTTGGATGTTATGGGGAGGGGGTCAAAAATGTTAAGGTTTCAAACATGAGCTATTAAAATGGACAAAGGTTTGAAGTTCTAAATTCAGTTCTATTTTAGGTAGGGACTTTTTTAATGCAATGTGGATTAGAATGGTAAGGGCAAAACCTGTGTATGAAATTTGGGACTGACCAGTCAAGTATTTAGGAAATCGCGGTGTATCCAATCTCTTAAAATGGCAGCAATTTTTAAGAACTGAATGAAGGGGTACACATTTCTATTGTCTGTCTTGTTGGAATGCCAAATGTGACAGTAACATGTATCACTTGACAGAAACACTCTTGCATGGGTAATTTCCAGAATAAAGCTGGGCTTCAATGTGTGAACTTTTTGAAGATATGAAAGCAACAGCCCAATCTATGCAAAACTGTGAACCATTTGGTCCAAGAATCATTTTCCTACCACCAATACTTTCCAAGATCTCATTCTACAAAAGATACATGCACATTTCTATATATAAGACATAAAATCAAATAATTTTATTATATAGATTTGATTGCAAAAATATATATTTAATTAAGTGATATTAAATAAGTAAAACTCACAGCTAGTTTAGTACAATTTAATTTACCATGATTTTAGCTGTACATTAAAATGATAAAATCGTAGAAGTCTAGAGGAGTGCCTGAAATTATGACATGTAGAATTTCCATAGCTGAAGTGCCAACATAGTTGCCAATCCAGTGTGTTTCCATTTGCTGGTACAGGTGTGGCCAATGGTTGATTGCTTTGCCCATGCATAATTGCACTCCTTCAGATGTATAATGAGCCTTGATACAGGTGCTACCATAGCTGTTGTTATCACACTAACAGCTGCATGCCAGTCCTTTGTTTAAGTGAGAATGAATGGTCAGAGATCTAATATACCATTAGATGTATAGTTCTCACTGATGGGTGTTTCTCATCTCTCAGCTGGTTTGGTTTCACTGATGATAAAACTGATATCTTTCGAAGGCACATTCTCGAAACTTAAAACACATTAACTAATGAACTAAGTGAACATCTCTAAAAAGACTCCTAAAAACATTCACCTTCCTCTAAGGGGGGGGGGTGGCTCAGTCGGTAGCGCGCCAGGCTCGTAATCTGTAGTTCCCAGGTTCGAGTCCCAGCTGGGTCAGCGTTGAGATTTATCTCCGCAAAATTCCCCGCCCTGCCCACGGTCAGTAGGGGACACTGATGGGCTTGGAAAGGCTGCCGTCCGTCGGATGGGACGTTAAGCCGTGGCCCCGTGTGCGGGAGAGACATACCCTGTGCACGTTAAAGAACCCGCTGGATGGCTTTAGAACCGCTGCACGTTACTTTTACCCGCTGCACGTTAAAGAACCCGCTGGATTGGTAACTTTTCTGCCATTAAAAGTGCAATTATAGTTTTCGGAAGATTTGAAAAGTGGGAATCATGATATTTTATCAATTTCTATCCAGCCCAAAAAGAATTTTTCATTTATCTCTAAAAACAAACAATTATCTACTAAAACTAAAAAGGCGTGTTTTCCTACCCCCTCTGAGTCTAAAGGGTCAACTTATTGATGGCAATGGAAACTTTGTGATCATCACATTCCATCACTAAAATTTATATCATAAATACATCATTTGCAACATTTGTTTGAAAATTTCAACCTTTTCCACTGCTAGAGAGCGAAATTATAGCTTTAGAGAGATTCGTAAAGTGCGTAAAGTGCATATGCATTGGATAGGTATATATTTCATCAATACCTATCCAACGCAAAAATAATTTTTAATTTATCTCTGTAAACAAAAAAGTTCAATGTCTACAGAGAGGCAGATGACAAAGCGAAACCATTTTCTCGTTTTCTTTGAAAATGAGATAAAAATCACCAATCAAAATTATCATTGCTTATTTACCGTCAGCTCTCATTAACCCGATGCTCAAAGGAAATGGAAAAACTTTGAATTATCAAATCTGCTTTAAAAATACATATAAGCAGTTTAAAAATTAGTTACGGATAAATTTATTTTAAAGTTTACTCACATATTCCAAGTTCCTTACATATTTATTATTCTTTTAAGTAAGTTACATACTTACTTAAAAAAAATTGGTTGATGCAGCTTGTCACCATCTTTTGTACTCTCTTCTTCCACTACAGCTTGGATATGAACAATAGCTGTTTGACTATCAAGATTAGACAAAGCTTTGAGGAAATTCCTAAAATCTCCATTGCCTGTTGAGCATCTTTAGTTGAAACAAGTGGTAGTCCTGGCTCATTGGGGTGGGGGTGGCTCAGTCGGTAGCGTGCCAGGCTCATAATCTGGAGTTCCCAGGTTCGAGTCCCAGCTGGGTCAGCGTTGAGATTTATCTCCACAAAATTCCCCGCCCTGCCCACGGTCAGTAGGGGACACCGATGGGCTTGGAAAGGCCACCGTCTGTCGGATGGGACGTTAAGCCGTGGCCCCGTGTGCGGGAGAGCCATACCCTGTGCACGTTAAAGAACACGCTGGATGGCCTTGACAGGAGGCTACCATCTGTCTCCCAACAGCTGTTCCAGTGGGTTCCCTTCCCCAACCTTCTCTGAGCCTTCGGGGTCCATGTGACCTGGCCATTTAGCCCATGGTGTGCAAAAAAGTCCTGTTCAGAGGTAAAACAATCCAATCCTGGCTCATTTCCATCATCTTCATCAGAGGCTTTACACATTGATGTCACCTCCATGATTATTTTAGCATCAGCCATATTCACAAAATCAGCTACTTCTTTATCAATGCCAATGTATTTGGAAAAGTAATCCATGTTTTCAGTTTTTTAGAGATATCATTCCAATATAAAATCATTGTCGGCAGAGTTGGAAGTTTTATTCAGTTGGTTGTTGTCAGTTCCTTTTCATCTTGAATAGGAAATACATCCTTCTTAAAACTTGATATAGTTTTTTTGATGACCAATTTCCATGCTATGTCAGAAATTTTCATGGTTTGTGTACATTACAATGTGCCATAAAACCCAACCAACCAACCAACCAACTTGCATACATTAATTCCAATTTCATGGCCATCGTCAATATCACTTAAGCATTATGTCACAACTTTTGTGTGATACAATATTTTTAAATTTTTAATTATCCATTGATCTAACGGTTGTTGTTTTGAAACTGTTTAGTAGGAGCACAACTGTTATGCCATTAAGTCTGGGATCTTATTGTGTGCTGTAGAATTATTAAAGGATAATTTTTCTTGCCAGCATTTTACAGTCCAACCTTCAAAGCCATTCTGAGGAAAATTCACTTATCATCCATGCCCCTCAGTTGATATCATATTTCAATAGAAGGGAATTTATTCCTGTGAAACAACTGGGCTTCAAAATTTGTGGATCATAAGAGGAGGGAGCTTTTCAGTACTGTTTATGTTAGATCCTAGTAACAGCATAATGCATTCCTTGCTCTTTTTCTTACCAGTGCACATTTTTACCTTTGAAACTCAGTTTTATTCTGGTAGGCATTTGAAAATAAAGCTATTTCATCTACATTAAATCGAGTCCCAGCTGGGTCAGCGTTGAGATTTATCTCCGCAAAATTCCCCGCCCTGCCCACGGTCAGCAGGGGACACCGATGGGCTTGGAAAGGCCGCCATCCGTCGGATGGGACGTTAAGCCATGGCCCCATGTGCGGGAGAGCCATACCCTGTGCACGTTAAAGAACACGCTGGATTACCTTGATGGGAGGCTACCATCTGTCTCCCAACAGCTGTTCCAGTGGGTCCCCTCTCCCAACTTTCTCTGAGCCTTCAGGGTCCATGTGACCAGCCCATGGTGTGCAAAAAAGTGCCTCTCAGAGGTAAAACAACCCAATCTACATTAAATGTGCCATCAAGATCATAATCATGTGCAATTGGTGAGGATTTCTCAATTCATTCATCAGTATTGATATCCACTGCTGTACTTTCACCACAAACCTTACCAATAACATTATAAAAAAAATAAAACTAGAAGAATGCATATTGCTTCTGGCACTTATTGGAATCTTGTTTTCAAAGAGAATGAAGTTTCCCCTTTACCTACTTTCCACTCCTTAAAAGTTTTAATTTCAGCTAACGGATGATAGGAAAAATGCAAATAGTATTTTATTAGTAATTGTACAACATAAAAGGTATTAATCTTTTATTCCTTAAATTAAAAAAGTTGCATTTGCCATACCCCTCTGATGAGAAAAGTGGGTACATTATTACTGTCAGTGGAATATCTCTTGAAAAGCTACCACCAAAATTTCAAATTTCTGTTATATACAAATCATTTGCAAAAGTTGTTAGCAGTTTTGCTGTTTCTATATTAAATGATCTGTAGTGATATGAATTAAAATTACCTAAATATTTGAAAAATATGAATTGTAATATTTCATTAATACTAATCCAAATAAATGAGTTTCCAATTATCACTTTATTCTTGTAAATGGAAACTTAGTAATTTTCATATTCTATCGCCAAAATTTCAAATTTCTAGCATAAATATATCGTTTAAAATTTTTGAATTTTAGAAATTTCCTTCATTAGAGGATGCAGTTATAGTTTTTGGAAGATTTCAAAATTGTGAATTATAATATTTCATCAATTCTTATCTAATGTAGAAAGAATTTTTTTCTTTTATCTCTAAAAACAAACAATTATCAGCTAAACTAAAAGGTATGTTTTTCCACCTCCTCTGGGTCTAAGGGATCAACTCATTTTTGGCAATGGAAACTTCATGACCTTAACATTCCATTACCAAAATTTCAAATTTCTAGCATAAATATATCGTTTGCAATATTCATTTGAAATTTTGGAATTTTAAAAGTTTTCCACCATTAGAGGGCATAATTATAGTTTAAAATAATTTAAAATTCTCTGTCATTGAGCAATAAAATTTTAGGGTTTATCCTTGAAACTATTTGATGTTGAAAGTTCTTAGGATTAAAATTACCTAAATATTTGAAAAATATGAATTGTAATATTTCATTAATACTAATCCAATTCTCACTGCTACACACTGTTCTTGCTGCTTGCAGATGAACAGAGATCAGAGGTCATTTTATTGGCAATGTACTGCTTACTCTCTCTCCTCACACAGCTGATGGAGAGCAATCCTCACATTCCTCATAGAAAGTGCTAGTTTCATTTTAGTTTAGAGATAGTTTCTCTTGATACAGCTTTAACTGTATTAGATTGGTAACAAAGCATAAGTTCAATGAATTGTCATTAAGTGATAGAGCAAAAGTGATCAGAGCTGTTGAAAGTAGTGGAATGATGAAAAAGACACTGAGAGTTTTCTCCTAAGAACTTTCAACATCAAATAGTTTGAAGGATAAACTCTAAAATTTTATTGCTCAATGACAGAGAATTTAAAATTATTTTAAATTAATTTTTGAGCAAGAAGGTCTTTTCAATTGTATACATAATTATAGCTTTAGAAAGATTTGGAAAGTGCATATTGTGATATTTCATTAGTATCTATCCAACACAAAAAGAACTTTTAATTTATCTCTATAAACAAAAACGTTTGATGTCTACAGATGGACAGACTGATGACAAAGCAAAACTATTATCTCGTTGGGGCGGGGGTGGCTCAGTCGGTAAGCAAAAAAGTGCCGCTCAGAGGTAAAACAACCCAACCCAACTTGTAAGACATTTTTTCCATCTATAGGCCAGGCTCGTAATCTGTAGTTCCCAGGTTCGAGTCCCAGCTGGGTCAGCGTTGAGATTTATCTCCGCAAAATTCCCCGCCCTGCCCACGGTCAGTAGGGGACACCGATGGGCTTGGAAAGGCCGCCGTCCGTCGGATGGGACGTTAAGCCGTGGCCCTGTGTGGGAGAGCCATACCCTATGCACGTTAAAGAACACGCTGGATGGCCTTGACGGGAGACTACCATCTGTCTCCCAACAGCTGTTCCAGTGGGTCCCCTCCCCCAACCTTCTCTGAGCCTTCGGGATCCATGTGACCTGGCCATTTAGCCCATGGTGTGCAAAAAAGTGCCGCTCAGAGGTTAAACAACCCAACCTATTATCTCGTTTTTTTTTTAAACGAGATAAAAAATACCCATTAAGCAGCTGCTTGCTACAGAGATCTGGCAGGAGCCTGACAGTTTATATGTCTTAGTAGAAGGTCCTGCAACACAATATCCTTGCCTTACCTGGGGCTTGAACCCAGGTCCATTTGATCAGTAGCCAAGCATGCTGAACACTTGTCCATGGCACAGCACTCCAAAAACAATATCATGCCTTTTTTAAAGCTTTTTGAACCAGCCACTACCAGCTGTAAATTCTGTGTAACCAAGTTCCTTGGTATATTCTAACTCTTTCTCCTGCAATAGATTTTCACCTACTGAAATGTTTTTGTTTCTGCATTAGTAAACTATTTTAGAAAACACTACTCAGATCAGGAAATTCTGCATTCCTCATTTGTTTTCTTTTTCCTTTATCACAATCTAGCTGTTTCAATACCATATCTTTGTTCTTTAAAATGGTTGACAGAGTACTGCTCAAAATTTTTTGGCAGTGTCTCTTTCATCATTCCACTACTTTCAACAGCTCTGATCACTTTTGCTCTATCACCTTAATGACAATTCATTGAACTTATGCTTTGTTACCAATCTAATACAGTTAAAGCTGTATCAAGAAAAACTATCTCTAAACTAAAATGAAACTAGCACTTTCTATGAGGAATGTGAGGCTTGCTCTCCATCAGCTGGGGGCGGGGGTGGCTCAGTCGGTAGCGCGCCAGGCTCGTAATCTGTAGTTCCCAGGTTCGAGTCCCAGCTGGGTCAGTGTTGAGATTTATCTCCACAAAATTCCGACACTTTTTTGCACACCTTGGGCTAAAAGGCCAGGTCACATGGACCCCGAAGGCTCAGAGAAGGTTGGGAAAGGGGACCCACTGGAACAGCTGTTGGGAGGCAGATGGTAGCCTCCTGTCAAGGCCATCCGATGTGTTCTTTAACGTGCACAGGGCATGGCTCTCCCGCACATGAGGCCACGGCTTAACGTCCTATCCAACAGACAGTGACCTTTCCAAGCCCATCGGTGTCCCCTATTGACCATGGGCAGAGCGGGGAATTTTGTGGAGATAAATCTCAACACTGACCCAGCTGGGACTCGAACCTGGGAACTACAGATTACGAGCCTGGTGCCACAGGTTGTGAATCTGTATTTTAATTGCAAAGTAACGTATGGTGTTTATGATTTTTGCATCAGTCAGTGTATGTATTAATTGCTTGCCATTATTCAAAATGTTTGTACTTTTGTTCTTGTTGCTATCTGTTATTTATAATGTTAGCTTAACATATCATCAGAAGTATTTGTAATTGTTTTTTTATTATATACAAGAGGAATACCTTTTACTTTTTAATAAATATTTTTAGGTATTTTCATTGGTGTTGAAGACTGGCGCATTGTTGTTCGTCTATACAGAGGAAGCCTTTTATTAGTCCTTTTTTTGTTTTTAATTGGCATTAATGTATATGGATGGAGGACTTCAGGGGTAAATCATGTGCTAATATTTGAGTTAGATCCTAGAAACCATCTCTCTGAACAACATCTTATGGAGGTGAGAGGTTCAGATTTTTATGTTAATCTTTGGTATTTTCTTTATTTTGATATATAGTAATGTAGTGCATTTTTTTCACCATATTACTTTGAAAAAGGCTTATTAAAATTAATATGCTTGTAAATTTGTGTATATTATATATTTCTATAAAATTCGTAATTAACCCTTTTCACTGGAGAGGCAACCCGTAGTTGCCACTTGGTTTGATGTAGTAACTCGAATGGAGACTGAGAGGTGACAATAGCTGTTTTATAAACAGATATCTTTTCCTCTGTTATATTTTAGATGTGTAAATCTATGTGCACTTTATAGTACAGCATTGTGTTTAATTAAAATTATTATTTTAAACTTAGTCTGTTTTTAGTGGTTATAAAAACAGAGCCAAATTATGAAATTAGGTAGCAGTGATGATGAGTTTGATTTTATGTTGTAAAAAATTTCATCAACTTTTTAGCAAAAAAACTTCGAGTTGCTACTTCCCTATAGTGAAAAAACCTTTGAGTGAAAAGGTTAAATTCTGTTTAATTTGGTATATAACATGACCTATTTCCATTGATCAGTTATTTTTTAAAACAATTCTAAAGTTGACTTGTTTATCTGACTCGCCACAATTGGCTAAAAAGCCTGGGATTTTCTCAAAATATGGTACCGAGAAAAAAATTACAAAATGGAAGAAATGTTTATCTTAAGAATTTTTTTTTCATTATTCAGAAAAAAATAGCCTTTCTATTCATGTGCATTATACTATTTCTGTCTATTAGTTTTTTTTTTAAATAAAATTTTATTTGTGTTGCTAGATGCATTTTTTTTACTATATGATTCTAAAAAAGTCTGTTAAAATAAAACTTGTCTTTTTTGTTAAATATTTTATTTTCAGAAAATCCAGAATTAAATACTGATTAATTTGGCATATGCCATAATTCCTTTTATTAGTTATTTGGCAAAAAAAGTTCTAAAATTAATACTTTTTTGGCTGAGTAGGGAGAAAATAGCCTTGGCCTCTGGATGGAAACCAGTTTTTCAGGCTGGACACTGGAAGGGTTAAAGTATCCAAAGAGTGTTTACCACTTTTTTAAAAATTAGGCTTAAGTGGCATTCATTTTAATTTTAATTTCTGTTTTTTTTGTTATTCAGAATGAAATGTTCTTTCATTTGGTATGCAACATGACCTACACATATATATATCTGTTGATCACTGCAGGATAAAGCTTTAAAGTTCAGTAATTTTTCTAATGAAAAACGTTAAAAAAAAGATCTTGTCTACAATTGCATACATTGGGAAAAACCTGACACTTTAAGGGTTAAAGTTACGTAACTTCAATGTGACTTTCCATTGACATAGCAGAGAAGTGTTTATTGTTATTCCTTTGAATTGATTGTGCAAACAATTAGTGAAATTTTTTATCAGAACAACTCATTGGATACACATGAGTTTCACCTGATGGGTTGCATAAGAATATGATTGATTATATATTAATTAACAGCAAATGGGCTAGTTCTGTTAGGAATACCAGGGCATATAGGGGAGCTGAAATTGGATCTGACCATTACCTTGTTAAAAGTGTCTTGCAACTTAAACTTAAAAAGTGTTGTGCTAAAGTTAAAAAATTTACCTTTAATACTGAAGCTCTGAAAGACCAGTTATAGCTAAAGCTTACCATGATAGGTTACTTAGTCATTATATCAGTCATGGTTTGCTTATTACTGAAGTTGAGGAAGAATGGGGCCATTTTAAACAGGCTTTTTTGGAAACTGACAGTACTCTTTTAGGAAAAAAGGAGCAGAGGAGGCAGAATTATTTGAGTGATAAGGCACTTGAGCTTATTTTAGAAAGAAAGAACTGCAGGAATGTCCTTAATCAATACCCTACTAGTCCTAATAGAAAGCATTACAGAGAACTTAATAAACATGTAAAAGATCAGTTAGCTGCTGATAAGAATCTTTGGCTTGATGGTTTGGCTGACAAAGCCGAGGAAGCAGTTAGACAGCACAACAGCAGAGAGCTGTACCAGATAGTTAATGTTTTGTGTGGTAGAAAACGGACAGGCATACAAGGATTGAAGGATAAACAAGGTAAGGTTATAGAAGGGGAGGATTCTGTCATGGCTAGGTGGGCTGAACATTTCAGTGATATTCTAAACAATGCGGTTAGTTCTATTCCCATTGTTTGCAATGATGATAGATGCATTGGTGGCTTTAACCCTATTATTTGGTGGCTTTACCCTTTTAACCCTCCGTAGCCCATGTTATCTCAGTTCTAAAATGTGCCATAATTTGTGTTTTTTATGACTTTCTATAGTTGCTGATATTTTAGTGCATTTTTATGAATGATACCCCAATATTAGAAAGTGTTTTTTTCAAACTAGTGTTTTAGCTCATGTTTCACTAACACTTCCAGCATCTCCATCATCTGCTGACAGTGGTAAATTATGAAATCACATACCAGAAAGACATTTTTATTACAGCATGCAAATGATTTTTGAATTTAAATTACTGGTTTACATCACACTGGTTATTTACATATCCAGAAACAATATTTTTTAATGTTAATAAATAATATTTACTTTTTCAATTTATTATAACGTCAAAGTGACTTTTGCTGAACAAGTTAAAAAATATGTGAGTCTCCACTTTTTCTAAATGGACACTAAAAGGGTTAATGGTTAATGAATTTTGCATTTTATTCGTAAATTGTTATTTTTAACTTTTCTACAACCAGTTCTATCTATGTCAGCTTAATATATATACCCACACACACACCCTTCTTTGAAAATATGTTGGATAGTATTTAAGCAAGAGCTCTTAAGCTTATGAAATATAGTTTCTGTTTTTAAGATTTTGATGTAACCCATTTCGTATTAAAACATTTTAACTGCTTGCAGATGGCAGCTATATTTGGTGTGATGTGGGCTCTTAGTGTCCTTGCCTTCCTATACAGTAAAGCCTTGTCTATACCAGCCTATGCAAATCCATTATCTCTGGTAGTGATAATGCTGCTCTTCCTGTTCAATCCGACCAAAACTATGAGGCACCAAGCAAGATTTTGGCTGCTTCGAGTACTGGTAAGAATTACTTTATTTTACATAGTATGATCATTTAATTTGTGGACAGAAGCAAAAAGTTAAATTGAAAATTATCCTCTGAATCTTTGTAGCATTTGTCTTCCTCAAAATACTCTCCCTTGAACTTCACACATTTTTGCCATCGTTGTACCCATGCATTAAAAGTGCCTTTGAAGCCATTTTTCGAAAGCGTGTAAAATGTTGTCATTGTGGCTACAAGCTTTGTTGTCGGATGAGAAATGTTTCTCTTTCAAAGCTTTTTTCAGTTGTGGAAAGAGGGGGAAAAAATTGCTGGATGCTAAGTCCGGGGAATATGGAGGATGTGGCAGAACCTCAGCACCTATGGCAGTGATTACTGGCTGCACATTATTAGCCGTATGGGGCCTGGCATTGTTGTGATGGAGAAGCCAAGTCACACCAGAAAGTTCCAGACATTTTTCATGAATGGCATGCCGAAGTTTGGTTCTGAGAACCTTTGAGTAGGCTTTCTTATTCATGGTTGTTCCATGAGGCACAAAGTGAGTAACAAGAACACCTTTGATGTCAAAAAACACAAGAGCCAACCTAAAGGCCTCACCTAACACAATAATGAATGACTTACTGCTGTTCTGTCTGAATGAACGTCTATGACACGCAACTCGAATCACAGTCTTAACACAGCAACAGTCGATGCCAAATGGCTTTGGCACGTGGGGCCTCCTTCGCAGTGGTCACACACAGCACCATCTAGTGTTACTTTGGAAAAAGCGCTATGTAAGAGTACTTATGGCATTAGTCCATGAATTAAATGTTCACCCCTCATACATACACTTCCAGAACATTATATTGTAATCTGATCTCCATTGAGATGGGGAAAGTATTGGCTCAGTTGTGAGTGCACCAGGTTCATAATCTGCATTTACCATGTTAGTATCTTTCCTCTGCCAACAGTGATATTTATTTCCACTAACCCATAACCTGCCTTCAATGAGAAAGGTACCATTGATGCATTTGGATAGGTCACTTTCTGTTGTATGGGTGGCCCCCTGTGCCAGAGAGTCATACCATGTGCATGTTAAAGAATATGCTAGGTAGCTTTGATGGGAGGCTTCCATCTATCTCCTAATTGCTATCCAGTGGATCCCCATCCTCCAATTTTCTCTGAGGCCTTCGGGTTGTGACCTGCCTATTTAGCCCATTGTGTGCCAAAAAGTGCTACCCAGAAGTGAAACATCCCAACAATAAAACATTAAGATTGGGTCATATGCCAGTTTAGAATGATAATGTAGCATATCATTTGTATAGTGCTATGATCAACAAGGCAAGTTTCACTGACAGTAGAATTGTCAGTTGTAAGAAGGGGCGGGGGTGGCTCAGTCGGTAGTGCGCCAGACTCGTAATCTGTAGTTCCCAGGTTTGAGTCCCAGCTGGGTCAGTGTTGAGATTTATCTCCGCAAAATTCCCCGCCCTGCCCATGGTCAGTAGGGGACACCGATGGGCTTGGAAAGGCCGCCGTCCGTCGGATGGGATGTTAAGCCGTGGCCCCGTGTGCGGGAGAGCCATACCCTGTGCACGTTAAAGAACACGCTGGATGGCCTTGACGGGAGGCTACCATCTGTCTCCCAACAGCTGTTCCAGTGGGTCCCCTTCACCAACCTTCTCTGAGCCTTCAGGGTCCATGTGACCTGGTCATTTAGCCCATGGTGTGCAAAAAAGTGCCGTTCAGAGGTAAAACAACCCAAACAACCCATAATAGTAGGGGGCAGGGGTGGCTCAGTTGGTAGCATTCCAGGCTCGTAATCTGCAGTTCCCAAGTTCGAGTCTCAGCTGGATCAGTGTTAAGATTTATTTCCACAAAACTCCCCACTCTACCCATGATCAGTAGGGAACATCGATGGGCTTGGAAAGGCCGTCATCAGATGGGGTGCTAAGCCATGGCTCCGTGTGCGGGAGAGCCATACCCTATGCACGTTAAAGAACAACCTGGATGACCTTGATGGGAGGTTGCCATCTGTCTCCCAACAGCTGTCCACTGGGTCCCCTCCCCCAATCTTCTCTCAGCCCTCAGAGTCCTTGTGATCTGGCCACTTAGCACATGGTGTGCAAAAAAGTGTTGCTCAGAGGTAAAACAACCCATTGTAGTAGATGTATTTTGATGTTTAAAGGGACTAGATATATTCTTCCTGTAGGATTATCCATATCTCTGCCTTTGTAAATTGAACATGCAAAATTTATTGAAGATTTGATTGGTGCTTTGTAGTTATATTTTCTCATAATTTTTTTGATTGCCTTTTTTAAAGTTGGGAGGTATGTTAACTTTTTGGTCAATAGGAATTTAATTGGTAATTTTAGTAAATGTAATTGAATTGAAATAATTGGCAGAAAAACTTTTTTTTGATGACGAAAGTTGGGTTTCTTATAGACAAAAAGTTTCTTACTTTTTTTAAACAGTACAGTCAAAAATTATTAAAAAACATAAGTACAAAGTACTTGTCAAATTTTCAATAAATTTAGTGCATTCAGTTTCCAAAAAAGAGATATAGATTATACTATGGGAAGAATATATCTATTCCTTTTAGAGCAGTCATGGACAACCTGTGGGCCTGTGGTACACACCTGGCCCACTGATACTTTTCAAGTGGCCTGCAAATATTGCTACACAAATTATTAAACTTTTTATCTCTTTATTTTGGAGTTCTTTGTGCAATGTTAATATTTTTCTTTCTCCATTTATCTTTGCACTATTTTTGAAATGCTGTTCTTTAGTAGCCTAAATTGAATTTACAATGACATCAACCCACCTGAAATCATTTTGCATGAAGTAGTTTATTGACTTTTCTCCCAAGAGCCCTGACATTGACTGTCACTGAAATAGAGTCCATATTTTAAGAAAAAGGAGTTTGTAATGCTCCAAAAGACTGTTAAACTTTTTCTCTTTGAACTTTCTGACTGGGGGCGGGGGTGGCTCAGTCGGTAGTGCGCCAGGCTCGTAATCTGTAGTTCCCAGGTTCGAGTCCCAGCTGGGTCAGCATTGAGATTTATCTCTGCAAAAATTCCCCGCCCTGCCCACGGTCAGTAGGGGACACCGATGAGCTTGGAAAGGCCGCCGTCCGTCGGATGGGACGTTAAGCCGTGGCCCCGTATGCGGGAGAGCCATACCCTGTGCACGTTAAAGAACACTTTGGATGGCCTTGACGGGAGGCTACCATCTGTCTCCCAACAGCTGTTCCAGTGGGTCCCCTCCCCCAACCTTCTCTGAGCCTTTGGGATCCATGTGACCTGGCCATTTAGCCCATGGTGTGCAAAAAAGTGCCACTCAGAGGTAAAACAACCCAACAACAACTTTCTGACTGATCCAAATTGAATTAAAACTTTGGATAGGGAATTGGGTGCCAGGCAGTATTAACTTGCCAAATAAAGTTGTTTGCCAAATAAAATAAAATTTTGTTAGGTATGTAGACATTACTAGTCACAAAGAATTCAAAAGAGTGTCAAATTTTAAAGTTATATCTTAATCAAAATCAATTATAGTTGCTCAAGAGAAAAAAATAGCAAAGCCAAAATATTCATATAACAAGTTTATTTCCAAAAAATTCGCGACTCACCACATAAACTGATGAATGTAAAATAGAGTGAGCAAATAAAAGCTCATTTAAACATCTCCAAAACTGAAAAACTTCTCAGCTGACATCGTTCTCTATCTCATACTCATTATCTCCAGTATCATTACTCTTATCATTCTTAGCCTACTAACTCCACTATCATCACTGTCTCTTAGCCTACTATCATTACTAATATATCATTACTATCTTCATACTCTCTCCATGATCAAACGTCACTTAGTATATATGTGGCATGAACTGACACATGTGTTGCATTCTGGGAGAAACATTTGCATAATCTGACACTCGCACTAGCTATGACACAAGAGGGGGCATGTCCTAAATGCATGCATTAACAGCTGTCAATCAAAAGTCTGAGTTGCGCATGTGCAATTCCTTTAGCAGATCAGGATGAGGGAAAGTGATGGCCAACTGAAAATAATCCCCAAAATGATAAATATAAAGTAAATAAAGTAAAACTGGTTAAGGAAAAGTAAAAGTGAATGGGTGGACCATCACAAGTTAGGCTGAGTTATGGTTGTTGTAAGACTCCTCCACTCAACATTTTCTGTTTTCTGGCCAAGCTTCTTTCCCTAGGCCATATTTTTGGGAATGAACTGCCCTCTGAAGCAAGTGTGGCATAAAAATCATGAGTCCTTGTGACTTTGATCTATTTCCTAAGATGAAGGAACCACTCCTAGGACAACATTTTCACAGTCTGCTGAGGTGTTGCGAGCTGTAGTGCGGTCTGTTGCAGTGATCAACAGAAATAGATCTGCTGACAACATTTGCTGGCTCCCACAGATTTTGAATAAAGTTGTTAACCCGACCACTGATTACATTGAGGTTAATTGTTAATTTCACCTGGAAATAAAGGTTCATTAAGTACCTCATATGCTGCATTACTTTTGGAACAACCCTTGTATCCCTAATATATGACATAGGCAATTGAGATGAATAAATGTCAATACCTTTAATTTCATATTTGCTAAATTGAGTAGGCATTGAAATTACAGTGCAATGATATAAATTTTTTATGAATATACCTACTCCACCACCTTTAGCATTCAGACTTCCTTACAAAATGTAGAATAACCTTTAGGACATACACAACTGTCAGAGCAGATGTCATTGAGCCAGGTTTTTGAGATCCACAATATATCTAAGTTGTGAGCATAGATAAAATGGTGCAAAGATTAAATTTTGTTGCATATGCTGTGTGGATTCATAAAAATAGTCTACATCATTAAAAATAATTTGAAAGTTATTGGTTGTTGTTGGATTGTCAACTAGAATTAACAGGCATTTGATTGGGGGGGCAATTTTGGTTCGATAATAATGTGCCTTGGTATCTCTTTAAACTTAGTGATAAAAGTTCCTTTCAACGATAATTTTGGTATAAAAAGTAATCCAGATTTTGATCATGACAGGTGATAATAAAGGAGGCGTAGAGATCGATTTTTTTTTGTTCTAAGTTTTCGACATTCCTAAGCAACATCTGTGTTGCCAAGCATGTTCACAATGTCACTTGAAGTAGTATTAGGATCAAATTTATTGACTAAAATTCACTTTCTCTTGGGAGGCTCATCATAGTAACATCAGGAATTTCTCGAGTGCTAAATGTGAACTTTGAGTTGGCTGAATGGATTTTAGCAGTAACCTTTGGGCTAGATTCCTGCAAGCTAGTAGAAGTGACTGAGTAGATTTGCTGTTCCTAGGAATATTTCGATTAGGGTAATGGATGTCAGAGGTGGAAATAGGATGGCTACTGATAGCACTGGCATATGAAAATTCATGAGGCATTACTACAATGATATATTATTATACATTATATACCACATTACTACAATGGTCAACAATTCAATTTATATTCACTCTGTTAAAAACTATTTTGATATTCAGTACTTCAAATTTTTTTCCAAAAATTTCCAAGTTTTTTTTACAAGTTAGATAACAGGGAAATACCCAATGGTTTCCTTTCAAGAGAATAAAAGGAGACATTTTTATCAGCTTTTTCTTTCACAGAGTCCTCAAAGATCCTCTTTCTTGATATTTCAAAGGGCATTCTGTCATTCTGGTGGGCAGTTTTTTATTGCATTTGTTAAACAGAGAACACATGTTCTCGATCTGTGACATAAAGTTACCGCATAGAGTGGAAGGATTACTCTTAAGTGAAGTAGCAGTTGGAATATGCAGATTGCCATAATGATGTGATACTATAAAGAAGAAATATTTACACAGTAATTTCACACCACCAATACCAAGACTGGGCAGTGAGCACACAAGTAGAGAGTTCATGGACATACAGTACTGTGCAAATTAGTTGGGACAATAGGAAAATGCAGTAACAAAAACAACTAAAATATTTATTTGTTTAATAGTGTAGTTAAGAGTGAATGTGACCCCCCTTAGCTTTAATTACTTCTTTCACCCTCTCAACCATTGATGCCACTAGCTTTCCACACATTTCCTTCACTTCAGGGTCATGGTACCACACTTTCATGACACTTTCTATCATTTTGGTTTTCGTCATGCAATCCATCTTAGATATGCGCGCTTTAATAATGGCCCACAAATTTTCAATGGGGTTTAGATCATGTGACTTTCCTGGCCACTCCAATACTTTCAAATGTTGCTGGGTAAAGAAGCTCTTAGCAAGCTTAGAATTGTGGCATGGAGCCAGATCCTGTTGAAACATCCCATCGCCGTTAGGAAACAGCTTCTGCAGTGTTGGGACCATTTTCACCTCCAGAACACCTATGTACTTTTTGCTGTCCATCATTCCTTCAATGGGGTGAAGCGTCTGTGGCCCGGAAGCTGTGAAACATCCCTGAAACATGACCTTGGGTGGGTGTTTGGGGGATTGCTGGATGTGGCCGGATCGAAGAGGTTCTCCAGGCTTCGCTTGTCCCAACTAATTCGCACAGTACTGTGTATACTGGTAGTGACTCCATAGGTAGGGTAGGTCAAGATCAGTTCATTTCGAAAAATAGACTTCACAGAAGCAGGGTGATTTAAGACACTATGGTAAGAAACAAAGATTATGATTTTAAAGACTTTAATTATCATTTACCTGCATATCAAGAAGTCCACTGTTGAAATGGATAACTTCCAATAAGTAGATTGCATAATGATATAGAAATCACAATTTATGTCTTACTCATAACTTAAATGCATAACTTAAACATAAAATTGGCAGCTGCAAATGCACCACTAGCTATTTGTATGGGCATATGCATATCAAAAGAAAAGGAAATTATTTCTTAGAAGGAAAGTTGTTTGTATGTGCATATGCATATCAAAAGAAAAGGAAATTATTTCTTAGAAGGAAAGTTGTTTTTATGTGCATATGCATATCAAAAGAAAAGGAAATTATTTCTTAGAAGGAAAGTTGTTCAGCACATATCTGATACAGAGGCTGAAGGGGATTGGGAAGGATCATGAGGAATTTGATTAAAAAGGATTTGCAGTTATGGCCAAACAATGAAATTTTAGTTAGCAGCAATATTCAATTCCAAGTTTATCAAACATGTTTGCTTTCATTTGTATAAAGAATATACATTGGAGAGATTGTAGCACTGGGAGATTATTGTACATACTATCAATTTCAGGGGCGGGGGTGGCTCAGTCGGTAGCATGCCAGGTTCGTAATCTGTAGTTCCCAGGTGAGAGTCCCAGCTGGGTCAGCATTGAGATTTATCTCCGCAAAATTCCCCGCCCTGCCCACAGTCAGTAGGGGACACCAATGGGCTTGGAAAGGCCGCCGTCCGTCGGATGGGACGTTAAGCCATGGCCCCGTGTGCGGGAGAGCCATACCCTGTGCACGTTAAAGAACACGCTGGATGGCCTTGACGGGAGGCTACCATCTGTCTCCCAACAGCTGTTCCAGTGGATCCCCTCCCCAACCTTCTCTGAGCCTTCGGGGTCCATGTGACCTGGCCATTTAGCCCATGGTGTGCAAAAAAGTGCCACTCAGAGGTAAAACAATCCAATCTATCAATTTCAGATGCCAGCAAGAAAATTCCACTGAAGTGATGATAAAAATATAGATATTGGATGAATGCTAATGAACAGAAAATAATGTGAGCCATTGAGACACACTCACCACTTTTTTTTATTGCTGGCAAAAGACCCAAATATATTCATTCTGTAATTTTTTAATAAATTGAATATCTTATAAAAAAAATTGAAGAAGTGTTGTATAACAAATGTATTGGATGGGAAATTTTGTGGAGGACCCGAATGAACGAAAAAGAACTAATCCAATAAACCTGACCATAAAGAAGACAGTAGCAATAGTGACTAACACATTTAGCAGAAACCAGCTTTATATTTAAATAATTGCATTAGTTTAAAGTTATTTCAGTGCTTAAATGTCATAGTTTCATTAAATATTTCCAAGAAATGTTTTGATATCACTATCAGCTTGTATTTAGTATCAAATCTTTTTTTAAATTTTACTGTGAAAGAATGAGGGTTGCCTAATCGTCAATTTGATTTGTTTTAACTCTTTCATGGTTGACATAACATGTCTCTCAGCTCATGTTTAAAAATTACTGGTGAGAAGTTATACTGTAGAATTGCATTATTAAATAAATGTTTTTGTGGAAAAAATTTCACCAACATCCTGTACGTTGGCAAAAATTTTTCCACAAAAACATTTATTGAATTATTGGCATTTAAATGTCTTGCTGAGATTGTCAATTATTATTTAAATCATTAATAAAGTTATATAGTGTAATGTAACTTCTTATTTATTACCATCTTACTCAGAGCTCTAAAAAGAAACAATTGCCCCCTGAGATGATAGATGGTGCCAAAAGGAAGCACCCAAATTTCACGGGAAGAGTGATAGTCATTATTAGTGGAAAAAAGATCAAGCCAGCATTAGTTCAACAGGTAGAATACTCTGGCATGTTTCTGGAGAGGTGTGGGTTCTTATTCTATACGTTGACAAAAATTTTTCCACAAAAACATTTATTGAATTATTGATGTTTAAACGTCTATAGGTAACACTGAGATTATCAATTATTGTTTTTTTGCATTATTAATATATTTCTATTCATCACTTTAGGTTCCACATACTTTCAGCAATGTTCAGTGTAAATCGGTTTCAACATAGTTTAGTATTCCCATTTTTTTTTATATGTGTTTCATAAACCTGTTAGTTGTATTTATTAATTTTAAAAGTCACCACAAAAGGGTGACTTTTACAGTAATTGATTGTACAGAATTTATTTTATTAGTAGCTTTAGTTAGATAACTTTATCTTACACATTTTAATGTTTTCAAAACTGTTCTGTATTATTCTTCAATTAATTTTTAGAGTTTTTTTTAATTTGTCTTAGGGAAGGATCATAGCAGCTCCATTTTTTTATGTTGGATTTGCTGACTTTTGGTTAGCTGATCAGCTCAACAGTCTGGTGCCTGTCTTGGTAGATTTCCAGTATTTTGTGTGTTTCTACACCACAGGTATAAATTGGTCTGATGACAAAGGTGAATATTTGAAGATTGTTAATTATGAAAATACTAATAATTTTCATTGCCTTTTGTACTTTGTAAGATCTTGATTCAAAAGTACCCTACTTTAAAAAGAAGTGTTTATATTCTATGATTTGCAGATACATTTATATTTGAAATAAAAAGTGCAAAATGTGTAGAATATTTTCAAATATTCTACACATATTTATATTATTATATATGTGCAAAATGTGTGAAATTAGTAGAAGTTGTATGAAAATTTTTTTAATTATTAGTTTCATACTTTTGTCTTCATGGTGAGATTTGTTTTAAAACTTTCTATAAGACATGAATAAATATTTCAAAGGAACTTTTATATATTATTTTGAACACTAATTGAATTGCTTTTACAGAAGATTTGAGTTACGGAATTCTGGAAAGACATCAAAAGTGCAGGATACTAAGCTTATGCAATAAGTAATAGCTAATGTGTTCATCTGTTAACATAGGTGAAAGAATGCTTTTATATATATATATACTTGCTTTTATGGTAAATTACTATGATGTTCCTTTTTTCCCATAGAAAATAAATTGGTTACTATTACATATTTTTCTCCAGTCTTATTCTTATGTTAAAGGGAACTTAATATTTAGACTTTTTACACATATTTTTTATAAACCTGTTCTATACTCCAAAGAGAAAGAAAATTTTTTACTTTTAAGCCTCAAAGATTTTTGTTAGCATTTTCAGTGTATATTTTATAATTTTTTTCCATTCTGTTTTTCCGACATATATAATGGAGAAGTCATTAGTAGTAGTTATAATTTTTAATTTGGTATGATATTAGTAATATATGAGTGTGACATATATATATAATGTCTTAAATTGTTATAGTATTCTGTTTATGTTAATTACTTAGATGCACATCGATGTATAGATGATATAGGCATAATAACAAGACCAATAGTAGCCTGCCTTCCTGCATGGTTCCGGTTTGCTCAATGCCTCAGAAGATACAGAGATTCTAAGGAAGCCTTTCCACACTTGGTAAATGCTGGAAAATATTCTACAACATTTTTTAATGTTATCTTCTCCTCTTTATATGTTGCTTTCAGACGTAAGTATACACTTCTAATAAATCTAACTTATCTATTTGAAAGCAATCAACTGTACTTTGTCACAACACTTTTGTACAGTAATTTGCATTTTTCAGATATGAATATTTCTGTGGTGTGTGTTGTGTCAAGACTTTACGATTTTCAAAGATATATGATTTAAAACTATTAAGAATCTTAAGTTGGTATGAATCAGAACATTAATGAGGTACGCAATTTAATCAATACTATATTTGTGTTTGAACTTTCCCTCATTTATCTGTAATTGTAAACATCTAATAAATATTCTTTGTCAAACTGAAAAACCTCAAGAATTATTTTGTAATAAATTATTTAAAGTTATTTCTAAGTTGGTTGGGGTTTTATGGCACATCAACACCTTAGCAAATGCAGTATTCTACTCTTAGAAAATTTAAGAATATTTTGGAATAACTATTTTTATGAACCAATTTAGACTTTGAATTTTATATGAGTGCCATTAAAACTAACTTTATAAATTAGTTTAACTTATAAAACTAACATTAGTGTAATTTCCTGTTATAATTTATAAAGATGAAGTTAAGTAATGTACTAGTTAGCGAGCATCAATGAGTTAAAATCATATTTTAATATCAGTGATCTGTATGAAAATTGCAAACTGTTCATTGTGACTCATAGTGTGTTGCAAGTTATAAGCAACAGCGAACAATACACAAAAAACATTATGCTGAAGAAAGGAAGCTGCACCATCAACACATTAAGCACAATGTCCTGCATACCAAGCAGCAGGAAACATTTCTCAGTGGATGACATTACACATCCGTTTTCAACAGCTGAAGCCACACTTTAATCTCTAGTCCAATACAACTGCTAACACAGAGTCTCAACTCAATGTACAGTCATGTTGCTATCATTTGTGATAACTTACAACGATCTGCTAATATTTCATCTTCTAGTCACCAGTGACACCATACCTAAATACATAATCCTCATGCACCTATAGGTTACGGAGGTCCAACCAAACTGTAATTTCATTCTCCAAACATATCTGGCCACTATAGACGAATTCTGACAAGGTCCTGTTTCATACTGTCTGCCCACCTCATCTTATGTCTCCCACTCTTTCTAGGGCCTTGAGGCACACTTCATAACCACTATTTGCCAATCTGCAACTATGCATATGGGCAACATGCCAAACCACCACAGTATATGCCACTCAAATGAGGTTGCCAACTCCTAACCTCATCATTGCTTATAAAGTCAAACCACCTAATGCCCAAGATACTCTGCAAGCATCTAGAATCAAAGGCATCAAGTTTCCTGTTATCTTGCTTAAAAAGAGTCCTTGTTTCACTACCATAACTAACCCTAGAAAGAACCAAACTATTATACAGCCTAATTTTAGTCCTTAGGTGTATATCTCTTTTTTTTTCACACTGTCCATAGATTCTTAACCCTTACAGTGTCAGGTTTCTGAAACTGAAGTCGCTATGGTGGCTAGATTTATTTCAGAGAGTTTTCAGAAAGTAAAACAGCTTTATTACCTCATCCTGAAGTAACTAATGAATGGAAATATGGCATGTTATATACCAAAAGAAAACATTTAATTGTGCTTAATAAAATGACAAAATTTCGATGAAAAAAATTTTAAGTTAAAATTTTTAAACATTTTTTAAAACATTGCAAAATTTTAATGTGTTTTTTCCCACTTTAGTAAAATTTCAAATGTATATTTTTTCCATTTTTTTCTATTTTATTATTTTGATATAAACAGTTCATAATATTTGTATTATTGCTTAAATCTTTCATTTATTTTTTCTAATTTAGTCATTTATGCATATAATGCATAATGTGTATTCTTAGAGTTTGCCAATTGTCGAAAGTCTAAGCCTAAGAAAAAGAGTGTTATAAAAAATAATTTTGCTTTAAAAACATAATTTAAATAAAAATTGAAAAATATGCCAGAAAATTGATAAAGAATTTTAAATAAAATATTCAATAAAATGTCTCAAAGCATTTAAAGTTTAATTGAAACACTGAATTTGAGAATGAGTTGCTTTATTAGTAAGCTGCATAACTGCTACAGAAAAGTTTAATTTTAAAATTCTAACAAAAATTTTGGTTAAAAAAATGCAATTTCTTGACCTTATGTAGTAGTGTTTAGATGAAATATAATTAAAAGTATTGATAAGCAAAATACTACCATTTAAAAATTCCACTTTGAGTAATCCTAATGCTAGTCGGACTGTTGCTATTGCAAATCACTAGCTGATTTATTTTCGATTGTTTCATATTAATTATTGTTTATAATCACATTATCCATTTTAGAAGCATTAGAATTACAGAAAAGGTCTTTAAAATTGAAAGTCTGCTAAAAGATTGATTGAAAGTCGATGTGCATAGTTCCCGGATGACGTAATTTCCAGTAGTGATAAAATCAATATCTTTACGCTAAAAGTATAGAAAGCATTGCAATTCTAGTAGAGCTATAAAAGCTCAATGTATGGAGAATCGCAACTGATCGATAATTTAAGTATAGTATGGCAGAAACTAAATCGTCGCTACTTGATGCTATTTACAGTGATTGAACATGCTCATATATTCACTACAGACTCAAATTTATTTTTAAACTTTAATGCATTTTTTTTCAAATGGAATCAATAGGTGAATATATATATATCATAGATTTAAATGTTATATTTAATATTTGATTAGAAACAGTTGAAAAAAAATCAAATTTCTATTCAGAAAATGTTTTCTCACAATCTTATACTATGGGAGTGAAACTTCAATCTCCGATTACTAGAATGCGAAAGGTGAAAGAGTTTCTTCAGGCTCTGACATGGAAAGGGTTAAAAGTTCCCAACAACAATCCACATTCTTCTATTTATCTCATGCTGTACATCACCAGTATTGGCTAAACACTTCCCATGATAAATAGACAGACACTTGCTCAAAAGCACAATTGTTCAAAGCAACTGAAGCACTATCTGCCTGATCAATTTTCATCTCTTTAGTTTTCTCTTTGTTTATCACCAAACCTACTTTGTTACCAGTCTCATTGGGGTGGGGGTGGCTCAGTCGGTAGCGCACCAGGCTCGTAATCTGTAGTTCCCAGGTTCGAGTCCCGGCTGGGTCAGCATTGAGATTTATCTCCGCAAAAATTTCCCCGCCCTGCCCACGGTCAGTAGGGGACACCGATGGGCTTGGAAAGGCCGCCGTCTGTCGGATGGGACGTTAAGCCATGGTCCCGTGTATGGGAGAGACATACCTTGTCCACGTTAAAGAACACGCTGGATGGCCTTGACGGGAGGCTACCATCTGTCTCCCAACAGCTGTTCCAGTGGGTCCCCTCCCCCAACCTTCTCTGAGCCTTCGGGGTCCTTGTGGCCTGGCCATTTAGCCCATGGTGTGCAAAAAAAGTGCCGCTCAGAGGTAAAACAATCCAATACAATACCATTCTCATCAACAGGCCTAATGAAAGAATTCATCTCATCAACATCATTAGTAACAGGGCCAAATTATCTGCAAAATCTAAAAATTTTAAATCACTAGACCACTTAAGGCTAAAATCTGACCCTTGCAAAGATTTCTGCATAACATAATCAATAATTAAAAAAAAAGAAAACAAAATGCATCCTTGTCTAACTCCACTAGCAATGATAAACTATTGCCACAAGCCTCACCAACTCTCACATGTGACTCAGTGTTGTTATAGAGAACTTTCATTATGATAAGTTGTCAGGTATGCCATACAATCTAACAATAAACCACAAATGACAATCATCAGAATCAAAAGCCATTTTGAAATATAAAGCTAGTAACCACAGGTTTCTGAAACTTTAATAATTTCTCAAGAAAATGCCTAAGTGAAAATATTTAATCTATACATCTTTTACCACTATACTTCCCCTATGACATTTTTTCATCATGCAGTTATCCTTCAACCAAATTCTTAATTCTATTGAGCACAGTAACGCAAAGAACTTAAATGGAGCAGAATGTAGACTGATTCCACTATAATTGTCACAAGAACTTTGATCAACTTTTTAAAAAGTAAGGATAATAATAGCTCTAGTAAAATCCTTAAGATCCTTTATCATAAAAAGAAAAATCAAAATTTCAGCCATATGCCAACAGAAATGTTCCCAGCTGTAAGCATTTCAGTAGTAATTTCATCTACCTCTGGGGATTTATGGAGTTTTAGTTTAGAGATAGTAAAGGAAACTGGCAAATGTGAAATAGGGCAGACATTAAAGCTAGTAATGCAGCTATTCTTATTGCAAACAATGGGAGTAGAACTAACCACTTTGTTTAAAACATCTCTGAATTGCTCTGCCCACCTAGCAATAACTGGATCCTCAACTTCAATGACCTTACCTCCCCGCCCTGCCCACGGTCAGTAGGGGACACCGATGGGCTTGGAAGGCCATCGGATGGGACGTTAAGCCGTGGCCCCGTGTGCGGGAGAGCCATACCCTGTGCACATTAAAGAACACGCTGGATGGCCTTGACGGGAGGCTACCATCTGTCTCCCAACAGCTGTTCCAGTGGGTCCCCTCCCCCAACCTTCTCTGAGCCTTCGGGGTCCATGTGACCTGGCAATTTAGCCCATGGTGTGCAAAAAAGTGCCGCTCAGAGGTAAAACAACCCAACGTTAAAGAACACGCTGGATGGCCTTGATGGGAGGCTACCATCTGTTTCCCAACAGCTGTTCCAGTGGGTCCCCTCCCCCAACCTTCTCTGAGCCTTCGGGGTCCATGTGACCTGGCCATTTAGCCCATGGTGTGCAAAAAAGTGCCACTCAGAGGTAAAACAACTCAAAATGACCTTACCATGCTTATCCCTCAATCCCTGTATGCCAACCTTTTTCTTCCTGTACAAAAGATTAACCATATGGTACAGTTCCTTGCTGTTCTGCTGTCTAGCTGCTCTGCTTTGTCAACCAACTTATCAGGCCAAAGATTCTTATCAGCTGTTAACTAATCCTTTACATGTGTTTCTCAAGCTTTTCATGCTCATTGCACTCCAACAATGATAAAAAAAATTGGTGGCACCCCAGTAGTTAAAATTTTAAAACTGTTAACATTAAATTTGTTTCTCATACAAAATCTTTTAATTATCACGTTATTTCCAGTTTTCTTTTGTATGATAATAGGATTTACACTGAGAAAAAATTTTGCAGGTGGCACCCGCTGAAAATCACTTGACAGCATAGGTGCCACTGTATCCCAGTTGAGAATCACTGCTTGTTTATTAAGCTCTTTTTAGTGTTGTCTGTTTGGACTAGTAGGGTGCTGATTCAGATTATTCCTGCAATTCCTTCTTTCAGAAATAAGCTCCATAACCTTATCACTCAAATGATTTCATCCCTTCTGCTCCTATTTACCTAAAAGAGTATTGTTAGTTTCAAGAAAAAGCTATGTAAACTGATCCCATTCTCTCTCAACTTCAGCAGTAAGCAAACCACATTTGTCATAGTGACTAAATAACCTACCACGGTGAGTTTTGCTACATCTGGATCTTTCAGAGATTCAGTGGTAAAGGTAATTCCCTTAACTAGCACAACAGAACCAATTTCTTTTCCCCTATATGACACCATTAATTGGATAATGGACTGATACGCTAAGTGTAATTGTGGTACATGTGACATGTGCAGCAGCAGGTGTTGGGTTGGGTTGTTTTACCTCTGAGCGGCACTTTTTTGCACACCATGGGCTAAATGGCCAGGTCACATGGACCCCGAAGGCTCAGAGAAGGTTGGGGGAGGGGACCCACTGGAACAGCTGTTGGGAGACAGATGGTAGCCTCCCATCAAGGCCATCCAGCGTGTTCTTTAACGTGCACAGGGTATGGCTCTCCCGCACACGGGGCCACGGCTTAACGTCCCATCCGATGGACGGTGGCCTTTCCAAGCCCATCAGTGTCCCCTACTGACCGTGTGCAGGGTGGGGAATTTTGCGGAGATAAATCTCAACGCTGACCCAGCTGGGACTCGAACCTGGGAACTACAGATTACGAGACTGGCGCGCTACCAACTGAGCCACCCCTGCCCCACAGCAGCAGGTGTAATACCAAATGTATAGGCCCAGTTAGATGCAAATTATTAAACCCACAGCATTGCAAATTTATTTTTTAAATCTTTTCCACTGAGTCTTGAATGGATATAAAGAGAAATGTTTTGTGATCAATAAATAAACATAGCTAAGACAACAATTCAAATTGCATTCATTTTGAAACATTTGCATTATGTAGAAAATACCCAGTTCAGCCATTCACCAAAATGGCTTTCATTAAGTGATAATTGATAGATGCATATTATTTTAACAATTTGATAGATCTATACAGTGAAGAAATCAATGGGAATTTGTTATTTTAAAATTTTATATTTTAACTTTCAGACTGAGTTTGAAAAAGGATTCCAGATATTTTTAAACATCAATTGATTCAAGAGCATAGACATTATCTTGACTTTTGATTTCATTGAATTGTGAATAATTTAGAAGGAGGCAGTTTACAAATGCTTATGGTAACAGTACTACAACTAATGCCTTACCCCTTGTTGCTGTGTAATCAGCAGTTGTTTCTTGGTGCAGTTATTTTTATAGTAATAATAAAAAAAATTACCCCTCAACCAGCCACTTACCACAGAGGTCTGACAGGAGTCTGTCAGATTAGTACTTCATAGAGTATATAATAAGTACATAAATATTTGAGGAAGTTGGGTTGGGTTATTTTACCTCTGAGCGGCACTTTTTTGCACACCATGGGCTAAATGGCCAGTCACATGGACCCCGAAGACTCAGAGAAGGTTGGGGGAGGGGACCCACTGGAACAGCTGTTGGAAGACAGATGGTAGCCTCCCGTCAAGGCCATCCAGCGTGTTCTTTAACGTTGGGTTGTTTTACCTCTGAACGACACTTTTTTGCGCACCATGGGCTAAATGGCCAGGCCACAAGGACCCCGAAGGCTCAGAGAAGGTTGGGGGAGGGGACCCACTGGAACAGCTGTTGGGAGACAGATGGTAGCCTCCCGTCAAGGCCATCCAGCATGTTAACGTGACAGGGTATGTCTCTCCCGCACACTGGGCCACGGCTTAATGTCCCATCCGATGGACGCCTTCTTTCCAAGCCCATCAGTGCCCCCTACTGACCGTGGGCAGGGCGGGGAGTTTTGCGGAGATAAATCTCAATGCTGACCCAGCTGGGACTCGAACCTGGGAACTACAGATTACGAGCCTGGCGCGCTACTGACTGAGCCACCCCACCCCATTTGAGGAAGACAAAAGTAGAAATTTATACCACAGTATAAAGGCAACACATGAAAGAAAACACCTATACCTTACCCAGGGTGTGAAAACAGGTTACAGGCTTGAAACGCACTTGATCACTGGAACAGCTTTTAAAATGCCTTATTTAAAAGATTTGGACTAAGTGATATTTCATTTTATGATTTATTAAATGCTTTAAAATATGGATATTTTTTCATGTTTTTATCTCATGCGTAAATCAAGGACTTCTCCTATATAATGACATGTCAGAGTGAACTTTAGAAATATTGAATTTAACATGATTATCCTGTATTATCATTAAATATCCCTTGAGCAATTATATTCTTAGAAGTTTACTATGCTCATTGCTTTCCATGCAGTGGTAGCAACCCAAAAAACAGCATAATTTAACTTAGTCAGATTGAATGATTTTTTTTCACAGTCCCTTCAATCTCATTGTAATAAACATTTACTGTACTTACACAAAATTAAGATTTTTTTGACTTTTCCTTATTTTATTACTTTAAAAGTCAGAAGCATATTTTGTGGCATCTGAAATATCTCCATTTTTCTGGCATAAGAGTTAAATGTAATTAAATTTTGTTCTACTTTTACTTTGTTATCAGACATAATGCTTTATTGTATATTCATTAATGATAGTAATTTCTTTTCTCTAACAGAACAATATGGTACAACATGGTCCAATCCTTTTTTTTATATGTGGATCATCTCAGCCGTAATAAGCTCTTGTTATACATATTTATGGGACATCAAAATGGATTGGGGCCTATTTGACACTTTTACTGGCGACAATAGATTTTTAAGAGAGGAAATAGTGTATTCTTCACCAGTGAGTTTTATATTTTTATTCAAATTTATTAATTATATAAGTATTATTATTCTTAGCTTAGATGATTGTTGGTAAATTAGTGCATATGATGCATTTTTTCATTGTTCATAATGGGATTTTTTTAGGAAGAATGTGAATAAGGGCAGAATCTTTTACAGAAAATTGTTAATGTGCTACTACATGCTTTCACAACTCATAAAAGAACCCTGTTAAACAACCAAAGATTGCTATCATGCATTAAATTTCAACTTTCTGTAGACTTAATTATATATCCCTGTGTTTAAAGGATTAGAAGCAGCCTTCAAGATGAAGATGTTACCATGAAGAGATTTTGCTTTCAAACATCAGTTTCTGAATTAGAAAATATTAAATTTTGATGAAAAATGCAAAGGTTATTCATACTTGTTATACATACTTATGGGACACCAAAAACAATGAAATCAATTCATTCATTGAATTGATGTTTTAAAGCATTGTTTTCATGTTTTAAAGCATTGTTTTCATGTTTTAAAGCATTGTTTTCATGTTTCAATGTACTCATAAATGAGATTTTGATTTCATTGTTGCTTTTTTGATATCCCATAAGTATTGCATAACAAGTATGTATAATCTTTTCATTTTGGGGTGGGGGTGGCTCAGTCGGTAGCATGCCAGGCTTGTAATCTGTAGTTCCCAGGTTCGAGTCCCAGCTGGGTCAGCGTTGAGATTTATCTCCACAAAATTCCCTGCCTGCCCATGGTCAGTAGGGGGACACTGATGGGCTTGGAAAGGCCGCCGTCCGTCGGATGGGATGTTAAGCCTTGGCCCCGCGTGCGGGAGAGCCATACCCTGTGCACGTTAAAGAACACGTTGGATGGCCTTGACGGGAGACTACCATCTGTCTCCCAACAGCTGTTCCAGTGGGTCCCCTCCCCCAACCTTCTCTGAGCCTTCGGGGTCCATGTGACCTGGCCATTTAGCCCATGGTGTGCAAAAAAAGTGCCACTCAGAGGTAAAACAACCCACCCTTTTCATTTTTCTTAATTCTATGCTTTATTTCTTGAAGGATTGCATAAAAGAAATTATGCCTCAACAGCTATAATTTGATGTAAGGTTGCAAAATGAACACTTTCGTTTTTTGTTTTTAATTTTGTATGCATTTCTAATACTTAATATGACTTCTACATCCACAAAAATATTGCAGATGCAATGGAAAAAGCAGGCAAAATATCAGTAGGTGCAATATGCTAAAGGATGGAGAATGATTTTTTCCACACCACCACAGGGAAGTATATTGCTGAATTTACAAAATCTTTTGCCTGTATAATGCAAACATTTGTTATAACTTTTCCATCATCTAGATGATACTTACGTGTACCATCTGGATGTGTGCTGACATAAAAAAATCTCATATTTAGCAATTTGAAAATGCACATGGGTAAACTTAAATGATCAATTTATGACCACCACCGTGTTTAATTCTGTATTATGAGATAAAAAAGCTAATTTGTCAGGAATGCCATACAATCTAATGATCAACAGAGTCAAAAGCCTTTTTGAAATCAATGAAGCTAGTAACCACAGGTTTCTGAAATGCTATGCATTTCTCAAGAATCTGCCTGAATGCAAACATTTGAACTATATATCACCTACCACTTCTGCATTGTTCATAAACCAAATTCTTAATTCTATTAAGCACAATAATGCAAAGGACTTTACCTGGAAAAGAAAGTATACTGATTCCCTTATAATTATCACAAGAGCTGTGATCACCTTTTTGAAAAATAAGGATAATAATATCTCTAGTAAAATCATTTAAGAACAACACTTTTATTGTAAAAAAGTTCAAAACCTGAGTCAGCCATGAGCTAACAGAAACATTCTCAGCCCTAAGTATTTGAATAATAATTTCATCTACTCCTAGAAATTTATGTAGTTTTAATTTGGAAGAATCAATTTCTGATTGTTGTTTAGGGCCAACATATATACATGATATGTGTATAGGGCTAACATTGAGCCAGTAATGCATTTATCCTCATTACAAACAATGGGAGTGAAACTAATTACATTGTTTAGAACATCTCTAAAATACTTAACCCACCCTAGCTACTATAGAATCTTCACTTTCAATAACCTTGCCATGCTTATCTCACAATCCCTATTTGCCATTAATGGTCTGCTGTTCTATAGAGAATGTATGCGTACTTAATCCTAACACCTTTCAGGTCTAGCCTCTTGGCACTGTGGATTAAGTCATTGCCTCTCAGCAGCACTTACCGACTTTCCTCAGGGACCTCAGTTCATTCCCAACTTGGGAAGCCTCATCTCGGCATGTGCTCTTCTCTCTGAGTGGAACTGCCTAAATCTGATTTAGTTGATAAGCAGTGATGTTCGGATATTTGGATGGATTTCTCACATATGCCAATGTTAATTGAAAATTAATGAGTTCAGTTCAGATGTTGGTTCCCTGCTCTGTGATCCACTTCACATAGATATGGCAGCATGAATCAAAGTGATGCAGAAATGAAGAGGATTGTTAAAGTAGGCCAATAAATTGACTCACCATTGAAATGAAGGGTTGGGTTGTTTTACCTCTGAGCGGCACTTTTTTTGCACGCCATGGGCTAAATGGCCAGGTCACATGGACCCCGAAGGCTCAGAGAAGGTTGGGGGAGGGGACCCACTGGAACAGCTGTTGGGAGACAGATGGTAGTCTCCCATCTAGGCCATCCAGCGTGTTCTTTAACGTGCACAGGTATGGCTCTCCACACACGGGGCCATGGCTTAACGTCCCATCTGACAGACGGCGGCCTTTCCAAGCCCATCGGTGTCCCCTTCTGACCGTGGGCAGGGCGGGGAATTTTTGCAGAGATAAATCTCAACGCTGACCCAGCTGGGACTCGAACCTGGGAACTACAGATTACTGAGCCACCCCCGCCCCAATGAAGGAGATTGGTAGTCACAAGCATGTGACCCAAATGAAAAGTAGTACAGTTACGTTTTCTGATGACTCCCTTCCACATCACACTTGTGTCGGTAGCGTGCCAGGCTTGTAATCTGCAGTTCCCAGGTTTGAGTCCCAGCTGGGCCAGCGTTGAGATTTATCTCCACAAAACTCCTAGCCCACAGTCAGTAGGAGACACCGATGGGCTTGGAAAGGCTGCCGTCCATCAAATGGGACATTACACTATGGCCTCGTGTGTGGGAGAGCCATATCCTGTGCACGTTAAAGAGTGACCTTGACAGGAGGCTACCATCTGTCTCCAACAGCTGTTCCAGTGGGTCCCCAACCTTCTCTGAGCCTTCAGAGTCCTTGTGACCATGCCATTTAACCCATTGTGTGCAAAAAAAGTGCCACTCAGAGGTAAAACAACCCAACCTGTTACACTTGTATAGTGTGACCTCACCTGTAATCTGAAGTTCCCTGAGATTAAGAATCTACAAATTTGGAGATGTTTGGCAAGTAGAGTCCAAGTATTCACAGTATATAGATGATTTGTAGGATATATGCTGAATAATATTAATGAAGAGAAGGAAAGTTTGGTCAAGTGCATTACAGCCAATCTGCTTCTTCCTATACAAAAGATTAACTCTCTGACACAACTCTTTGCTGTTGTGTTGTTAGCTGCTGCTTCTGCTTTGTCAGCCAAGCTATCTAGCCAAAGATTCTTGTCAGCCGTTAAGTGATTCTTTGCATGGGTTGGGTTGTTTTACCTCTGAGCAGCATTTTTTTGCACACCATGGGCTAAATGGCCAGGTCACATGGACCCCGAAGGCTCAGAGAAGGTTGGGGGAGGGGACCCACTGGAACAGCTGTTGGGAGACAGATGGTAGCCTCCCATCAAGGCCATCCAGCGTGTTCTTTAACGTGCACAGGGTATGGCTCTCCCGCACATGGGGCCACTGCTTAACGTCCCATCCGACGGATGGCAGCCTTTCCAAGCCCATCGGTGTCCCCTACTGACTGTGGGCAGGGCGGGGAGTTTTGCGGTGATAAATCTCAACGCTGACCCAGCTGGGACTCAAACCTGGGAACTACAGATTACGAGCCTGGCGCTCTACCGACTGATCCACCCCCGCCCCGATTCTTTGCATGTTTATTAAGCTTTTAATAGCATTGTCTTCTAGAAATAGTAGGGTGTTGATTCAATTTATCCCTGCAATTCTTTCTTTCAAAAATAAGCTGCAGTGCTTTATCACTCAAATGACTTTGTCTGCTCCTTTTTACCCAAGAGTACTGTTAGTAATGCAGGTTTGAGTCCCATATGTCAGTGAAAATTTTTTCACAAAGATATTTATCAAGAACTGATCCCATTCTTCCTCAACTTTGGTAGTAAACTAGCTAACCATGATTGTCATAATGACTAAGTAATCTGTTATGGTAAACATCTGTGTCTTTTAAAGCTTTTAAAGCTAATATTAATAACATTAGGTTAATTAGCACAACATTTTTTAAGATTCACTTCAAGACCCTTTTGATGAGGTATTGGTCAGACCGAATTTTGGCTCTCCTATAAGACCTGTTATTCTTAACAGAATTAGCCCATTCGCTGTTAATATAAAATCATTCATGTTCCTATGCAACCCATCAGGTGAAACCCATGGCTAGGATGTATTTATAAATATCCCTGTGTTTATAATGTTAGTTATTCTCAAACCATTAAGTTTACTTACCTGTAGGAAATGTTCCTCATTGTCATTGCAGTTACCAATGCCAAAAGGACCTATCATCCCTGCACAAAGGTTAGAGTCAATACTATAGCACTGAAGTCACTTAGCACAAAAGTAATATCTCCTTTCTTGCCAGAATTCAAGGGGCGGGGGTGGCTCAGTCAGTAGCGCGCCAGGCTCGTAATCTGTAGTTCCCAGGTTCGAGTCCCAGCTGGGTCAGCGTTGAGATTTATCTCCGTAAAATTCCCCGCTCTGCCCATGGTTAGTAGGGGACACCGATGGGCTTGGAAAGGCCGCCATCTGTCGGATGGGATGTTAAGCTGTTACCCCGTGTGCGGGAGAGCCATACCCTGTGCACGTTAAAGAACACGCTGGATGGCCTTGACGGGAGGCTACCATCTGTCTCCCAACAGCTGTTCCAGTGGGTCCCCTCCCCCAAACTTCTCTGAGCCTTCGGGGTCCATGTGACCTGGCCATTTAGCCCATGGTGTGCAAAAAAGTGCCGCTCAGAGGTAAAACAACACAAATAACACAAGCGAGAATTCAAATTATTCTGAAATTAAAATTTAAATACACAGCAATTCAATTAAAAAATATTTAATGCACAAATATTTAATGTTTCGTGCATTAAATATTTTTTAATTATTCTGAAGTTGGCCATAAAACCTCTCTCTCTTTTTCTCATCAGAGCTCTCATTGGCAATATTCAGGCCTTTAATCCTAGTTTTAAATTTAGCTGTAAGAAACCTTTCATTAATGCAGTAATATCCTAGAACATCAGTGGCATATCTGTTGAGAAGCAAACCAATACCATACAGATGTTTGTGGTATCTCTCCCTGAGGGGCGGGGGTGGCTCAGTCGGTAGCGTGCCAGGCTCGTAATCTGTAGTTTCCAGGTTTGAGTCCCAGCTGGGTCAGTGTTGAGATTTATCTCCGCAAAATTCCCCGCCCTGCCCACGATCAGTAGGGGACACCGATGGGCTTGGAAAGGCCGCAGTCTGTCGGATGGGACGTTAAGCCGTGGTCCCATGTGCGGGAAAGTCATACCCTGTGCACGTTAAAGAACTCGCTGGATGGCCTTGACGGGAGGCTACCATCTGTCTCCCAACAGCTGTTCCAGTGGGTCCCCTCCCCCAACCTTCTCTGAGCCTTCGGGGTCCTTGTGACCTGGTCATTTAACCCATGGTGTGCAAAAAAGTGCCGCTTAGAGGTAAAACAACCCAACCTAACTCTCCCTGAACAGGAAATTCGAAATTAATTTTAAGTATCTGATCTTTAGCTGTCCACCTGAACTTTTGCAAGCCCAGAATATCTAGATTATAACCATGGAATTCCTGTGTAACAGTGGAATTCCTGTGTGAGGATATCAAGTGAAAAAGAATATTTCCTCACATTTCACGTACCCGTAAAAAGAAAATAATTAGTGAAATTTTTAAAGAAATTATGTTTTTTGAGAGAGCCAAAAGTGCCTAATTGTAGGAGAATTTGTTTGAAGCAATAATGCAAAATGCGTAGCACATATATTATAATATGCATTTTTACCTGAAAAGATGTAACATCTACTGGCATTTGACACATCCTTTGGTTAATGTATGCAACAGATCCGATACTCCAATGTCTTATCTCCCTGTACTGTCCAATGGGCATCTCTCTTGCAACACAATGAACTCTTGTACCCAAGATAATTACTACCTCAAGAACAATATGAACTCATAATGATAAGGATTGAATTATCCTCCAGTGGACATTAAACCTGGTTATTTACCAGATTACCTTGTAAAAGAGCAAACAAAAATGCTAATTTTGCAGAAAATAATTAAATCGTTTAAATGTCTCAGCTATTTTTAAGATATTACAATGTTATAGAGTACTTCTAGTAGCATGAGTAAATAGAACTATTAGAATTTTTTTTCTTTCAGAATTATTACTATTTCGCAGTTGTTGAAGATTTGATACTGAGATTTGGATGGACATTGTCAGTTTCATTGACAGAGTTAGAGTTTATACACAGTGATCTAATGGCTTCCATATTTGCACCACTTGAAGTAATCAGGTATTGTTTAATAAATAATTTATTATCAATAAACATGATTTATATGATGTGTGAATGCTTTTGAGTGAACAGTGTTTTTTATGTATATTTATGTTCTTATAATGTCTACACTTTAAGACAATAATTGCTGGCTGCAGGAATATTCTCCATGCAGTCTATTCTATCACACTGTTGATGCTGTCTGTTCTTTCAGAAAATGCATTTTAAATCATATACCCTAACTGGTGATGCATTTCAGACATTCGCTATTCCTATTCACAGCCATATGGGGTGGGGGTGGCTCAGTCGGTAGCACGCCAGGTTCGTAATCTGTAGTTCCCAGGTTCGAGTCCCAGCTGGGTCAGCGTTGAGATTTATCTCCGCAAAATTCCCCGCCCTTCCCATGGTCAGTAGGGGACACCAATGGGCTTGGAAAGGCCGCCGTCCATCGGATGGGACGTTAAGCCGTGGCCCTGTGTGCGGGAGAGCCATACCCTGTGCACGTTAAAGAACACGTTGGATGGCCTTGATGGGAGACTACCATCTGTCTCCCAACAGCTATTCCAGTGGGTCCCCTCCCCCAATCTTCTCTGAGCCTTCGAGGTTCATGTGACCTGGCCATTTAGCCCATGGTGTGCAAAAAAGTGCCGCTCAGAGGTAAAACAACCCAACCCAAATTCACAGCCATGAGACTGCTGATCCATGAGATTGTGTTTGTAAAGGGTGCATAATGGATGCAGTCTGAGCTATTCAACTTCCACAGTTAAGCTGCCATTTAACCTTTTGATGGCTTCTCAGTTTCTTGGAAATCTCTCTGATATAGTGGCACTTTCCTGCTAAATTCTTGCAGAGGGGTATAAAGAGGCGAGTCACCACTCCCAGTTTCCAATGATCTTCTCCATCCATTAGTTAATCATCTTAAGTGTTCCCATCTTTGTTGTTTGGAGCGGGGATGACTCAGACGGTAGCCCGCCAGGCTCGTAATCTGTAGTTTCCAGGTTCGAGTCCCAGCTGGGTCAGCGTTGAAATTTATCTCCGCAAAATTCCCCGCCCTGCCCACGGTCAGTAGGGGACACCGATGGGCTTGGAAAGGCTGCCGTCCGTCGGATGGGACATTAAGCCGTGGCCCCGTGTGCGGGAGAGACATACCCTGTGCACGTTAAAGAACACGCTGGATGGCCTTGACGGGAGGCTACCATCTGTCTCCCAACAGCTGTTCCAGTGGGTCCCCTCCCCCAACCTTCTCTGAGCCTTCGGGGTCCACATGACCTGGCCATTTAGCCCATGGTGTGCAAAAAAGTGTGCCGCTCAGAGGTAAAACAACCCAACCCAACCTTGCAGGGTAAACATGATTTCCCACCTAGTGAAAGGGACAGAATATTCTGTTTTATGGACAAATCAGAGTCTCTAACTGTCAGATGGTCTTGAAAACTGCAGCACTGCAAAAGGATTTAACTTTGGGGGGGGGGGGGGTGAAGCAGGGAAATTGGTTGCTCTGACCATATGCTACTTCATGCTCTGAATAAGGGACCCTTAAGAACAGCAAAGTTCATTATATCAGTAATGAGTGAAAAAAGTGTTTTTAAACATAAGTACATATAATATAATTTTAAAACTCAACTTGAAGGAGATTGGGTATTGCTTGCATTACCCTCATATCCATGATTTCATTATTACCTACTTCATTATAAACGTTTTTCATTGTACAAGTTAAATCTCTGTGTAAAATTTGTAATTTCTGAAAATTGCATTAAATGTTGTAATGAAGAAATTTATAAACCACCAGCACCCTGGAAACTACCAATAAATTACCACTTTGAAGTCAATTCAAATTTTTAGAGGAAAAATTGTCTTGAGCCTGGTGGGATACGAACCCATGACCTCCTGATAACATGTCAGGTGCTCTGGACCACTGAGCTACTGGCTGCCAATCAAGATCTCCTCTAATTAATGCTATTGGTAGATACTAAATAAGTCAAGTTTCTTTCATTATTTATCATCAGTATACTTGTAAGACAGGGGCGGGGATGGCTCAGTCGGTAGCGCGCTAGGCTCGTAATCTGTAGTTCCCAGGTTTGAGTCCCAGCTGGGTCAGCGTTGAGATTTATCTCCGCAAAATTCCCCGCCCTGCCCATGGTCAGTAGGGGACACCAATGGGCTTGGAAAGGCCGCCGTCCATTGGATGGGACATTAAGCCGTGGCTCCGTGTGCGGGAGAGCCATACCCTGTGCACGTTAAAGAACACGCTGGATGGCCTTGACGGGAGGCTACCATCTGTCTCCAAGCAGCTGTTCCAGTGGGACCCCTCCCCCAACCTTCTCTGAGCCTTCTGGATCCATGTGACTTGGCCATTTAGCCCATGGTGTGCAAAAAAGTGCTGCTCAGAGGTAAAACAACCCAACCCAACTTGTAAGACATATTTTCCATCTATATGGCAAATAGAAAGCCGCTTGTGGCTAGAATGCCTGATAGTGCATATATGTGACATAATAGAATGTTCATAGTGTTAATTAGAGGAGACTTGATCGGCGGCCGGTAGCTCAGTGGTCCAGATCACCTGACATGTTATCAGGAGGTTGTGGGTTGGGGGTGAAGGCCACCTGGCTCAAGACAATTTTTCCTCTAAAAATTTGAATCGATTTCAAAGTGGTAATTTATTGGTAGGTACTAAATAAGTCGAGCTTCTTTCATTATTTACCCTGGAAACTACTCATAGATCTAAAACAAAAAGGAAATGAAAAAGCACATCTTCAAGATTCAAAGTAACTTAATACAATCAGTTGTAATCATGGTATCAGCACCTTTATCTTCTCTATAATAAACTCCACTGAACTTCCAACTCAGCAGACTTGGCATAAGTCATAGAACTTAATACCATTGATATATAATCTTCACTCACATATCTTTGAACCACACCATAATGCTGACACCAGTTTTGTCTAAACGTGTAGGTGGCAACACAAATAGTTTGAGTGGATAAGTTCTTGCCAGTTAATGCTTTCTCTGCAGCTCCAAGTGTGCTTTAAAAGTTATAATGCCTTTATGAATTGCAGCATGCCTCCAACAGCTAAGAGGGGCGGGGTCACGGCTCAGTCGGTAGCGCGCCAGACTCGTAATCTGTAGTTCCCAGGTTCGAGTCCCAGCTGGGTCAGCGTTGAGATTTATCTCCGCAAAATTCCCCGCCCTGCCCATGGTCAGTAGGGGACACCGATGGGCTTGGAAAGGCCGCCGTTCGTCGGATGGGACGTTAAGCCGTGGCCCCGTGTGTGGGAGAGCCATACCCTGTGCACGTTAAAGAACACGCTGGATGGCCTTGACGGGAAGCTACCATCTGTCTCCCAACAGCTGTTCCAGTGGGTCCCCTCCCCGAACCTTCTCTGAGCCTTCGGGGTCATGTGACCTGGCCATTTAGCCCATGGTGTGCTAAAAAGTGCCGCTCAGAGGTAAAACAACCCAACGTTAAAGAACACGCTGGATAGCCTTGATGGGAGGCTACCATCTGTCTCCCAACAGCTGTTCCAGTGGGTCCCCTCCCCCAACCTCTGAGCCTTCGGGGTCATGTGACCTGGCCATTTAGCCCATGGTGTGCTAAAAAGTGCCGCTCAGAGGTAAAACAACCCAACGTTAAAGAACACGCTGGATAGCCTTGACGGGAGGCTACCATCTGTCTCCCAACAGCTGTTCCAGTGGGTCCCCTCCCCCAACCTTCTCTGAGCCTTCGGGGTCCATGTGACCTGGCCATTTAGCCCATGGTGTGCAAAAAAGTGCCGCTCAGAGGTAAAACAACCCAACTGCTAAGCAACATCTCAACAACTATGTGACTACCATAGAGTATTCCCATCAGAAGGAATAAGGCAGGGTGAACTCAAGTACTTAACAATATATTTTAAAACTTTATTTTTGTTTTTTTGTATTCTTTTGCAGCAAATGACAAGATGAATATTCCATATATTTATGTGGTAACAGATGGGTTGGGTTGTTTTACCTCTGAGCGGCACTTTTTTGCACACCATGGGCTAAATGGCCAGGTCACATGGACCCCGAAGGCTCAGAGAAGGTTGGGGGAGGGGACCCACTGGAACAGCTGTTGGGAGACAGATGGTAGCCTCCCGTCAAGGCCATCCAGCGTGTTCTTTAATGTGCACAGGATATGGCTCTCCCACACATGGGGCCACGGCTTAACGTCCATCTGACGGACGGCAGCCTTTCCAAGCCCATCAGTGTCCCCCTGACCGTGGGCAGGGCGAGGAATTTTGCGGAGATAAATCTCAATGCTCAATGTTCAATGACCCAGCTGGAACTACAGATTACGAGCCTGGCATGCTACCTACTGAGTCATCCCTGCCCCAGGTAACAGATGGTAAGCTGCGTAAATGAGGCATTCTTGTACATTGGTAGTAGTAATTTCTTTATGTATAAAACTCTACAATATCTTTTGTATCATCATCTTATGAGTAGTTTCCCCTTCCTTCAGTTTGTCTTCAGAGAAGTTAACATCTGTTTTTGTAATTTCATTTACAAATTTGAGATTAACCATTCTTCAGTCTCTGGATCTCGAAGAGAAAGAGGTATAATTTTAGTTTGTCTTCAACAAATTCCAGTACAATATCAAATTTCTCTTCAGCTGATAAGAATTCTTCAAACATAATATCAGGCCATAACATATAACACATAGTTTAAGTTTTCTCCATGCATTATGTAACAGTTATTCTTTATTTCCTTCCATCCATAAGAAACATTATAAATAGAATCTTGAATATTTTGTTTTTTCAGTCACATTGAGTGCTATTGTAAATTCGTCAGATTAAATAAAAAGTACATCTGTAGAAACTTCTCATATCTAAAATAACTGCTTGGTTCATTGGTTAGATTCATGAAGTCACATTAACTGGCAGATAAGCTGAAAAAAAAATTGCCAAAAACGAATTCAGATCATGATGATGGGCAAAACATATTTAGATTTGACCCCAGCAGAAAATTACATAAATCTCAATAAATTAAGAATGAAATTTTTAATTTCTTTTGCAGATACATGTATATGAATTACTTTGAGATCAAAAACAGGAATTCTATAATGCCAAGTGTTCTTAACCATTGAGATCTGAAAAAAAAAAGATGTTACTGTATGCATGGTGTAGGGGTGGGGGTGGCTCAGTCGGTAGCGCGCCAGGCTCGTAATCTGTAGTTACCAGGTTCGAGTCCCAGCTGGGTCAGCATTGAGATTTATCTCCGCAAAATTCCCCACCCTGCTCACGGTCAGTAGGGGACACTGATGGGCTTGGAAAGGCTGCTGTCCGTCGGATGGGACGTTAAGCCGTGGCCCCGTGTGCGGGAGAGCCATACCCTGTGCACGTTAAAGAACACGCTGGATGGCCTTGACGGGAGGCTACCATCTGTCTCCCAACAGCTGTTCCAGTGGGTCCCCTCCCCCAACCTTCTCTGAGCCTTCGGGTCCACGTGACCTGGCCATTTATCCCATGGTGTGCAAAAAAGTGCCACTCAGAGGTAAAACAACCCAACCCATGTATGCATGCAAACTTTTCAGTGAACAATTGCTTTCTGCTTCCCAAAATAGCATAAAATAATGTAGGGTAAAGTATGAAATAAAATTTTTTTTGTATTTGTATTGGTTTTAGGAGATTTGTGTGGAACTTTTTTCGATTGGAAAATGAGCATTTGAACAACTGTGGTAATTTCAGAGCTGTGAGAGATATTTCTGTTGCACCATTAGAATCTAGCGATCAAACGCTTCTTCTTTTCATGATGGATGAGTCTGATGGTGTTATCAACAGGAAGAAGAAAGAAAGAAAATACCCCAAGTAAGTACTATGCTAAATGCCACATTAACACTGGTATACAGAGTATTTTGAAATATTTACTGAAAAAAAAAATTGTTTTGCCATGATATGAGGCAATATGAATATATCCATCATATGAGAACCTGTTTGTCCATAGATGGTGCTATGAGCAAATCAAATAAAAAAAATGTGGAAAAGTTTATATGTCACATTAGCTGAAGAAAAAACATTAGCCATTGATGTTGTAGTGGTTAGCATACCTGGCATATTACTGGAAGATATGGGTTCAAATCCCACTCATGGCAAAGCAAATTTTTTTCAGCCGAATATTTCATTAGTCCCATATTTACAGGAATCTCCTGTGATACTTTACTACTGAATTGCAGAGTATTAATATTGAAGTTTTCAGTAATGTTTCTTATCAAAATAATTTTTAAAGTGCATAAATTTTTGTTTCATAAAAAGAGGGCTGTATGCTAAATCAGTACCATAAATGTGGAATACAAGCCAATATCTAGAAAAAGCTACTTTATTTTTGGGGAAAATGTTGACACATTCTTAAAAATAATTATACTTTTAAATATTGATAAATAGTATTGCTATAGGTAGTAATTATTAAAATAAGAATATTGCTTGGCATGTTTTATAAAGTATTTGTTTATATAGGGGTATAAAAGTAGTATATGAAATAAAAAGAGTTAATATGTTTTTAATCACTCACTATCTTCACTTGATTCAGAAGCTTGTTCTTCATCCCATAGTTCACCATCTTTTGTCTCTGGGGCAGGGGTGGCTCAGTCGGTAGCGTGCCAGGCTCATAATCTGTGGTTCCCAGGTTCAAGTCCCAGCTGGGTCAGCGTTGAGATTTATCTCCGCAAAATTCCCCGCCCTGCCCACAGTCAGTAGGGGACACCGATGGGCTTGGAAAGGCCGCCGTCCGTTGGATGGGATGTTAAGCCGTGGCCCCGCGTGCGGGAGAGCCATACCCTGTGCACATTAAAGAACACGCTGGATGGCCTTGACAGGAGGCTACCATCTGTCTCCCAACAGCTGTTCCAGTGGGTCCCCTCCCCCAACCTTCTCTGAGCCTTCGGGGTCAATGTGACCTGGCCATTTAGCCCATGGTGTGCAAAAAAGTGCCACTCAGAGGTAAAACAACCCAACCCAACAACTCTTTTGTCTCTTCTAAGTTTTTTGAAATGCAACATTTGTTGAAACTGCTTACAATTGAGTCTGGAAATTTCATGCCAAAATGATTTAATCCGTTCACTACTTGCAGTAGAATTTTAGGCAGCATTTTTCAGGAAAAAAAATATGGTCTGGAAAATATTATAAATGTAGTTTACAGCATATAAAGCTTAACCAAATTGAAGTGAAAAAGAAAAACACCTCTAGATCAAGCATTCATTACAGCTACAGGAAAATTTCATTTAAAAATAAAATAATTTTTTTATTGAAACTAATAAATAAGATGAAAAAAAAATAACCAACAAATCACTTAAATTAGTTTAAAGTAGATTTTGTTTTCCAGTAATGTGACTGCCAATTAATGCTGCTAATGCATAGTCCTAGTTTCAATATAATGCAATTTACAAATTAAAAAAATGCTGTTCTTTTTATAATTGTAATATATTCTGAGTGATCACTGAATTTTGACCATTCCCATCCAGAATGGAACAACCACAGTAGACCTCAGTATAAAGGACCACGCAGCACCACACATGAGTTTAGTCAAAGATATGGCCAGAGTGGGAATGTTACAGTTGTCAGAAAAGTTATGGATATCATGGAGTTCCAAAAAACGTGATAGTTGGGGCTTGGGCATCAGGTGCCTCAGTCTCAGAAACAATTTGTCTTGTTGGTTGTTCACAGCCCTCAGTGGTTAATGTGTTCACAGAATGGTGCTAAATAGGCACCACTATACAAAAGTCACCTCCCACCAATGAAAATCAAGAAGTATGCAAGGCAGATGCCACTGAGGAGCAAAGGATGTAATTTCTCACATGCACTCAATGATAAGTCACAATAGCAAAGTTGGGCATCACAGTACAAGTGGAGAACATAAGCAAAATATTCTAGATGATAATGAACCACTCTCTTGGATATTTGGGGTTCCAGAGCCTTTGGCTCTTGATCCTCACCAAGGATCAACATCACCAGCTGTAGTTCCCAGGTTCGAGTCCCAGCTGGGTCAGCGTTGAGATTTATCTCCACAAAATTTCCCGCCCTGCCCACGGTCAGTAGGGGACACCGATGGGCATGGAAAGGCTGCCGTCCGTCAGATGGGACGTTAAGCCGTGGCCCCGTGTGCGGGAGAGCCATACCATGTGCATGCTAAAGAACACGCTGGATGGCCTTGATGGGAGGCTACCATCTGTCTCCCAACAGCTGTTCTAGTGGGTCCCCTCCCCCAACCTTCTCTGAGCCTTTCGGGGTCCATGTGACCTGGCCATTTAGCCCATGGTGTGCAAAAAAGTGCCGCTCAGAGGTAAAACAACCCAACATCACCAGCACCATGCTGATTGGACACTTGAGGAGTGGGAGAGGGGAGCATTCTGGTCTGACAAGTTGAAATTTTTGCTGCACCACATGGGGGGGCAGGGCTGGCTCAGTCGGTAGCGCGCCAGGCTCGTTATCTGTAGTTCACAGGTTCAAGTCCCAGCTGGATTAGCGTTGAGATTTATCTCCGCAAAATTCCTCACCCTGCCCACTGTCAGTAGGGGACACCGATGGGCTTGGAAAGGCCGCCGTCCGTTGGATGGGATGTTAAGCCGTGGCCCCGTGTGTGGGAGAGCCATACCCTGTGCACATTAAAGAACACGCTGGATGGCCTTGACGGGAGGCTACCATCTGTCTCCCAACAGCTGTTCCAGTGGGTCCCCTCCCCCAACCTTCTCTGAGCCTTCTGGGTCCATGTGACCTGGCCATTTAGCCCATGGTGTGCAAAAAAGTGCCGCTCAGATGTAAAACAACACACACAACCCAACGCACCACATGGATGGATGCTTTCATGTATGGTGCAAACAACATAAGTCAATGGATCCTTTGTGCAGCATGTTTGCTCTCCAGGGAATGGCTTGCTTGCAGACCACATGGGTGTAGTTCTTTTCTGACATCTAGTGGAATTAATGCCAAGGCAGCTAAGGGCTGTTATCCATGCAAAAGGTAACCCAATACAATATTCGGTAGGGATTATAATCCAATAATCTCTCAGTGTGTATCTAAAAAAATAAATAACCCCTCAAGCAGCTGCTTACCACAAAAGTCTGACAGGAGCTTGGGGGGCGGGGGTGGCTCAGTCGGTAGCATGCCAGGCTCGTAATCTTTAGTTCCCAGGTTCGAGTCCCAGCTGGGTCAGCGTTGAGATTTATCTCCGCAAAACTCCCCGCCCTGCCCACAGTCAGTAGAGGACACCAATGGGCTTGGAAAGGCCGCCATCCGTCGGATGGGACGTTAAGCCGTGGCCCCGTGTGCGGGAGAGCCATACCCTGTGCAAGTTAAAGAACACACTGGATGGCCTTGACGGGAGGCTACCATCTGTCTCCCAACAGCTGTTCCAGTGGGTCCCCTACCCCAACCTTCTCTGAGCCTTCGGGGTCCATGTGACCTGGCCATTTAGTCCATGGTGTGCAAAAAAGTGCCGCTCAGAGGTAAAACAACCCAACTGACAGGAGCTTGTCAGTTTATGCAACATAGAATAAGTTTGTGAAGAAGGTGAGATTTCAGCAGAACAAAGAGACCTAAACACAAAGAAAGAAACCTTACCTGGCACTTGAACCCAGGTTTCTGTAATATCTAATGAGTGAAAAAAAAATAGAAATATTTAAAATACTGTTTTAGAGAGAGAAAAAAGAAGTGAAATGTAAAGCAAAAAATGAAATTTTCTAGACAGTGCAACTTGCTTTAATCGTATAAATCCAGTTAAATTTTGTGAAGACATTGAAAAGTGTTTGTTGAAAGTGAGTGTGAACAGTTCAGAAAATGTCTTTGTTACTTAATGGGGAATGTTTGAGTGAGGAAGAGAACAATGAATGTTGAGAATAGTTTACAGTCACTTGAAGGAAATAGTAACTTTTATGTTTATAAATGGTTCGAGTCCCAGTCTGGGTCAGCGTTGAGATTTATCTCTGCAAAATTCCCTGCCCTGCCCATGGTCAGTAGGGGACACCGATGGGCTTGGAAAGGCCGCCGTCCATCGGATGGGACATTAAGCCGTGGCCCCGTGTGCGGGAGAGCCATACATTAAAGAACATGCTGGATGGCCTTGACGGGAGGCTACCATCTGTCTCCCAACAGCTGTTCCAGTGGGTCCCCTCCCCCAACCTTCTCTGAGCCTTCGGGGTCCATGTGACCTGGCCATTTAGCCCATGGTGTGCAAAAAAGCGCCGCTCAGAGGTAAAACAACCCAACCTTATGTTTATAAATCATTTTACATGTAGATATCAGCATATAATAATTGATTGTAAAGTTCAATATGCAGGCTTTCAGATTTAATTTAGAAAAAAATGGTTAAAACAGCTGATTTCTCTTTAAAATTGTATAAACAGCATATTTCCTCTGATGATTATGGAATACTTATTTTCAAAGAGAATGAAATTTATTATTTTTAAATTTAAATGTCCCCTAATGGTGGAAATTTGAACTAATGGATGAAGAGAAAATGCAAATACTGATATTTAATTAATGCATATTGAATCAAATAAGAGTTTTTTATTTCTCTCTAAAAAAACAAAATGTGTTTTCCTACTCTCTATGGCCGAGTGGTTAGCATGCTTGGCTACTTATATAAGGAATCTGGGTTCAAGTCCCTGGTAAGGCATGGATATATGTATTGTTTTTCTGCCGAGGTCCTGCCATCCTCTCAGACCTTCTACTGTGGCATATAAACTGATAGGCTCCTGTCAGACCTCTGTGGCAAACCGCTGCTTGAGGGGATATTTATTTATTTTTCATTTATTGGGTAAGGGAACAGATTTTTTGCTTTCAATGTAAACCTGTTGACCATCATATTCTGCAACCAAAAATTTAAATTCTTTGCATGAATAAATCATTTACATTATCTGTTTAAAGTTTTGCATTTACAAATTTAGGCCTCTCTAGTGTGTGGAAATTGTAATTGTTGAAAGATTTGGAAAATATGGATCCTAATATTTCATTTATACCCATGTAACCTAAGATTTTTGAATTACCTCTTAATACAAAAAAATTATCTTCTTGGAGTAAATGGGGCAAATTGTTACTTTCAATATAAATTCCTTGGCCATCATATTATACCATTGAAATTTCAAATCTAGTATTGAATAGATTGTGTACAATATTAATTTAAAGTTTAATGTTTTCCAACTTGTGTGCTCTTTGGTAGAATTTAAAATTATTGGGAGATTCAGAAATGTGAATCTTAATATTTCATTAGTGCCTGTTTAACCCAAAAATTATTTTTCGTTCATTCTCTAAAAGCAAAGAGAAAAAAAAGTTGTTTATTATAAAAAGAGATGAACAAGAATGATGACAAAGTGAAAACAGTGCTTTTTTTTAAAAGAAGCTAAAAGTAGAATTTGAACCTTGTACTATGTTAATATCAGTACTATTCCAAACACTAGAGTGTGAGTAATGAAAGTGAAAACAGCCTTCCAGTATACTAATAAGTTAAAATTGGGGTTGGGGGTGGTCTCTGCGGAGCATTTTTAAATTTAAGGTTTAATTTTCCATTATTTTTTAAAAAAGAAGATAAAAGCCCAAAGCTATTGATGTTTTAAATAAAAGTTAAAGCAAGATAAAAATTAAATTTTTTAATTTGTTGTACATTTTGCATTTATTTAATTAACATTTTAATTAGCAATTTGCATTTAGTTTAATTATGAGTTGGGTTGTTTTACCTCTGAGCGGCACTTTTTTGCACACTATGGGTTAAATGGCCAGGTCACAAGGACCAAGAAGGCTCAGAGAAGGTTGGGGGAGGGGACCCACTGGAACAGCTGTTGGGAGATAGATGGTAGCCTCCCATCAAGGCCATCCAGCGTGTTCTTTAACGTGTACAGGGTATGGCTCTCCCGCACACGGGGCCACGGCTTAACGTCCCATCCGACGGACGACGGCCTTTCCAAGCCCATCGGTGTCCCCTACTGACCATGGGCAGGGTGGGGAATTTTGTGGAGATAATCTCGACGCTGACCCAGCTGGGACTCGAACCTGGGAACTACAGATTACGAGCCTGGCACGCTACCGACTGAGCCCCCCCCGCCCCCATTTAATTATGAACTTTGAAACATTTAAATGTACATGCATATAAATGTACATGCTATTTTGAGCTTATTGCAAAAAGAGACCCTAAATCTTATTTGTTTTTATATTAGCAGGCGGAAGAAGTCTGAGACAAGAATACTTCTTGAAGGAAATGATACAGATGACCAGGAAATATAAAAATCAATGGTATTCACTTCAAAAAATTTTAGAATTCATTTCTGATAATTGCTTGTTGCATCAGGCTTTATAAATTAGTTATGAAATTGTTATGTCATTCTAATATTTATAAAAGTTTTAAATGAACACAATTTATATCAAGACAAAATTATGAAAATGCCTGAAATATTTAAGTAGTATTAAGTGGTAGTGCAACTTTTATTGTTTGTGATTTTACTTGCTGCAAGAAGATATTTGTAAACTTAAAGTTAAGTAATGAAACAGAAGTAACTGATAAATTCTGTGATATTACTACTGTTGTGAAACATAATAACTCTGAAGCTAATTAAATATTGCTGAATAATCTATAGCATTTAAAGTACATATAGGGTTTGCCATTTTATAGGACAAATTTTGTTTAGAATTGTAAGTATTGTATGCTAATAAATTTAAAAATCATACCTTCAAAATATTTTTGTTAAATGAGATAATTTTTTAATAATTTCAGAATTTTATGTTACTGCAGAATTTGAATTTTTGGCAAAACTTTATAGTGACCCAATTTAAAAAAGTAATTTTAACTCGTATTACACTTTAACTATAGTAAATGAAAGGTGGCATATTTAAAAACAGAAATGTTTAAGTTATTGTTATTAATGTTATCTCAATATCATTGCATCGAACGTTATCATAAAAATCTTCAATTTACCAAATGTATTGAACCTCCTTTGAATTATTACAAGAAAAAATTAAATTGTTATGAAAAAAAATCATTTATATAATACTATTTTATTCATTTCTGTATGAGCTTCTGATGTATTTGAACTATTGTGGCAATATATGGATGGCATTAGGCCTTTGTTAAAAGCGTTCAATAATTTTATTGGAAAAAATTTGGTTTGCATCTGAATTCATTTTTTTTGTTTTATGACGTAGTTGTAATATTCAGCTGTCAAAAGTAACAAGCCTTTAACATTAATAATCTGTTTTACTTGGTATTAATGTATAATTTCAATTTTAACTAATTTGCTTTCAGTTTTTATGGGAATACTAACGTGCACTCTATCAAACTGAAAATTTGAAATGGTGAACTAAAAAGGTATGGTAAAAAAATATGGTTCCAAGTTTTCGAAATTGGTTTCTGTTATAGGTGGGGTTTTGAAGTATGAACAGAGCAAATTTCTTGTTGATATTCAACAGCCCCCCCCCCCCCCCCAATAAAGCACAAAAATAAAATAAAAAATGTGGTTTTGTAGTCAAGCTTAGATTTATCAAGAGTAGAGACAAACTTTTAATGCTATATGGGATGACAAGGGGGAAACTTGTATGATAAATTTGGGACCAGCCACTTCAGTATTTTGAAAGTTATGGGGGAAGAGGGGTCAAAAGTGTTAAAATTCCAACAATAGACTATAAAAATGAAGAGAAAGGTCATCTGAGATTCTTTTAGAACCTCTCACCACTTTTCTCCTTATATTTTTTTCTATTAAAAGACAGATATTATTAAGATTTTCTCCCCATCAGATTCTGTTGTGAGATAGGGATTTTACCATCCAGTATTGGACTAAAAATTATAGGGGAAACCTGTGTATGAAATTTGATTTGGCAAAAAAGTATTTTGGAAAATATGGTGTATCCATATTTCTTAAAAATGACAGCAACTCTTTGACACTTCATGGAAGTGGCACACACTTGTGCTTCCTGGAACTCTGTCAAGTACTACATCAACATGTCATAGGTGTTACCCAAAAGAACACTGTTGCAGGCACAATTTTTATAAAAATGAAAACACGCCTGGGCTTGAACATTTAACATTCTTTTAAAGTCTGAAAGCAGTGGTCCAATCTACATAAAATTGTGAAACAATTATCCCAAGAATTGAATTTCTACCATCAATTCTTTCTGAGATCTTGTGGTAAAATAAAGATCAGCACACATACCTACAAATATAATACATATTAAGTCAAGAATTTTTTTAATATAGATTTAAGAAAATGACATTTTCTTTACTGAAAAACAAAACAAACAAACCAGTATATATATATATAAACAATGGAGTGCATGTTTCAGAAATATAATTGTTCAATTTGTGCATACCTGTTATTTCTCGGTATAATGATTCAACAGGCATCATCCTAATAAAAATAATTGTATAAAAATCTGTGTGTTGAATGCAGGGAATATTAAAAAGTAACTCCTTCAAAACACATGAATTACTTAGCTGAACTCACATCGACATGAAGTTGCAGGCAGAGAATAGAAATCCTTGTATAATATTCTGACATATATGTTATGCATAAGGACCATTCTGAATGTTTATAATCTTAGAACAAATGAGGTGCAAATGAAATGCATTCAAAGATAGTAATTCTAGGAGAGTTGTATTAGGCAAAAGAACCTCCTCTATTTGCTTTCTGATGTGGGCAATTCATGCTATTGGCTTACAGTCAAATTTTACCTTTTATATTCTGCAAGGTGTCTTGAAAAATTGAAGTTAGTGATTGCTTTTAAGTTCCTGAACTAATGAGGATGTGGCTTAAAATTTTTTCACATAGGACTAATCTAACCTATACAAGGTGTGCCAAATGTCTATTACTGCATAACTTCACTGACTGGCAGGAAAAAAAAAAACTTATTTAACCATAGATGTGAAATGCAATAGTTACTGAGATATAAAGAATCAGTGTGTTGTATCATGTGGGCAAAAAGGAAAATCATCATTGTAACAAAGGGTTACTTTATTATCCATTGATGCATTAAAATCAAATGAAGCCACCTTTGCCAACTACAGCAGGTGTTGAAAATGATCACCCACAGTTGTAGTGCTTATAAGGCAGCAGTGCCAAAGTGAATCCCATATGTGGGTGGAATCTTGTGGTTTGTAACAAACTTGCCATGTTGCAGCATCAATCCAAGCAGTTATATGTGGATAAGACCTTGTAGATGCAGGTGCAGATGGAAATAAGACGTGTAGATTCAGGTGCAGATGCAGGTAAACTTTTTTTGTCATCTGTGCACAACTCTAGCTAAAGATTCTTGATGTTTCATATCCTAAAAAAATTATATTTTCAATGATTCTATATGGGTCCTCCACCTCCCTGGGGCGGGGGTGACTTAGTCGGTAGCATGTCAGACTCGTAATCTGTAGTTCCCAGGTTCGAGTCCCAGCTGGGTCAGTGTTGAGACTTATATCCACAAAACTCTCTGCCCTGCCCACAGTTGGTAGTGGAACACCCCTGGGCTTGGAAAGGCTGCTGTCCATCAGATGGGACGTTAAGCCCTGGTCCTGTGTGTGGGAGAGCCATACCCTGTGCATGTTAAAGAACATATTGGATGGCCTTGACGGGAGGCTACCATCTGTCTCCCAACAGCTGTTCTAGTGGGTCCCCTCCCCAACCTTCTCTGAGCCTTTGGGATCCTTGTGACCTGGCCATTTAATCCATGGTGTGCAAAAATGTGTCGCTCAGAGGTAAAACACCCCTCCACCTCCCCATCGATACATATTTCCATGTAGTATATTGGCAAGAGTTCCAAGATATCGTCATAGCTGTGACAGAGGGTTGATCAGTGGGTAGAATGGCTTGGATGTTATCGAGAGATTGGGAGTTCATATCCATCTGGATCAAAATTAATTTTTTGAGCTAAAACTTTTCTGTGAATAGGATTATTACTTTTGAATACTTAAAATTCAATTTCTCGTTTTTTAAAAAAATTATATGCAATGAATTTTTTTTTCTTTTTTTTAGCATCTTTTTGTATATCAGTTTCCTAATCAAACTCCTCTCTCATTGATAGACAAGATGGAACTGTTTTGTTATTTAAGCATACTGTTTCATAAATTCCTTAAAATAAAAATTTAAATTTATAAATTTTTTATACTGACAGAATGGAATGACCATTTTAATCATAACATTTTTAGTAGATCCTGTTTTGCATGCTATATAGCACTATGTTGCATATAAAGGTTGGTGACATATTGAACTTTGTTTTTCATGTTTGTTGATAATAAAATAATTTTACATGTTTTTAGTCTTAGTAATAAAAAAATTCCCAATATGTTATAATTTTATATTACAGAAATGAAATAATCTTTTCAAGTGGAAATAAATATTCCACAAATTCGAATTTTCCAGAAACTGAAAGAGAAAACCATATTACTGCAGTCAGTAAAAGTGATAAGTAACAAGAAATGTCTTACTTAAATTAATTTTAATAGTAAAACTCTAAAATACCCTTTTCTGCAGTTTTTGGGTGTTCTTATTATACTTATATTATTACTTGCATTTTGACTTTATCATGATTAAAACTTGGTTTTTTGTATGAATGTATCGATGGGGAGGTGGGAGATAATTTAATCATTAATGCTTGTAAATGATTTGTTTACCTGTCTATGGTCCGCCCTTAGTCTTAATGATGTAATGTAGAGAGTTGGATTTAGTTATAATTTTCAAAATGCATTAAAATTATTTTGTAATTATTTACGCATATATGTTAACATACAACACTTTTTTGTTTTTGAATAATATAACCCAGGGTTAGATCTAGGAAAGTGCTCCTTGAAAATTTCAGTAGCTAGAATGGAAGTCAAAAAGAGTAAACATATCTGTTACATACATTTAAGAAGAGTTTTTTTTTTCTTTTCTTAAAATCCACTGAGAGGTAAAATTTATATCAGAATGGTGTTTTATCCATTCTGGTTCAGTCCAGTTAGTTGCCTCCCCCCCACTAAATTCGTTTGTTTTGATTTCTTTCATGATATAACCAATAAGGTAACTCCTAATATAATAGGGGGTGGGGTGGCTCAGTCGGTAGCGCGCCAGACTCGTAATCTGTAGTTCCCAGGTTCGAGTCCCAGCTGGGTCAGTGTTGAGATTTATCTCCGCAAAATTCCCCGCCCTGCCCACGGTCAGTAGGGGACACCGATGGGCTTGGTAAAGGCCGCCATCTGTCGGATGGGACGTTAAATCGTGGCCCCGTGTGTGGGAGAGCCATACCCTGTGCACGTTAAAGAACACGCTGGATGGCCTTGACGGGAGGCTACCATCTGTCTCCCAACAGCCGTTCCAGTGGGTCCCCTCCCCCAACCTTCTCTGAGCCATCGGGGTCCATGTGACCTGGCCATTTAGCCCATGGTGTGCAAAAAAGTGTCGCTCAGAGGTAAAACAACCCAACCTAATATAATAGAATTGCATTGACAGTAAAGTTTCAAACTCCCTTTTTTCTGATTGTGGCTAATTAATTTAGAGATGATAATATACCTTATATATCTGAACAGAAATGAATTTAGACAAGTTTTAAAAGTAGAAAGAAGTAAAAAATATATATATAGTAATACAACTGAAAATTCAGCTTTTTTTGTAGTGTTCAATATACACAGTCATATCAGAATAAATGACTATATATGACTATGTATATCTTACATTTATTTTGTCATTCCTTGCTAAAATGATATTAACAGTTAATCAGGACTATACAAGTGTAAAAAATTCATCGTGGTTTCCTGCATTGTGCACGGTATCTTCTGTTATATGTCTCTTATTATATATTAGTTGCTCTACCTGTTGAGCTAAGATTAGGGTGACCAGATGTTCCTGTTTTACAGGGACAATCCCTGGATAAAAATCTCTGTCCCCAATGAATAAATGTCATGGAATTTGTTTTGGATATTTTAAATTTTAAGTTAATTATGTAATGTGAGTAGATAGAATAGTAGTTGTAACAGTGTTATAAGAAATTTCACTTGGTAGTGCAAGAGACTGAAATATTGAGGCTATAATTTTAAAGTGAAAGTCATTTGCAAGTTGTCAAATTAGGTGACCAGACATCCCCAGAAAATGAGAGCATGTTGGTCACCCTAGTTGATAGCTTGTAATTGAATTGAAGCTGAATTTTCAAAAGTCCCTGGATCTTCTTGTGTAAATCTGGCCACCCTAGTTGAGATGGTTGCAAATCACACTTATTTAGATGAGGCTGTATGTCAGGATATTTACGTATTGTATTAAAAAAAAAAAAACTAAGGAAAAAGCCTTAATGAATTTTTAACACTAGCTTATTATTGAATATTACAAGATCGTTCAAGACGGGTGAAAGTATAATATTTGCAATGATGTAATTGTATCCTCAAAAATTTCATTCGCTGAAGTGCTCAAGCTAAATGTTTTTCCTTTCATTAGTTAAACCTGTGATGTGAAATGGATTTCTGTTTTTTTTATTGCAACTTGTGCTGATGGTGAACTGTTATTGGTTCAAATTATTGACTGCATATTTTCACTGATGCTGAGTCAGAAAAAACATTTCTTTTGTGTGAGTTCAAATCAAAGTTTTGCATTTCTTTTTAGTTTTTAATATTAAATGCCTCCTCAAGCAATTGTTTGCCACAGAGGTCTGACAGGAGCCTATCAGTTATGTCATTGTAGCGGGACCTCAGCAGACAGTCAACACAAATATCCATGACTTACCCATGGCTTGAACTCGGGTCCCTTTGGTCAGTAACCAAGTGTGCTAACCACTTGGCTACAGGATGGCTTAATTTCTTAAAAACAATATAGAAATTTGCAAATAATTTGCTAAATAACCTAGTCATAAGTTAACAGTGAAGATTATTGTGGTCAATTTTGTTTCACCAAGACGTATTCTTCAAATAAGAATGCATACTTAATAAATCACCTTTTTTTTTTTGTAAAAATCTCTAGCTGCTATATTTGCTCATATTGAGCAGACATAAAAATATTATATGAAACCACAATGGTAACTTAGAAGATAGTGATTTTTTATAAATCATTCGTGCATGATCTAAGGAACCCAATTTCTTATGCAATAGACTTTCCATAAAGAAATAGAAACCATGTTTCTTCTGATGTTTATTGGGAAGTCTAAAGCATATATTTCTACAGTTATGTGAATATTAAGTAGAACTATTTGCTTTAAACAGTATTTAAACGAAAACAGCGAAACTTCTGCAATTTCAGACAAAAAAATTCGTTGTTGTATTATTTTGTATTAATAGTAATGTTGAAAATGTTAGCCAGAATAAGAATTTCTTCTAGTGAATAAATTATTTTTAACATTATTTGTTGTTGATCAATTCATTGTGCATATACCTCTAGTAGAATAGACTCCTATGGCAATTGCACTATACCTGTCTGAAACTCCCACTGCCAAAAAGCTGATATACGCTTTTTGTTTCACAGTTTATTATAGTAGCATTCATTGTTATTTTTTTTTTCCCTTTTTTTTTTAAATTTGTTCTTAAAGTAAAACTGAAGTGTTTTTTTTTTTTGCAGAAAATTGAAAGTTACCTTTACACACTATTTTAATATTTGTGATAGGATATAAAATCAATATAATAAAACAATTGTAGAAATTTGGCTACATAGCCAAATAGCTGTATATTTATATCCCTCGAACTTCTGTGAAGATCAGGATCAACTGAAACAACGTCAACAAAAAATTAAAAGCACATTAATAGTTAATATATATATGTTACCGCTAAAGTGCAGAAATCAGTTATTCTACAGATTATCTAGGTATTGTGCAGATTAACTAGGGTGATCCGTTAACGTGCGGAAAATTGGTTTATTTCTCAAATTACCTAGGTAATCTGCAAATTACCTGGGTAATCTGCACATTACCTACTAGGCACTAAAAAAAAAAAGTTAAAGTGAAAATAAGATCTTTGCTGGAACAACAGGAACGTTTCTGTACGCTTAAATTAACATAATGTTATTTATCTAGTGTCCGAGAGTAGAGTTGAAACCAGGGTCATCCCTCTGTCAACATGAATCAGTCGTCCGAATTATAAAAAACGCCCCCAAAATGAGCAGGCCAAGTGAGAACGAATCATTTTAGTGATTCGTTATCAAGAATGAATCACTTTACCAATTCGTTCTCACTTGGCCTCCGCTCATCCGGGGCGTTTTTTATAATGCGGACGAGTGAATCATGTGACACGAAGATTCATATTCAAGAGATTCACCACTATGAGAAAAACAAACTTTTGAACTTTAACGATACAGAAGCCGTTAATGTGCACATTACCTAGGTAAAATGCGGAAAACTCTTGATTCCGCACGTTAACGGAGCAAATCAGTTAATCTGCAGATTAGCTAGGTAATGTGTACATTAATGGCTTTCGAGCTTTAGCGGTAACATATATACAAAAATAATGATAAGTCTAGGTAACACATGTTTAGTCTTTTAATAAGTTTGCTAAATACACTGAACAACAGTTATTATGTCATGCCTGGAGTCTTCCAAAATAGGATTGTGCCACAGGTTATGCCATTTTACTAATGGTATGGGCTCTAAGTACCCCTTTGTTATATAATGTGTGATTCTGTATAATCTGTCATTGCAGTAAATATGTAGTATATGGGTGATGTTACTAGACCATTTGCAATCCCTAGTAAAAGCCTCTAACAACAATTTTCTCCTTTCTGTATCTCTTCTAAAAAATTGATATTGCAATGTATACAAAGAAACTGGTTGAACTTTCACTTTAAGATAGAACTGAAAAACTCCAACATTTGATTGCATGAAAACTCCAACATTGATTGATTTAGGTTGATATTGCTAATAATGACTTGTAAACTAAAAACATAGTCCAGTCTAGCCATTATTTAATTAGAACCTGAATATTAATTCTAATCTCAATGGGTATTGAACAAAAGTGAGGTAATATTGGTTTTGTAAGAGCTCTGGTTTAATCATCCAAAGTTATGAACATAATGAGTTATATATTTAAACCTACAAATAAATGTATGTTTCACAGCACTGATTATATTGATATTATAGATATTACATAGCTGTTAAGCATAAAAATAATTTTCTTTTTATCATTCTTATATCCAGGTTTGCATTTATTACATTTCACATGCCTCAACACAGTGTAGTTTTGTAGTAGTAATATTTGTAGTCAGTGGAATGTACCAGATGTAGTTTGTATTTGTTCAACTTCTGACAATGTAGGGGGTGGTTTGGAAGACTCCAGGCATGGCATATTTAGGCTCAGTCGGTAGCGCACCAGGCTCATAATCTGTAGTTTCCAGGTTCGAGTCCCAGCTTGGTCAGCATTGAGATTTATCTCTGCAAAAATTTACCACCCTGCCCATGGTCAGTAGGGGACACTGATGGGCTTGGAAAGGCTGCTGTCCGTCGGATGGGATGTTAAGCTGTGGCCCTGCACACGGGGTCACGGCTTAAATCACACTGGATGGCCTTGATTGAAATAACCTTGATTAATCACACTGGATGGCCCTGATGAGAGGCTCCCATCTGTCTCCTAATAGCTGTTCCAGTGGGTCTCCTCCCCCCCTCCGCAAAATTCCCCGCCCTGCCCACGGTCAGTAGGGGACACCGATGGGCTTGGAAAGGCCGCCGTCCATCGGATGGGACGTTAAGCCGTGACCCCGTGTGTGGGAGAGCCATACCCTGTGCACGTTAAAGAACACGCTGGATGGCCTTGACGGGATCTACCATCTGTCTCCCAACAGCTGTTCCAGTGGGTCCCCTCCCCCAACCTTCTCTGAGCCTTCGGGGTCCATGTGACCTGGCCATTTAGCCCATGGTGTGCAAAAAAGTGCCGCTCAGAGGTAAAACAACCCAACTCCTCCCCCCACCTTTTCTGAGCCTTTGGGGTCATTGTGACCTGGCCATTTAGCCCATTGTGTGCAAAAAAGTGCCACTCAGAGGTAAAACAACCCAACCCTACATCCAGAGGCTACCACAGGTTAAATCCTTACAGATGTGTTGACTTCTGATTTATTGTATTTCTATCCGTTCCTAATTCTTGCCAAGTATACAACAGTAGCAGCAAATGATATAAACCACTTGCATTCCACAAGGTATGCCCAGATAAACCGATAGTAGAGATTTGGAGGCTAAATGGGATGATATGGGGGGGGGGGGGGAAGCATCTATCTGATATTACCAGATACTGAAATAGAGGATTTCCATACCATATCTTTTAGCTACCACCCTCTGCCATTAGTTTATCTGTGCGTGGTGGAATGCAGGTGGTTCAGATTGTTGCTGAATGCTGTGTGTTTGTCAGCAAATAGGAATGGAATAGAAATACAATAAATCAGAAGTTAAGACATCTGCAAGGATTTATCCTGCAGCAACATCTGGATGTACATCGTTGAAAGTTGAAGAAGCATGTACTGTAACCTGGTGAACTAATGTAGGCTTGTTCCATTGACTTAAAGTGCTACTATAGAAAACTCATACTGTTAAGGCACTTGAATTGTAATAATTTGCAAGGCCAGTTTGTACGAAGGATGAAAATAAAATATATATTTATGCTTAGCAACCTTGTAGTATTTATAATATTGATCTAAGTAGCATAATTTTACTAAATATGCATTTTATTACTGATATCAAAATACATTGTGAAAGTTTTTTAAACTTTGTTGTAATGTATAAATTTTCTGTGGATTTATTTTTGTTTAATATTATAGATAAACATTTAAAAATCTTTAAAACTTGATATTGAAATTATTATGTTTACTAAAGTAATTTTTTTCTCAGTTTTTGAATAAAGTTTTTCCTGTTTCTTTTTGGTTCAAATAATTTTGTTTTGCTCTATACCTATATCATTAATCCTATAATTTGAATATCAGTTAGCCAAAATGTTGTAAATTGAATCTTTAACATAGTATTCAAAATTGTAGAAGAAATATTGGCATTTAATATGTCATACTTTTCCTTCATTGATTCGAAACATAATTTTGTAATTTTTAAACAGTTTTATTTTCTTTAAAAAAAAATGCAAAGTCTAGGTTTAGGATTCTTTAACTGTTGCATAATTAGGTTGTTTTGGTGTAATGGAAAATAAAGTGCAATTTAGGCAATGTTTGATATTATTAAATTTTTTGTTTAAAGCACTTGAAGTTTTGTATACAAGACTAAAAGGTTATTTTCTCTTGCATGTAACTAAAAGTATGTTATTTTTATTTCATTGATATTGGGAATGTAGGTATTAGTTTCATTATATATATTATGTTTTTCAAATAAAAAATAAATGAATGTATTGTAATATTAATTACTTCATTAACAAACAATGTGATTTTTTATAAGTATTAGAGACAGTGACAATTCTTAGCTTTAATTATATAATGGATAGGAGTATTTATGGAAAAAGATGTTAACCATTTTGTACTTTTGTTTACTGAGAAATGTTCCCAATATTTCAAAGTGAACTATTGAAACATATCAGTGTTCACTCAACTAATATATATATGTACTTGTAGTTGTATAATTCACTTGATGTAGTTTTATTTGTAATTATCAGTGATAAGAAAAGTTGGCAGAAAATTTACACAGTAGAGCTTTGTTATTGAATATTTTTATTGTTATCTAATCTTCTGATTCAAATTACATGTTGTGTGAATATGTGTGCTAATGAAACAAGAACTAAATCATTAGTAGGGATATGGATGGCTCAGCACACCTGGGGCGGGGGTGGCTCAGTCGGTAGCGCACCAAGCTCGTAATCTGTAGATCCCAGGTTCGAGTCCCAGCTGGGTCAGCGTTGAGATTTATCTCCGCAAAATTCCCCGCCTTGCCCACGGTCAGTAGGGGACACCGATGGTGCTTGGAAAGGCCACTGTTCATTGGATGGGATGTTAAGCCGTGGCCCCGTGTGCGGGAGAGGCATACCCTGTGCACGTTAAAGAACACGCTGGATGGCTTTGACGGGAGGCTACCATCTGTCTCCTAACAGCTGTTCCAGTGGGTCCCCTCCCCCAACCTTCTCTGAGCCTTCGGGGTCCTTGTGACCTGGCCATTTAGCCCATGGTGTGCAAAAAAGTGCTGCTCAGAGGTAAAACAACCCAACTCAGCACACCTGATTCGTAATCTGCAGTTCTTAGCTTGGAGTCCCAGCTGGATTAGTGTTGAGATTTATCTCTGCAAAATTCCCACCCTGCCTGCAGTCAGTAAAAGACACTGATGGGCTTGGAAAGGCCACCGTCCATTGGATGGCACATTAAGCCATGGCCCTGTATGTAGGAGAGCCAGACCATGTGTGCATTAAAGAGCATACTGGATGGCCTTGACTGGAGGCTACCATCTGTCTCCCAAAAGCTGTCCATTGGGTTCCCTCCCCCCAACCTTCTCTGAGCCCTCAGGGTAATTGTGACCTGGCCATTTAGCATATTATATGCAAAAGAGAGCCACTCAGAGGTAAAACAACTCATCTAACTAAATCATTAGCAACTGCTTACCTCATTTAATGGTCGGAGAATTAGAAAAAATTGCATCAGAAGAACCGAGGATTTGGAAATATTTTTGTTTTCATTCTTATCAAGCCCTATTTTACTGTCCATGGTTGAGTGATCCCCATGTCTCTCTTGACCACTGCCTCAAAAATATTAATATTGAATAGTGTTAAAAACTCAAGGGTTTGAAATGTTTGCTTCATTTTAAAAAGTATGGTATAAAACAGAATAAATTTTTTTGAATAACAAAAATGCTAGCTGTATAATTGTTTCACACAGTATTTGAATGATTAGGCTATCTCCAATTATATGGATATGAGTGGTTTACTTTTTAATGTGCCATGCTAATAACCTGAGGTTCATAGATTCAAGTCTCAACTGTGTCAGCTTTAAAATTTTCTCGTCTTGGCTACTCCTCCTCTCTAGGGAGCGGGGGTGGCTCAGTCGGTAGCGCGCCATGCTTGTAATCTGTAGTTCCCACGTTCGAGTCCCAGCTGGGTCAGCGTTGAGATTTATCTCTGCAAAATTCCCCGCCCTGCCCATGGTCAGTAGGGGACACTGATGGGCTTGGAAAGGCCGCCGTCTGTCGGATGGGACATTAAGCCGTGGCCCCATGTGTTGGAGAGCCATACCCTGTGCACGTTAAAGAACACGCTGTATGGCCTTGACGGGAGGCTACCATTTGTCTCCCAACAGCTGTTCCAGTGGGTCCTCTCCCCCAACCTTCTCTGAGCCCTCGGGGTCCTTGTGACCTGGCCATTTAGCCCATGGTGTGGAAAAAAGTGCCGCTAATAGGTAAAACAACCCAACGTTAAAGAACACGCTGGATGGCCTTGACGGGAGGCTACCATCTGTCTCCCAACAGCTGTTCCAGTGGGTCCTCTCCCCCAACCTTCTCTGAGCCCTCGGGGTCCATGTGACCTTGTCATTTAGCCCATGGTGTGCAAAATGGTGCCACTCAGAGACAAACCAACCCAACTTGTCTCATTATGTGGAAATTCTTGTGTTGTGAAGTAGCATATTTTATTTTTATTACACATGATGATGATTCACATGATTTGCAATTTCGCTACATAGTCGTATAAAATATCTATCACTGAAAGTATATTTCATGCTTTTCTTTCTCTGAGAAAAATACAAGTAACAAAGTTCTGCTGTGCCTGTGGGTTCATGTTTTTATTTTTGCAAGTAATTCTACAAAAGCCTAGCATTTATATTAACAGAAAATTGTCAAATTGGCTTCCGGGTCACAAATATACAAGTGAAAGAATGTGTCCATAAATGTATTAAATTTAGTATTTAAAAGTGGCAGTACAAATCATAACCAGTTTCAAAGGTGGCATATGATCATTACAAGGTAAAGACACTAAAATTAGGAATATGTAAGTAAATGATAAAAAGAACAACAGTGATTTTAAATAATTTGATCACTCTGTTGGATGGTCAGCTAGGTAATTGCTATTGCCTGTGTTTATGGGCCGAGCCCACATTGATGAAACACGCTATAGCAGTGTCTCGCAAACTGTATGCCGCGAGAGATTTTCAAATTGACACTAGAAATTCCAAAGATTTCATTTTGACTTGACTTGTGTTATCGACGTGCTTTAATAAAAATCTTTCAGATTTTATCAACTGGGATCTTGTAAGTATTTATCAAGCTTTTTCCAAATTTTGGTATTAATTTTTGATTATTTCAAGCCATAGAATGGACAAATATTTAAAACAAACACCGAGTTATGATTAATTATATTTATTATTATATTTATTTTAAATAAAATGCATTTAACGAAACTTAAATTTTCCTCTTTTTACGTAACCATCAAAAATTCTTTTTTAGGTGTGCCGCGGAAAAAAAAATTAGATTCAGTGTGCCGCGGGAAAAAAATTAGATTCAGTGAGCCGCGGAAAAAAAAATTAGATTCAGTGTGCCGCAGAGTAAAAAAGTTTGCGAGACACTGCGCTATAGGAAGGTTTCGGTTGCTTAGCAACAAGCCTTGGCACACAATTTTTCTGACGTAATGTGTTTTGGTCACTATGCACTTTCAGTTTCTTCAATTAATGTTTTTCATCTGTATTTTTATTTGTAGTTTCAGAAATATGTGATAAATAAGCTAGTCTTCTAGTTTATGTATTCTGAATTTGTATTAAATGATTATTTTATTTTTGTGAACTAACGTTATGCAAATGATTAGATTTGCACATTTATGCAGTTGCGAAAACAAGCTTTTTTGATGAAAAACGTTCGTGATTACACTAAATGGCCATCTAAGAAAAGCCAGCAGCTTTAGTTCTGATGGATGTTTATTCTATGTGCTACGTAATATGATTTTCATCCAGTAAAAAATTACTAATACAACATTAATTTAGGCAACAAAATAGGAAAATGTTGTATGTATAAAAAATTTGATAATTCCAATTGTTTTTTACATGCACTTTGAAAAGATAAGTTTTCTTGAAGTATTTAATAATTAATTTTTAAGATAGGATTCTATCAGCAATAATTGGAACCGAGGGCGGGTACGAATTATTGAAAAATTTGGATAATGGGGCAAATTTCTAAAAGTGTATATAATAAATGCACATGTTTTGAAGGGGCGGGGGTGGCTCAGTCGGTAGTGCGCTAGGCTCTTAATCTGTAGTTCCCAGGTTCGAGTCCCAGCTGGGTCAGCGTTGAGATTTATCTCCGCAAAATTCCTTGCGTTGCCCACGGTCAGTAGGGGACACCAATGGGCTTGGAAAGGCCGCTGTCCGTCGGATGGGACGTTAAGCCGTGGCCCCGTGTGTGGGAGAGCCATACCCTCTGCACGTTAAAGAACACGCTGGATGGCCTTGACGGGAGACTACCATCAGCTGTTCCAGTGGGTCCCCTCCCCCAACCTTCTCTGAATCTTCGGGGTCCATGTGACCTGGCCATTTAGCCCATGGTGTGCAAAAAGTGCCGCTCAGAGGTAAAACAACCCAACCCAAACAAAAATGTAGCATTCATTCAGTAGCCAACAAAAGCACATTTAAGTATACATAACATGCATTGTGTTAAAATGTAATTTAATACAAAAACCGAGTAAGTGCTCATATAGGGAAGATTGTGAAATTCAAATGAAAATTTAAATCTTTTCAAATAAAGCATTTAAACGTAGTTTAGCTACTCCTGTCCTTCCCACATTGCTGTTTCCAAGGCATTTTGAAGAAATCTTATGGTCTTCCGTAACCTTTATCATCATCATGTTATGATATTCTTTAGACTCTTCCTTTTTTTTCTCTCTCTTGGGTGGGGGTGGTTCAGTCAGTTGCGCACCAGGCTCGTAATCTGCAGTTCCCAGGTTTGAGTCCCAGCTGGGTCAGCGTTGAGATTTATCTCCGCAAAATTCCCCGCCCTGCCCACGGTCAGTAGGGGACACCGATGAGCTTGGAAAGGCTTCCTTCCGTCGGATGGGACGTTAAGCCGTGGCCCTGTGTGTGAGAGAGCCATACCCTGTGCACGTTAAAGAACACGCTGGATGGCCTTGACAGGAGGCTACCATCTGCCGCACAACAGCTGTTCCAGTGGGTCCCCTCCCCCAACCTTCTCTTAGCCTTCGGGATTCATGTGACCTGGCCATTTAGCCCATGGTGTGCAAAAAAGTGTCGCTCAGAGGTAAAACAACCCAACGTTAAAGAACACGCTGGATGTCCTTGCCGGGAGGCTACCATCTGTCTCCTAACAGCTGTTCCAGTGGGTCCCCTCCCCAACCTTCTCTGAGCCTTCGGGGTCTATGTGACCTGGCCATTTAGCCCATGGTGTGCAAAAAAGTGTCGCTCAGAGGTAAAACAACCCAACGTTAAAGAACACGCTGGATGTCCTTGACGGGAGGCTACCATCTGTCTCCTAACAGCTGTTCCAGTGAGTCCTCTCCCCAAACGTGCCGCTCAGAGGTAAAACAACCCAACCCTTATACCCCCCCCCCTCCTCCTCCATAGATTCCCCAAAGCAATACAGCTAGTCTTTAAAGTGTCATATTTTTTAATATTGCATTTTGGGAAGAACTAGGCATTAATTGTAGCACCAGACGAAAGAATAATAATCATTGCAAACATCTTAGCTTATTTCGTAACTGCATCTATCATTTCTGCTGTCTGTCTCCTATAGCCACTTTTTTTTTAAAAAAAACTTTGCGATACCATGACACCCGCCTGATGAATCCAGTAAAACTTTTTCCATTGAAAGAACCAACTGTGATAGTAAATAACATATTTTGGATAAAAATAGAAATATTACGTTGACTCGTAATAATTGTCCAATCATATTGAGCATTTAAATCAGGTGTTAAGTCGTAGACTGGTGATGTTTTAATATCATGACATTTTTAGTTAGCTTGAAGTAGAGCTAAAAAATTGACCTTTATTATTTACTGTATTATGTTCATAAAGTATTTCTTGTGAATGGAGTCATTACTTTTTCATTTGTTTTGAAAGCTGTGAAGACTGTTTTTTGTATATATGATTTTTTTTTACGGAGTATCGAACATTTGTAGTATTAATATTTAACCGAGCTTTGTAACAATATAGACTTTACCAGAGAGGTGTACATATTCTTGTGCAGAGTCTGTTAGGATTTCTGTTACATGGCAACCTCTTGTATTTGTATTATTTGGAATCACAGATTGAAAATAAGAATCCTAAGATGGCTTTGCATTGTATGCCATCGTGTAAAAATGTTTGTGACGATTAAACTTTAAAGAAAAAAGTTTTGTGTATGTAAGTTTTGTTTTAAATTTTTTCCTGTATTTTTAAATTTTTTTAACATATTGTTGTAACATCAAGGAAAGCTGGTTTATACAGGGTGATTCAAAACTCTTGGGCCAAACTATAAGGGGTGATAGAACACACCTAAACAAGCACTTTTCGTCATACAATGCATGGTCGGTGGGGGGGGGGGGGGGGTTGGCTCAGTCGGTAGCGCGCCAGGCTCGTAATCTGTAGTTCCCAGGTTCGAGTCCCAGCTGGGTCAGCGTTCAGATTTATCTCCGCAAAATTCCCCGCCCTGCCCACAGTCAGTAGGGGACACCGATGGGCTTGGAAAGGCCGCCGTCCGTCGGATGGGACATTAAGCCGTGGCTCCGTGTGCGGGAGAGCCATACCCTGTGCACGTTAAAGAACACGCTGGATGGCCTTGACGGGAGGCTACCATCTGTCTCCCAACAGCTGTTCCAGTGGGTCCCCTCCCCCAACCTTCTCTGAGCCTTCGGGGTCCATGTGACCTGGCCATTTAGCCCATGGTGTGCAAAAAAGTGCCGCTCAGAGGTAAAACAACCCAAAATGCATGGTCGGAACTCAAGCTGTGAAGCGCTAGAGGGCGCTTTACAGTGAACACTTATAAGCTCTGGTTTTCGCACTCGTCATTTCTACCGTGGATTGCAGAACGAATGGATTGTTTCACGGATCAGGAGAAGGCGGACATGCATTTCAAGTACGGAGCAGTGGATGGGAATGCGAGGGAAGCCCAAAGACAACCAGGAGCGCTTTCCGACCAGACGCATGCCTGATCGTAAAACCTTTCAGCGATTGCACTGGTATCTGTGCGAAATGGGCTCCTTTGTCAGTGGTTTGCAGGATAGAATATATAATAATAGATAGCAATCCACGGTAGAAATGACGACGAGTGCGAAAACCAGCGCTTGCAAGTGTTCACTGGAAAGCGCCCTCTAGCGCTTCACCGCTTGAGTTCCGACCATGCATTGCATGACGAAAAGTGCTTGTTTAGGTGTGTTCTATCACCCCTTAAAAGTTTGGCTCAAGAGTTTTGAATCGCGCTGTATACTGGATGTTGAGGCAATTTCTTTCCCCATTGATACGTTCTCAATCGAAATTAGTTAATCTTTGAATTTGAGAGATAATTTTGAATGAATAATTCCACTTTTAGTCATTTTTTTATAAAATGTTTTGGACTTAGAAACTCAATTTCATGCGTCTTCGCTACTGCTTCCTAGAAGAGCGTTTTTTGAATTTAAATTTTTAATCGGCAAAGTTATACAATAAAATGGTAAAATTTCTAAAGAAAATAATGCAGCGAGATATAGGACCGTTTGAATTCCATTTATTTTACATCTGGTTTACACATCAAGAATCTCTGACAACAGCATATACAGGGTGTCCCTGAATTCATTGTCCAAACGTGAGGAGATGATAGTACACACAACCCACCAATATTCGTCATAGAATATGCGGCCGCAAACGCAGTCCGGTGCCGGTAGGGGGCACATTTCAGCATGGACGTGCGTCAGCATCTTTATACCACATTTGGGAGTGGGGCGGGGGTGGCTCAGTCGGTAGCGCGCCAGGCTCGTAATTTGTAGTTCCCAGGTTCGAGTCACAGCTGGGTCAGCGTTGAGATTTATCTCCGCAAAATTCCCCGCCCTTCCCACGGTCAGTAGGGGACACCGATGGGTTTGGAAAGGCCGCCGTCCGTCGGATGGGACGTTAAGCCGTGGCCCCGTGTGCGGGAGAGCCATTACTTGTACATGTTAAAGAATACGCTGGATGGCCTTGATGGGAGGCTACTATTTGCCTCCCAACAGGTGTTCCAGTGGGTCCCCTCCCTCAACCTTCTCTGAGCCTTCGGGGTCCATGTGACCTGGCCATTTAGCCCATGGTGTGCAAAACAAAGTGCCGCTGAGAGGTAAAACAACCCTACCCACTACTCCGCCATTTTGCCGCCTGTATCAACGTTGGTGGGCGGATGTTTGAGCATTTATTGTAATGATCTCCAATAAACACTGTGGAAACCTCTGTCTGCCCTTCATTTCCGACTCCTCACTGCGTTTGCGGCCGCATGTGTAATGACGAATATTGGTGGGTTCGATGTGTACTACCATCCCCTCACGTTTGGGCCATGAATTCAGGGACACTCTGAATATACAAATTCTTCTAGATTCCTACAAGAAGCATATTTCGTTGACACTTATAAAGTTTTTGATGATACATTTATGCAATTAGAGTTGTGTGAAATTATTAGAAAAGTATGTTATCCTGGTGGAGATCAGATCAGAAATTCTAAGATATCCATTTATAGGAAAATTAAGATCAAAAACAAATGCAGTTCTTGATTTTCAACAACATTCGTTAAATATTAAAATAGTTAAAAAAAATTATGCAAAATTTAAAGAATCAACACAAATAATTCTTCCTCGTAGCATTGTGAAATCAGATTATACAGGGTGATTCAAAACTCTTGGGCCAAACTTTAAGGTATGATAAAACACACCTAAAAAAGTACTTTTCGTCATACAGTGCATGGAAGGAACTCGAGCTGTGAAGCGCTAGAGGTCGCTTTCCAGTGAACACTTATAAGCGCTGGTTTTCGCACTCGTCATTTCTACCGTGGATTGCAGAACGGATGGATTGTTTCACGAATTAGGAGAAGGCGGACATGCATTTCACATGCGGGGTGGGATTGGCTCAGTCGGTAGCGCGCCAGGCTCGTAATCTGTAGTTCCCAGGTTCGAGTCCCAGCTGGGTCAGCGTTGAGATTTATCTCCGCAAAATTCCCCGCCCTGCCCACGGTCAGTAGGGGACACCGATGGGCTTGAAAAGACCACCGTCCGTCGGATGGGACGTTAAGCCGTGGCCCCGTGTGCGGGAGAGCCATACCCTGTGCACGTTGAAGAACACGCTGGATGGCCTTGACGGGAGGCTACCATCTGTCTCCCAACAGCTGTTCCAGTGGGTCCCTTCCCCCCAACCTCTGAGCCTTCGGGGTCCATGTGACCTGGCCATTTAGCCCATTATGTGCAAAAAAAGTGCCGCTCAGAGGTAAAACAACCCAACGTTAAAGAACACGCTGGATGGCCTTGACGGGAGGCTACCATCTGTCTCCCAACAGTTGTTCCAGTGGGTCCCCTCCCCCAACCTTCTCTGGGCCTTCGGGGTCCATGAGACCTGGCCATTTAGCCCATGGTGTGCAAAAAAGTGCCGCTCAGAGGTAAAACAACCCAAACAGCACATACGGAGCTGCGGACGGGAATGCGAGGGAAGCCTAAAAACTACCGAAAGCGCTTATAAGTGTTCACTGGAAAACGCCCTGTAGCGCTTCACCGCTTGATTCTGATCATGCATTGTATGACGAAAAGTGCTTGTTCAGGTGTGTTCTATCACCCCTTAAAGTTTGGTCCAAGAGTTTTGAATCACCTTGTATGCAAATATTCGTATTTTGATCTCCACCTAACAGAAACCTAATTTCCCAGTGATTTGTTAGGTCTTCCTGTCATAAAATAAGAATGTTGATCGATGAAACGTTGGAGTGGTTCATTTCTCCATAGATTTAGCTATATACATGCCATTCTCTTCAATCATTACAACCTTTTCACCATCATCGTCAATCAGAAGTGATCCAAATGATGCAGATGATCATCCAAAAGCCTCGAGGGATGCTTTCGAACGTAATGTAGATGGCAATGAAGGGCGGAGATTCTTCTTGGCACGTTTTCTTCTAATTTGGACATCACGTTGCCAGCTGGATGATAGTTAACTACGACGAAGACTTTGTTAGTGGAGCTGATGGAATGACCCACGCCGATTTCTGTACTCGATTTCCATATCAGCTGAGTGAAGTGGCCTTGGGAATAGAAATAATATTTTATATATATAGTAATCAGAAATACTAAAGAATAGTTTCTTTTTTGCAACGAATTCTATCATCTGTAGGGGCGGGGGTGGCTCAATCGGTAGCGCGCCAGGCTCGTAATCTGTAGTTCCCAGGTTAGAGTTCCAGCTGGGTCAGCGTTGAGATTTATCTCCGCAAAATTCCTCGCAATGCCTATGGTCAGTAGGGGACACCGATGGGCTTGGAAAGTCCGTCGGATGGGAGGTTAAGCCGTGGCTCCGTGTACAGGAGAGCCATTTCCAGTGCACGTTAAAGAACACGCTGGATGGCCTTGACGGGAGGTTACCATCTGTCTCCCAACAGCTGTTCCAGTGGGTCCCCTCCCCCAACTTCTCTGAGCCTTCGGGGTCCATGTGACCTGGCCATTTAGCCCATGGTGTGCAATAAAGTGCCGCTCAGAGGTAAAACAACCCCACCCAAAGCCCCCCTCCACCCCTGAAACTCTAAATTTGTAGCAAATGGCATTCCTCAGTGATTTGGAATAATTGCTAATGCTTTGTCTAAGGATAGACTCACCTTGTTAACAGCTAATGCTAAGTCTATGGAGATTTCGAGAAATTCAAACAAGCCCACCCCAATTTTGGTTGATCCTAGTGGGTTGGCACGTAGGCTATATTTTCCCCTTGGGTGCAGGAAACGTTCATGCAAAGTTTGATCAATCCTTTAGAACGGAACAATTCAAACGAGAAAGAAATTTGTTAATTTTTTTAGATTCATAGTTATCACCAATTCTACAAAAAAATTTCAATGTTGCCAGGTACCCTGGTTGTCTTTCAACTCCCATCTCACAAAGAATAACCACTTGGCACACATCACCGATGGGCTTGGAAAGGCCGCCGTCCGTCGGATGGGATGTTTAGCTGTGATCCCGTGTATGGGAGAGATATACCCTGTGCACGTTAAAAGAACACGCTGGATGGTCTTGACGGGAGGTTACCATCTGTCTCCCAACAGCTGTTCCAGTGGGTCCTACCATGGTGTGCAAAAAATTGCCGCTCAGAGGTAAAACAACCCAACCCAAATCCAATGGGTCCCCTCCCTCAACCTTCTCTGAGCCTTCGGGGTTTTGGTGACCTGGCCATTTAGCCCATGGGTGCAAAAAAGTGCCGCTCAGAGGTATAACAACCCAACCCAAATCCAGTGGGTCCCCTCCCCCAACCTTCTCTGAGCCTTCGGGGTCCTTGTGACCTGGCCATTTAGCCCATGGTGTGCAAAAAAGTGCCGCTCAGAGGTAAAACAACCCAAACAACAACCCAACTAATCGTCTATATACATTAGATTGTCTTTGAATTGTGTAGCACTGGGGTTTTTGTATCTCTTTTATAATATGAATTACCTGTTTTGAAAATGATTTCTCTTCTCATGAGGTCTTTATCAAAAGGATAAAATTTGGACTCTGAGTACCAGGAATCCACGGGATGGCTGCCTGAAAAATAGAAAGGTAAAATATAAATTTTAGGACACCACGTGATGCACCAACAAATATCATAGAGCAAACGAAAATTAGCCGAGCCCAAACTTTTTCGTTCTGCCAACCCCCACCTAGAAGGCCGTACGACTGAGTTATGACGTAGCAGCACTAGACCAGAGAACGTAAAAGGAAAAGAATCTCAGCTCTGACAAAGCGTAAGTGGCGACCTCAAGTGGTGTTTCGAATCGTATCGTGCATTTGTTTAAGCTGGGAAGCAAACAATAAGGGGCAAATCAATTATGCATCAAAAAATTTATATTTTAGAAAAGGAAAAAAAGTAACTGCACTTTGTATTTGAAAAAAATAATGTCATGATTTTAATAAAGGTTTATTTTCTCCATTGGAATTATTTTTCGTTGAACCAACAATTATTAATTGAACGGAAAGAGAAGATTTGAAATTAGCCTGAAGTTAATTTATAGAATAAATTATTACAATTAGAAGCTTTCTTGGTTGCATAGAAACAGGGAACAGAATTGATATTAATATACCCTGCAAGGATATCAATGGGAAATTATTACATAGGAAAAGCGAAGAGAATGGAAGTTGACAGTAACATGTAATTACAAAAGCGTTCGTCCCCTGTAATGTTCGTTTCACCTCTACGCCAAATGCACGATACTCGATTTTACATTAATGTCTATGGAAGCTTAACTTCTTCTCCCTCTACATTCTTTGACTAGACCAAAAGAACCCCCACCACCCCCGTCTCCCCTACATAATCCTTATATATCTATTTCTGCTATTTCTACCGGTAGGTTTTAAAAATTGATCTATATGTTACCGCTAAAGTGCAGAAATCAGTTATTCTACAGATTATCTAGGTATTCTGCAGATTAACTAGGGTGATCCGTTAACGTGCGGAAAATTGTTTCATTTCTCAAATTACCTAGGTAATCTGCAAATTACCTGGATAATCTGCACATTACCTACTAAATAAATAAAAAATAAAAATAAATACCCCCTCAAGCAGCTGCTTGCCACAGAGGTCTGACAAGAAGCCTGTCAGTTTATATGCCATAGTAGAAGGTCTGTGAGGATGGCAGGACCTCAGCAGAAAAACAACACACATATCCATGCCTTTTCCGGGCCTCGAATCCAGGTCCCTTAGATTAGAAGCCAAGCGCGCTAACCACTCGGCCACGGGACGGCCGTCTATCTCTCCTACCTACTAGGCACTCGTTAAAGTGAAAATAAGATCTTTGCTGGAACAACAGGAACGTTTCTGTAGGCTTAAATTAACATAATGTTATTTATCTAGTGTCCGAGAGTAGAGTTGAAACCAGGGTCATCCCTCTGTCAACATGAATCAATCGTCCGAATTATAAAAAATAAATAAATATCCCCTCAAGCAGCTGCTTGCCACAGAGGTCTGACAGGAGCCTGTCAGACCTCTGTGGCAAGCAGCTGCTTTAGGGGGTATTTATTTATTTATAATTATAAAAAACGCCCCCAAAATGAGCAGGTCAAGTGAGAACGAACCATTTTAGTGATTCGTTATCAAGAATGAATCACTTACCGATTCGTTCTCGCTTGGCCTCCGCTCATCCGGGGCGTTTTTTATAATGCGGACGAGTGAATCACGTGACACGAAGATTCATATTCAAGAGATTCACCACTATGAGAGAAACAAACTTTTCAACTTTAACGATACGGAAGCCGTTAATGTGCACATTACCTAGGTAAAATGCGGAAAACTCTTGATTCCGCACGTTAACGGAGCAAATCAGTTAATCTGCAGATTAGCTAGGTAATGTGCACATTAACGGCTTTCGAGCTTTAGCGGTAACATATATACTAATTTATATTTATAAATAGAGGTTTTTCAGAAAAAAATATTCGAATATATAAGCGTTATCATAATGCTAATAAATACTAATAATTTTTTTCTTAAATAACATATGTAAATATATTTTAGTATAAAGATTAATTTTAAAACCTACCAGTAGAAATAATAGAAATAAATATAGTAGTAATTTCTATATTGTTTAGATCCACTAATGCTGAGTCATAACTCAGTGGAATGGCCATCTCTCTTAGGAGATATTGGTTCTACATAGTACAGTCGCTCAAAAAAATATCCGAACGCTATGGTTGATTACAAAATTCAGAAAAAATATCTGGCAACGGTCTTTTTTAGAAATTAGTGATCTGGCAACCTTCATGTACGTACTGTCGTTCAAAAAAGTATCCGAATACTGGTTGATTACAAAATTCAGAAAAAAATATCTGGCAATGATTTTTTTTAGAAATTAGTGATCTGGCAACCTTCGTGTCACGTGACACGAAGGTTGCCAGATCACTAATTTCTAAAAAAATCGTTGCCAGATATTTTTTCTGAATTTTGTAATCAACCGTAGCGTTCGGATACTTTTTTGAGCGACTGTACTTACACGTTGTAGAATATTAAATGAAAAAAGATATTTTAAGACTAATTTGTGCAGAAAATACCAGTCATTGATGTTCCTGCTACGTTCAGTAGTTGATGCATTTTTTAATTCGTTTCTAAAGGTATGATCATCTTTAGGAAGTTTTACAGTCGCTCAAAAAAGTATCCGAACGCTATGGTTGATTATAGAATTAAAAAAAAAATATATGACAACGATTATTTTAGAAATTAGTTATCTGGCAACCTTCGTGTACAGCACACGAAGGTTACTAGATCACTAATTTCTAAAAAAATCGTTGCGAGATATATTTTTCTGAATTCTGTAGTCAATCATAGCGTTCGGATACTTTTTTGAGCGACTGTAATCTGCTATCGTGGCTATTTTTAAAACGTTTAAGTAATACTGACCTAACAAAATATCTTTGATGCTTTAATTTTTAACTGAATTTAATTCTGTCAAATGGAATCAGTGTATATTTTAAAATAAATAAATAAACACCCTCTCAAGCAGCTGCTTGCCACAGAGGACTGACAGGAGCCTGTCAGATTTCACAGCAGAAGATCTGTGAGGATGGCAGGACTACAGTCGCTCAAAAAAATATCCAAACGTTATGGTTGATTATAGAATTCAGAAAAAAATATCTAGCAAAGATTTTTTTAGAAATTAGTGATTTGGCAACCTATGTGTACAGTCGTTCAAAAAAATATCCGAACACTATGGTTGATTACAGAATTCAGTAAAAAAAATTATCTGGCAGCGATTTATTTTAGAAATTAGTGATCTGGCAACCTCCGTGTACAGTCGCTCAAAAAAATATCCGAACTCTATGGTTGATTACAGAATTCAGAAAAAATATCTGGCAACGATTTTTTTAGAAATTAGTGATCTGAATCGTGTACCTAAACGAAGGTTGCCTGATCACTGATTTCTAAAAAATATCGTTGCCAGATATTTTTTCTGAATTCTGTGATCAACCATAATGTCGGATATCTTTTTTGAGCTACTGTACACGAGGGTTGCCAGATCACTAATTACTAAAAAAAGTTGTCAGATATTTTTTCTGAATTCTGTAATCAACCATAGTGTTCGGATACTTTTTTGAGCGACTGTACACGAAGGTTGCCAGATCACTAATTTGTAAAAAAAATCGCTGACAGATATTTTTTCTGAATTCTGTAATCAACCATAGTGTTCGGATATTTATTTGAGTGACTGTACACGAAGGTTACCAGATTACTAATTTCTAAAAAAAAAATCTTTGACAGATATTTTTCTGAATTCTGTAATTAACCATAGCGTTCGGATACTTTTTTGAGCGACTGTACCTTCTGTTTCTTAAAAATGACAAAAGTCTCTTGTTAATATCCCGATAAACATTTGTAAAATCTCCTTTTAAGTATTCGAGTAAGTAAGGATTATTTCGAAAAGATATTCCTTGAAGTAAGGGGCTGGGTGGCTCAGTCGGTAGGCGCCAGGCTCGTAATCTGTAGTTTCCAGGTTCGAGTCCTAGCTAGATCAGCGTTGAGACTTATCTCCACAAAAAACTCCCTGCCTTGATCACGGTCAGTAGGGGACACCGATGGACTTGGAAAGGCCGCCGTCCGTCGGATGGGACGTTAAGCGTGACCCCGTGTGCGGGAGAACCATACCCTGTGCACATTAAAGAACACGCTGGATGGCCTTGACGGGAGGTTACCATCTGTCTCCCAACAGCTGTTCCAGTGGGTCTCCTCCCCCAACCTTCTCTGAGTCTTCGGGGTCCTTGTAACCTGGCCATTTAGCCCATGGTGTGCAAAAAAGTGCCGCTCAGAGGTAAAACAACCCAACGTTAAAGAAAATGCTGAATGGCCTTGACGGGAGGCTACCATCTGTCTCCCAACAGCTGTTCCAGTGGGTTCCCTCCCCCAACCTTCTCTGAGCCTTCGAGAGTCCTTGTGACCTGGCCATTTAGCCCATGGTGTGCAAAAAAGTGCCGCTCAGAGGTAAAACAACCCAACGTTAAAGAAAATGCTGAGTGGCCTTGACGGGAGGCTACCATCTGTCTCTCAACAGCTGTTCCAGTGGGTCCCCTCCACCAACCTTCTCTGAGCCTTTGGGGTTCATGTGACCTGGCCATTTAGCCCATGGTGTGCAAAAAAGTGCCGCTCAGAGGTAAAACAACCCAACGTTAAAGAACACGCTGGATGGCCTTGACGGGAGGCTACCATCTGTCTCCCAACAGCTGTTCCAATGGGTCCCCTCCCCCAACCTTCTCTGACCTTTCGGGGTCCTTGTGACCTGGCCATTTAGCCTATGGTGTGCAAAAAAGGGCTTCTCTGAGGTAAAACAACCCAACCCTTCAGGTAATCCCCCCAGGCGAGAAAAAAATCAGGAGATTTTAGAGGCCATTGGGTTTTTGAAAGGAGTTCCATCTTCAGGCACTGATGACGATCTCAGCTATTGTCACACGTAATGATGTGTGGTGTGTTGTGTCATCTTCCTGCAGATGACCTTCACGACACTCTATGAATTATATGGTTATTTTCATATTTTGTGTCATCCATAGTTTTCGGAGAAAGTAATATTTAATACCAATTGCCTAACGATAGGAAGAAAATGAAAAGGGCGAATATCTTGATCAATAAAAATCGATAAAATTTTTAAACAATAATGTACGGTCTGGTTGGACCTCCGTAGCCCATGGCTGCTTGAGGATGATGATGATGATCTTACTTTCTACCCGTACAGTCGCTCAAAAAAGTATCCGAACACTATGGTTGATTACAGAATTCAGAAAAAATATCTGGCAACGATTTTTTTAGAAATTAGTCATCTGGCATCCTTCGTGTCACGTGATTACAGAATTCAGGAAAAATATCTGGAGCGTATACAGCAACTACACGCTCCAGTTACCGTTCACAGCAAACTGGAGCGTGTGCAGTTAACTGCACACGCTCCAGTTTGCTGTGAACGGTAACTGCACACGCTGAATATTTCCGTGACTGAGCCCACACGATCTAGTATCAAAATAATATGACCAACTACAGTCGCTCAAAAAAGTATCCGAACACTATGGTTGATTACAGAATTTAGAAAAAATATCTGGCAACGATTTTTTTTAGAAATTAGTGATCTGGCAACCTTCGTGTCACGTGATTACAGAATTCAGGAAAAATATCTGGAGCGTGTACAGCAACTGTACACGCTCCAGTTACCGTTCACAGCAAACTGGAGTGTGTGCAGTTACTGCACACGCTACAGTTTGCTGTGAACGGTAATTGCACACGCTCAATATTTCCGTGAGTGAGCCCACACGATCCAGGTCTTTGTGAGCTCACACGATCCAATGTGCTGTGAACATTAACCGCAACCGCTCCATATTCATTGCATTATATATTCATACGCATTATATATATTTAAAAAAGTATCCGAACAATATGGTTGATTACAGAATTCAGAAAAAATATCTGGCAACGATTTTTTTAGAAATTAGTGATCTGGCAACCGTGTCACGTGACACGAATTTTATTGCATATTAACTTAGATATTTCATTTTAACGTTATAGTTACCGCTTTTTTTTAATTTGGGTTTGTTTTACTGTTTTCGTTTAAAATTTTTTTGATCACTTAGCTTCAATTTATTATTAATATTGGGATACTTTATTATAATACTGGGCTGGAAAATGAAAAATCCTCGTTTTAAAGTCAATGGAAAGTGAAATTCGAAGATTCGCAATTTCTACAATAAAGTTTTTTTTAATAGGAAAAGAAAAAACTAGGTGAGCTTAATTAATTTACAATACTATTTTTTGGGTATCGATAGAGCTATGGAAGCTCGAATACTAACATCAGCACAATCAGGCCTAAAAAACTGAACATATTATTTCAATAAATACTACTTGTTTTTTTAAAGCTTTAATAACTTCTGAGGTGAAATCTTCTGATTTACATTTCTGTTATTCAACATTCAAGGGTTGGGTTGTTTTACCTCTGAGCGGCACTTTTTTGCACACCATGGGTTAAATGGCCAGGTCACATGGACCCCGAAGGCTCAGAGAAGGTTGGGGGAGGGGACCCACTGGAACAGCTGTTGGGAGACAGATGGTAGCCTCCCGTCAAGGCCATCCAGCGTGTTCTTTAACGTTGGGTTGTTTTACCTCTGAGCGGCACTTTTTTGCCCACCATGGGTCTAAATGGCCAGGTCACGAGGAACCCGAAGGCACAGAGAAGGTTGGGGGAGGGGACCCACTGGAACAGCTGTTGGGAGACAGATGGTAGCCTCCCGTCAAGGCCATCCAGCGTGTTCTTTAACGTTGGGTTGTTTTACCTCTGAGCGGCACTTTTTTGCCCACCATGGTCTAAATGGCCAAGTCACAAGGACCCCGAAGGCTCAGAGAAGATTGGGGGAGGGGACCCACTGGAACAGCTGTTGGGAGACAGATGGTAGCCACCCGTCAAGGCCATTCAGCGTGCTCTTTAACGTGCACAGGGTATGACTCTCCCATACACGGTGACAAGGCTTAGCATCCCATCCAACGGACGGCGGCCTTTCCAAGCCCGTTGGTATCCACTGCTGACTGTGGGCAGGGCGGGGAGTTTTGCGGAGATAAATCTCAACGCTGACCCAGCTGGGATTCGAACCTGGGAACTACAAATTATGAGCCTGGCGCGTTACCGACTGAGCCACCCCTGACCCAAATAACATTCATACTTATCATCATCATCATCATCCTCAAGCAGCCATGGGCTATGGAGGTTCAACCAGACCGTGCAATTTAGTTCTCCAAGCAAGTCTGTCCTGAGCTACATCTGCTGCATCTGGCCACTGCACACTAATTTCTAATAAGGTCAGCGGATATTGTTGGAAATCGAAATTTAGACAGTTTAATTCACATCTTATATTCATCTTCAGTCATATAGTTATATAAAAATTTATTTTTATGAAAAAAAAAGATGGTGTCATTTTTCTGTATTCCAAATATTTAATTTTACTAACATAATCAGAATATTCCACTTTGTAATAACTTAAGACCATAATTACTTTAAAATACACATCAAATAATTAAAATTAAAATCCAGTTAAATTCTCACCTGTAATATCTGGCAAACTGTGATCCGTATAATACGAAATAAAAAGATTTTCTCCGAATTGTTTGTAAGGTCTGTGATAAAGGTGATCCTTTTCAGCCAAGTGATTCGCCCATTCTTGGGAATATTCGCACAGCTAAACAAAGGAATGGAAGAAATTAAATTCCGGTATATATATATACTTTCAATTTTCTTTATATTATTCATCAGTGCTGTAGCCAGGATTAGCTGGATGTTTTCGAAGAGGGGGGTTTTACTTCAATGTTTTAAAGGGCTAAAATTAAAAAATTCTTGTTCATATGCAGCTACAACGGCGTCATATCAATGGAATCTAACTTCGAAGCACTCTAACTTTTAGAACAGTGGTTCCCAACCTTTTATGCTTCACGTACCCCCTGGAAATGTGTATGTAACTGGCGTACCCCTTGTATAGATAGATAAAACTATAGTTATAATATAACAATGGGAATAAAATAAAACATATATATCAGTGGTTCCCAACCTTTTATGCTTTACGAACCCCCTCGAAATGTCTATGTAACTGGCGTACCCCTTGTATAGATAGATAAAACTATAGTTATAATATAACAATGGGAATAAAATAAAACATATATATCAGTGGTTCTCAACCTTTTATGCTTTACGTAACCCCTCGAAATGTCTATGTAACTGGCGTACCCCTTGTATAGATAGATAAAACTATAGTTATAATATAACAATGGGAATAAAATAAAACATATATATCAGTGGTTCCCAACCTTTTATGCTTTACGAACCCCCTCGAAATGTCTATGTAACTGGCGTACCCCTTGTATAGATAGATAAAACTATATTTATAATATAACAATGGGAATAAAATAAAACATATATATCAGTGGTTCTCAACCTTTTATGCTTCACGAACCCCCTGGAAATGTGTATGTAACTTGTGTACCCCTTGTATAGATAGATAAAACTATAGTTATAGTTTAAAAATGGGAATAAAATAAAACGTATATATCAGTGGTTCTCAACCTTTTATGCTTCACGTAAGTAGTGTAGTCCCATTATACGTATCCCCCTTTGCACAGTGCTTCCCCCCCCTATGACGTCACAGGCCACACCCACTTCCGGTCACGCCCCTATGACGTCACAGGCCACACCCACTTCCGGTCACGCCCGTGTGACGTCACAGGCCACACCCACTTCCGGTCATGCCCCTATGACGTAACATGACGTAGTCATTACATAATCATTACGTAACAGGCCACGCCCCTTTATTAATAATTCCTCCCCCTTTCACCCCCCTTCCCCCCTCAGTGGCGCCATCTGTTGACAGTTAGAAGTACTATTTTCCCAAAAACCCTTTATTTTCACTCTAATTTCTCGTTTTTGGACCCCCCGCTCGACCTACCTATATTTTAAGCTCTCCCCCTTATTAAAAACCCTCCTGGGGCCATCTGTTGACAGTGAGACGTACTATTTTCCCAAAAACCCCTTTATTTTAAGTCTAATTTCTCGTTTTTGGACCCCACGGTCGACCTACATATATTTTAAGCCCTCCCCCTTATTAAAAAACCCTCCTGGCGCCATCTGTTGACAGGGAGAAGTACTATTTTCCCAAAAACCCCTTTATTTTAAGTCTAATTTCTCGTTTTCGGACCCCACGGTCGACCTACCTATATTTTAAGCCCTCCCCCTTATGAAAAACCCTCTGGTTGACCATTTTAAGACCCCACTCCTTCACTCGGCTGATGCAAGTCTCAGAATAATTGCATGGAACGATTGACTGGTCTTAGAATAATTGTACAGAAAGGAATGATACAAAATTCCTTAGTAATTAAACACTCATCAAAATTCCCACATTAAAAATCATCCTACAGTTGAAACTCATTTTACTCTTACTGTTTCCATAGAAAATACCATAGGGTGAAATTAATAATGGTTTAAATTATTCGTAGGGATGACATGTTAAATCTGCTTTTAGAACACACGTCTGCAGTGGAAAAATTTTCAAACTCCGTTAATCAACTCCCTAGTAATTAAGCACTGGTTAAAATATTCCTCACCTTTATTAAAATCATTCCACGGTCGAAATAAAAATCAGTTTTCTGTAGAGGCGTTTCACCGGAAAAAAAAAAAAATTCTTCCCTCGCTGGGTGGATTCCACAGGACTATGCCGTGTACTTGTTGTGGCTTAGATGCGTGTCGAACAGGTCAGACATTAACCTAGCAGTCTTTATAACTATCTTTTTCTATGTATTTCTTACACCAAAACCCGATAGTCCTTTGACATTAATATATGTATTTTAAGTCCGTTTCAGTAACATTTATTTCTTTTAACTCCACGACTGTCGCTTACTAGATCTATCCACAGTAACTGTTTTTTAAAGGACTGTCCCGCAGAAAATGCCGATGGGTAAAAAATCTGATTTTATTCGTCGTGATGAAAAATATTGAGGAGTGATAGGATCGACCTAATAGGCTCCGTGTTCGGATCCTCACCCCGGACAGCGTTACACTGACGGATGGTTAAGTCCTACGAAAATAAAAAATTCTAAACGGGGGATCAAATTGACGAATGAATCTGTGCTGCTCCAAGCATTAGGTGCACTGTCTTACATCGTGAAAACTCACTGGCACTCTTTATCGTGGATTTCGGACTCGATATTTTCCCCAAGTCCGGAGACGGTTCTCTGCACAACCCTTTATGATAGGTTTCAACGCACCCCATGTAGACTTTTGAAATGACACGTCCTAAACCTTCAAGAGTTGTGCGTATTAGTCTCCATCGGGTTGGTGCCGTCAGATATCTGTGTTTCCACGTAGTAACGCAACACCGAAGAAAAAACGTCTCTCCCATCGTTTGCGTGCGAGCGTATGTCTCATCACGCTGATGAAATCGGGTAAAAAATAACTTTTTTGTACGAGGTAGAATGTTATAGAAAGTAAGAATGCTAAAAAACTTTCATCATGAATGCATATTAATGGAGTAGGGGAACATTAGTTTAAAACTTCGACTATAAAAATAATACATTGCTTCACGCACCTCCACTAATCCACTGAAATTATATTTGCAACGGGACTGATAGCCAAAATTTAGCAAACGAAACCGCTTAACTGACATATATGCTCTGATCGCGCCTACTGCTTACAAGAGAGACGACCTTCTAACCCGTTTCGATATCTTGTACACTCACTCCCATGTGATCTGACAAGACACAACAAGCGTGTGGTATGCAAAGGTCACGGGGACCAACGTGGAATGCGGCGTCTTTGAGAAGAGTGGCGGGTCCGTCCGAAAACGTAATGGGAAAGTTAAATAATTACTGTTTCCTCTCGAAATACAGAAGGAATTCTTCTGCTGATAGACGCACTTAAAAATAGGAATTTATGAAATTCAAAGGGAGATTGTTGTTTTTACATATTATCGGGATTACAATTAATACCGATTCCCTGCCCTTTAGGTTATGAAATATAACTGGAACCTTATTAGATCACTTAAAATTGAGTTGACACACCTTATGACCGACTCCTCGGAGAAGTGCTAAATCTATGTGGCGGAATACTAAAAATAGAATTCATACGTTTCCGTAAAAAACTTTAGTTCCAATATGAGTTAAAAGGTTATGGTTCGACTCAGGAAAAATAGGATTCGACCTCGGACATTAGAAAAGATGTGCGCCGTATAATTCCGTGGAAAAATACGAAAATCTTTAGCAATATCTCAGGCGTCCTTTGTTAGGCGATAGTATTAACATCCTTATACGTTCTCACTTCAAGCTTGCTTTCTTTATCATAACCCTCGATGCTTGCGAAAATTATCAAAGATGAATAGAGGTCTGAATGTACAATCTTCGGAGTTCATTTTACTGTAGATGTCTAATTCTGGCAGGATCCCTCTCCACTTTTAAAATTTAGATCTTACGCCAAAACCCGATAGTCCTTTCATATACGTATTTTTATAACCCACGTATTTTAAGTCCGTTTTAATCAATACTCATTTCTTTCAACTCACTCCCTCGTGACTATTACTAGAAGAAGGGCTACCTCACAGTAGCAGCAAATAAAAAATCTGATTTTATTCGTCGTGATGAAAAATATTGAAGGTAATAGGGTCGACCTAAAAGATCCGTGTTCGGATCCTCACCCCGGATGGCTTTTAACAAAAGTCCTACGAAATAAAAAAAAAAAACTCCCCCGTTACGGGACGTTGTTTAAAAAAAAACTTATTATGGCTGTGTCCTCAGTACATGATGCAAACTCTTTCCCAGGAAGTAACGCTATTCGATGTATCCCCGGGTTACATGCTTTTACAGGGTAAAGCCTGTGTGGCAGAATGTTAAAAGTAGAGTTCATACGTTTCCGTAAAGCTTAAGTTCCAACATGCGTTAAAGGAGTATGGTTCGACTCACTTTGAGAGGAGCAGTCGCTCGGACCAAAAGCCTGATGGGTCTCCCATTACATCGACAAACTACCTGTCCATAGGCTGAGTAAGCATTTAGAATGAAAGATTGAGTCTGCTTCACGACACAGATTCGTAAAACGCTCATTAATTATTTTGTGAGAGAAAAGCATGCATAAAGTTCAAACACTAATACATCTTCCCTTTCTAATAAACCATACGATCAAAGTAGATAAATTGCAAGCATCATCGGATCTGATTCCGTATATCTGCTTACGACGAAAATCTCACAATAGCCTATTCAGTACTTTAACCTCCCGATACAGTATGTGACTAGGTCGTTTAACTAAATTACGTGCATAAACGAAAATGTAAAGGGATATCTGTAAATTCGCACAACGGGATAGGTGAATATTTTCACAATTCTTTTGAAGGCAGAATAACTGTGACGAGAGAGAAAGTATAAAAATGCAGTGGGATGGCTGTAAAAACAACAGATTACAGCGCAAATACTGTAAGATAGAAAAAACGACTATTAACAAGTGTCATATAAGGAGCGACCGATAAAAGTCACACCGTAGCGGAAGGAGTAATACAGGAAAAATCATAAAATATTAACCCCCCTCCCCCATGCTGGTAAATCACGGTCCATTGCGTACACACGGATGAATATCACAAAAATACTTTGCATATAGTAAAGAACCACCGAAGTTTGGAAATTTAAAATCTGAAAACTCACTGTTTATAGTATTTCCGTGAAAAGTCACCCCCCAGAATCGAGATCTAGCTCTGTCGCCAGTTATTCCAGCGTACTATCTCTTTTCAGCACGTTTGAATAAGTGCATGTGAAGGTGGCTAGCTGCATACACAAGCTTTTCGACAAAGATAGGATGTTTCACTACAATCTAACACGGAGATGTCTATTAAGTTATTTTTTCCTCCTATTTCTACACTAGTGTCGAAGTCTTAGAACAAGTGGTTCGGGTTAGCACACATTTTTGATATTATCTTGTTTGGCAATCTGAAAGAACACTGTCTGTGGAACATTACCCCCCTGCAAGCTAGTACTAATTACTTTACGATTCTGAGGGACGAAGGTTGTAATCGTTGGCAGATATTTTTCAGAAATATGTAATCAACCATAGTGTTCGGATATTTGATCCATAGTAAGACATGAACGATGTTTACCTGCCATCAGCGACCCCTTCTACGGATCGTATGAGAGGTAATTGTTACGACAATTAGCTACGTGAAGTCGTGTTTATTTTTAAAAGCAAAGACACACTAATTACCGACTAGCTAGAGAACGATATATTAACCTGCTAAAGTTTGATTTTAACGATCAGATAGTGTATATATCATCACTTTTTTAGTTCATAATAATATTCCAACTTTTAAAGGAAATATTGTCTCGTTATAAGCGATTACATACAAAGAGATACACACTCTATACTTTAAATCTATAGAGACAACGATCACTATCCCAGGAACACATCTGTGAAATATCACCACATTTTTGTTTTTACCGTAGGTTGAATCGTTCTACGATGCTAGCTTTGGTTTCCCATCCCTTTCTTTTACACCCACCCGATATAAAACATTCGACCCAACATAGCTTGCTAGCTGTGCGAGGTCTTGATACAGAGAACAATATTAACACTTCTAAGGCTGACCTTAAAATCCCCGTTAACTATACAAAAGAAATCACATTGACAAAAATATCAGAGACATTCATATTTATTTACATTAAGGTCACATTAATATTTAGTTCGTACATACCAGTTCACCGTGCACCTCTTTTAGTACTGTTGCAAAGTTCAATTTAGACATAAACGCGACATTAGCAGGACGATTTAGTTCGATACATGATTCTTCCACAAAACTTACGGCAATATCAGTTAGATTAACGTTTCTTACCACTTCGGGGAAATAATCGTAAGCTGATTCAGCGTTTATGGTGAGGCACGAATGGCGAAGTTGACTCGGATGATCCACTTCACACCCGAAACAGTTCTTACGTAGCAGCGTAAACAGTTCTTTTCGGAGATCTGTTTTCAAAGTCCGCTTTAAACAGTCCATAAGCTTTACGAAATCACTGCTGTCTTGTTCAAGGGGTCGATCGTTAGATGGTGGGCTTCGAGGAAGATTTGCCGCTAATTCTACCTTCCGCACTGCATTCCAAAATTTACCGTTTTCAAACTTCAGAGCCATCAAACTGTAGGTGATTGGATCGCATAAATCTGTCAACCGCTGCCACTGTTCGACGCTGAGCCGAACCGATGACGAAAATACAAGTCCTCCGTCACGGGGGATGCTTTTTTTAATGACCACGCCGTGTCCACCTTTGAGCACGACGAGGCAAACCATAGCGTCCAGTTCATACTCGCCGTATTCGACATCTTCGAACGCTTCGACGATTGTAGACGCATACGAAACCAGTCCATGCCACTGCTCTTCAGACAGCATCACACCGTCCTTTGTAGGATATAGTTTTAACGAGTCATCACTCTGGAACACACGTATGTGCACTTTAGGATATGACCGATATTCACAAACGCTCGCAAACAAATCCGATCCGAGTTGAAACATATGGCTGTCATCATCTCTAACAGCAAGTCGCTTCGCAGGAAGATCACCATCGGTCAGGGAACGTTTAGCACAAGCCATAGCAAGTCGATACTGGAAAAAATAATGCCTTACAGCCCATCGAAGGGTAATACTTATACCTTAAACCTGTGACGTGTCCCTGTAACTCCATCCCATTGGTCGAGATCTGGTAGATTTGCCATCTCTTAGTAAACATGATGACGTCTACAAATATTTACGAGCCTGTATAGACGTGCTTTCGAAATATGCATGTGGTGCTCCTTTAAAACGGAAATCGTGGGAGCTTTTGATCACAAAAACCTTTCAGAATATCTCTGAAATTACAAACAGATAAGGGGGGTTGAATTCATTAACAGAGTATTTCAAAAGTATCTTAAAAACACACTCATAATGAAACCAAAGCTAGCATCGTAGAACGATTCAACCGTACGTTAAAAACAAAAACGTGGTGATATTTCACAGGTGTGTTCCATGGAGGCGCCACTCAGGGGGAAAGGGGGGTGTTTTAATAAGGGGAGTGGCCTGTTACGTAATGATTACGTAATGAATACGTAACAGGCCACTCCCCTTATTAAAACACCCCCCTTTCCCCCTGAGTGGCGCCTCCATGGAACACACCTGTGAAATATCACCACGTTTTTGTTTTTAACGTACGGTTGAATCGTTCTACGATGCTAGCTTTGGTTTCATTATGAGTGTGTTTTTAAGATACTTTTGAAATACTCTGTTAATGAATTCAACCCCCCTTATCTGTTTGTAATTTCAGAGATATTCTGAAAGGTTTTTGTGATCAAAAGCTCCCACGATTTCCGTTTTAAAGGAGCACCACATGCATATTTCGAAAGCACGTCTATACAGGCTCGTAAATATTTGTAGACGTCATCATGTTTACTAAGAGATGGCAAATCTACCAGATCTCGACCAATGGGATGGAGTTACAGGGACACGTCACAGGTTTAAGGTATAAGTATTACCCTTCGATGGGCTGTAAGGCATTATTTTTTCCAGTATCGACTTGCTATGGCTTGTGCTAAACGTTCCCTGACCGATGGTGATCTTCCTGCGAAGCGACTTGCTGTTAGAGATGATGACAGCCATATGTTTCAACTCGGATCGGATTTGTTTGCGAGCGTTTGTGAATATCGGTCATATCCTAAAGTGCACATACGTGTGTTCCAGAGTGATGACTCGTTAAAACTATATCCTACAAAGGACGGTGTGATGCTGTCTGAAGAGCAGTGGCATGGACTGGTTTCGTATGCGTCTACAATCGTCGAAGCGTTCGAAGATGTCGAATACGGCGAGTATGAACTGGACGCTATGGTTTGCCTCGTCGTGCTCAAAGGTGGACACGGCGTGGTCATTAAAAAAAGCATCCCCCGTGACGGAGGACTTGTATTTTCGTCATCGGTTCGGCTCAGCGTCGAACAGTGGCAGCGGTTGACAGATTTATGCGATCCAATCACCTACAGTTTGATGGCTCTGAAGTTTGAAAACGGTAAATTTTGGAATGCAGTGCGGAAGGTAGAATTAGCGGCAAATCTTCCTCGAAGCCCACCATCTAACGATCGACCCCTTGAACAAGACAGCAGTGATTTCGTAAAGCTTATGGACTGTTTAAAGCGGACTTTGAAAACAGATCTCCGAAAAGAACTGTTTACGCTGCTACGTAAGAACTGTTTCGGGTGTGAAGTGGATCATCCGAGTCAACTTCGCCATTCGTGCCTCACCATAAACGCTGAATCAGCTTACGATTATTTCCCCGAAGTGGTAAGAAACGTTAATCTAACTGATATTGCCGTAAGTTTTGTGGAAGAATCATGTATCGAACTAAATCGTCCTGCTAATGTCGCGTTTATGTCTAAATTGAACTTTGCAACAGTACTAAAAGAGGTGCACGGTGAACTGGTATGTACGAACTAAATATTAATGTGACCTTAATGTAAATAAATATGAATGTCTCTGATATTTTTGTCAATGTGATTTCTTTTGTATAGTTAACGGGGATTTTAAGGTCAGCCTTAGAAGTGTTAATATTGTTCTCTGTATCAAGACCTCGCACAGCTAGCAAGCTATGTTGGGTCGAATGTTTTATATCGGGTGGGTGTAAAAGAAAGGGATGGGAAACCAAAGCTAGCATCGTAGAACGATTCAACCTACGGTAAAAACAAAAATGTGGTGATATTTCACAGATGTGTTCCTGGGATAGTGATCGTTGTCTCTATAGATTTAAAGTATAGAGTGTGTATCTCTTTGTATGTAATCGCTTATAACGAGACAATATTTCCTTTAAAAGTTGGAATATTATTATGAACTAAAAAAGTGATGATATATACACTATCTGATCGTTAAAATCAAACTTTAGCAGGTTAATATATCGTTCTCTAGCTAGTCGGTAATTAGTGTGTCTTTGCTTTTAAAAATAAACACGACTTCACGTAGCTAATTGTCGTAACAATTACCTCTCATACGATCCGTAGAAGGGGTCGCTGATGGCAGGTAAACATCGTTCATGTCTTACTATGGATCAAATATCCGAACACTATGGTTGATTACATATTTCTGAAAAATATCTGCCAACGATTACAACCTTCGTCCCTCAGAATCGTAAAGTAATTAGTACTAGCTTGCAGGGGGGTAATGTTCCACAGACAGTGTTCTTTCAGATTGCCAAACAAGATAATATCAAAAATGTGTGCTAACCCGAACCACTTGTTCTAAGACTTCGACACTAGTGTAGAAATAGGAGGAAAAAATAACTTAATAGACATCTCCGTGTTAGATTGTAGTGAAACATCCTATCTTTGTCGAAAAGCTTGTGTATGCAGCTAGCCACCTTCACATGCACTTATTCAAACGTGCTGAAAAGAGATAGTACGCTGGAATAACTGGCGACAGAGCTAGATCTCGATTCTGGGGGGTGACTTTTCACGGAAATACTATAAACAGTGAGTTTTCAGATTTTAAATTTCCAAACTTCGGTGGTTCTTTACTATATGCAAAGTATTTTTGTGATATTCATCCGTGTGTACGCAATGGACCGTGATTTACCAGCATGGGGGAGGGGGGTTAATATTTTATGATTTTTCCTGTATTACTCCTTCCGCTACGGTGTGACTTTTATCGGTCGCTCCTTATATGACACTTGTTAATAGTCGTTTTTTCTATCTTACAGTATTTGCGCTGTAATCTGTTGTTTTTACAGCCATCCCACTGCATTTTTATACTTTCTCTCTCGTCACAGTTATTCTGCCTTCAAAAGAATTGTGAAAATATTCACCTATCCCGTTGTGCGAATTTACAGATATCCCTTTACATTTTCGTTTATGCACGTAATTTAGTTAAACGACCTAGTCACATACTGTATCGGGAGGTTAAAGTACTGAATAGGCTATTGTGAGATTTTCGTCGTAAGCAGATATACGGAATCAGATCCGATGATGCTTGCAATTTATCTACTTTGATCGTATGGTTTATTAGAAAGGGAAGATGTATTAGTGTTTGAACTTTATGCATGCTTTTCTCTCACAAAATAATTAATGAGCGTTTTACGAATCTGTGTCGTGAAGCAGACTCAATCTTTCATTCTAAATGCTTACTCAGCCTATGGACAGGTAGTTTGTCGATGTAATGGGAGACCCATCAGGCTTTTGGTCCGAGCGACTGCTCTTCTCAAAGTGAGTCGAACCATACTCCTTTAACGCATGTTGGAACTTAAGCTTTACGGAAACGTATGAACTCTACTTTTAACATTCTGCCACACAGGCTTTACCCTGTAAAAGCATGTAACCCGGGGATACATCGAATAGCGTTACTTCCTGGGAAAGAGTTTGCATCATGTACTGAGGACACAGCCATAATAAGTTTTTTTTTAAACAACGTCCCGTAACGGGGGAGTTTTTTTTTTTTATTTCGTAGGACTTTTGTTAAAAGCCATCCGGGGTGAGGATCCGAACACGGATCTTTTAGGTCGACCCTATTACCTTCAATATTTTTCATCACGACGAATAAAATCAGATTTTTTATTTGCTGCTACTGTGAGGTAGCCCTTCTTCTAGTAATAGTCACGAGGGAGTGAGTTGAAAGAAATGAGTATTGATTAAAACGGACTTAAAATACGTGGGTTATAAAAATACGTATATGAAAGGACTATCGGGTTTTGGCGTAAGATCTAAATTTTAAAAGTGGAGAGGGATCCTGCCAGAATTAGACATCTACAGTAAAATGAACTCCGAAGATTGTACATTCAGACCTCTATTCATCTTTGATAATTTTCGCAAGCATCGAGGGTTATGATAAAGAAAGCAAGCTTGAAGTGAGAACGTATAAGGATGTTAATACTATCGCCTAACAAAGGACGCCTGAGATATTGCTAAAGATTTTCGTATTTTTCCACGGAATTATACGGCGCACATCTTTTCTAATGTCCGAGGTCGAATCCTATTTTTCCTGAGTCGAACCATAACCTTTTAACTCATATTGGAACTAAAGTTTTTTACGGAAACGTATGAATTCTATTTTTAGTATTCCGCCACATAGATTTAGCACTTCTCCGAGGAGTCGGTCATAAGGTGTGTCAACTCAATTTTAAGTGATCTAATAAGGTTCCAGTTATATTTCATAACCTAAAGGGCAGGGAATCGGTATTAATTGTAATCCCGATAATATGTAAAAACAACAATCTCCCTTTGAATTTCATAAATTCCTATTTTTAAGTGCGTCTATCAGCAGAAGAATTCCTTCTGTATTTCGAGAGGAAACAGTAATTATTTAACTTTCCCATTACGTTTTCGGACGGACCCGCCACTCTTCTCAAAGACGCCGCATTCCACGTTGGTCCCCGTGACCTTTGCATACCACACGCTTGTTGTGTCTTGTCAGATCACATGGGAGTGAGTGTACAAGATATCGAAACGGGTTAGAAGGTCGTCTCTCTTGTAAGCAGTAGGCGCGATCAGAGCATATATGTCAGTTAAGCGGTTTCGTTTGCTAAATTTTGGCTATCAGTCCCGTTGCAAATATAATTTCAGTGGATTAGTGGAGGTGCGTGAAGCAATGTATTATTTTTATAGTCGAAGTTTTAAACTAATGTTCCCCTACTCCATTAATATGCATTCATGATGAAAGTTTTTTAGCATTCTTACTTTCTATAACATTCTACCTCGTACAAAAAAGTTATTTTTTACCCGATTTCATCAGCGTGATGAGACATACGCTCGCACGCAAACGATGGGAGAGACGTTTTTTCTTCGGTGTTGCGTTACTACGTGGAAACACAGATATCTGACGGCACCAACCCGATGGAGACTAATACGCACAACTCTTGAAGGTTTAGGACGTGTCATTTCAAAAGTCTACATGGGGTGCGTTGAAACCTATCATAAAGGGTTGTGCAGAGAACCGTCTCCGGACTTGGGGAAAATATCGAGTCCGAAATCCACGATAAAGAGTGCCAGTGAGTTTTCACGATGTAAGACAGCGCACCTAATGCTTGGAGCAGCACAGATTCATTCGTCAATTTGATCCCCCGTTTAGAATTTTTTATTTTCGTAGGACTTAACCATCCGTCAGTGTAACGCTGTCCGGGGTGAGGATCCGAACACGGAGCCTATTAGGTCGATCCTATCACTCCTCAATATTTTTCATCACGACGAATAAAATCAGATTTTTTACCCATCGGCATTTTCTGCGGGACAGTCCTTTAAAAAACAGTTACTGTGGATAGATCTAGTAAGCGACAGTCGTGGAGTTAAAAGAAATAAATGTTACTGAAACGGACTTAAAATACATATATTAATGTGAAAGGACTATCGGGTTTTGGTGTAAGAAATACATAGAAAAAGATAGTTATAAAGACTGCTAGGTTAATGTCTGACCTGTTCGACACGCATCTAAGCCACAACAAGTACACGGCATAGTCCTGTGGAATCCACCCAGCGAGGGAAGAATTTTTTTTTTTTTCCGGTGAAACGCCTCTACAGAAAACTGATTTTTATTTCGACCGTGGAATGATTTTAATAAAGGTGAGGAATATTTTAACCAGTGCTTAATTACTAGGGAGTTGATTAACGGAGTTTGAAAATTTTTCCACTGCAGACGTGTGTTCTAAAAGCAGATTTAACATGTCATCCCTACGAATAATTTAAACCATTATTAATTTCACCCTATGGTATTTTCTATGGAAACAGTAAGAGTAAAATGAGTTTCAACTGTAGGATGATTTTTAATGTGGGAATTTTGATGAGTGTTTAATTACTAAGGAATTTTGTATCATTCCTTTCTGTACAATTATTCTAAGACCAGTCAATCGTTCCATGCAATTATTCTGAGACTTGCATCAGCCGAGTGAAGGAGTGGGGTCTTAAAATGGTCAACCAGAGGGTTTTTCATAAGGGGGAGGGCTTAAAATATAGGTAGGTCGACCGTGGGGTCCGAAAACGAGAAATTAGACTTAAAATAAAGGGGTTTTTGGGAAAATAGTACTTCTCCCTGTCAACAGATGGCGCCAGGAGGGTTTTTTAATAAGGGGGAGGGCTTAAAATATATGTAGGTCGACCGTGGGGTCCAAAAACGAGAAATTAGACTTAAAATAAAGGGGTTTTTGGGAAAATAGTACGTCTCACTGTCAACAGATGGCCCCAGGAGGGTTTTTAATAAGGGGGAGAGCTTAAAATATAGGTAGGTCGAGCGGGGGGTCCAAAAACGAGAAATTAGAGTGAAAATAAAGGGTTTTTGGGAAAATAGTACTTCTAACTGTCAACAGATGGCGCCACTGAGGGGGAAGGGGGGGTGAAAGGGGGAGGAATTATTAATAAAGGGGCGTGGCCTGTTACGTAATGATTATGTAATGACTACGTCATGTTACGTCATAGGGGCATGACCGGAAGTGGGTGTGGCCTGTGACGTCACACGGGCGTGACCGGAAGTGGGTGTGGCCTGCGACGTCACACGGGCGTGACCGGAAGTGGGTGTGGGCTGTGACGTCATAAGGGCGTGACCGGAAGTGGGTGTGGCCTGTGACGTCATAGGGGGGGGAAAGCACTGTGCAAAGGGGGATCCGTATAATGGGACTACACTACTCACGTACCCCCCTGGAAATGTGTATGTAACCCCTTGTATAGATCGATAAACTATAGTTATAATATAACAATGGGAATATAATAAAACATATATATTAGTGGTTCTCAACCTTCTATGCTTCACGTACCCCCTGGAAATGTGTATGTAACTGGTGTACCCCTTGTTTAGATAGATAAAACTATAGTTTTAGTATAACAATGGGAATAAAATAAAACATATATATCAGTGGTTCTCAACCTTCTATGCTTCACGTACCCCCTGGAAAAGTGTATCTAACTGGAGTACCCATTGTATAGATAGATAAAACTATAGTTATAATATAACAATGGGAATAAAATAAAACATATATATCAGTGGTTCTCAAACTTTTATGCTTTACGTACCTCCTGGAAATGTGTATGTAACTGGCGTACCCCTTGTATAGATAGATAAAACTATCCTTATAATATAACAATGGGAATAAAATAAAACATATATATTAGTGGTTCTCAACCTTTTATGCTTCACGAACCCCTTGGAAATGTGTATGTAACTGGCGTACCCATTGTGTAGATAGATAAAACTATAGTTATAATATAACAATGGGAATAAAATAAAACATATATATCAGTGGTTCTCAACCTTTTAGGCTTTACGTATCCCCTGGAAATGTGTATGTAACTGGCGTACCCCTTGTATAGGTAGATAAAACTATAGTAATAATATAACAATGGGAATAAAATAAAACATATATATCAGTGGTTCTCAACCTTTTATGCTTCACGAACCCCCTGGAAATGTGTATGTAACTGGCGTACCCCTTGTATAGATAGATAAAATTATAGTTATAATATAACAATGGGAATAAAATAAAACATATATATCAGTGTTTCTCAACCTTTTATGCTTCACGAAATGTGTATGTAACTGGCGTACGCCTTCTATAGATAGATAAAACTATAGTTATAATATAACAATGGGTATAAAATAAAACGTATATATCAGTGGTTCTCAACCTTTTATGCTTCACGAACCCCCTGGAAATGTGTATGTAACTGGTGTACCCCTTGTATAGGTAGATAAAACTACAGTTATAATATAACAATGGGAATACAATAAAACTTATATATCAGTGGTTTTCAAACTTCTATGCCTTACTTACCCCCTGGAAATGTGTACGTAACTGGTGTACCCTTTGTATAGATTGATAAAATTATAGTTATAGTATAACAATGGGAATAAAATAAAACATATATATCAGTGGTTCTCAACCTTCTATGCTTCACGTACCCCCTGGAAAAGTGTATCTAACTGGTGTACCCTTTGTATAGATTGATAAAATTATAGTTATTGTATGACAATGGGAATAAAATAAAACATATATATCAGTGGTTCTCAAACTTTTATGCTTCACGTACCCCCTGGAAATGTGTATGTAACTGGTGTACCCCTTGTATAGATAGATAAAACTATAGTTATAATATAACAATGGGAATAAAATGAAACGTATATATCACTGGTTCTCAACCTTCTATGCTTCACGTACCCCCTGGAAATGTGTATGTAACTGGTGTACCACTTGTTTATAGTTATGAAACTAAAATTATAGTATAACAATGGAAATAAAATAAAACATATATATCAGTGGTTCTCAACCTTTTATGCTTCACGAAATGTGTATGTAACTGGCGTACGCCTTGTATAGATAGATAAAACTATAGTTATAATATAACAATGGGAATAAAATAAAACGTATATATCAGTGGTTCCCAAACTTTTATGCTTCACGAACCTCCTGGAAATGTGTATGTAACTGGTGTACCCCTTGTATAGATAGATAAAACTATAGTTATAATATAACAATGGGAATAAAATAAAACATATATATCAGTGTTTCTCAACCTTGTATGTTTCACGTACCCCCTGGAAATGTGTATGTAACTGGTGTACCCCTTGTTTAGATAGATAAAACTAAAATTATAGTATAACAATGGAAATGAAATAAAACATATATATCAGTGGTTCTCAACCTTTTATGCTTCACGAAATGTGTATGTAACTGGCGTACGCCTTGTATAGATAGATAAAACTATAGTTATAATATAACAATGGGAATAAAATAAAACGTATATATCAGTGGTTCTCAACTTTTTATGCTTCACGAACCCCCTGGAAATGTGTATGTAACTGGTGTACCCCTTGTATAGATAGAGAAAACTATAGTTATAATATAACAATGGGAATAAAATAAAACATACATATCAGTGGTTCTCAACCTTTTATGCTTTACGTACCCACTGGAAATCTGAATGTAACTGGCGTACCCCTTGTATAGATATATAAAACTATAGTTATAATATAACAATGGGAATAAAATAAAACATATATATCAGTGGTTCTCAACCTTTTATGCTTCACGAACCCCCTGGAAATGTGTATGTAACTGGTGCACCCCTTGTATAGATAGATTAAACTATAGTTATAATATAACAATGGGAATAAAATAAATCATATATATCAGTGGTTCTCAACCTTTTGTGCTTCACGTACCCCCTGGAAATGTGTACGTAACTGGCGTACCCTTTGTATAGATAGATAAAATTATAGTTATAATATAACAATGGGATTAAAATAAAACATATATATCAGTGGTTCTCAACATTTTATGCTTCACGTACCCCCTGGAAATGTGTGCGTAACTGGCGTACCCTTTGTACAGATAGATAAAACTATAGTTATAATATAACAATGGGAATAAAATAAAGCATATATATCAGTGGTTCTCAAACTTTTATGCTTCACGTACCCCCTGGAAATGTGTACGTAACTGGCGTACCCTTTGTATAGATAGATAAAATTATAGTTATAATATAACAATGGGAATAAAATAAAACATATATAGCAGTGGTTCTCAAACTTTTATGCTTCACTTACCCCCTGGAAATGTGTATGTAACTGGCGTACCCCTTGTATAGATAGATAAAACTATAGTTATAATATAACAATGGGAATAAAATAAAACATATATATAAGTGGTTCTCAAACTTATATGCTTTACGTACCCCCTGGAAATGTGTATGTAACTGGCGTATCCCTTGTATAGATAGATAAAACTATAGTTATAATATAACAATGGGAATAAAATAAAACATATATATAAGTGGTTCTCAAACTTATATGCTTTACGTACCCCCTGGAAATATGTATGTAACTGGCGTATCCCTTGTGTAGATAGATAAAACTATAGTTATAGTATAACAATGGGAATAAAATAAAACATATATATCAATGGTTCTCAAACTTTTATGCTTCACTTACCCCCTGGAAATGTGTATGTAACTGGCGTACCCCTTGTATAGATAGATAAAATTATAGTTATAGTATAACAATGGGAATAAAATAAAACATATATATATATACATTAAATTTTGTATTCATAAATTGCATATATCGATAAACACAAAAAATGACCTAATTTAACAAATCTTATAAAATTATAAACATTTTACTGGGTAATCAGTGAAATGTTTGCGCTTGTTTACGCTTGCACAGTTCATGAATGGTTGGGATAATCAGTGAAATATTTGCGCTTGTTTACGCTTGCACAGTTCATCAATGGTTGGGATAATCAGTGAAATGGTTGCGCTTGTTTACGCTTGCACAGTTCATCAATGGTTGGGATAATCAGTGAAATGGTTGCGCTTGTTTACGCTTGCACAGTTCATCAATGGTTGGGATAATCAGTGAAATGGTTGAGCTTGTTTACGCTTGCACAGTTCATCAATGGTTGGGATAATCAGTGAAATGGTTGCGCTTGTTTACGCTTGCACAGTTCATCAATGGTTGGGATAATCAGTGAAATGGTTGAGCTTGTTTACGCTTGCACAGTTCATCAATGGTTGGGATAATCAGTGAAATGGTTGAGCTTGTTTACGCTTGCACAGTTCATCAATGGTTGGGATAATCAGTGAAATGGTTGCGCTTGTTTACGCTTGCACAGTTCATCTATGGTTGGGATAATCAGTGAAATGGTTGCGCTTGTTTACGCTTGCACAGTTCATCAATGGTTGGGATAATCAGTGAAATGGTTGCGCTTGTTTACGCTTGCACAGTTCATCAATGGTTGGGATAATCAGTGAAATGGTTGAGCTTGTTTACGCTTGCACAGTTCATCAATGGTTGGGATAATCAGTGAAATGGTTGCGCTTGTTTACGCTTGCACAGTTCATCAATGGTTGGGATAATCAGTGAAATGGTTGAGCTTGTTTACGCTTGCACAGTTCATCAATGGTTGGGATAATCAGTGAAATGGTTGAGCTTGTTTACGCTTGCACAGTTCATCAATGGTTGGGATAATCAGTGAAATGGTTGAGCTTGTTTACGCTTGCACAGTTCATCAATGGTTGGGATAATCAGTGAAATGGTTGAGCTTGTTTACGCTTGCACAGTTCATCAATGGTTGGGGTTATCTTGCTAAGGTAGAGTCGCAAGTCATCTTCAACATCCAGTCTATTCCTATGTTTATTTTTTACAGCAGTTAAAGATGAAAAATCAGTTTCTCATAAATAAGTTGTTATGATAGGTAACAAATATTTGACTGCAATTGTTGACAAAGTCGGATATTCCTTCTCCAATTAAGAAAATTATCAATGGCTTTTTGAAATGAATGCTTTTTAAACTATTGTCACAAGATATCTTAATCAACTCTTCTTTATCGGACAATGGAAGTTTACATTTTTCCAAATCAAATGGGAAGGGGTCTCGAAGCCATGGGGGCGGGGGTGACTCAGTCGGTAGCGCGGAAGGCTTGTAATCTGTAGTTCCCAGGTTCGAGTCCCAGCTGGGTCAGCGTTGAGATTTACTGCCCACGGTCATAGGTCATTACCTACTGCCGACGGTTAGTAGGTGTCCCCGATGGGCTTGGAAAGGCCGCCGTCCGTCGGATGGGACATTAAGCCGTGGTCCCGTGTGCGGGAGAGCCATACCCTGTGCACGTTAAAGAACACGACGGATGACCTTGACGGAAGACTACCATCTGTCTCCCAACAGCTGTTCCAGTGTGTCCCCTCCCCCAACCTTCTCTGAGCCTTTGGGGTCCATGTGACCTGGCCATTTAGCCCATGGTGTGCAAAAAAGTGCCGCTCAGAGATAAAACAACCCAACCCAACTCGAAGCCATTCTTGCGTTTCATCAGCAGTGTTGTCAACTTAGTGATTTTGTTACTAGACCTAGCAACCCTGGAGCTCTCATGGCGTATCCCAAAAAATTTTACCGCTTACCCCACGTCCAGAACCTCTGCTTTAGAATATGCATTTAATGGAAAAATGAGACTAAAGGGTGATGAAGATGTTTACTCGTGAAGAGACACGAAGTTGTTTAGACAGGAAATTGTCTATGTGCGAAGATGTTTAGGAGTGAAATGGTTGGGTTGTTTTACCTCTGAGCGGCACTTCTTTGCACACATGGGCTAAATGGCCAGGTCACAAGGACCCCGAAGGCTCAGAGAAGGTTGGGGGAGGGGACCCACTGGAACAGCTGTTGGGAGACAGATGGTAGCCTCCCGTCAAGGTCATCCAGCGTGTTCTTTAACGTTGGGTTGTTTTACCTCTGAGCGGTACTTTTTTGCATACCATGGGCAAATGTCCAGGTCACAGCGACTCCGAAGGCTCAGACAAGGTTGGGGGAGGGGACCCACTGGAACAGCTGTTGGAAGACAGATGGTAGCCTCCCGTCAAGGTCATCCAGCGTGTTCTTTAACGTTGGGTTGTTTTACCTCTGAGCGGTACTTTTTTGCATACCATGGGCAAATGTCCAGGTCACAGCGACTCCGAAGGCTCAGAGAAGGTTGGGGGAGGGGACCCACTGGAACAGCTGTTGGGAGACAGATGGTAGCCTCCCGTCAAGGCCATCCAGCGTGTTCTTTAACGTGCACAGAGTATGGCTCTCCCGCACACGGTGCCACGGCTTAACATCCCTTCCGACGGACGGAGGACTTTCCAAACCTATCGGTGTCCCATACTAACCGTGGTCAAGGCGGGGAAGTTTTCGCAACGCTGACCCATCTGGGACTCGAAACTGAGAATTGCAGTTTATTAGTAAGGCGCGCTACAGACTGAGCCACCCGCGCCCTACTGAAAAGGGATGATGTTTATGTGTGAAGAGGGATGAAGATGAGAGAAGAAGAGTCTTACCTGTGAAGATAGATGAAGAGCTGGACATCCATGCTGAGCTCTATAATGATTATGAGCTCTGAGACACTCGAGGATGAAGTGATCTGCATCCTCTTCAGCCTATTGGGAAGTAAAGAATTTCATTTCACTTTGCTATGTAATTTAAATAATCTGCATAAAATGATTCGTGAACGTTTGTTGAACGAATGTTTTGCAAGTAGGAGGAAGAACCATCTATGTACCGCCTTTCTTTCTATTTTTTTATACTCAAGAATTAGATAGAATAATGATTTTATCGTAGTGACGTTTATTTGATGTCAGTAGTGATTCACGCAAATACCGAAAAAGTGGTAGCGCGCCAGGCTCGTAATCTGTAGTTCCCAGGTTCGAGTCCCAGCTGGGTCAGCGTTGAGATTTATTTCCGCAAAATTCCCCGCCCTGCCCACGGTCAGTAGGGGACACCGATGGGCTTGAAAAGGCCGCCGTCCGTTGGATGGGACGTTAAGCCGTGGCCCCGTGTGCGGGAGAGACATACCCTGTGCACGTTAAAGAACCCGCTGGATGGCCTTGACGAGAGGCTACCATCTGGCTGCTAACAGCTGTTCCAGTGGGTCCCCTCCCCCAACCTTCTCTGAGCGTTCGGGGTCCATGTGACCTGGCCATTTAGCCCATGGTGTGCAAAAAAATGCCGCTCAGAGGTAAAACAACCCAAAGTTAAAGAACACGCTGGATGGCTTTGACAGGAGGCTACCATCTGTCTCGCAACAGCTGTTCCAGTGAGTCCCCTCACCCAACCTTCTCTGAGCCTTCGGGATCCATGTGACTTGGCCATTTAGCCCATGGTGTGCAAAAAACTGCCGCTCAGAAGTAAAACAACCCAACGTTAAAGAACACGCTGGATGGCCTTGACAGGAGGCTACCATCTGTCTCGCAACAGCTGTTCCAGTGGGTCCCCTCCCCCAACCTTCTATGAGGCTTCGGGATCCATGTGATTTGGCCATTTAGCCCATGGTGTGCAAAAAAGTGCCGCTCAGAGGTAAAACAACCCAACGTTAAAGAACACGCTGGATGGCCTTGACGGGAAGCTACCATCTGTCTCGCAACAGCTGTTCCAGTGGGTCCCCTCCCGCAACCTTCTCTGAGCCTTCGGGATCCATGTGACCTGACCATTTAACCCATGGTGTGCAAATAAGTGCCGCTCAGAGGTGAAACAAACCAAACAACAACCCGAAAAAGTGTTAATTACCAGACATCACGTGCTGCAGCTCGACAGCGAAATGAGCAAGGGAATGGAGATGAAAATGTTTGCTGGGAAGTGATTCAGCTGTCGTGTTTGGAGCGTGTGTAATGGTGTTGTATAACTTCGGTATTAAAATAAAAAATAAAATAAATACCCCCTCAAGCAGCTGCTTGCCACAGAGGTCTGACAGGAGCCTGTCAATTTATGTGCCACAGTAGGAGGATCTGTGAGGATGGCAGGACCTCAGCAGAAAACAACACAAACAGCCATGTCTTACTCGGGGCTCGAACCCAGGTCCCGTAGATCAGTAGCCAAGCGCGCTAACCACTCGACCACGGGAAAATCATTGAAAAATTTTTTTTTCAATAATTGTCATTATGGCGTTTCTCACGCCATCTAGGAATATGAATTTTAATTAATTAAAATTTGCAGCCTACCGAAAATTAATTTCCATAAATTAAGGAACAACCGTATGTTACGTCCATTGGAACTAACGTCAAAGCAATATAACTTAATTAAGTTTTTCTCTTAGGAAAATGTGACAGCAAATTTAAGATCTCAATTAAATATGTCACTATCTCTAATTTACGACATTTTACGTGTGGACACACGTACTTGATATGTTCAACTATTATTGCGAAGCAAAACACAGCTCTCTACATATAATTTCTTATGAAATAACTTGTATTAAGGAAATGGTGGTAGCTAATATTCTTGTCAATTAGTAACAAATATTTTCCCTTGCAACGCATTAATAATAATGAAAGAGTACTATCTACTATATAACTAATATATATATTAATAGAAAACCTTCAGAAAAAATATTTAAATTAATACGTTGCAGTTAGAGTAATTTTGTGAATAAATGTCAAATTTATCTATATCGGGGCCTGTACACAGGTACAGTCGCTCAAAAAATATTCGAACACTATTGTTGATTACAGAATTCAGAAAAAATATCTGGCAACGATTTTTTTTAGAAATTAGTCATCTGTCAACTTCGTGTACAGTCGCTCAACAAAATATCCGAACACTATGGTTGATTACAGAATTCAGAGAAAATATCTGGCAACGATTTTTTTTTAGAAATTAGTGATCTGGCAACCTTTGTGTACAGTCTCTCAAAAAAATATCCGAACACTATTGTTGATTACAGAATTCAGAAAAAATATCTGGCAACGATTTTTTTAGAAATTAGTGATCTCTCAACCTTCGTGTACAGTCGCTCAACAAAATATCCGAACACTATGGTTGATTACAGAATTCAGAAAAAATATCTGGCAACGATTTTTTTTTAGAAATTAGTGATCTGGCAACCTTTGTGTACAGTCGCTCAAAAAAATATCCGAACACTATTGTTGATTACAGAATTCAGAAAAAATATCTGGCAACGATTTCTTTAGAAATTAGTGATCTATTTATATAACAATAACAATGCCAGTCTTAAGAAACTTATACAAAACTGAAGAATAGTAAAGAATTCTTTGCACAAAAGGTCTAAAATACAAATTTATTTTATTAAACACTTTGATACAATACTTATTACTAAATTAACAAATTAACTTATTAAGTTAATTAACTTATTTTATTTATAATATAATAAAAATATTAATAATAATATAAAATAATAATAATAAAAAAGGTGAATAAATGTAAATAAATATTAATAATGTAAATTAATAATATAAATAAGTTAATTAACTTATTTATATTAATTTACTTATTAAGTTTACTTATTAAGTTAAGTAAGTTAATTAACTTATTAAGTTAAGTATTAACTTATTAATTAAATATTATTACTAAATTAACGATACTTATTACAAAAATTAACTTATGAAGTCAATTTTTGTAAAAGTTACTGAATTTTTTTTGAAGGTTTTATATTTATATATATATTAGTTATATAGCAGATAGTACTCTTTCATTATTAATAATGCGTTGTATAAGAAAATATTTGTTACTAATTAACAAGAATATTAGCTACCAACATTGTTATTGTTAAATATTGAAATAACTTATTAAATGCTGAACGAATAATTTTCAAAATCGAGATCTTGATATTTTGATTGAGATCTTTATCGGTTATCATTCTTTTCTAAAAGAAAAAAATACTTTAGAAGTAGCTTTTGTTTGTTAAAAATAATATATATATTGTTACGAAGTAAATGGATGAGCACTGAGCGTGAGTTCAAGTAAATATTTTTACAATGTTAATTACATGAAAATGCAATTTATTACATAAGCATGGATTAAATTATTTATAAACAAAGTAAGTCAACCGGCATAAAACTCTATAACAATAAAAAGATAAACTTTCAGTAGAATCCATTATCACAATTCTATTCATATCCAAATCACGAAAGAAGCTAAATTCACTCAATGAACAATAAAATCATGTTGGTAAATAAATATTCAATCTAACGAGAATATACTTACCAATTCCTAAACAAACTAAATGACTTCATTCTAAGGTTTTAGTGGGGCGGGGGTGGCTCAGTCGGTAGCACGCCAGGCTCGTAATCTGTAGCTCTCAGGTTCGAGTCCCAGCTGGGTCAGCGTTGAGATTTATCTCCGCAAAATTCCCCGCCCTGCCCTCGGTCAGTAGGGGACACCGATGGGCTTGGAAAGGCCGCCGTCCGTCGGATGGGACGTTAAGCCGTGGCCCCGTGTGCGGGAGAGACATACCCTGTGCACGTTAAAGAACACGCTGGATGGCCTTGACGGGAGGCTACCATCTGTCTCCAAACAGCTGTTCCAGTGGGTCCCCTCCTCCAACCTTTTCTGAGCTTTCAGGGTCCTTGTGACCTGACCATTTAGCCCATGGTGTGCAAAACAGTCCAATATTAAAGAACGCGCTGGATGGCCTTGACGGGAGGCTACCATCTGTCTACCAACAGCTGTTCCAGTGGGTCCCCTCCCCAACCTTCTCTGAGCCTTCGGGGTCCACGTGACCTGGCCATTTAGCCCATGGTATGCAAAAAAGTGCCGCTCAGAGGTAAAACAACCCAACGTTAAAGAACACGCTGGATGGCCTTGACGGGAGGCTACCATCTGTCTCCCAACAGCTATTCCAGTGGGTCCCCACCCCCAACCTTCTCTGAGCCTTCGGGGTCCATGTGACCTGGCCATTTAGCCCATGGTGTGCAAAAAAGTGCCGCTCAGAAAAATAACCCAACCGTTTCTCATTGCTTTCTAAAGATGAGCCCTTTTCGATGTCAGTAAGATCAGCCTTTTTTCAGCCATGCACAGTTGGCTGTGCTTTCCACCGTTGCCTTTGCAGCTTTTGTAGGACTTAGAATAGTGACGTAGATAACTTACGTTGAGACCCGGATGTAGAAAAAATATCGAGGAACATAATCGAACCGTAAAAATGTTGGGTTGGGTTGTTTTACCTCTGAGCGGCACTTTTTTGCACACCATGGGTTAAATGGCCAGGTCACAAGTACCCCGAAGGCTCAGAGAAGGTTGGGGGAGGGGACCCACTGGAACAAGCTGTTGGGAGACAGATGTTAGCCTCCCGTCAAGGCCATCCAGCGTGTTCTTTAACGTTGGGTAGTTTTACCTCTGAGCGGCACTTTTTTTGCACACCTGGGCTAAATGGCCAGGTCACATGGACCCCGAAGGCTCAGAGAAGGTTGGGGGAGGGACCCACTGGAATAGCTATTGGGAGACAGATGGTAGCCTCCCGTCAAGGCCATCCAGCGTGTTCTTTAATGTGCACAGGGTATGGTTCTCCCACACACGGGGGCCACGGCTTAAAGTCCCATCCGACGGACGGCGGCCTTTCCAAGCCCATCGATGTCCCCTACTGACCGTGGGCAGGGCAGGGAATTTTGCGGAGATAAATCTCAAAGCTGACCCAGCTGGGACTCAAACCTGGAAACTACAGATTACGAGCCTGGCGCGCTACCGACTGAGCCACCCCCGCCCCAAAATAACAGGAAACTAGATGTTTTTGATTCTAGATGCTTATGCAGTATCTTGGGCATTAGGTGGTTTGATTTTGTAAGTAATGATGAGGTTAGGCAAAGGAGTCGGCAACCTCCTTTAAGCAGCATATTGTGCAGAGAGAGACTCCGTTGGTTTGGCCATGTTGCCCGTATGAATAATTATAGATTGGCGAATAGGGTTATGAACAGTGTGCCTAAGGGCCTGAGAAAGAAGGGGAGACCTAGGATGCGGTGGGCAGACAATGTCAAACAGGACCTTGTTAGAATTGGTGTGCAGTGGCCAGATGCAGTAGATGTAGCTCAGGACAGATATGCTTGAAGAATTAAAATTGCACAGTCTGGTTGGACCTCCGTAGCCTGTGGCTGTTCAGGATTTTGTATGCATCGTGAACAACAGTTTAATTTTAATGTACTTTAACTCAAATTTTTCATTCTTAAGTACCTGTGATATTAGTTATATATTTTATTACATAAAACGAAAAAATAATTTGCCTAAACTAATCATGATCATCTTCAGTTTTTAAGCAAACACTAAATGAGAAATAATAAAATCCCCATTTCTTATTTTTGCTGTTATTAAGAGTAAGGGAAAATTAACAGCCTGGATTGGCTACTTGCTATCAAAAAATATTTAATTAACGCTACCTGCAGGAAAATTAGATAAATTAATATAAGAAATATTGTCGTTTAATTGATTCACCAAATTTTTCATTTCACATTCAAGAAAAGTTTCTGCGCATGCGGAGGTGGAAATATAAATGAATAGTAGCAGAAATGAGCAGTGAAGATTTGTATTATTCTGCAATGAGAGGCCATTCATGAATTTATCAATGCCTTTCAAGTAAAGAGAGCTAATAATATTATTGAGTTGCCTAATATATAATAGAGTGCTATAGTTCGTTGCACTAAAGTGTTATACATTTGAATTTAGTATTTTTTTGAGTTCCTTGATGATAATAATATACTTTTTTTATGATATGTCAAAGTTGTTACCTCTCTAGCAAATGTTTGCTAAAGAGTTCTGACAGAAGCCGGGGCGGGGGTGGCTCAGTCGGTAGCGCGCCAGGCTCTTAATCTGTAGTGCCCAGGTTCGAGTCCCAGCTGGGTCAGCGTTGAGATTTAAATCCGCAAAACTCCCCGCCCTGTCCACGGTCAATAGGGGACACTGATGGGCTTGGAAATGCCGCCGTCCGTCGGATGGGACGTTAAGCCGTGGCCCGTGTGCGGGAGAGCCATACCCTGTGCACGTTAAAGAACACGCTGGATAGCATTGATGGGAGGCTACCATCTGTCTCCCAACAGCTTGTTCCAGTGGGTCCCCTCCCCCAACCTTCTCTGAGCCTTCGGGGTACTTGTGACCTGGCCATTTAGCCCATGGTGTGCAAAAAAGTGCCGCTCAGAGGTAAAACAACCCAACGTTAAAGAACACGCTGGATGGCCTTGACGGGAGGCTACCATCTGTCTCCCAACAGCTGTTCCAGTGGGTACCCTCCCCCAATCTTCTCTGAGCCTTCGGGGTCCATGTGACCTGGCCATTTAGCCCATAGTGTGCAAAAAAGTGCCGCTCAGAGGTAAAACAACCCAACCCAACTCTGACAGAAGCCTGTCTGCATAATATTCTCTAAAGATCTATGAGGAAGGTGAGACCTCGGCAGAAAGACAACACCAAAAATAAAAACATAGATGCGTTATACGGAGCTTGAGCCTAGATCATTTGAACTGGTGCTAGGATGCAAATTGAAAATTAGTGCAAATTTATTTATTGTCTATAATAGCAAATTGAATTTTGAAATATTAGAAATTAGCAATAGAAGTCGGCAATAAAATATTCTTTTTATATTTAAAATATTTGCTTCCCAAGAGCCGCTAAATGAATCTGTTTCTGAACACATTGGGGCGGGGGTGGCTCAGTCAGTAGCTGCCTACGGTCAGTAAGGGACATCGATGCGCTTAGAAAGGCCGCCGTCCGTCGGATGGGACGTTAAGCCGTGGTACCGTATGCGGGAGAGACATACCCTGTGCACGTTAAAGAACACACTGGATGGCCTTGACGGGAGGCTACCATCTGTCTCTCAACAGCTGTTCCAGTGGGTCCTCTCCCCCAACCTTCTCTGAGCCTTCGGGATCCTGTGACCTGGCCATTTAGCCCATGGTGTGGAAAAAAGTGCCGCTCAGAGGTAAAACAACCCAACGTTAAAGAACACGCTGAATGGCCTTGACGGGAGGCTACCATCTGTCTCACAACAGCTGTTGCAGTGGGTCCTCTCCCCCAACCTTCTCTGAGCCTTCGGGGTCCTTGTGACCTGGCCGTTTAGCCCATGGTGTGCAAAAAAAGTGCCGCTCAGAGGTAAAACAACCCAACGTTAAAGAACACGCTGGATGGCCTTGACGGGAGGCTACCATCTGTCTCTCAAACTGTCCAGTGGGTCCCCTTCCCCCAACCTTCTCTGAGCCTTCGGGGTCCTTGTGACGTGGCTATTTAACCCATTGTGTGCAAAAAAAAGTGCCGTTCATATGTAAAGGAACTCAACGTTAAAGAACACACCGGATTGCCTGTACGGGAGGCTACCATTTATCTCCCAACAGCTACTCCAGTGGGTCCCCTCTCCCAACCTTCTCTGAGCCTTCGGGGTCCTTGTGACCTGGCCATTTAGCCTATGGTGTGCAAAAAAAGTGCCGCTCGGAGGTAAAACAACCCAACCCTAATTTACCTGATCTCTCAAGCACTGCAGAGGAAAACTCTTCCTTTTCAGATCGACGTCGCACCAAGTCTTGAAGTGAAGCTTTCCCATCTCTGGACTTCGTCCTTTCCTCGAAAGTGTTATTCAGCGTGTGCATCCTTAACCCGTGCTTGAAACAGAGTTTGGAAACGAAAACATCCCTCCATCTCTCGTGACGGATGCTCGCAGTCATCCTGATGAAGGCCAACCCTGACAAGACGCTTGCCGATGGGTTGGATGTCATCCAGATGTCAAGATCGATTCCGTTGATGGTAGTAAAGTGGAGAGTTACGAATTGTTGTCAGGGGAAACGGGCAATTATGAGACACGTGTGGAGGAGACATGTGGTTGAGCGAACGAATGCAAGGATGAGGATAAAGGGAATGATGAGAAGACAAATTTAGATTCCCGACCTTGAAGACAGCGTACAGGGGAAAAAAATTAAATTTAACTTAAGAGATATAATAATAAAAGCGGTGGGCTTATTAGTTTCTGGTTTCAATAATTTCTCAAGTGAAGCTAAATAATAAAAATAAATATAAATAAAACTAATTCTCTAGAAAAGCGATTAATTAAATTTTCATTTTTATTGTACGAAATTGACCGTAATATTAAGGTCGTGAAAACAAATTAATAATTTTCATCAAATTTGAATTTTTTGTATGGAATACAGTCCCAAACAAAACTAAAAAAACACATATTCCCCAAAATAACCAAGATAGCTCTGTTTCTTAAAAAATGCATTATATTAGATGAAAATTCTGCTTTGTCGCTCGTGCCCCGATAGAAAGACTCAGAGTTATCAGACATACGTACTATGTGCACGGGGGGCGGGGGTGGCTCAGTCGGTAGCGCGTGAGGCTCATAATCTGTAGTTCTCAGGTTCGAGTCCCAGCTGGGTCAGCGTTGAGATTTATCTCCGCAAAATTCCCCGCCCTGCCCACAGTCAGTATGGGACACTGGCTTGGAAAGGCCGCCGTCAGTCAGATGGGACGTTAAACCGTGGCCCCGTGTGCGGGAGAGCCATAGCCTGTGAACGTTAAAGAACACGCTGGATGGCCTTGATGGGAGGCTACCATATATCTCCCAACAGTTGTTCCCGTGGGTCCCCTCCCCCAACCTTCTCTGAGCCTTCGGGGTTCTTGTGACCTGGCCATTTAGCCCATAGTGTGCAAAAAAGTGCCGCTCAGAGGTAAAACAACCGAACGTTAAAGAACACGTTGGATGGCCTTAACGTGAGGCTACCATCTGTCCCCCAATAGCTGTTGCAGTGGATCCCCTCCCCCAACCTTCTCTGAGCCTTTGGGGTCCATGTGACCCCCCCCCCCCCCCCAAATTTTTACATCTCACCTGATTTTTGTAAAGTCACTCAGAATTTTGCAAAGTCTCCAAGATTTGCGAACTATTCCAGATTTTGCCAACTCGCCAAATTTTTACAGAAAAAAAATCCCAATTTTTACATCTCACCTGAATTTTTCCAACTCCCCAAGATTTTACCAAGTCACTCCGAATTTTGCCAACTCATTTGTATTTTACTAAGCGGCTTCGAATTTTACCAACCGCTCTAGATTTTGCCATCTCCATTTTCCAAACTGTCCTAGCTTTGATCATCTGCCTCGATTTTGACAACTACCTTTGCCAAGTTGTATAGATTTTCCTAAATCCCCTTAATTTTACAAAAAAAAAGATTGCAAATTTTTCACAACTCTCCTAAATTTTACGAAGTCGCTTCGAATTTTGCAAACTTCGATATACTTTGGGGGAGCCTCCCCTTAGCTATTTATGCAAATATTTTTCGTTGAAAATTTTAGTTCCGGTTTCCTTAGAACTTTTCTAGAAATCTTTTTTAATTGAAGTATTTAAGAATGCAGTAAGCTGAGACGAAATTATTTGTAAAATATATTTTAATATATCTGCAGGTAGTTTAATAATAATAAAAAAGATTAAAAAATGCTAAATTTTAAATTGAATTTAATTAATCTTGCTATCTAAACAAAAATTTAAAAATATTATAAAGTAGTTAAATGAAAAATGATTAAAGATTCCCAAAGCGTAGACTAAGCCAAGCATGAAAATGTACCTTTAAATAAACAAGCTCACAAATATGCGAAAAATTGATTAACCTGAATTACCATCCTGCATGCCCATATCAATCAATCAATCAATAAATAAATAAATAAAAATGAAGATAAATAGGAGGGTGGGGGGAGGCGCATAGACCTTTCGTCCCTTAGATCATGTTCTGTCGTAAATTATCCGGATGTCAGGTTAAATTATGTAAAAAACGTCCAATTGAGAAACTTTCAGAGCAAGAATTTCAAGGTCTTAATTTTCACAGCATTAAAGATCTTTTTAAATGGTGTCTAATACAAAAACGTATAAGTGAAAAAATATCGAGTAATAAAAAATGAAACGAAAATCTTTTAGTGTCATTCAATAGCTCGCAAACAAAAGGTATTTATTTTTAAGTCAGAAAAAATAAAGTAATTTATTCATTATGAATTTATTGAAATATTCAAAAATATTTCAAAATCGATCTCCGTGATTTCAAAAATGAATAACTACATGTAGAAGTTTTAGAACATAATGTATGATTTAAATTTCTTTGTTCGCTGATGTTTTGGCAAAAGCAGCACTCTTGCATGAAAAGGAGGTGGGGGTGGCTCAGTCGGTAGCGCGCCAGGCTCTTAACCTGTAGTTCCCAGGTTCGAGTCCCAGCTGGGTCAGCGTTGAGATTTATCTCCGCAAAATTCCCCGCCTTGCCCACGGTCAGTAGGGGACACCGAGGGGCTTGGAAAGGTCACCGTCCGACGGATGGGACGTTAAGCCGTGGCCCCGTGTGCGGGAGAGCCATACTCTGTGCACGTTAAAGAACACGCTGGATGGCCTTGACGGGAGGCTACCATCTGTCTCCCAACAGCTGTTCCAGTGGGTCCCCTCCCCCAACCTTCTCTGAGCCTTCGGGGTCCATGTGACCTGGCCATTTAGCCCATGGTGTGCAAAAAAGTGCCGCTCAGAGGTAAAACAACCCAACGTTAAAGAACACGCTGGATGGCCTTGACGGGAGGCTACCATCTGTCTCCCAACAGCTGTTACAGTGGGTCCCCTCCCCCAACCTTCTCTGAGCCTTCGGGGTCCATGTGACCTGGCCATTTAGCCCATGGTGTGCAAAAAAAGTGCCGTTCAGAGGTAAAACAACCCAACGTTAAAGAACACGCTGGATGGCCTTGACGGGAGGCTACCATCTGTCTCCCAACAGCTGTTCCAGTGGGTCCCCCCCCCAACCTTCTCTGAGCCTTCGGGGTCCATGTGACCTGGCCATTTAGCCCATGGTGTGCAAAAAAGTGCCGCTCAGAGGTAAAACAACCCAACGTTAAAGAACACGCTGGATGGCCTTGACGGGAGGCTACCATCTGTCTCCCAACAGCTGTTACAGTGGGTCCCCTCCCCCAACCTTCTCTGAGCCTTCGGGGTCCATGTGACCTGGCCATTTAGCCCATGGTGTGCAAAAAAAAGTGCCGTTCAGAGGTAAAACAACCCAACGTTAAAGAACACGCTGGATGGCCTTGACGGGAGGCTACCATCTGTCTCCCAACAGCTGTTCCAGTGGGTCCCCCCCCCCAACCTTCTCTGAGCCTTCGGGGTCCATGTGACCTGGCCATTTAGCCCATGGTGTGCAAAAAAGTGCCGCTCAGAGGTAAAACAACCCAACGTTAAAGAACACGCTGGATGGCCTTGACGGGAGGCTACCATCTGTCTCCCAACAGCTGTTACAGTGGGTCCCCTCCCCCAACCTTCTCTGAGGCTTCGGGGTCCATGTGATCTGGCCATTTAGCCCATGGTATGCAAAAAAAGTGCCGCTCAGAGGTAAAACAACCCAACCCAACCCTTGCATGAAAAATCCCTCTACTCCTACATGGGAAATACACACCTCAAGAAGTTAATCAAGAAAAAATTAAATGAAAATTTTCAATATCATTTTGAGGTATTAACATCTGGGAGATTCAATCATCGATGTATGATTGAGAATGAGATTTCTCGCTTTCGAAACTTTGTTTTGAGCAGAAGGAATATCATCTGTATCACCAGACTCAGAACGGGCTCAACTTTATGAAACGATTCCTTGTATTCAAAATGAAAAAAGTAAATTCTCCGTACTGGGTTCATTGCAATGTGAAAGAAACAGTATCACATGTGCTTCTTAATTGGGAAGAATATGAAAATCAAAGGAGAGAATTAATAAACAGTCTGAAAAGAAATAATGTTACTGAATTGAGTCTTAAAAGTCTTTTAGGCCAAGAACAACCTTCTTGAAGAAGATTTTGCTTTCAAGAAACTTTGAAATTTCTACATAATTGTGATCTTTTTGAAAGAATTTAAAGGAACTTTGAATTATTGGGTTGGGTTGTTTTACCTCTAAGCGGCACTTTTTTACACACCTGGGCTAAATGGCCAGGTCACAAGGACCCCGAAGGCTCAGAGAAGGTTGTGGGAGGGGACCCACTGCAACAGCTGTTGGGAGACAGATGGTAGCCTCCCGTCAAGGCCATCCAGCGTGTTCTTTAACGTTGGGTTGTTTTACCTCTGAGCGGCACTTTTTTGCGCACCATGGGCTAAATGGCCCCCGAAGGATCAGAGAAGATTGGGGGAGGGAACCCACTGGAACAGCTGTTGGGAGACAGATGGTAGCCTCCCGTCAAGGCCATCCAGCGTGTTCTTTAACGTGCACAGGGTATGGCTCTCTCGCACACGGTGCCACGGCTTAACGTCCCATCCGACGGACGGTGGCCTTTCCAAGCCCAGTGGTGTTCCCTACTGACCGTGGGCAGGGCGGGGAATTTTGCGGAGAAAAATCTCAACGCTGACCCAGCTGGGACTCGAACCTGGGAACTACAGATTACGAGCCTGGCGCGCTACCGACTAAGCCACCCCCGCCCCTTCTTTAAGAAGATTTTGCTTTCAAGAAACTTTGAAATTTCTACATAATTGTGATCTTTTTGAAAGAATTTTAAGGAACTTCGAACTAAGGTGAGGTCTTGCTTTTAGGCAATTGCTCCATTCTTGACGATCTGGAAGATAGGGACGAAAAGCCCCGAGTTTCCGGTAGTCTAGAGATTTTTTGACTGACTGACTGACTGGGGGCGGGGTGGCTTAGTCGGTAGCGCGCCAGGTTAAACCTGACTGACTGACTGACTCGTATGTTGTATTATCCGGTCCTGGTATATCTTTGTTTAAGATTATATGTCTTTGTTTAGGTTATATAGCGCTGAGTTTATTATGCATGACGTCATAATCCACTATACACATGATTAATTAATTTGGATGTCGCTCTTTTGGATTGTTTTAACTACCGTTTCTATTTTAGTATCTGCAATCTTAGCAGGCATAAATTACATTTTGAAGCATTTTTGTAATGTTATCATGCGAGATGGAAAATGTTCACCAGCACTGACCTCGGCTAACTATTCTGTAGCCTACAGCATCAAAATTTTGGCTGTAAACGAAACTATGCTTAAAATTTGTGCTTATTTAGTGTAAAATTTCAAAATATAAATTGAATTAAATGCTTAAACTTAGTAGGAATAAGAGCTTGATTCAAATTTGTATTTTTCGCTAAGGGACAACATATTTCAAATGTATTTTGACTATTTATTATTTCACGCAATAATTGGAGAGTTTTATTTAAAATTTCGTGAAACAAATTCATCGGTTTAAAAAACTCTTTTATTTCTATTTTTTTTTCTATTTCATGTGTAAACAATTTTCATATGTAAACAATTTAGCCGTCCCGTGACCGAGTGGTTAGCACGCTTGACTACTGATCTTAGGGATCTGGGTTCGAGCCCCGGGTAAGGCATTGATGTTCATGTCGTTTTTCTGCTGAGGTCCTGCCATCCTCTCAGACCTTCTACTGTGGCATATAAACTGACAGGCTCCTGTCGGACCTCTGTGGCAAGCAGCTGCTTGAGGGGGATTGGATTGTTTTACCTTTGAGCGGCACTTTTTTGCACACCATGGGCTAAATGGCCAGGTCACATGGACCCCGAAGGCTCAGAGAAGGTTGGGGGAGGGGACCCACTGGAACAGCTGTTGGGAGAGAGATGGTAGCCTCCCGTCAAGGCCATCCAGCGTGTTCTTTAACGTGCACAGGGTATGGCTCTCTCGTACACGGGGCCACGGCTTAACGTCCCATCCGACGGACGGCGGCCTTTCCAAGCCCATCGGTGTCCCCTACTGACCGTGGGCAGGGCGGGAAATTTTGCGGAGATAAATCTCAACGCTGACCAAGCTGGGACTCGAACCTGATCACTACAGATTACGAGCCTGGCGCGCTACCGACTAAACCACCCCCGCCCCTATATAATCTTAAGAAACGAATTTTTTTTTCCATTTCATACTTTTCTCAAAAGCAATAGAAAAACAATTAATAGTCAGATACATAACTGTAAATCAAGATGTCCACACATTTTGAAAGCCAATATGAAAATGAGAAACGTCTGTGTGTGCCAAGGTTGGGTTGGGTTGTTTTACCTCTGAGCGGCACTTTTTTGCACACCATGGGCTAAATGGCCAGGTCACAAGAACCAAGAAGGCTCAGAGAAGGTTGGGGGAGGAAACCCACTGGAACAGCTGTTGGGAGACAGATGGTAGCCTCCCGTCAAGGCCATCCAGCCTGTTCTTTAACGTGCACAGGGTATATTTAACTCCCACACACGGACCACGGCTTAACGTCCCATCCGACGGACAGCGGCCTTTCCAAGCCCATCGCTGTCCCCTACTGACCATGGGCAGGGCAGGGAATTTTGCGGAGATAAATCTCAACGCTGACCCAGCTGGGACTCGAACCTGGGAACTACAGATTACGAGCCTGACGCGCTACCGACTGAGCCACCCCCGCCCCAGGGGGGGGGGCTTTATTTAGCAAAATACAAATTGCTTAAAAGTCGCGAAGAAATTAACTTAACCTCGTCGTTAGCCAACTCTTTCATTCAACGAAGTACCACTGTCACCGTCATTACGTAAGCACTAATACGAGTCGAAATTAACAACTGCTAGAAAACTGCTAGAATGATGTTAGACCCCAGGCGTGACCCCACGAATTACAGTTTATTATTATCATTTTGTTGGTGGTGGTTGGGAGCAATGAGCGGTTTCGAAAACCGGAATTAAATGGAATTGCGCATGTGCAATGATTTTCTCTGACTTCTTGTTTCAACCTTTGAGGGAGTGGCATCACTTCCCCCAAAGGTCCAAACAACACAGAAGCTGTCTTAAGGGTTTCCTCGCACTCTCCCCCTTGAGACAAAAAGGAGCTGTCTAAAGGGTTTCCTCCTACTCTCCCCCTTGAGACAAAACAGGAGCTGTCTCAATTGTTTCTGCCACTCTCCCCCGTGAGGCAAAACAAAAGCTGCATCAAGTATTTCTCCCATTCCCCTTTGAGACAAAATAGCTGTCTCGTGTTTCTCCCACTCTCCCCTTTGAGACAAAATAGGAGCTGTCTCAAGTGTTTCTCCCACTCCCCCTTTGAGACAAAACAGGAGCTGTCTCAATTGTTTTTCCCCTCTCCTCCTTGAGACAAAACAGTAGCTTTATCAGTGTTTCTCCCACTCTTTCGGTTGAGACAAAACAGTAGCTGTCTCAACTGTTTTGCCACTCTCCCAGTGGGACAAACCAAGAGCTGCCTCAAGTGTTTCTCCCATTTCCCCCCTTTGAGACAAAACAGAAGCTATCTCAAGTGTTTCTCCCACTCCACCTTTGAGACAAAACAGGAACTAACTCAAGTGTTCTCCCCCTCGAGACAAAACGGGAGCTGTGCCAAGTGTTTCTCCCACTCCCCACTTGAGATAAAACAGTAGCTGTATCAAGTGTTTCTCCCACTCTTCCGGTTGAGACAAAACAGTAGCTGTCTCAATTGTTTCTGCCACTCTCCCCCGTGAGACAAAACAGGAGCTGTTTCAAGTGTTTCTCCCACTCCCCCTTTGAGACAAAACAGGAGCTGTCTCAATTGTTTTCCCCCTCTCCTCCTTGAGACAAAACAGGAGCTGTCTCAACTGTTTTGCCACTCCCCCTTGGAACAAAATAACTGTCTCGTGTTCTCCTGTCTCGTGTTTTCCAAAACAGGAGCTGTCTGTGTCTCCCACTCTCCCCCTTGAGACAAAACAGGAGCTGTCTCAAGTGTTTCTCCCATTCCCCCTTTGAGACAGAACAGCTGTCTCAAGTGTTTCTCCCACTCTCCCCCTTGAGACAAAACAGGAGCTGTGTCAATTGTTTCTCCCACTCCCCCCTTGAGACAATACAGCTGTCTCAAGGGATTCCTCCCTACTCTCCCCCTTGAAACAAAACAGGAGCTGTGTCAATTGTTTCTCCCACTCCCCCCTTGAGACAATACAGCTGTCTCAAGGGATTCCTCCCATTCTCCCCTTTGAGAAAAAACAGGAGCTGTCTCGAGGATTTCCTCCCACTATTCCCCCTTGGAAGAAAACAGTTGTCTCAAGGGTTTCCTTCCACTCTTGCCCTTTGAGGCAAAACTGGAGCTGTCTCGAGGATTTCCTCCCGTTATTCCCTCTTGAGGCAAAACAGGTGTCTGAAGGGCTTCCTCCCATTTTCCTCCTTGAGACAAAACAGGGGTTGTCTCAAGTGTTTCTCCCACTCTCCCCACTGAGACAAACAGGAGATAAACAGGAGATGTCTCAAGTGTTTTTCCCACTCCCCCTTTGGAACAAAACAGGAGCTGTCTCGTGTTTCTCCCACTTTCCCCCTTGAGACAAAACAGGAACTAACTCAAGTGTTTCTCCCACTGCTCCCTTTGAGACAAAACAGGATCTGTCTCAAGTATTTCTTCATCTCTTCCCCTTGAGACAAAACAGGAACTAACTCAAGTGTTTCTCCCACTGCCCCCTTTGAGACAAAACAGGAACTGTCTCAAGTATTTCTTCATCTCTTCCCCTTGAGACAAAACAGGAACTAACTCAAGTGTTTCTCCCACTGCTCCCTTTGAGACAAAACAGGAACTGTCTCAAGTATTTCTTCATCTCTTCCCCTTGAGACAAAACAGGAACTAACTCAAGTGTTTCTCCCACTGCTCCCTTTGAGACAAAACAGGAACTGTCTCAAGTATTTCTTCATCTCTTCCCCTTGATACAAAACAGGAACTAACTCAAGTGTTTCTCCCACTGCTCCCTTTGAGACAAAACAGGAACTGTCTCAAGTATTTCTTCATCTCTTCCCCTTGAGACAAAACAGGAACTAACTCAAGTGTTTCTCCCACTGCTCCCTTTGAGACAAAACAGGAACTGTCTCAAGTATTTCTTCATCTCTTCCCCTTGATACAAAACAGGAACTAACTCAAGTGTTTCTCCCACTGCTCCCTTTGAGACAAAACAGGAACTGTCTCAAGTATTTCTTCATCTCTTCCCCTTGAGACAAAACAGGAACTAACTCAAGTGTTTCTCCCACTGCTCCCTTTGAGACAAAACAGGAACTGTCTCAAGTATTTCTTCATCTCTTCCCCTTGAGACAAAACAGGAACTAACTCAAGTGTTTCTCCCACTGCTCCCTTTGAGACAAAACAGGAACTGTCTCAAGTATTTCTTCATCTCTTCCCCTTGAGACAAAACAGGAACTAACTCAAGTGTTTCTCCCACTGCTCCCTTTGAGACAAAACAGGAACTGTCTCAAGTATTTCTTCATCTCTTCCCCTTGAGACAAAACAGGAACTAACTCAAGTGTTTCTCCCACTGCTCCCTTTGAGACAAAACAGGAACTGTCTCAAGTATTTCTTCATCTCTTCCCCTTGATACAAAACAGGAACTAACTCAAGTGTTTCTCCCACTGCTCCCTTTGAGACAAAACAGGAACTGTCTCAAGTATTTCTTCATCTCTTCCCCTTGAGACAAAACAGGAACTAACTCAAGTGTTTCTCCCACTGCTCCCTTTGAGACAAAACAGGAACTGTCTCAAGTATTTCTTCATCTCTTCCCCTTGAGACAAAACAGGAACTAACTCAAGTGTTTCTCCCACTGCTCCCTTTGAGACAAAACAGGAACTGTCTCAAGTATTTCTTCATCTCTTCCCCTTGAGACAAAACAGGAACTAACTCAAGTGTTTCTCCCACTGCTCCCTTTGAGACAAAACAGGAACTGTCTCAAGCATTTCTTCATCTCTTCCCCTTGAGACAAAACTGGAACTAACTCAAGTGTTTCTCCCACTGCTCCCTTTGAGACAAAACAGGAACTGTCTCAAGTATTTCTTCATCTCTTCCCCTTGATACAAAACAGGAACTAACTCAAGTGTTTCTCCCACTGCTCCCTTTGAGACAAAACAGGAACTGTCTCAAGTATTTCTTCATCTCTTCCCCTTGATACAAAACAGGATCTAACTCAAGTGTTTCTCCCACTGCTCCCTTTGAGACAAAACAGGAACTGTCTCAAGCATTTCTTCATCTCTTCCCCTTGAGACAAAACTGGAACTAACTCAAGTGTTTCTCCCACTGCTCCCTTTGAGACAAAACAGGAACTGTCTCAAGTATTTCTTCATCTCTTCCCCTTGATACAAAACAGGAACTAACTCAAGTGTTTCTCCCACTGCTCCCTTTGAGACAAAACAGGAACTGTCTCAAGTATTTCTTCATCTCTTCCCCTTGATACAAAACAGGAACTAACTCAAGTGTTTCTCCCACTGCTCCCTTTGAGACAAAACAGGAACTGTCTCAAGTATTTCTTCATCTCTTCCCCTTGATACAAAACAGGAACTAACTCAAGTGTTTCTCCCACTGCTCCCTTTGAGACAAAACAGGATCTGTCTCAAGTATTTCTTCATCTCTTCCCCTTGAGACAAAACAGGAACTAACTCAAGTGTTTCTCCCACTGCTCCCTTTGAGACAAAACAGGAACTGTCTCAAGTATTTCTTCATCTCTTCCCCTTGAGACAAAACAGGAACTAACTCAAGTGTTTCTCCCACTGCTCCCTTTGAGACAAAACAGGAACTGTCTCAAGTATTTCTTCATCTCTTCCCCTTGATACAAAACAGGAACTAACTCAAGTGTTTCTCCCACTGCTCCCTTTGAGACAAAACAGGAACTGTCTCAAGTATTTCTTCATCTCTTCCCCTTGAGACAAAACAGGAACTAACTCAAGTGTTTCTCCCACTGCTCCCTTTGAGACAAAACAGGAACTGTCTCAAGTATTTCTTCATCTCTTCCCCTTGATACAAAACAGGAACTAACTCAAGTGTTTCTCCCACTGCTCCCTTTGAGACAAAACAGGATCTGTCTCAAGTATTTCTTCATCTCTTCCCCTTGAGACAAAACAGGAACTAACTCAAGTGTTTCTCCCACTGCTCCCTTTGAGACAAAACAGGAACTGTCTCAAGTATTTCTTCATCTCTTCCCCTTGATACAAAACAGGATCTAACTCAAGTGTTTCTCCCACTGCTCCCTTTGAGACAAAACAGGAACTGTCTCAAGCATTTCTTCATCTCTTCCCCTTGAGACAAAACTGGAACTAACTCAAGTGTTTCTCCCACTGCTCCCTTTGAGACAAAACAGGAACTGTCTCAAGTATTTCTTCATCTCTTCCCCTTGAGACAAAACAGGAACTAACTCAAGTGTTTCTCCCACTGCTCCCTTTGAGACAAAACAGGAACTGTCTCAAGTATTTCTTCATCTCTTCCCCTTGATACAAAACAGGAACTAACTCAAGTGTTTCTCCCACTGCTCCCTTTGCGACAAAACAGGAACTGTCTCAAGTATTTCTTCATCTCTTCCCCTTGAGACAAAACAGGAACTAACTCAAGTGTTTCTCCCACTGCTCCCTTTGAGACAAAACAGGAACTGTCTCAAGTATTTCTTCATCTCTTCCCCTTGAGACAAAACAGGAACTAACTCAAGTGTTTCTCCCACTGCTCCCTTTGAGACAAAACAGGAACTGTCTCAAGTATTTCTTCATCTCTTCCCCTTGAGACAAAACAGGAACTAACTCAAGTGTTTCTCCCACTGCTCCCTTTGAGACAAAACAGGAACTGTCTCAAGTATTTCTTCATCTCTTCCCCTTGAGACAAAACAGGAACTAACTCAAGTGTTTCTCCCACTGCTCCCTTTGAGACAAAACAGGAACTGTCTCAAGTATTTCTTCATCTCTTCCCCTTGAGACAAAACAGGAACTAACTCAAGTGTTTCTCCCACTGCTCCCTTTGAGACAAAACAGGAACTGTCTCAAGCATTTCTTCATCTCTTCCCCTTGAGACAAAACTGGAACTAACTCAAGTGTTTCTCCCACTGCTCCCTTTGAGACAAAACAGGAACTGTCTCAAGTATTTCTTCATCTCTTCCCCTTGATACAAAACAGGAACTAACTCAAGTGTTTCTCCCACTGCTCCCTTTGAGACAAAACAGGAACTGTCTCAAGTATTTCTTCATCTCTTCCCCTTGATACAAAACAGGATCTAACTCAAGTGTTTCTCCCACTGCTCCCTTTGAGACAAAACAGGAACTGTCTCAAGCATTTCTTCATCTCTTCCCCTTGAGACAAAACTGGAACTAACTCAAGTGTTTCTCCCACTGCTCCCTTTGAGACAAAACAGGAACTGTCTCAAGTATTTCTTCATCTCTTCCCCTTGATACAAAACAGGAACTAACTCAAGTGTTTCTCCCACTGCTCCCTTTGAGACAAAACAGGAACTGTCTCAAGTATTTCTTCATCTCTTCCCCTTGATACAAAACAGGAACTAACTCAAGTGTTTCTCCCACTGCTCCCTTTGAGACAAAACAGGAACTGTCTCAAGTATTTCTTCATCTCTTCCCCTTGATACAAAACAGGAACTAACTCAAGTGTTTCTCCCACTGCTCCCTTTGAGACAAAACAGGATCTGTCTCAAGTATTTCTTCATCTCTTCCCCTTGAGACAAAACAGGAACTAACTCAAGTGTTTCTCCCACTGCTCCCTTTGAGACAAAACAGGAACTGTCTCAAGTATTTCTTCATCTCTTCCCCTTGAGACAAAACAGGAACTAACTCAAGTGTTTCTCCCACTGCTCCCTTTGAGACAAAACAGGAACTGTCTCAAGTATTTCTTCATCTCTTCCCCTTGATACAAAACAGGAACTAACTCAAGTGTTTCTCCCACTGCTCCCTTTGAGACAAAACAGGAACTGTCTCAAGTATTTCTTCATCTCTTCCCCTTGAGACAAAACAGGAACTAACTCAAGTGTTTCTCCCACTGCTCCCTTTGAGACAAAACAGGAACTGTCTCAAGTATTTCTTCATCTCTTCCCCTTGATACAAAACAGGAACTAACTCAAGTGTTTCTCCCACTGCTCCCTTTGAGACAAAACAGGAACTGTCTCAAGTATTTCTTCATCTCTTCCCCTTGAGACAAAACAGGAGTGTCTCGGTTTTGTTCTCGCTTTTGTTGAATTTTTTGTTCGAGATTTTGTTGAAAATTTTGAATGTGTTCGTATATATGAGAGTTTATTGATATATATAAGAAATTTTTTGTGATCTACAAATGTGTGGTTTAAAGTTTTCATTTGAATATCTTGTGAAACTAGTTTAAAAATACAGAATATGCACAACAAACATTTATTATATATATAATTACAAACTATATCATATTTACATCCAAAGCCAATGAAAACATCTTTCACAAAGTTTTGCATTAAAATATTTTAAGCCATTTCTTAATTTATAATACTTATTTCTGCTTAATCTTAAAACTGCAACATGGAGATTAATATTTAAACATCAAATATTCAAGCAATATATATATTTTTTAATTCTGAAAAGCTGAGAGTTTCGGTTAAAACAGTATTGCCTATTTTACAAAGAAAGTTTATATATATAAGTAACAAATTAAAACTGGTTCGTAAATTCTTAAATACTCTAAAGAAATATATTAAATATTACGAGCGCCAAAAAATGTGTACCGGAAGTTGTGTTAACCATCAAATGTCTTATTAAAGAAAACTCATTGCCTACTATAATCACAACAATATATATATATGTATCTCGAAGACAGACTATTTTTTTTAGTTCTTTTTATACTGTAAAGAATATTCCCTCCCCCAAATAATACTGTTTACGAGTAATATTAGAAAATTTAAAGACTGAAGTAAAACACGTTACGCTTCAGTACACCAGATGGCGCCACTAGAAAGACGCATTTTTTCATAGCAAATATAGGAAGTGATCAGTACCTTGGTAGTACACACTCTAAGACATTTTATTTTAATACCACTTGTTAATCAGATTCGATATTAAATTAAATTTGGTTGTTTTGGAGTTTCTGTTATCTCAGTCTCTCCTTGACACAAATGTGGAGCTGTCTCAATGGTCGATCTCATTAAGTCCTAGCGTAAGTTCCCGACTGCAGAGGAAATTGGAAATTTCACTTGAAATTCAGAAAAGTAAAAATAACACCGACGATTCAAAACTTTTCCCGAATATCTGATTTTATTTTGTGTACATATTTTTTACTATTTCGATTGCTCTACTGTCATTAATATTGAAACAGACACACTTTATATTTTCCTACCGTTTTGATTTTTAATTTCATTACTTTTAATATGTTTCAAATAGGAGGAATTTATTTAGGTCGCCGTATTTCTTAGAAATTGCTGTTATAATTTGCATAATTATTTATCAAAGCTGTATAATTAGCAGGCCTTGACCTTTTAATTTTAAAGTTTAAAATCATTTATTAATATCACAAAAGCTTCGTTCGTAGATTGTAAATTAATGCGTCCATGCAATTTACATAAAAGTCATTAAGTAGGTTCATTTATGCTACTTTTTAAACTCATATTTAATTTTAAATAAATATGCCAATTAGTAACTTTATTAAATATTCAAAGATAGAACCTCACAGTCAAATTACTAAATATTAAATGTGATTAATCAGTCAATCAATGGGTAAAAATATTTAATCAAATCGCATTCCTCTTGTTTTATACTAAAACCACCCCCGCCACCCCCGCCCCATTGACTTAAAGAAATGCATATTCACTTCCAGTTGATCCAATCTCATTTTACGGAATGCTTTTTTATTATTTACTTGTGGAATGATTATTAAAATTATTTGTAGGGACAAAGCAACAGATTAGAGGAAAGTTCCATGTTGGCTAATCAAATCCAAACAAGTCAACTTCACCATATCGATAACCAAATCTTTATCCATTGTTTTGTAACTAATGTATGAAAGTGAATTTTTTCAGCGATTCCAAAATTTTATTTAAAAATATTTTGGGGACAATTTATCCCCTCTTTCGATATGTAGATCTTTCAGTTTATGTCTATTAAAAATATTACAGTAAAGAATTATGAAGTTCAAAATTTAAGAAATATAATTTCCTTAAAATTAAAAGCAGCATCTTCATTTAAAATATTTTTGATGTTGAAAACTAATGTCTCAAAACGGATTAACATTAATAAAACGTATCTTCTAATAATTTTAATATGCTTAGTAGTAAGTGTAAAATATATATATGTAAATGAAAACTTTTCAATAATGGAATAACTCTGAAAAAAAAAAACTAAACTAAAAAATAACAAATTATAGGAAAATACCGATACATAAAAATGGATGTATGTCAGATTTATTCTTTTATGCTTTAAATATGATTTACAGTCATAATCACTAGAGAGCAAATATCACATAAGAAAAGTTCATTCTAATAAAATTTCGATTCTGAAATTTTAACTTTGTTTTGAAAGTGTACTGTTTTGTTAGGCCTAGCAGAAATTTATCTATGTCATATGTGTTGCCTCCCTATGCCCTCCCCTATGCAACGATTTTTTTTAGAAATTAGTGATCTGGCAACCTTCGTGTACAGTCGCTCAAAAAATATCCGAACACTATAGTTGATTACAGAATTCAGAAAAAACATCTGGCAACCTTCGTGTAGAGTCGCTCAAAAAAGTATCCGAACATTATGGTTGATTAAAGAATTCAGAAAAAATAGCTGGCAACGATATTTTTAGAAATTAGTGATCTGGCAACCTTACAAAAATAGCTGGCAACGATATTTTTAGAAATTAGTGATCTGGCAACCTTCGTGTCATGTACACGAAGGTTGCCAGGTCGCGTATTTCTAAAAAAATGGTTGCCAGATATTTTTTCTGAATTCTGTAATCAACCATAGCGTTTGGATATTTTTTTGAGCGACTGTACACATTTTAATGGCAAAGCAACTTTTTTGCACACCATGGGCTAAATGGCCAGGTCACATGGACCCCGAAGGCTCAGAGAAGGTTCGGGGAGGGGACCCACTGGAACAGCTGTTGGGAGACAGATGGTAGCCTCCCGTCAAGGCCATCCAGCGTGTTCTTTAACGTTGGGTTGTTTTACCTCTGAGCGGCACTTTTTTGCACACCATGGGCTAAATGGCCAGGTCACATGGACCCCGAAGGCTCAGAGAAGGTTGGGGGAGGGGACCCACTGGAACAGCTGTTTGGAGACAGATGGTAGCCTCCCGTTAAGGCCATCCAGCGTGTTCTTTAACGTGCACAGGGTATGGCTCTCCCGCACACTGAGCCACGGCTTAACGTCCCATCCGACGGACGGCAGCCTTTCCAAGCCCATCGGTGTCCCCTACTGACCGTGGGCAGGGCGGGGAATTTTGGGGAGTTATTACAGAATAAAGAAAGTCATAAACGTGAAATACCATAATTTCGAATAGCAGATAAATTTGCTAGGCTGATACTCTATTTGATCACAGTTCAAGTTTTTAAAGCATAACACTTCTAAAGTTATTTTAATCATACTGACTAGTATTTTCGCAGCATGTTATTTCATAATCATCATAAGTACGAAAAGTAACGAATTTTGTACAAGCCATTGTCAAAAGCATTGTCACATAAAAATTACCGGCGTGAAATTTTTCTGCGAAATATATATATATAACGAATAAAATAATCTTGATTACAAAAATATCAGTCCACATAAAAATACATTGTGTAAAAACAAAATAATAATAAAAGGACTTATGGTCATCCATAGGTTCATAAAAAAAAAATAGAAAAAGTAAAGATGATATTTTGACTAGACACATTTGCTAATACTGATAGTTGATTGGCTGCTAAATTGATCAACTGACGAATCACTTTGGAGCAGGGACATTTTCAGAGAAAGTCCCTACGAAATTCCCTGCCGGATTGTAATTGGCGACGACAAGGATTTTGCCACTTTTACTCCTGGCCCAGGCGACGCCCATTTCTTTGCTTTGCTTCCAAATCACTTGGGTGAAATGACCTTTGATGGGAGGAGAAGGAAAAATTCAAGGCATTAAAGATTTTTTGAAAATGAGAAAGATCTCTTCTCTTGTGAGATAAAATGCAGATATCAATATATTCTAAAGTTTATTTGCTGCCTTTAAATCCCTATTTTAAAGACATTAATGCTACCAAAATTGAGTGACGAAGATTTTAGAAACTGTTCACATCAACTTCTGCTAGCTCACCTTTCCAAAATTGATGCGTTAGAATTGAGTTGTTTTACCTCTGAGCGGCACTTTTTTGCACGCCATGGTCTAAATGGCCAGGTCACATGGACCCCGAAGGCTCAGAGAAAGTTGGGGGAGGGGACCAAAAAAGTGCCTTTTTTGCACACCATGGCTAAATGGCCAGGTCACATGGACCCCGAAGGTTCAGAGAAGGTTGGGGGAGGTTTGGTTTGGTTTGTTTTACCTCTGAGCGGCACCTTTTTACACACCATAGGCTAAATGGCCAGGTCACATGGACCCCGAAGGCTCAGAGAAGGTTGGGGGAGGGGACCCACTGGAACAGCTGTTGGGAGACAGATGGTAGCATCCCGTCAAGGCCATCCAGCGTGTTCTTTAACGTTGGGTTGTTTTACCCCTGAGCGGCACTTTTTTGCACACCATGGCTAAATGGCCAGGTCACATGGACCCCGAAGGTTCAGAGAAGGTTGGGGGAGGGGGACCAACAGGAACAGCTGTTGGGAGACAGATGGTAGCCTCCCGTCAAGGCCATCCAGCGTGTTCTTTAACGTTGGGTTGTTTTACCTCTGAGAGGCACTTTTTTTGCACACCATGAGCTAAATGGCCAGGTCACATGGGCCCCGAAGGCTCAGAGAAGATTGGGGGAGGGGACTCACTGGAACAGCTGTTGGGAGACAGATGGTAGCCTCCCGTCAAGGCCATCCAGCATGTTCTTTAACGTGCACAGGGTATGGCTCTCCCGCACACGGGGCCACGGCTTAACGTCCCATCCGACGGACGACGGCCTTTCCAAGCCCATCGGTGTCCCCTACTGACCGTGGGCAGGGCGGGGAGTTTTGCGGAGATAAATCTCAACGCTGAACCAGATGGGACTGGAACCTGGGAACTACAGATTACGAGCCTGGCGCGCTACCGACTGAGCCACCCCTATTAGAATCGAGAAATGCTGACGTATTAATAATAATATTTTCGAAAAGTGTTCTCACCTGATTTCAGGGACCTCGGTTCCTTTCCGAAAGTGTGGTCTTTGATTTCACTGTACCAACTGTCGACAGGTTCATTACCTGCAGAGGAAAAAAGAATGGATTAAAAAATGCAGTTCAAAGTTCGATCTTGGATAATTTCAGTTATTTAATGTAACACCTCTAATTTCGAAGTTCCTAGAATATTTTCATAGACTTTGCAATCAGTTCATAATATGATGAAAGCTCAACAGATCTATTCCATAAAACAAAGTTGGGTTGTTTTACCTCTGAGCGGCACTTTGTTGCACACCATGGGCTAAATGGCCAGGTCACATGAACCCCGAAGGCTCAGAGAAGATTGGGGGAGGGGACCCACTGGAACAGCTGTTGGGAGACAGATGGTAGCCTGCCATCAAGGCCATCCAGCGTGTTTTTTAACGTGCACAGGGTATGGCTCTCCCGCACACGGGGCCACGGCTTAACGTCCCATCCGACGGACGGCGGCCTTTCCAAGCCCATCGGTGTCCCGTACTGACCGTGGGCAGGGCGGGGAATTTTGCGGAGATAAATCTCAACGCTGACCCAGCTGGGACTCGAACCTGGGAACTACAGATTACGAGCCTGACGCGCTACCGACTGAGCCATCCCCGCCCCATAAAACAAGGATCTGCAAATTTAGGTGAATTAAAAAAGAACGATGGTAGTGAAAAGTGTTGTAGTTTTTAAAGTTTCCAATTCTGACCTCCGACGTGACCTTCACGGTCAAATGAAGGTCACATAGAGGTCAAATCTTGATCTACGAGTGCTAAAAATGTGAAAATTGGTGTCTGGGGGTATTTCGGGTTGCAGATGTCGAATACGTTACGAAATTTCGGATTCGGAGGGTCCTTCGAGGTTAAAGGTCAAATTTCGATCTACTGGTGCTACAGAGCTAACAATTGGTTCCTGGGGGTATTTTTGAGTCGTTGATCTCGGAAATTATGCCAAATTTTGGATGCGATGTGTCATTTAAGGTCAAGGGTCAAATTGCGATATATCAGAGCGAGTGAGCTAAAAATAGGTAGACTCTTAGAGGAATTTTTAGATCTGCAGAGTGCATATGAGGTCAAATAGAGGTCAGAGTGATGTAAAGAAATCAAGAGGTGCTGAAGACACGGAATGATTTCTAGTACGAAATGTACTGATTGTATTTTGATAAATATTGCAATATTTTTGAAGGTATAGAGGAATTTTCAGATCTGCAGAGTGCATTTGAGGTCAAATAGGGGTCAGAGTAATGTAAAGAAATCAAGAGGTGTTGAAGACTTGGGTTGGGTTGTTTTACCTCTGAGCGGCACATTTTTGCACACCATGGGCTAAATGGCCAGGTCACATGGACCCCGAAGGCTCAGACAAGGTTGGGGGAGGGGACCCACTGGAACAGCTGTTGGGAGACAGATGGTAACCTCCCGTCAAGGCCATCCAGCGTGTTCTTTAACGTGCACAGGGTATGACTCTCCGACACACGGGGCCACGGCTTAACGTCCCATCCGACGGACGGCGGCCATTCCAAGCCCATCGGTGTCCTCTACTGACCGTGGGCAGGGCGGGGAGTTTTGAGGAGATAAATCTCAACGCTAACCCAGCTAGGACTCGAACCTGGGAACTACAGATTACGAGCGTGGTGCGCTACCGACTGAGCCACCCCCGCCCCTAGGTATTGAAGACACCAAATGAAGACACGGAATGATTTGTAGTACGAAATATACTGATTGTATTTTGATAAATATTGCAATATTTTTGAAGGTATAGAGGAATTTTCAGATCTGCAGAGTGCATTTGAGGTCAAATAGGGGTCAGAGTGATGTAAAGAAATCAAGAGGTGCTGAAGACACCGAATGAGGACACGGAATGATTTCTAGTACGAAATACACTGATTGTATTTTGATAAATATTACAATATTTTTGAAGGTATAGAGGAATTTACAGATCTGCAGAGTGCATTTGAGGTCAAATAGCGGTCAGAGTGACGTGATAGATATCAAGAGGTACTGAAGACACGGAATGATTTCTAGTACGAAATATACTGATTGTATTTTGATAAATATTGCAATATTTTTGAAGGTATAGAGGAATTTACAGATGTGCAGAGTGCATTTGAGGTCAAATAGGGGTCAGAGTGGTGTAAAGAAATTAAGAGGTGCTGAAGACACGGAATGATTTCTAGTACGAAATATACTGATAGTATTTCGATAAATATTACAATATTTTGGAGGTATAGAGGAATTTTTAGATCTGCAGAGTGCATTTGAGGTCAAATAGGGGTCAGAGTGGTGTAAAGAAATCAAGAGGTGCTGAAGACACCGAATGATTTATAGTGCGAAATATACTGATTGTATTTTGATAAATATTGCAATATTTTTGAAGGTATAGAGGAATTTTCAGATCTGCAGAGTGCATTTGAGGTCAAATAGGGGTCAGAGTGATGTAAAGAAATCAAGAGGTGCTGAAGACACCGAATGAGGACACGGAATGATTTCTAGTACGAAATACACTGATTGTATTTTGATAAATATTACAATATTTTTGAAGGTATAGAGGAATTTACAGATCTGCAGAGTGCATTTGAGGTCAAATAGGGTTCAGAGTGACGTGATGGAAATCAAGAGGTGCTGAAGACACGGAATGATTTCTAGTACGAAATATACCGATTGTATTTTGATAAATATTGCAATATTTTTGAAGGTATAGAGGAATTTACAGATCTGCAGAGTGCATTTGAGGTTCAATAGGGGTCAGAGTGACGTGATGGAAATCAAGAGGTGCTGAAGACAAGGAATGATTTCTAGTACGAAATATACCGATTGTATTTTGATAAATATTGCAATATTTTTGAAGGTATATAAGGAATTTACAGATCTGCAGCGTGCATTTGAGGTCAAATAGGAGTCAGAGTGATGTAAAGAAATCAAGAGGTACTGAAGACACCGAATGAAGACACGGAATGATTTCTAGTACGAAATACACTGATTGTATTTTGATAAATATTGCAATATTTTTGAAGGTATAGAGGAATTTACAGATCTGCAGAGTGCATTTGAGGTCAAATCGGGTCAGAGTGACGTGATAGAAATCAAGAGGTGCTGAAGACACGGAATGATTTCTAGTACGAAATATACTGATTGTATTTTGATAAATATTGCAATATTTTTGAAGGTATAGTGGAATTTACAGATCTGTAGAGTGCATTTGAGGTCAAATAGGGGTCAGAGTGATGTAAAGAAATCAAGAGGTGCTGAAGACACCGAATGAAGACACGGAATGATTTCTAGTACGAAATACAATGATTGTATTTTGATAAATATTGCAATATTTTTGAAGGTATATAAGGAATTTACAGATCTGCAGAGTGCATTTCAGGTCAAATAGGGTCAGAGTGACGTGATAGAAATCAAGAGGTTCTGAAGACACGGAATGATTTCTAGTACGAAATACACTGATTGTATTTGGATAAATATTGCAACATTTTTGTAGGTATATAAGGAATTTACAGATCTGCAGAGTGTATTTGAGGTCAAATAGGGGTCAGAGTGACGTGATAGAAATCAAGAGGTGCTGAAGACACGGAATGATTTGTAATACGAAATATACTGATTGTATTTCGATAAATATTGCAATATTTTTAAAGGTATATCGGCAAATTTTTTTAATATTAAAAATATATATGAATTCATTACATAAACCTACCGAAAGAAATTTTTTCATTTATTCTTTCTAAACTTTTAGGCGGTCGCTAACAGGAACAAAGGGACACAAAATTTTCATGGGTTGATCAATTTTTGTAGTTTGGGTTGGGTTGTTTTTCATTTTTCATTCAGACCTCTGAACGGCACTATTTTGAACACCATGGGCTAAATGGCCAGGTCACATGGACCCCGAAGGTTCAGAGAAGGTTGGGGGAGGGGACCCACTGGAACAGCTGTTGGGAGACAGATGGTAGTGTGTTCTTTAACGTGCACAAGGTATGGCTCTCTCGCACACGGGGCCACGGCTTAACGTCCCATCCGACGGACGGCGGCCTTTCCAAGCCCATCGGTGTCCCATAATGACTGTGGGCAGGGCGGGGAATTTTGCGGAGATAAATCTCAACGCTGACCCAGCTGGGACTCGAACCTGGGAACTACAGATTACGAGCCTGGCGCGCTACCGACTGAGCCACCCCCGCCCCCAATTTTTGTAGGAATACATATATACTTGAGAAAACATAATCTGCTCACCTGCGACCATGTGGCTGGGATCAGAGCTCCATTTCATGTAGATATTTTCTCCGTATTTCTTTTCTGTCCTGTGTTGGAATGTATCTGTCTTTGCCAAGTGATCGGCCCATTCTTGGGAGTAGGAACAGAGCTTCAAAAGAAAAAAATATCAAAAATATATTTTTTTTAAATAAAATAAATATATAAATACCACCTCAAGCAGCTGCTTGCCACAGAGGTCTGACAGGAGCCTGTCAGTTTATATGCCATAGCAGAAGATCTGAGAGGATGGCAGGCCCTCAGCAGAAAACAACACGAACATCCATGCCTTACCCGGGGCTCGAATCCAGGTCCCGTAGATCAGTAGCCAAGCGCTCTATCCACTCGGCCACGGGACTGCTTTAAAAATAAAAAAAATAATAAATAAATATTCTCTTAAGCAGCTGCTTGCCACAGAGGTCTGACAGGAGCCTGTCAGTTTATATGCCATAGCAGAAGATCTGAGAGGATGGCAGGACCTCAGCAGAAAACAACACGAACATCCATGCCTTAGCCGGGGCTCGAACCCAGGTCCGGTAGATCAGTAGCCAAGCGCTCTAACCACTCGGCCACGAGACGGCTTTAAAATAAAAAATAATAAATAAATACCCCCTCATGCAGCTGCTTGCCACAGAGGTCTGACCGGAGCCTGTGAGTTTATATGCCATAGTAGAAGATCTGTGAGGATGGCAGGACCTCAGCAGAAAATAAACATCCATGCTTTACCCGGGGTTCGAACCCAGGTTCCTTAAAACAGTAGCCAAGCGCGCTAACCACTCGGAGTAAACATTACATTTACTTTAGGACATTACTTGTCAATTAAAAAACTTCTGTCCACCCATTCGGGATCCTCTATTTTATAACTAGGAAAAAAAAGTGACATTGGCATCTTTTGATTTCTTGCCCGTCTCTCCGACCCCTATATGACCTCTAATGCGATACGAAATCTGGGATTTTTTTTTCTGAATTCTACTCTCTGAAATAGCCCTAGTCACAAATTTTCAGCTCTCCATCACTGGGTTGGATTGTGTTACCTCTGAGCGGCACTTTTTTGTACACAATGGGCTAAATGGCCAGGTCACACGGACCCCGAAGGCTCAGAGAAGGTTGGGGGAGGGGACCCACTGGAACAGCTGTTGGGAGATAGATGGTATCCTCCCGTCAAGGCCATCCAGCGTGTCCTTTAACGTGCACAGGGTATGGCTCTCCCGCACACGGAGCCACTGCTTAACGTCCCATCCGACGGACGGCGGCCTTTCCAAGCCCATCGGTGTCCCCTACTGACCGTGGGCAGGGTGGGAATTTTGCGGAGATAAGTCTCAACGCTGACCCAGCTGGGACTCGAACCTGGGAACTACAGATTATGTGCCTGGCGCGCTACCGACTGAGCCATCCCAGCCCCCAGCCATCACTGGTATATGGGAATTTTACCTTTGACCTCAAAGGATCCATGCATTAAAAATTTCCATAATTTCCGAGATCTACGATTCAAAATATCCCCAGGCACCATTTTCAGCACCGGTAGATATTTTTGACCTTTAACCTCAAAGAACCCATCTGATCCAAAATTTCACATTTTCTGAAATCTATAACTCAAAATATCCACCAGGAACCAATTTTTAGCTTTTTAGCAGACCTCTGTGGCAAGCAGCTGCTTGAGGGGGTGACTTTGACCTCGAAGGACCTCCAGGATCCAAAATTTCGCAATCTTTTCTGCATCTACAACCTTAAACAATATCAGGCACCAATTTTCAACCCCCCAAAATTAAGCAACTGGTCCGATAGACTATTTTCATAGTAGGGACACCGATGGGCTTGGAAAGGCCGCCATCCGTCGGATGGGACGTTAAGCCGTGGCCCGTGTGCGGGAGAGCCATACCCTGTGCACGTTAAAGAACACGCTGGATGGCCTTGACGGGAGGCTACCATCTGTCTCCCAACAACTGTTCCAGTGGGTCCCCTCCCCCAACCTTCTCTGAGCCTTCGGGGTCCATGTGACCTGGCCATTTAGCCCATGGTGTGCAAAAAAGTGTCGCTCAAAGGTAAAACAACCCAACGTTAAAGAACACGCTGGATGGCCTTGACGGAAGGCTACCATCTGTCTCCCAACAGCTTTTCCAGTGGGTCCCCTCCCCCAACCTTCTCTGAGCCTTCGGGGTCCATGTGACCTGGCCATTTAGCCCATGGTGTGCAAAAAGTGCCGCTCAGAGGTAAAACAACCTAACCCATTAAATGTGCATTGTAACATACTTATTTTGGTTCAAGTAATAATATAGACGATTAATTTTAAAATTATACAAGTAGGTACTTTTTTGAAATAGCTAGACATTAGTGTTAGATTAGTCTATAAGATTCTTGTATAGTCTTAATAAATAAAATTTTCTGTTTCATATTTTTTGATCAAAAGCAATATTAGAAATACAGAACTGCAACTCAAGGTGGCCAAATACTTTGAAAATTTGAGATAAAATGAGAATTACTACCAACTGCAAGCAAAGGCATTGAGTTGTGGCAATTGGTTATTCTGTGTTGACTCCTACCAGGATGAGGTGGCAGATTAAATAATCTCAGCTCCAGAAGGGGCGGGGATGGCTCAATCGCTGGCGCGCCAGGCTCGTAATCTGTAGTTCCCAGGTTCGAGTCCCAGCTGGGTCAGCGTTGAAATTTATCTCCGCAAAATTCCCCGCCCTGCCCACGGTCAGTAGAGGACACCGATGGCTTGGAAAGGCCGCCGTCCTTCGGATGGGACGTTAAGCCGTGGCGCCGTGTGCGGGAGAGCCATACCCTGTGCACGTTAAAGAACACGCTGGATGGCCTTGACGGGAGGATACCATCTATCTCCCAACAGCTGTTCCAGTGGGTCCCCTTCCCCAACCTTCTCTGAGTCTTCGGGGTCCTTGTGACCTGGCCATTTAGCCCATGGTGTGCAAAAAAGTGCCGCTCAGAGGTAAAACAACCCAACCCAACTCAGCTCCAGATGCCTAAAAAAAAATCGAAATTTTCCCACATATAATCTTCAATGCTCACAATGTTCACTTTATAAACCTGCAAATTCTACACTAAAAAAAAAATGGATAACTTTTTCACATTGTTATTTTCCAAAACCAAAATTTGCCAACTTCAAAAATTTTGTTGCCTCTAGGCTATTGGGGGCGGGGTGGCTCAGTCGGTAGGGTTCCAGGTTTCAGGTTCCGGTCCCACTTTCGAGTCCCTGCTGGGTCAGCGTTGAGATTTATGCCCGCAAAACTCCCCGGTCTGCCCACGGTCAGTAGGGGACACCGATGGGCTTGGAAAGGCCACCGTCCGTCGGATGGGACATTAACGCCGTGCCCCCGTGTGCAGGAGATCCATACCCAGTGCACGTTAAAGAACACGCTGAATGGCATTGACGAGAGACTACCATCTGTCTCCCAATAGCTGTTCCAGTGGGTCCCCTCCCCCAAACTTCTCTGAGCCTTCGGGGTCCTTGTGACCTGGCCATTTAGCCCATGGTGTGCAAAAAAGTGTCGCTCAGAGGTAAAACAACCCAACGTTAAAGAACACACTGGATGGCCTTGACGATAGGCTACCATCTGTCTCCCAACAGCTGTTCCAGTGGGTCCCCTCCCCCAACCTTCTCCGAGTTTTCGGGGTCCTTTTGACCTGGATATTTAGCCCATGGTGTTCAAAAAAGTGCCGCTCAGAGGTAAAACAACCCAAAGTTAAAGAACACACTGGATGGCCTTGATCTGTCTCCCAACAGCTGTTCTGGTGGGTTCCCTCCTACAACTTTCTCTGAGCCTTCGGGGTCCATGTGACCTGGCCATTTAACCCATGGTGTGCAAAAAAGTGCCACTCAGAGGTAAAACAACCCAACGAAAAACACAACAAAAAAAAGTGCCACTCAGAGGTAAAGAACACGCTGGATGGCCTTGACGGGTGGCTACCATCTGTCTACCAACAGCTGTTCCAGTGGGTCCCCTCCCCCAACTTTCTCTGAGCCTTCGGGATACTTTAAGCCCATTGTGTGCAAAAAGGTGCTTCTTAAAAGTGAAACAACCAAGAACAACTACCGTAATTTTTTTCTGATAAAAGAAATATATAAATTTTTTTAAATACCTGACTGGAAAGTTGTAGAGTAGGTACGCCATGTTTTTTCCTGTATTCGTTATGTGACTTCAAACAATCTCCCTGAAACTGTCCTGTTTTCGCAGGTGAAGATTTTTTCGTGGCAGTAGCAGGGGGTGCAGATGAAACAACTTCCGCTTTTGTTTCCTTGGGGGTCGTCGATTTTTTTGACTTTAAACCGAACTTCTCAGTCAAAGACTTACTTCCTTTCGAATCTTCAATCCCCTTGGGTTCGTTCTTTTTATGTGTCGGTGAGATTTCTTGGGTCTCGACCGTTTCCTCCATCACTTGACCGGAAGATGTATAAACGATCTTCTTCGTGACGCAACTTCCTTTCGTCACCGCAGGGTCGATGTTGAATTTCTTCAAGGCGGACTCAATATCGTCACTTCCGCTGGCCGTGATGACCGTCCTTGTTGTCGTCTGACAACCCCCTTTGGTCTCGACAGTCTCCGTTACAACGGTTCGTGTCGGCTGCAAATGGAAAAATTATTTCAGATTAGGAAAAACGAACTAGAATTCATAATGAAGACACTGAAATTAATTACCGGCCGAGAGTAATTTTTGTTACACAATATTTTAGGGGGCGGGGGTGGCTCAGTCGGTAGCGCGCTAGGCTCGTAATCTGTAGTTCCCAGGTTCGAGTCCCAGCTGGGTCAGCGTTGAGATTTATCTCCGCAAAACTCCCCGCCCTGCCCACGGTCAATAGGGGGCACTGATGGGCTTGGAAAGGCCGCCGTCCGTCGGATGGGACGTTAAGCCGTGGCCCCGTGTGCGGGAGAGCCATACCCTGTGCACGTTAAAGAACACGCTGGATGGCCTTGACGGGAGGCTACATTTGTCTCCCAACAGCTGTTCCAGTGGGTACCCAACCTTCTCTGAGCCTTCGGGGTCCATGTGACCTGGCCATTTAGCCCATGGTGTGCAAAAAAGTGCAGCTCAGAGGTAAAACAACCCAACCCACAATATTTTAGGGCGACTCAAAGTGTTGTATTTTGCTTCCATGAGGCATATTGCGCAACCTCATTTTCACCAAAGAATCCTGTTTGAACTTCGAATCCTTCCTCAAGACGATGATATACTTATTTTCCCTACCCAAAATAATTAAATGATTTGTGTTATATTTTTTGAGCGGTAATTTTAAAAAATAAAATATTTCACTAAAATATTGCTTCAAATATGAAACTTTTTTGGTCATTGGAAAGTAGTTTACGATAGGTAGATAAAATCAAGGTTACTTTTAATGGTTTCTCAATAATAAAAAATGTCACGATATTAAAAACCTTTTTTTCAGTAATACCTTTTGAAAATTGCCCTTTAATTATTTTTCAAAATTTCATTTTAGAAAAAAATTACATAAATCATTGCTAAAGAAGAAACAACAGTAATTACCAAAGGAATGAAATAAATATTTGGAAGCAACTTCCATTGTTGAAACGGGATGTCTTCCTGAAAAGGAGGTTGTATATCGTACAATCGGACGAAGATTCAGCAACCTCCTTTGAGCAGCGTATTGTTCAGGGAGAGACTCCGTTGGTTCGGCCATGTTTTATGGGTTGGGTTGTTTTACCTCTGAGCGGCACTTTTTTGCACACCATGGGCTAAATGGCCAGGCCACTTGGACCCCGAAGGCTCAGAGAAGGTTGGGGGAGGGGACCCACTGGAACAGGTGTTGGGAGACAGATGGTAGCCTCCCGTCAAGGCCATCCAGCGTGTTCTTTAACGTGCACAGGGTATGGCTCTCCCGCACACGGACGTCCCATCCGACGGACGGCGGCCTTTCCAAGCCCATTGGTGTCCCCTACTGACCGTGGGAAGGGCGGGGAATTTTGCGGAGATAAATCTCTACGCTGACCCAGCTGGGACTCGAACCTGGGAACTACAGATTACGAGTCTGGCGCGCTACCGACTGAGCCACCCCCGCCCCATGCCCGTATGGACAATTATAGATTGTCGAATAACAGTTAAATGAAAAATTAAAAGTTATAATATACAGTGTGCGTAAGGCCTCAGAAAGACAGGGAGACATAGGAAGAGGTGGGCAGACAATGTCAAACAGGATCTTGTTAGAATTGGTGTGCAATGGCTAGATGCAGCAGATGTAGCTCAGGACAGATATGGTTGGAGAACTAAATTGCAGAGTCTGATTGGACGTCGGTAGCCCATGGCTGCTTGAGGATGATGATGATGGTGATGCATCGAATGATAGAAAGAGGGAATAATAATTATACATAGGAATGTGCTGCGAAAAACTTGCCGGAATAGATGTATCAGTGGACTAAGAGTCGAAATTATTAGAGTGTATAATAGTTTGGTTCTTTCTAGGGTTAGTTATGGTAGTGAAACTTCGACGCTTTGTAAAAAAGATAGCAGAAAATTAGATGCTTTCTATTCTAGATGCTTGCACAGTATCTTGGGCATTAGGTGGTTCAACTTTGTAAGAAGAGATGAGGTTAGGCAAAGAAGTCCGCAAACTCCTTTAAGCAGCACATTGTGCAGAGAGAGACTCCGTTGGTTTGGACATGTTGCCCGTATTTATAATTGTAGATTAGCAAATAGGGTTATGAAGAGTGTGTCTAAAGGCCTTAGAAAGAGGGGGAGATCTAGGATGCGGTGGACAGACAATGTGAAACAGCACCTTGTTAGATTTGGGGTGCCGTGGCCAGGGTTGGGTTGTTTTACCTCTGAGAGGCACTTTTTTGCACACCATGGGCTAAATGGCCAGGTCACATGGACCCCGAAGGCTCAGAGAAGGTTGGGGGAGGGGACCCATTGGAACAGCTGTTGGGAGACAGATGGTAGCCTCCCGTCAAGGCCATCCAGCGTGTTCTTTTACGTGCACAGGGTATGGCTCTCCCGCACACGGGGCCACGGCTTAACGTCGCATCCGACGGAGGCGGCCTTTCCAAGCCCATCGGTGTCCCCTACTGACCGTGGGCAGGGCGAGGAATTTTGCGGAGATAAACCTCAACGCTGACCCAGCTGGGACTCGAACCTGGGAATTACAGATTACGAGCCTGGCGCGCTACTGACTGAACCACCCCGCCCCCAGCCGTGGCCAGATGCATGAGATATAGATCAGTACAGATATACCTGGAGAAATAAATTGCACGGTCTGGTTGGACCTCCGTAGTCCATGGCTTCATGATGATTTTGTTATTTGTATTATAGACAACACTTCAATTTCAAAATACTGAAACGGAAGATGCACGTACAACAACGGAAAACGAGAGTGTGTTACAACGTACCACTCGAGATTTAGCACGGAGTGATAGTTACGTCACTTAGGAGTTCGAACGATGAATTTGAAATGAAAGAACAGAATTCTATTTCTTCCCTATTTGCCTGTGATTTTGTACCAGATAGTTGAATGTCTAATTGTAGTTCGGAGATTCTGTGTTTAGAAGAAAGAGATTAATCGTAATCTGTGAGCGTTGGTAGTAAGAAGTGTGATTTTGGAGATACTTTTAGTTTGTGTTATGTTCAGTGATCAGTTTTGGATGTTTAAATAATAAGAAAGGTTTTAGTTTCAAGTAAATTTGGGTTGGGTTGTTTTACCTCTGAGCGGCACTTTTTTGCACACCATGGGCTAAATGGCCAGGTCACATGGACTCCGAAGGCACAGAGAAGGTTGGGGGAGGGGACCCACTGGAACAGCTGTTGAGAGACAGATGGTAGCCTCTCGTCAAGGCCATCCAGCGTGTTCTTTAACGTGCACAGAGTATGTCTCTCCCGCACACAGGCCACGGCTTAACGTCCCATCCGACGGACGACGGCCTTTCCAAGCCCAGCGGTGTTCCCTACTGACCGTGGGCAGAGCGGGGAATTTTGCGGAGATAAATCTCAACGCTGACCCAGCTGGGACTCGAACCTGGGAACTACAGATTACGAGCCTGGCTCGCTACCGACTGAGCCACCCCCGCCCCAGTTTCAAGTAAAATAGCAATTTATCTGTATCGTAGAAAAATGTGTTTTGTTTAAAAGAAAGTCTGGTATTTGTGATCATTGGGATCATTTTATACTGATTGACAGCATATTGGTGTTTTGTGTGATTAATTAAGAAATTGCTTGTGATTTATTGAATTTTGTTGACTTAGTTAATAAATCAGTTCATTTATAGTTTGTTTTTTTATTTCAAATTCACGCTCGATTGCCAAATATTATAAACTGAATTGAAAATCTGTAATTATAATTTTACTGAAATTTTCTATCCTTGAATAAATGTGATATTAATAATAAATTATATTACATGGCATGGAATAATAATTCACCGAAACTATTTATTACCAGACTTCAATATTTGTGTAGAAACATATGAAAAAGTTTAAAATAATATTCTCTATTCTCATTTCTGCTGTTATTGAGATTGTCAGTTTTTCACTTAAAACTAACGCTACCTGCAAAAAATTTAGACAAACAGATTAAAGTAGTATTATTTTCATATAATCATTCACACTGTCCATCGGAATGAATTGGAATTTCGTGATATGTTTCTGCGCTTGCGGAAATGAAATAAAAGCGAAAAATAGAGGAAATAGCAGTGAAGAACACATCAGCCTGTCTGTGTAATATGCCATAGAGATCTATGAGGGAGGACCTCGGCAGAAAGAGCACACCAGAAAGGTTGGGTTTTTTTACCTCTGAGTGGCACTTTTTTTTGCACACAATGGGCTAAATGGCCAGGTCACATGGACCCCGAAGGCTCAGAGAAGGTTGGAGGAGGAGACCCACTGGAGCAGCTGTTGGGAAACAGATGGTAGCCTCCCGTCAAGGCCATCCAGCGTGTTCTTTAACGTGCACAGGGTATGGCTCTCCCACACACGGAGCCACGGCTTTACGTCCCATCCGACGGACGGCGGCATTTCCAAGCCCATCGGTGTCCCCTACTGACCGTGGGCAGGGAATTTTACGGAGATATATCTCAACGCTGACCCAGCTGGGACTCGAACCTGGGAACTACAGATTACGAGCCTGGCGCGCTACCGACTGAGCCACCCCCGCCAGAAAGGAAACATACACGCGTTTCTTGGACTTGACCTGGGTTCATTGATCGGGGTTTACTACCAGATCAATGAACCCTATAATATCTTAGGTAAGCAATTATAGGTTTGCTACTGGATTCTAACCTGGGTCCTTTGACCCGGGACTCCAACCTAGGGGTTTAGGGGCGGGGGTGGCTCAGTCGGTAGCGCGCCAGGCTCGTAATCTGTAGTTCCCAGGTTCGAGTCCCAGCTGCGGCCAGCGTTAAGATTTATCTCCGCAAAATTCCTCGCCCTGCCCACGGTCAGTAGAGGACACCGATGGGCTTGGAAAGGCCGCCGTCCGTCGGATGGGACGCTAAGCCGTGGCCCCGTGTGCGGGAGAGCCATACCCTGTGCACGTTAAAGAACACACTGGATGGCCTTGACGGGAGGCTACCATCTGTCTCCCAACAGCTGTTCTAGTGGATCCCCTCCCCCAACCTTCTCTGAGCCTTCGGGGTCCATGTGACCTGGCCATTTAGCCCATGGTGTGCAAAAAAGTGCCGCTCAGAGGTAAAACAACCCAATGTTAAAGAAAACACTGGATGGCCTTGACGGGAGGCTACCATCTGTCTCCCAACAGCTGTTCCAGTGGGTCCTCTCCCCCAACCTTCTCTGAGCCTTCGGGGTCCATGTGACCTGGCCATTTAGCCCATGGTGTGCAAAAAAGTGCCGCTCAGAGGTAAAACAACCCAATGTTAAAGAACACACTGGATGGACTTGACGGGAGGCTACCATCTGTCTCCCAACAGCTGTTCCAGTGGGTCCCCTCCCCCAACCTTCTCTGTGCCTTCGGGGTCCATGTGACCTGGCCATTTAGCCCATGGTGTGCAAAAAAGTGCTGCTCAGAGATAAAACAACCCAACCAACCTAGGGGTTTTGATCAGTAATCGAAACTAGGTCTTTTGATACTTGGTTCTCTGAATCGCGACCCGAAACTAGGTACTCTGATCCGGAGCGCTTGAATCTGAGTCCTTTGGCTTTGATGTGCAGCTAAATGCGCAAACCACTCGGTCATCACTTATAATTAATTATAGGTAAGCAACATTCCCTTTCTAAGCTGACTGCAGCAAGAAAAGGTCCCTCCTTACAAAAGAGTTGGGTTGTTTTACTTCTGAGCGGCACTTTTTTGCACACCATGGGCTAAATGGCTAGGTCACATGGACCCCGAAGGCTCAGAGAAGGTTGGGGGAGGGGACCCACTGGAACAGTTGTTGGGAGACAGATGGTAGCCTCCCGTCAAGGCCATCCAGCGTGTTCTTTAAGGTGCACAGGCTATGACTCTCCCGCACACGGGGCCACGGCTTAACGTCCCATCCGACGGACAGCGGCTTTTCCAAGCCCATCGGTGTGCCCTACTGTGTGTCCCTATATGTGTCGTTTTTCTGCTGAGGTCCTGCCATCCTCTCAGACCTTCTACTGTGGCATATAAACTGACAGGCTCCTGTCAGACCTCTGTGGCAAGCAGCTGCTTGAGGAGGTATTTATTTATTTTTTTATTATTTATTATGTTCACTGATCACTTTTGGGTGTTTAACTGATAAGAAAGGTTTTAGTTTCAAGTAAAATAGTAATTTATCTGTATCGTAGAAAAATGTGTTTTGTTTAAAAAAAAGTCTGGTATTTGTGATCATTGGGATCATTTTATACTGATTGACAGCATATTGGTGTTTTGTGTGATTAATTAAGAAATTGCTTGTGATTTATTGAATTTTGTTGACTTAGTTAATAAATCAGTTCATTTATAGTTTGTTTTTTTAATTTCAAATTCACGCTCGATTGCCAAATATCCAAATAGAATTGAAAATTTCTAAGAACACTTTCACTCAAAATTTGTTTTCTTGAATACGTATGATATCATTTATGTGTTCTATTACATGGCAGAGAGTCCGTTGGTTTGGCCATGTTGTCTGTATGCATAATTATAGATTAGCAAATAGGGTTTTGAAAATGGTGCCTAAAAGCCTCAGAAAGAGGGGGAGACTTAGGATGCGGTGGGCAGACAATGTCAAACAGGACCTTGTTAGCATTGGTATGCAGTGGCCAGTTGGATGGGTCGTTTAGCCATGGCCCCGTGTGCGGAACAGTCATAACCTGTGCACGTTAAAGAACACGCTGGATGATCTTGACGGGAGGCTAACATCTGTCTCCCAATAGCTGTTCTAGTGGGTCCCCTCCCCTAACCTTCTATGAGCCTTTGGGTTCCTTGTAACCTGGTCATTTATCCCATGGTGTGGAAAATATTGCCACTCAGAACTAAAACAACCCAACGTTAAAGAACACGCTGGATGGCCTTGACGGGTGGCTACCATCTGTCTCCCAACAGCTGTTCAAGTGGGTCCCCTCCCCTAATCTTCTCTGAGCTTTGGGGTTCATGTGACCTGGCTGTTTAGCCCATTGTGTGCAAAAAACGTGTCCTTCAGAGGTAAAACAACCCAACGTTAAACAACACGCTGGATGGCCTTGACCGGTTGGGTTGGGTTGGTTTACCTCTGGGCGGTACTTTTTTGCACACCATGGGCTAAATGGCCAGGTCACATGGACCCCGAAGGCTCAGAAAAAGGTTGGGGGAGTGGACCCACTGGAACAGCTGTTGAAAAACAGATGGTAGCCTCCCGTCAGGGTCATCCAGCGTATTCTTTAACGTGCACAGGGTATGGCTCTCCCGCACACGGGGCCACGGCTTAACGTCCCATCCGACGGACGGCGGCCTTTACAAGCCCATCGGTGTCTCCTACTGACCGTGGGCATGGCGGGGAGTTTTGCGGAGATAAATCTCAACGCTGACCCAGCAGGGACTCGAACCTGGGAACGGCCTTGACGGGTGGCTACCATCTGTCTCCCAACAGCTGTTCCAGTGGGTCCCCTCCCCCAACCTTCTTTGAGCCTTCCGATTCCTTGTGACCTGGTCATTTAGCCCATGGTATGTAAAATATTGCCGCTCAGAAGTAAAACAACCCAACGTTAAAGAACACGCTGGATGGCCTTGACGGGTGGCTACTATCTGTCTCCCAACAGCTGTTCCAGTAGGTTCCCTCCCCTAACCTTCTCTGAGCCTTTGGGGTTCATGTGACCTGGCCGTTTAGCCCATTGTGTGCAAAAAGTGTCTCTCAGAGGTAAAACAACCCAACGTTAAACAACACGCTGGATGGCCTTGACGGGGGGCTACCATCTGTCTCCCAACAACTGTTCCAGTATGTCCCCTTCTCCAACCATCTCTGAGCCTTCGGGGTCTATGTGACCTGGCCATTTAGCCCATGGTGTGCAAAAAAGTGCCGCTCGGAGGTAAAACAACCCAATGTTAAAGAACACGCTGGATGGCCCTGACGGAGGGCTGCCATCTGTCTCCCAACAACTGTTCCAGTATGTCCCCTCCTCCAACCATCTCTGAGCCTTCGGGGTCTATGTGACCTGGCCATTTAGCCCATGGTGTGCAAAAAATGCCGCTCGGAGGTAAAACAACCCAACGTTAAAGAACACGCTGGACGGCCTTGACGGAAGGCTACCATCTGTCTTCCAACAGCTGTTCCAGTGGGTCCCCTCCCCCAACCTTCTCTGAGCCTTCGGGGTCCATGTGACCTGGCCATTTAGCCCATGGTGTGCAAAATATTGCCACTCAGAACTAAAACAACCCAACGCTAAAGAACACGCTGAATGGCCTTGACGGGTGCCTACCATCTGTCTCCCAACAGCTGTTCCAGTGGGTCCCCTCCCCTAACCTTCTCTGATCCTTCGGGTTCATGTGACCTGGCTGTTTAGCCCATTGTGTGGAAAAAACGTGTCCCTCAGAGGTAAAACAACCCAACGTTAAACAACACGCTGGATGGCCTTGACGGGGTGGGTTGTTTTACCTCTGAGCGGCACTTTTTTTGCACATCATTGGCTAATTGGCCAGGTCACATGGACCCCGAAGGCTCAGAGAAGGTTGGGGGAGGGACCCACTGGAACAGCTGTTGAAAACAGATGGTAGCCTCCGTCAAGGTCATCCAGCGTATTCTGTAACGTGCACAGGGTATGGCTCTCCCACACACGGGACCACGGCTTAACGTCCCATCCGACGGACGGCGGCCTTTCCAAGCCCATTGGTGTCCCCTACTGACCGTGCGCAGGGCGGGGAGTTTTGCGGAGGTAAATCTCAACGCTGACCCAGCAGGGACTCGAAGCTGGGAACGGCCTTGACGGGATGCTACTATCTGTCTCCCAACAGCTGTTCCAGTGGGTCCCCTCCCCCAACCTTCTTTGAGCCTTCCGATTCCTTGTGACCTGGTCATTTAGCCCATGGTATGTAAAATATTGCCGCTCAGAAGTAAAACAACCCAACGTTAAAGAACACGCTGGATGGCCTTGACGGGTGGCTACCATCTGTCTCCCAACAGCTGTTCCAGTGGGTTCCCTCCCCTAACCTTCTCTGAGCCTTTGGGGTTCATGTGACCTTGCCGTTTAGCCCATTGTGTGCAAAAAAGTGTCCCTCAGAGGTAAAACAACCCAACGTTAAAATACACGCTGGATGGCCCTGACGGGGGGCTGCCATCTGTCTCCCAACAACTGTTCCAGTATGTCCCTTCCTCCAACCATCTCTGAGCCGTCGGGGTCTATGTGACCTGGCCATTTAGCCCATGGTGTGCAAAAAAGTGCCGCTCAGAGGTAAAACAACCGAACGTTAAAGAACACGCTGGATGGCCTTGACGGGAGGCTACCATCTGTCTTCCAACAGCTGTTCCAGTGGGTCCCCTCCCCCAACCTTCTCTGAGCCTTCGGGGTCCATGTGACCTGGCCGTTTAGCCCATGGTGTGCAAAAGTGCCGCTCCGAGGTAAAACAACAGCACAACGCACTGGCCAGATACATCTCAGGAGAGATGTGCTTGGAGAACTAAATTACACGCTGTAATTGAATCTCCGTAGCCCATGTCTGCTTGAGTAGGAGGATGATGGTGGTGATGAATAAATTCACTTATATATCTTCGTATGTTAAACTCTAGAAGTGGTTTTAATTCAATAATACACCTTTTTCCAGAAAGTTTTTCTCACTGTCATGTATTAATTTTAATATCTTTTCCTAAAAATTTTCTATTAATATATATTAGTTATATATTGGATATTAATTTTGATTTTTATTAATGTATTGCATAGCAAATTATTTGTTATTGATTATCAATAACTTTAGTTACCACCGATATTTTAAAACAGTTCGTCCTATATAATGTTTCATAAATCAGTTCATGTTTTCCACTTAACCTTAAAAGTATCAAGCACGTGTTTTCACACGTTGAAACTTTTCAAAAGTGAAAGTGTTTTAGGTTAATCTTTTTAACGGAATTGCCGGAAACAAAATAAATTTTTCTGATATTTTATAAATTTACCTCTTATTGTTAAATTGTTTCAAAATATGCTTTCAGACCTTCAGAGTAGTCTTTTAATTGATCTTACTTCACAATTAGATTATCATATTAAGGATATTTCCAATCGGCAACTTATTCAGAAGCAGAACATATTCCCGTGGTGGGGTGATTTCCTCCTTTTTAAAAATACAAGGAGAGAAGGCGACAAACCTTTTAACATATACACACTCATATCAGAATAATATGACCACTCATGGAATAACAGTGTACCCGCCGAGGTCAGTCACAGAATTCACATGAGAAGGTCGACCACACGGAGATATAAAAGGCCAGCCAGGACAGATGAGTCATAGTGCGTAACGTGAGCACTGGATTGGGTTGGGTTGTTTTACCTCTGAGCGGCAGTTTTTTTGCACCCCATGGGCTAAATGGCCAGGTCACATGGACCCCGAAAGCTCAGAGAAGGTTGGGGGTTGGGTTGGGTTGTTTTACATCTGAGCGGCACTTTTTTGCACACCATGGGCTAAATGGCTAGGTCACATGGACCCCGAAAGCTCAGAGAAGGTTGGGGGTTGGGTTGGGTTGTTTTACCTCTGAGCGGCACTTTTTTTGCACACCATGGGCTAAATGGCCAGGTCACATGGACCCCGAAGGCTCAGAGAAGGTTGGGGGTTGGGTTGGGTTGTTTTACCTCTGAGCGGCACTTTTTTGCACACCATGGGCTAAATGGCCAGGTCACAAAGACCCCGAAGGCTCAGAGAAGGTTGGGGGAGGGGACCCACTGGAACAGCTGTTGGGAGACAGACAGTAGCCTCCCGTCAAGGCCATCCAGCGTGTTCTTTAACGTTGGGTTGTTTTACCTCTGAGCGGCAGTTTTTTGCACACCATGGGCTAAATGACCAGGTCATAAGGAACCCGAAGGATCAGAGAAGGTTGGGGGAGGGGACCCACTGGAACAGCTGTTGGGAGACAGATGGTAGCCTCCCGTCAAGGCCATCTAGCGTGTTCTTTAACGTGCACAGGGTATGGCTCTCCCGCACACGGGGCCACGGCTTAACGTCCCATCCGACGGACGGCGGCCTTTCTAAGCCCATCGGTGTCCCCTACTGACCGTGAGCAGGGCGGTGAATTTTGCGGAGATAAATCTCAACGCTGACCCAGCTGGGACTCAAACTTTGAACTAGAGATTACGAGCGTGGCGCGCTACCGACTGAGCCAACCCCGCCCCTTGACCCGGTGCTCGAACCTAGGTTCCTTATATCAGTAGCCAAGCGCGCTAACCACTCGGCCATGGAACGGTAATAAACTATAGTGCTAACAAAAAATGGTATTAGTTATTAATTGCATAACAGTGGTCAAAAACGTTTAGCTTTTGTTCGATGACATGAACAAAGTGAGTTTATTTTTTGCTTTAAATCGAGTAAGATGATCATGAAAATGACAGTAAAAAAAATTGTACAGTCGCTCAAAAAATTATCCGAATACTATAGTTGATGACAGAATTCAGAAAAATATCTGGCAATGATATTTTTAGTAATTAGTGATCTGGCAACCTTTGTGTAGGCAAAAGAGCGGCGAAGGGACAAAAGGGCAACAGAGGGTCAAAAGGGCGGAAAAGGGGCAAAAGGGCGGTGAAGGGACAAAAGGGCAACAGACGGTCAAAAGGGCGGAAAAGGGACAAAAGGGCGGCGAAAGTTCAAAAGGACGACAGAGGGGCAAAAGGGCGACAGAGGGTTAAATGGACGACAGATGGGCAAAAGGGCGACAGAGGGTCAAAAGGGCGACAGAAAGTCAAAAAGGCGACAGAGGGGCGAAAGGGCAACAGAGGAGCAAAAGGGCGACAGAGGGACAAAAGGGCGGCGAAGGGACAAAAGGGCAATAGAGGGGCAAAAGAGCGGCGAAGGGAAAAAAAGGGTGGATAAAGGACGGCGATTGGACAAAAGGGCGACAGAGGGTCAAAAGGGCGGCGAGGGGACAAAAGGCTGGCGAAGGTACAAAAGGGCGACAGAAGGTCAAAGGGGCGGAAAAGGGACAAAATGGCGGCGAAGGGACAAAAGGGTAACAGAGGGGCAAATGGACGACAGAGGGACAAAAGGGCGGCGAAGGGACAAAAGGGCGACAGAGGGACAAAAGGGCGACGAAGGGACAAAAGGGCGACAGAGGGACCACCCATGTGGTCCTTTTTGTCGCCTTTTTGCAAACCTAACAGATGCTGCCTTCAGCATATTATAAAACGTCGCTCTTATCGCCAACAAGGTTTAATTTACAAGTATTTGTGATAAATGATCATTGTTGGCTTTTCCGATATTGTGACGTGATGCAATATGTTTAAGTCTAGATCTGGAATCAGCTTGTTAGAATTTAGTGTCAAATGATAATTTGCATTTCATTTACCGAAATTTTGTTGAGTAGTATAATCATGGAAGGGTAAAGTGGGTTTGAGAGGATCTCAAATCTACAAAGGAACAAAATTTTTAACTGCGCATGCTTGAATAATCATACAGGAAATCGGAACACTTTTTTTCTCGTCACGTGAATGCCACGTGCGAGTGACCCGATTGCAAGGAGAGGAAGAATGACTGATAAAGGAATTCTTATCGTTTTGTTCACAAGTTCCTCGTTACATTGGAAGCATTAAAAGTTGCCGTTTCACGATTTTAAATTGTGTCTGTTACTTCGTTGTTTTTGTCAGAATCATGCAGAAATTACGTCATCCGAGTGTAAAGGAAAGAGACGGCTCATTGTGCAACGGAAGGGCTCAGTTGTTTAAATCCAAGGTAGTGGTTTTCCTACTGGTAGTTGAATTAAACTAATATTGCATATGAACAGACTAATAAAAGAGTTGGGTTGGGTTGTTTTACCTCTGAGCGGCACGTTTTTGCACACCATGGGCTAAATGGCCAGGCCACAAGGACCCCGAAGGCTCAGAGAAGGTTGGGGGAGGGGACCCACTGGAACAGCTGTTGGGAGACAGATGGTAGCCTCCCGTCAAGGCCATCCAGCGTGTTCTTTAACGTGCACAGGGTATGGCTCTCCCGCACACGGGGCCAAGGCTTAACGTCCCATCCGACGGACGGCGGCCTTTCCAAGCCCATCGGTGTCCCCTACTGACCGTGGGCAGGGCGGGGAATTTTGCGGAGATAAATCTCAACGCTGTCCCAGCTGGGACTCGAACCTGGGAACTACAGATTACGAGCCTGGCGCGCTACCGACTGAGCCACCCCCGCCCACTGGTAGTTGAATTAAGCTAATATTGCATATGAACAGACTGATAAAAGAGGGAGCTCCGTCTCAAAAAAATTAAAAAAGAATGTATTGAATACTTTGCATAATATTCAATTTAATTGAAAAGGTTTTTATTTCTCGTTGTATCAAATTCAATTTAATTGAAAAGGGGTGTATGGCCCATTGTATCAAATTCAATTTAATTCAAAAGGGTTGTATGGCCCATTGTATCAAATTCAGTTTAATTGAAAAGGGTTCTATTTCTCGTTGTATCAAATTCAATTTAATTGAAAAGGGGTGTATGGCCCATTGTATCAAATTCAGTTTAATTAAAAAGGGGTGTATGGCCCATTGTATCAAATTCAGTTTAATTGAAAAGAGTTCTATGACTTCTTGTAACAAATTCATTTCAATTGCAAAAAGTTCTATGGCTCCTTGTATCAAATGCAATTTAATAGAAAAGAGTTCTATTTGCTCCTTGTATCAAATTCAATTTAATAGAAAAGAGTTCTATTTGCTCCTTGTATCAAATTCAGTTTAGCTGAAAAATTCTAGGGCCCCTTGTATCAAATTCAATTTAAATGAGAGGGGTTCTATGGCTCCTTGTATCATATTCAATTTAAATGAAAAGGCTCCTTGTATCAAATTCAATTTAATTGAAAAGGGGTTTATGGCTCCGTGAGTCAAATTCAATTCAATTGAAAAGGGGTTTATGGCTCCTTGTATCAAATTCAATTCAATTGTAAAGGGGTGTATGACTCCTTGTATCAAATTTAATTCAAAAGGGATGTATGGATCCTTGTATCAAATCCAATTTAAATGAAAAGTGTTCTATGGCGCCTTGTGTCAAATTTAATTGAGAAAGGGTCTATGGCTCCTTCAGTCAAATTCAATTTAATTGAAAACGGGTGTATGGCTCCTTGTATCAAATTCAATTGAAAAGGGATCTCTGGCTCCCTGTATCAAATTCAATTGAAAAGGGGTCTCTGGCTCCTTCTATCAAATTCAATTTACTTGAAAAGAGTTTTTTTGCTTCTTGTATCAAATTCAATTTAATTGAAAAGAATTCTAGAGCCCCTTGTATCTATGGCTCTTTGAATCAAATTCAATTTAATTGAAGAGGGGTCTATGGCTCTTGTGTCAAATTCATTTTAATTGAAAAGGGGTCTATGGCTACCTCTGTCAAATTCAATTTAATTGAAAAGGGGTCTATGGCTCCTTGTATCAAATTCAATTTAAATGAAAAGGGGGTCTATGGATCCTTGTATCAAATTCAATTTAATTGAAAAGGGGTTTAATGCTCCTTGTATGAAATTCAATGTAACTGAAAAGTGGTGTATGGCTCTTGTATGAAATTCAATTTAATTGAAAAGTGGTGTATGGCTCCTTGTATCAAATTCAATTTAATTGAAAAGTGGTGTATGGCTCCTTGTATCAAATTCAATTCAATTGAAAAGTGGTGTATGGCTCCTTGTATGAAATTCAATTTAATTGAAAAGTGGTGTATGGCTCCTTGTATCAAATTCAATTTAATTGAAAAGTGGTGTATGGCTCCTTGTATGAAATTCAATTTAAATGAAAAGTGGTGTATGGCTCCTTGTATCAAATTCAATTTAAATGAAAAGTGGTGTATGGCTCCTTGTATCAAATTCAATTTAAATGAAAAGTGGTGTATGGCTCCTTGTATCAAATTCAATTTAATTGAAAAGTGGTGTATGGCTCCTTGTATCAAATTCAATTTAATTGAAAACTGGTGTATGGCTCCTTGTATCAAATTCGATTTAATTGAAAAGTGGTGTATGGCTCCTTGTATCAAATTCGATTTAAATGAAAAGTGGTGTATGGCTCCTTGTATCAAATTTGATTTAATTGAAAGTGGTGTATGGCTCCTTGTATCAAATTCGATTTAAATGAAAAGTGGTGTATGGCTCCTTGTATCAAATTCGATTTAAATGAAAGGTGGTAATGGCTCCTTGTATCAAATTCAATTTAATTGAAAAGTGGTGTATGGCTCCTTGTATCAAATTCAATTTAATTGAAAAGTGGTGTATGGCTCCTTGTATGAAATTCAATTTAATTGAAAAGTGGTGTATGGCTCCTTGTATCAAATTCAATTTAATTGAAAAGTGGTGTATGGCTCCTTGTATGAAATTCAATTTAATTGAAAAGTGGTGTATGGCTCCTTGTATGAAATTCAATTTAAATGAAAAGTGGTGTATGGCTCCTTGTATCAAATTCAATTTAAATGAAAAGTGGTGTATGCCTCCTTGTATCAAATTCAATTTAAATGAAAAGTGGTGTATGGCTCCTTGTATCAAATTCAATTTAATTGAAAAGTGGTGTATGGCTCCTTGTATCAAATTCAATTTAATTGAAAACTGGTGTATGGCTCCTTGTATCAAATTCGATTTAATTGAAAAGTGGTGTATGGCTCCTTGTATCAAATTCGATTTAAATGAAAGGTGGTGTATGGCTCCTTGTATTAAATTCAATTTAATTGCAAAGGGGTGTATGGCTCCTTGTATCAAATTCAATTTAATTGAAAAGGGGTGTATGGCTTTTGTGTCAAATTTACTTGAAGTGGGTTCTATGGCTCCTTGTATCAAATTCAATTTAATTGAAAAGTGGTGTATGGCTCCTTGTATCAAATTCAATTTAACTGAAAAGTTGTGTATGGCTCCTTGTATCAAATTCAATTTAATTGAAATGTGGTGTATGGCTCCTTGTATCAAATTCAATTTAATTGAAAAGTGGTGTATGGCTCCTTGTATCAAATTCAATTTAATTGAAAAGTGGTGTATGGCTCCTTGTATCAAATTCAATTTAATTGAAAACTGGTGTATGGCTCCTTGTATCAAATTCAATTTAAATGAAAAGTGGTGTATGGCTCCTTGTATCAAATTCAATTTAAATGAAAAGTGGTGTATGGCTCCTTGTATCAAATTCAATTTAATTGAAAAGTGGTGTATGGCTCCTTGTATCAAATTCAATTTAATTGAAAACTGGTGTATGGCTCCTTGTATCAAATTCGATTTAATTGAAAAGTGGTGTATGGCTCCTTGTATCAAATTCGATTTAAATGAAAGGTGGTGTATGGCTCCTTGTATTAAATTCAATTTAATTGCAAAGGGGTGTATGGCTCCTTGTATCAAATTCAATTTAATTGAAAAGGGGTGTATGGCTTTTGTGTCAAATTTACTTGAAGTGGGTTCTATGGCTCCTTGTATCAAATTCAATTTAATTGAAAAGTGGTGTATGGCTCCTTGTATCAAATTCAATTTAACTGAAAAGTTGTGTATGGCTCCTTGTATCAAATTCAATTTAATTGAAATGTGGTGTATGGCTCCTTGTATCAAATTCAATTTAATTGAAAAGTGGTGTATGGCTCCTTGTATCAAATTCAATTTAATTGAAAACTGGTGTATGGCTCCTTGTATCAAATTCGATTTAATTGAAAAGTGGTGTATGGCTCCTTGTATCAAATTCGATTTAAATGAAAGGTGGTGTATGGCTCCTTGTATTAAATTCAATTTAATTGCAAAGGGGTGTATGGCTCCTTGTATCAAATTCAATTTAATTGAAAAGGGGTGTATGGCTTTTGTGTCAAATTTACTTGAAGTGGGTTCTATGGCTCCTTGTATCAAATTCAATTTAATTGAAAAGTGGTGTATGGCTCCTTGTATCAAATTCAATTTAACTGAAAAGTTGTGTATGGCTCCTTGTATCAAATTCAATTTAATTGAAATGTGGTGTATGGCTCCTTGTATCAAATTCAATTTAATTGAAATGTGATGTATGACTCCTTGTATCAAATTCAATTTAATTGAAAAGTGGTGTATGGCTACTTGTGTCAAATTCAATTTAATTCAGAACGGGTCTATGGCCCTTGTGTCAAATTCAATTTAATTGAAAAGGGGTGTATGGCTACCTCTATCAAATTGAATTTAATTGAAAAGGGGTCTATTGCTACATCTATCAATTCAGTTTAATTCAAAAAGGGTCTATGGCTCCTTGTGTCAAATTCAATTTAATTGAAAAGGTGTGAATGGCTTTTGTGTCAAATTTACTTGAAGTGGGTTCTATGGCTCCTTGTATCAAATTCAGCTTAATTGAAAATGGTGTATGGCTCCTTGTATCAAATTCAATTTAATTGAAAATGGGTGTTTGGCTTTTGTGTCAAATTTATTTGAAGTGGGTGCTATGGCTCCTTGTATCAAATTCAGCTTAATTGAAAATGGTGTATGGCTCCTTGTATCAAATTCAATTTAATTGAAAAGGGGTGTTTGGCTTTTGTGTCAAATTTACTTGAAGTGGGTTCTATGGCTCCTTGTATCAAATTCAGCTTAATTGAAAATGGTGTATGGCTCCTTGTATCAAATTCAATTTAATTGAAAAGGAGGCTAAGGCTCCTTGTATCAAATTCAATTTAATTGCAAAGGGGTGTATGGCTCCTTGTATCAAATTAAATTTAATTGAAAATGGTGTATGGCTCCTTGTATCAAATTCAATTGAATTGAAAAGGTGTGCGTGGCTCTTTGTATCAAATTCAATTTATTTGAGAACGGGTGTATGGCTCCTTGTTTGAAATTCAATTTCATTGCAAAGGGGTGTATTGCTCCTTGTGTCAAATTTAATTGAAGTGGGTTCTATGGCTCCTTGAATCAAGTTCAGTTTAATTGAAAATGGTGTATGGCTCCTTGTATCAAATTCAATTTAATTGAAAAGGGAGGCTAAGACTCCTTTTATCAAATTCAATTTAATTGAAATGGGATGCATGTCTCCTTGTATGAAAATCAATTTAACAGAAAAGGGGTTTATGGCTCTTTGTAACAAATTGAATTTAAATGAAAAAGTGTCTATGGCTCTTTGTATCAACTCAAAGTCAAATTTAAATCATTTTTTAGAATCGAACTTAGTGTTCGATTCTAAAAAAATCATAAAATCTGCTTTAGTAGCAGATTTTATGATTTTTTAAAATTAAAAAGTTAGAAGAAGTTTAATATTTTAATGAATTGTTTTAAAGTTTTGTTGAAATTTGTCAAGGATGATTGTGCTTTCAAACAGTGGTTTAAGTTCAACCAATATTTTTGGGTGGGTTTTTCTGCTTTTGAAAATGGGTCCGAATATTATACAACACAAAGATTTATTAAAATCATTACAAAACTTTCACATAAAAGAATATAAAATTAAAAAAAATTATTTAGGGAAAAATTGTGTGTGTTTATATGTAGTTCAAACAATTGTATTTTACCATTTTCGTTTCTTCGAAGCATTTTAGAATTCACATCAATTTAAGGATCTAATTTTCTTTGCGGTAACTCTTCCTTCTAAAAGGCAATAGCGAACGCCATTTTGGATAAGCTATTTGCTTGGATTGTTCGCAGAACGATGTTTTGATGCTTTTGAAGCAGTTTGCCCATTTGATCACTTGCAGTGAAAAATTTAAAAAAGAATCAGCAATTCAAATTAAAAGTACAAGAGTGTTGCGGGAGTTTTTTAATTTTTCGTGCTACAAAATCTAATGGTTATTTTACATCCGAATAAGATTTATTTTTATTTTTTTTAATAAGATTTCGATATAAGTGATGATCATTTATCTATTTTTTTTCTCTGCGTACAATAGGTGTTTTGGGTCATTTAAAAATTTTAAAAATACTTTTATCTATACAAAATTTATACTGAATTGAAAATAATTTCTTGTCTCTAGTTCTCGTAAACAGACATATGTAATTCCTCATTTTTTTCCAATATGTATTCCGTCTTATTATAGCAAAAATTTAATTGAAAACGAAACATAATACTAAATAATCACATACACCTAATTCCAAATACTCACAGCACATAATTCCTAGTGATCACAACCCACAATTCCTAATGATCACAAACCACAATTCCTAATGATCACAACCCACATTCCTAATGATCACAACCCACAATTCCTAATAATTGGGGCACATGATTACAAATAATCACACACAAATAATTCCAAATAATCACAACACACAATTCCAAATAATCACACACACATAATTCCAAATAATCCCAACACACAATTCCAAATGATAATAGCACATGATTACAAATAATCACACACACACATATATAATTCCAAATAATCACAACACATAATTTCAAATAATCACAACACACAATTCCAAATAATTACAGCACATAATTTCAAATGATAATAGCACATGATTACAAATAATCACACACACATATAATAATTACATATAATAACACATATAATTCCAAATAATCACATATAATAACACATATAATTCCAAATAATCACAACACACAATTCCAAATAATCACACACACAATTCCAAATAATCACAACACACAATTCCAAATAATTACAGCACATAATTCCAAATAATCACAACACACAATTCCAAATGATAATAGCACATGATTACAAATAATCACACACATAATTCCAAATGATAATAACACATGATTACAAATAATCACACACATAATTCCAAATAATCACAACACACAATTCCAAATAATTACAGCACATAATTCCAAATGATAATAGCACATGATTAAAAAGAATCACACACATATAATTCCAAATAATCACAACACATAATTCCAAATAATCACAACACAATCCAAATAATCACAACACACAATTCCAAATAATCACAGCACATAATTCCAAATGATAATAGCACATGATTACAAATAATCACAGACACATAATTCCAAATAATCACAAAACATAATTTTTTATTAACTCTCATAACTCACATTTCCGGAGGAACCGTTCACCTCTGTAGAGGGCGCTGGCTTGCTCTTCTTCTTGAACATTTCGTAACCGAAACCTAATTCTGTTGGAAGAAAACTGGATAAGAATGCAGAAAATTCAAACTTGGTGTTATCCACCAAGGGATTTAATCATTTTATCATAGAGCACAAATGGAAATTTCAGAGATTAAAATATTTCGACACTGTTGATGCTTTTTTCCTCTTCCGAAGAATGAACTTATGGAAATATCTCAAACTAGAAATCAATAGGTGCCTTTCCGCATCTCTTAATTCTAGCACAGCAATCTGACCCCTGTTTGACCTTGAATGCGACACTGGATTTGAACATTCGTCTTATTTCTGAGTTCTATCGCTTGAAATAATCCTATTCACCAATTTTTAGTTCTCCAACAGCGGTGGGGGTGGCTCAGTTCGTAGCGCGCTAGGCTCATAATCTATAATTCCCAGGTCGAGTCCCAGCTGAGTCAGCGTTGAGATTTATCTCCGCAAAATTCCTCGCCCTGCCCACGGTCAGTAGGGGACACCGATGGGCTTGGAAAGGCCGCCGTCCGTCGGATCGGATGTTAAGCCGTGGCCCCGTGTGTGGGAGAGCCATACCCTGTGCACGTTAAAGAACACGCTGGATGGCCTTGACGGGAGGCTACCATCTGTCTCCCAACAGCTGTTCCAGTGGGTCCCCTCCTCCAACCTTCTCTGAGCCTTCGGGGTCCATATGACCTGGCCATTTAGACCGTGGTGTGCAAAAAAGTGCCGTTCAGAGGTAAAACAACTTAACCCAAATCCAACAGCGGTGTATCTAACTTGACCTATGACCTCAAAGGACCCTTCGTATCGGAGCTTTCGTAAAGCTTTCGACATTTACATGCCAAAACATCCTCAGACACAATGTTCAGGGTTTCTAGCCCTCGTATATCGTCTGACCTCTACGTGACCTCTATTTGACCTTAAAGAACACGTCAAAGGCCAAATGTGGGATTTTTATCGAGATCTACGACCCGGATTCCCTCCTAGGTGCAAATTTTCACAGCTGTACCGTTTTTGCATTATATTTAGAAATAGCCTGATTCCCTGTCAATTATTCACAGTTTTAGATCTACAGTTGCCTTCATCTCAAGATTACAGATAAATGAATCCTTTGGCAGCATATTTCCTCTATGTGATGTTGTACAGTCGGTCAAAAAAGTATCCGAACGCTATGGTTGTATACAAAGTTCAGAAAAAACAACTGGCAACGATTTTTTTAGAAATTAATGATCTGGCAACCTTCGTGTACCGTATACGAAGGTTGCCAGATCATTAATTTCTAAAAAAAATCGTTGCCAGTTTTTTTTCTGAATTTTGTATGCAACCATAGCGTTCGGATACTTTTTTGAGCGACTGTACAGTCGCTCAAAAAAGTATCCGAACAATATGGTTGAGTAGAGAATTCAGAAAAATATCTGGCAACGATTTTTTTAGAAATTAGTGATCTGGCAACCTTCGTGTCACGTGACACGAAGGTTGCCAGATCACTAATTTCTAAAAAAATCGTTGCCAGATATTTTTTCATAATTCTGTAATCAACCATAGTGTTCGGATATTTTTTGAGCGACGGTAGACGAAGGTTGCCAGATCACTAATTTCTAAAAAATATCGTTGCCAGATATTTTTTCTGAATTCTGTAATCAACCATAGTGTTCAGATACTTTTTTGAGCGACTGTACACGAAGGTTGCCAGATCACTAATTTCTAAAAAAATCGTTGCCAGATATTTTTTCTGAATTCTCTAATCAATCATAGTGTTCGGATACTTTTTTGAGCGACTGTACATAATCATTCAAATCATTTAACATTTCTAGTGCTATTCTGTTTCCTAATTATCCCAAATGAAATCAGTGTAAACATATTTCGCTTTCATTTATTGCTATTAAAAACCAGAAGAAATTTAATAAGACATTAAAACATTTACTTAAATACTGAAACGTGATTTTTTGGATCTGCCAACCTTCGTGTGCGAGGTTGCCAGATCACTAATTTCTAAAAAAACCGTTGCCAGATATTTTTTCTGAATTCTGTAATCAACCATAGTGTTCGGATATATTTTGAGCGACTGTACACGAAGGTTGCCAGATCACTAATATCTAAAAATATCGTTGCCAGATATTTTTTCTGAATTCTATAATCAACCATAGGGTTCGGATATTTTTTGAGCGACTGTACACAAAATTTGCCAGATAATTTTTCAGAATTCTGTAATCAACCATAGTGTTCGGATATATTTTGAGCGACTGTACACGAAGGTTGCCAGATTACTAATTTCTAAAAAAGTCGTTGCTAGATATTTTGTTTGAATTCTATAATCAACCATAGTGTTCGGATATTTTTTGAGCGACTGTACACAAAGGTTGCCAGATCACTAATTTCTAAAAAAATCGTTGCCAGGTATATTTTCTGAATTCTGTAATCAACCATAGTGTTCGGATATTTTTTGTGCGACCATATACCTCTTATTTATTTATTTCACCAATTATTTTACTAATTATTTCTACTTGATAGATTTGGTCACGCAATAACAGCAATCCAAGAGACTCAAAATCAGAATTTAATAATTATTTTGTCAGATTGTGTCAAGAATTATTGTACTTGCAAACAGTGACTTAACTAGAGCCAATATTTTTTAATCGGGTTTCCTGTTAAAAATTTGCTGTATGAGAATGGCAACCAAATATCATACAGCACAAAAATTAAAAAATGTTAAAAAACTTTCATATTACGCCATTTTAATGCCGACTCGAAGCTCAGTAGGTTACAATTTTTAAAGGGAAAAATTAAACTGAACTAAAATGGAAAACTATGCAAGTAAAACAACAAATTTATTTTCAAAATGCATTTATGATTGGCATAATGATCCTGACAATATATAAAGTCTTATCCGATTATTTTATTATTTTTCTGTTTTTAACAAAATATGCTTTTTTCTCAAAGTTATCGTGTTACAAATAATTTTTATATTATTTACTATAAGCGACTTGTAACTCTTATGGTTGTTAAAAATTCAGTATTATATTTTGTGTTGTGTTGGGTTGTTTTACCTCTGAGAGGCACTCTTTTGCACACCATGGGCTAAATGGCCAGGTCACATGGACCCCGAAGGCTCAGAGAAGGTTGGGGGAGGGGACCCACTGGAACAGCTGTTTGGGAGACAGATGGTAGCCTCCCGTCAAGGCCATCCAGAGTGTTCTTTAACGTGCACAGGGTATGGCTCTCCCGCACACGGAGCCACGGCTTAACGTCCCATCCGACGGACGGCGGCCTTTCCAAGCCCATCGGTGTCCCCTACTGACCGTGGGCAGGGCGGGGAATTTTGCGGAGATAAATCTCAACGCTGACCCAGCTGGGACTCGAACCTGGGAACTACAGATTACGAGCCTGGCGCGCTACCGACTGAGCCACCCCCGCCCCATTTTGTGTTGCAATGAGATGGATTCGAGGTATTATTTTAGTAGATTGATATAACACTTATTATTATGATTAACGTTTAAGATAGAAATTTTAAGATTCTTAAGGTTGGTAAATGTTGCTCTAACTCCCAATATTTTTTTTAAATAACAAAAAACTACCGTTAAGGAATCAGAATTTGAGACATGGAATCAAAATCCTTGACCCCATTTATGTCATGAAAAACAACTTTTCATGAAAAGTGACAATCTTCGACTAAAGTGTTCTATTAACATAACGAGTCGCATTAATTTTAATGTTGACACAAAAATTTATTTAGAAATCGGAACACTTCTTTTTTTGAGAGGGGGGGGGGGCTTATAATTAAAAAGGCTGCAAAATGCAGTCTCCAACATCTGGGTTCACTACTCTTACATACTTACATGTCTTTGACTGCAGACAGTTCAGTCAGCCCGACCACTGTCTCCAACTAGATCATCCCTGATGAACTAATATCAAAGGCGATGTGCTGGCTGTTCACTAACTACCATCACATGACATCTGTGGGTCACTTAATACCCTCTTGTTCGAGGTTGCCGCATTGCATCACCGTAGATGCGTTCTCGCCGAAGGTGCACGTGTATATGCTGGGCTGCTGCCGCGCGCACACGCATTCGGCAAAAAGGTATCCATGGTAACGAAAGAGCCAGTGTCCTCCGATTCTCGGAATTTCCGGAATTTTTTGCTCATCCGATTCTCAGAGGAGGAAGATGAGGATGAGACTGACATCCGGATGATGACGTCATCGCCTCCGGAGGAAGGAGAGATCGAAATTAACAATTGCGATTTTCAGTTATCAGATGGAGGAGACTGTCGTCACTCCACTGGTCATTGGCACTCTGGCAACAGATCCAGAGCATCCGCCACGTATATTTGAGATTGCTTTTCCTCCCAACAAATAGTAAGATTTAAATATTTATTTGCTCAACAGGCTGAATTCGACAATTTTTCAGTAAAGATATTTGATCAAGTGATGATTTTAATGCACAATTTCATTTTTTTTAAATTTTTTTGTTCCCTCAATGATTATCAAAAGGTTCCCATGGATCATTTTAATTTTTTATAAACCACTCTTTAAAAAAAATTACATATTAGAAGACGAAGTAAATTTGCGTTTGAAAACAAAAATTGCAAACAGAATTTTCTTTGCCTTTCTGGGTTGGGTTGTTTGGGTTATTTTACCTCTGAGCGGCACTTTTTTGCACACCACGGTCTAAATGGCCAGGTCATATGGACCCCGAAGGCTCAGAGAAGGTTGGAGGAGGGGACCCACTGGAACAGCTGTTGGGAGACAGATGGTAGCCTCCCGTCAAGGCCATCCAGCGTGTTCTTTAACGTGCACAGGGTATGGCTCTCCCGCACACGGAGCCACGGCTTAACGTCCCATCCGACGGACGGCGGCCTTTACCAAGCCCATCGGTGTCCCCTACTGACCGTGGGCAGGGCGGGGAATGTTGCGGAGATAAATCTCAACGCTGACCCAGCTGGGACTCGAACCTGGGAACTACAGATTACGAGCCTGGCGCGCTACCAATTGAGCCACCCCCGCCCTGACTTTGCCTGGCAGCAGCAGTATTTTTGGCACACAATGGGCCAAATGGCCAGGTTACAAAGACCCCGAGGGATTAGGGAAGGTTGAGAAAGGGGACCCACTGGAACAGCTATTAGGAGACAAATGGTAGCCTCCCGTCAAATGCCATCCAGCCTATTATTTAACGTTCGGTTGTTTTACCTTTGGGCGACACTTTTTGTCACATAATGGGCTAAATGCCCAGGTCACAAGGACCCAGAAGGATTAGGGAAGGTTGTGGGAAGGGGACCCACTGGAACAGCTGTTAGGAGACAAATGGTAATCTCCCGTCAATGCCATCACACCTGTTCTTTAACGTTCGGTTGTTTTACCTCTGGGCGACACTTTTTGTCACACAATGGGCTAAATGCCTAGGTCACAAGGACCCAGAAGGATTAGGGAAGGTTGTAGGAAGGGACCCAGAGGAACAGCTATTAGGAGACAGATGGTAGCCTCCCAATCAAGGCCATTCAGCGTGTTCTCTAACGTGCACAGAGTATGGCTCCCCCTGACACTGGACCACGTCTTAACGTCCCATATGACGCCCCTCCCCCTCCCTTTTGACAATTCTAGTAAGGGTAATAGCGATAATTATTAAACCTGTGCATATTTCAAGCACTTTTCGTGAAATTTTTTCAAAAACGAAGGGAAAAGGTTACACTGTAATTAAAAACTAGCTCGATTGCCTCCCTCCTTTACCTGCTCGATTGACCCCCTTACTTGTTCCCCCCCCTAGATCCGGGCCTGTAAGCATGAATTAATTCCATTCATTTCATAATATTCGCCAACTTAATATGACTGATGTTTTTCATAATGTGATCCCCCCTCAAGGGGCGGGGGTGGTTCAGTCGGTAGCGCGCCGTCATGTGTAGTTCCCAGGTTCGAGTCCCAGCTGGGTCAGCGTTGAGATTTATCTCTGCAAAACTCCCCGCCCTGCCCACGGTCAGTAGGGGACACCGATGGGCTTGGAAATGCCGCCGTCCGTCGGATGGGACGTTAAGCGGTGGCCCCGTGTGAGGGAGAGCTATACCCTGTGCACATTAAAGACCATGCTGGATGGTCTTGACGGGAGGCTACCATCTGTCTCCGCTGTTTCAATGGGTCTTCTCAATGCCACCTTGATACACCACGCCTGGACAGTCTTGAACAAAAGGAGGGAAAAGAGTAATTAATTTTGCATCAATATGCAATTTTTAATTAGATCAGAATTTAAATTAACACCATTTAAAAATAATTCATGCATTAGGATTTTATTAAAATATTAGAAATTACTAAAAATCAATCATAGAAATTTTTAATAATAAATAACTACCAGTCGAACTTTTAGAAAGATAGATATAATTTAAACTGTTCTATTTTTGAGAAATAGGTCTGCTGTCTCTGCAGTATCCAGGTTATTGTATCGAGGTGGCCTTGGTCTCCTCCCCCAACATTCTCTTAGCCCTCTGGTCCTTGTGACCTAGGGGCGGGGGTGGCTCAGTCGGTAGCGCGCCAGGCTCGTAATCTGTAGTTCCCAGGTTCGAGTCCCAGCTGCGTCAGCGTTGAGATTTATCTCCGCAAAATTCCCCGCCCTGCCCACGGTCAGTAGGGGACACCGATGGGCTTGGAAAGGCCGCCGTCCGTCGGATGGGACGTTAAGCCGTGGCCCCGTGTGCGGGAGAGCCATACCCTGTGCACGTTAAAGAACACGCTGGATGGCCTTGACGGGAGGCTACCATCTGTCTCCCAACAGCTGTTCCAGTGGGTCCCCTCCCCCAACCTTCTCTGAGCCTTCGGGGTCCATGTGACCTGGCCATTTCGCCCATGGTGTGCAAAAAAGTGCCGCTCAGAGGTAAAACAACCCAACCCAACCCTTGTGACCTAACCATTTAGCCCATTGTGTTCAAAAAAAGTGCCGCTCAGAGATAAAACAACCCCAACCCCCCCCGCCGCTAAATTTCCCGCCTCCGCCTCTGCTCTTAAAAACGCATGCGCTATGAAAAATGCGAAGGACTCATTTTCTGACAAAGCGAAACTTGAACGCGACGGCGGCACACAGCAATAGCTCTCAGTTTGTCCTTCAAGTGCCATTGAGCGCGTGACAAATCCGAACTTCTTAGTTGCTCGCCTACAATCAGATCTCGTCCATTTCGATTCATTTATTCAAATACAGCAACCGTCATGTCCTTGGAGAGCAATTATTGCCTTTCCACTCAATGAAGCCGGCATTATGCTCGATAAAAATGATGAAATGGAACAATGAGGTAAGAATATCTAATCGCACGGTCTTATCGGAATGTTCAAATGGAACAAGAAATTTTCCATCTGTTCAGAAGTCGTGCTTTTGGCAGATTCCCAAACTTCAAAAGCCGATGAAGTGATGAGAAGAGACCAAACTTCAAAAGTTGATGAAGTGATCAGAAAAGACCAAATTTCAAAAGCCGATGAAGTGATCGGAAGAGACCAAATTTCAAAAGTGGATGAAGTCATCAGAAACAGCCAAATTTAAAAAGCCGATGAAGTGATCGGAAGAGACCAAACTTCAAAAGTGGATGAAGTGATCAAAGCAGCCAAATTTGAAAAGGCGATGAAGTGATCGAAGAAACCAAACTTCAAAAGCGATGAAGTGATCGAAGAAACCAAACTTCGAAAGCCGATGAAGTGGTCAGAAGCGATCAAACTTTAAAAACAAATGAAGTGATCGGAAAAGACCAAACCTCAAAAGCCAACGAAGTGATTGAAGAGACCAAACTTCAAAAGCCGACGAAGTGATTGAAGAGACCAAACTCAAAAGCCGATGAAGTGATCGGAAAAGGCCAAACTTCAAATGTCGGTGAAGTGATCGGAAGAGGACAAATTTCAAATGCCGGTGAAGTGATCAGAAGTAAACAAACTTGAAAAATTGATGAAAAAATTAGAAAAGACAAAACTTCAAAAATCGAAAACTGTTTTAAATTATCTCTGTTAGAAATGAGTTTGAGCTCAAAGTTTGGAGTCAGAAGCTGATTTAGTTTAAAATTATTTAAAACAAAATAAATTAATACTACGCTATCAAAAGAGTATTATATTTTAAATTATTGAATAACAACTTTTTAAAGATAAAGACTGGCGAGTTTAATTTTTAAATATATATAATTGTATTAATTAAAAATTTATATTTATTAATTCATCTTTGAAATTCCCAGATAATTCTCATTAAATTTCTGTACTCTGATAGTAATTAACATCAATTCTAAAATTAATTTTTATATTTTACCTGCGATTATTTAATGTTTTACAACTACCATTTCTTTTATATGTGGATTTTGATATTAAGTTAAAGGAAGCAAATTTCTTTCACTCACTTTTTCGCTGGCAATCCTGTCTGTAATAAAAAAATAACCCGAATCCTTTCCTAATTAAAACAAAACGGATATCCGTTCCACATGCGCGAAACCTAATCAAATGATATCTGGGGTCTTTGTTCTGGATACGAGGAATGGTAGGAGAGCAACAAATCGCTCAAAGAAACAACAAGGATTTAAATCTTTCTTTTTTTTGGAAGAGAATTTAAACAGTTTTGGATTTTTTTAAAAATTAAATTCGTCTCTTGGGAGAAAAAATGCAGTAAACCTTCGCTGAGCTTTCGGGGTCCTTGTGACCTGGCCATTTAACCCATTGTGTACAATCGCTCAAAATATAATACTGTATTCGTACACTATGGTTGATTACAGAATTCAGAAAAAATATCTGGCAACTTTTTTTTTTAGAAATCAGTAATCTTGCAACCTTCGTGCACAGTCGCTCAAAAAAATATCCGAACACTATGGTTGATTACAGAATTTAGAAAAAACATCTGGCAACGATTTTTTTAGAAATCAGTGATCTGGCAACCTTTGTGTACAGTCGCTCAAAAAAAATATCCGAACACTATGGTTGATTGCCGTCCCATGGCCGAGTGGTTAGCGCGCTTGGCTACTGATCTAAGGGACCTGGGTTCGATCTCCGGGTAAGGAATGGCTGTTTGTACCGTTTTTCTGCTGAGGTCCTGCCATCCTCTCAGACTTTCTACTATGGCATATAAATTGACAGGCTCCTGTCAGACCTCTGTGACAAGCAGCTGCTTGAGAGGGTATTTATTTTTATGGTTGATTACAGAATATAGAAAAAATATCTGGCAACGTTTTTTTAGAAATCAGTGATCTGGTAACCTTCATGAGTTTTCGTTCATGTGGTTTCGTTCAGTTTAAATTATCCCTCAAGCAACTGTTTGAGGGATAAATCAACTGGTTTCCATAAATTAAAGCACAACCCTCTGCTACGTCAACGGCAAGCTAATATCGAAGCTCTATAACTTCTAAGGTCTGTTCAGCTAGGCATAAACTGTAAGGAGAGCTATGCACCAATCCGCAGTGATGATGCACAGAACTGGCCAGGTCTAGCGCCTAATGTCCGGCCCCGAATTCTCGTGGTGCAGACCGTTAGTACCTTTCAAAAGAGATATTCTCTTGTGGAAGGGAACGGAAGGAGAGGGCTGACAGTTCAGTATGGCCTATTGATCTGGTCATCTGTGGCCACTTTTTTCTTTTTTTTTTTTCAACCCTGCTGAGGAGTGGTCAACTTTACAAGGTTCTATACCTATTAGACTGGATTTGTTTATGGATTTGAGCTTGATTACGGATCTCTGTTGAGGGAGAATCTGTCGCTGTGTTTTCTGTTTTCTTCTGGGTTGCCAGCCCTAGGTGAATAGAGGCATGACTTTTTGAACAAGTGCATCGAATGATAGAAAGTGGGAATAATAATTATATAGGGGAAAGTGTGCTGTGAAATACTTTCCGGAATAGATGCATCAGTTGACAAAGAGTCGAAATTTCTAACTGAAAAATTTATTTTACTAGATTATTAGAAGATTAGTTTTCAATGAATGGCAATTTGGTTTGAACAGTCATTGTTACGCCTTCACAATTTTATTTCAATCTCCGCTTCCGCAGCGATCACTCTGCAATTTAGGACTTATTCTACTGACAATGTGGATTAATCAAAAATAATAAATCTTGTACAAATATATCTAAATTTTACACTGGTAGTTTCAGTTAGCTATGAAAAGCAAACAAACTGAATAACACAAAAATAAAAATCGAGAATATTATTTTATCCTTTTTTATTTCATATATTTTTACACAAATTTTGAAGTCTCATCACGAATAGTTTAGCCGAATTATTTTTTCATGCCACGTAATAGAATACATAACTGATATCACACGTATTCAAAACTACTTGGCAATCAAGCGTGAATTCGAAATAAATAAACAAACTATAAATTTAAATCAACAACTACATCTGTAAATGGTAGTTAGGCATAAACTGGAAGGAAAGCTGTGTACCAATCCCCAGTGACGATGCACAGAACCGGCCAGGTCTAGCGCCTAATGTCCGGCCCCGAATTCTCGTGGTGCAGGCCGTTAGTACCTTTCAAAAGAGATATTCTCTTTTGGAAGGGAACGGAAGGGGAGGGCTGCCAGTTCAGTATGGCCTACTGATCTGGTCATCTATGGCCACTTTTTTCTTTTTTTTTCAACCCTGCTGAGGAGTGGTCAACTTCACAGGATCCTGGTGCTGACCATTTATACCTACTAGACTGGACTTGTTTATGGATTTGAGCTTGATTTTGGATCCTGGACTTGCTGCACTGGTGGGCCTCTACTGAGGGAGAATCTGCTGCTGTGTTTTCTGTTTGCTTCTGGGTTGCCAGCCCTAAGTGAACAGATGCATGGGATACCTTATATCAGCTGGTGGATAATCCTAATCAGAGGCCATCGCAGATTCTTGAACCTCACTTAGCTAGTTGTGCATCGTCAAGCCTAAACTGGAGTAATGTGTCTCAGGCAGGCCATATGGCTCTTGAAAAAGTCCACTTGAAAAGGTGGTGCCTGAAGTTCCTACCAGCATCGGTGACTTCAACATTTAGCGGAGGGGGATGAAATTGTTGGTCCTACATCTCAATAAACCTAGTTTCTTTAAAAACCCTACTAATCATTTTCTCTCTGCAGAAACGTGGAACATGAGGACATTAAATAGAGATTATTCTCCTGATGTCCTCACGAAGGAATTCCAGCACTATAACCTAGATATTCTAGACTTGCAAGAGACCAGATGGACAGGTTGGGTTGTTTTGCCTCTAAGCGGCACTTTTTTGCAAACCATGGGCTAAATGGCCAGGTCACATGGACCCCGAAGGCTCAGAGAAGGTTGGGGGAGGGGACCCGCTGGAACAGCTGTTGGGAGACAGATGGTACCCCCCCCCCCCGTCAAGGCCATCCATCGTGTTCTTTAACGTGCACAGGGTATGGCTCTGCCGCACACGGGGCCACGGCTTAACGTCCCATCCGACGGACGGCGGCCTTTCCAAGCCCATCGGTGCCCCCTACTGACCGTGGGCAGGGCGGAGAATTTTGCGGAGATAAATTTCAACGCTGACCCAGCTGGGACTCGAACCTGGGAACTACAGATTACGAGCCTGGCGCGTTACCGACTGAGCCACCCCCGCCCCCCAGATGGACAGGTAAAGGTGAGATATTTAAAAATAATTTTAAATTTCTCTTCTCAGGGAGGGAGGATGGAAAGCATCACCAAGGCGTGGGTCTGCTTCTCAGCAGACATGCCAGTGATGCTCTTCTAGGATATGACTGCATTGATGAAAGATTTCTTACAGCAAATTTTAAAACAAAAATTAAAGACTTGAATGTCATCTGTTGTTATGCCCCCACAGAGGACTCTGATGAGAACGAGAAGGATGCGTTTTATAGCCAGCTTCAGGATATTTTAAATTCTGTGAAGAAAGGAGATATTTTTCTTGTGCTAGGTGACTTCAATGCTAAAGTTGATACTGACTCTGACCTTTGGGCAGGAGTTTTAGGTCCCTTTTGGCATTGTTTGTTCCAATGGCAATGGAGAACGTCTCCTACAAGTAAGTGAACTTTTAATGACTTGAGAATAACTAACACATACTACAAACACCGGGGCATTTATAAATATGCATGGGTTTCAACTGATGGGCAGCACAGGAATATGATAGATTATATTTTAATTAACAGCAAATGGGCCAGTTCAGTTACGAATAACTAAATCGTACAGGGGAGCAAAAATTGGGTCTGACCATTACCTGGTCAAAAGTGTCTTTCAGCTGAAGCTTAAGAAATGTGCTAAAGTTTAGAAAATTACCTTCAACACTGAAGGTCTGAAAGATCCAGATATAGACAAAGCATACCATGATAGGCTACTTATTCATTACGACAATCGTGGTTTGCTTAATGTTGAAGTTGAGAAAGTATGGGATCAGTTTGAACAGGCTTTTCTGGAAACCAACAGTACTATTTTGGGTAAAAGGGAACTGAGGAAACAAAATTACTTGAGTGATAAGGCTATGGAACTAATTTCTCAAAGAAGGAAGTGCAGGAAAAAAATGTGAATTTCTGGAAAAAAGGTTATCGCAGTTCTTGTGATAATTATAAGGGAATTAGTTTACTTTCTGTTCCAGGTAAAGTTCTTTGCATGATTATACTTAATAGAATTAAGAATTTGGTTGATGGACAACTGCGTGATGAACAATGTGGATTCAGAAGTGGTAGGGGATGTGTGGATCAAATATTTTCACTTAGGCAGATTCTTGAAAAATGTTTAGAATTTAATAAACCTGTGGTTGCTAGCTTTATAGATTTCAAAAAGGCTTTTGACTCTGTTGATCGACATAATTTGTGGTTGTTTATTATTTATTACATGGAATACCTGAGAAGTTAGTTAGTGTAATGGGTTGGGTTGTTTTACCTCTGAGCGGCACTTTTTTGCACACCATGGGCTAAATGGCCAGGTCACAAGGACCCCGAAGGCTCAGAGAAGGTTGGGGGAGGGGACCCACTGGAACGGCTGTTGGGAGACAGATGGTAGCCTCCCGTCAAGGCCATCCAGCGTGTTCTTTAACGTGCACAGGGTATGGCTCTCCCGCACACGGGTCCACGGCTTAACGTCCCATCCGACGGACGGTGGCCTTTCCAAGCCCATCGGTGTCCCCTACTGACTGTGGGCAGGGCGGGGAATTTTTGCGGAGATAAATCTCAACGCTGACCCAGCTGGGACTCGAACCTGGGAACTACAGATTACGAGCCTGGCGCGCTACCGAGTAAGCCACCCCCGCCCCAAGTTAGTGTAATAAAAGCTCTCTATAATAACACTGAGTCATGTATGAGAGTTGGTACGTCTTGCAGCGATTGGTTTAGCATTGCTAGTGGTTAGACAAGGGTGCATTTTGTCTCCTTTTCTCTTTAATTATTAATTATGTAATGCGAAATTCTTTGCAAAGGAAAATTTTGGCCTCAAATGGTTCAGAGATTTCAAAATTACTGATTTAGGTTATGCAGACGATTTGGCATTGATTGGATGTTGGCTGCTAATGTTGATGAGATGAATTCGTTCATTCGAGCAGTTGATGAGACTGATAATAGAGTAGGTTTGGTGATAAACAGAGAAAAAACTAAACTGATGAAAATTGGTTAGGCTGTTGTTGTTGTTGTTTTACCTCTGAGCGGCACTTTTTTGCACACCATGGGCTAAATGGCCAGGTCACATGGACCCCAAAGGCTCAGAGAAGGTTGGGGGAGGGGACCCACTGGGACAGCTGTTGGGAGACAGATGGTAGCCTCCCGTCAAGGCCATCCAGTGTGTTCTTTAACGTGCACAGGGTATGGCTCTCCCGCACACGGGGCCACGGCTTAACGTCCCATCCGACGGACGGCGGCCTTTCCAAGCCCATCGGTGTCCCCTACTGACCGTGGGCAGGGCGGGGAATTTTGCGAAGATAAATCTCAATGCTGACCCAGCTGGGACTCGAACCTGGGAACTACAGATTACGAGCCTGGCGCGCTACCGACTGAGCCACCCCCGCCCCATTGGTTAGGCAGATTGTGCTTCATTTGCTTTGAATGGCTGTACTGTTGAGCAAGTGTCTCAATTTAATTATCTTGGGAGCTAAGTAACAGATATTGGTGATGTGCGGCATGAGATAAATAGAAGAATAGGGATTACCGTTGGGACTTTTAAGAATCTATGGAGAATATGGAAAAATAGGCGCATACACCTAAAGACTAAAATTACGCTGTATAATAATTTGGTTCTTTCCAAGGTTAGTTATGGTAGCGAAACATGGACCCTTTGTAAGAAGGATAATAAGAAACTTGATGCCTTTAATTCTAGATGCTTACGCAGTATCTTGGGCATTAGGTGGTTTCACTTTGTAAGCAATGATGAAGTCAGAAGAAGGAGTCAACCTCTTTTGAGCAGCATATTTTGCAGAGAGAGACTGCGTTGGTTTGGCCATGTTGCCCGTATGCATACCTGCAGATTGGCAAAAAGGATTATGAACAGCGTACCTAAGAGTATGAGAAAAAGGGAGAGACCTAAGGTGCGATGGGCAGACAATGTCAAACAGGACCTTGCTACAATTGAACCTTGCTACAACCTTAGAGTGGCCAAATGCAGCAGCTGTAGCTCAGAAGAGACACGTCTGGAGAAAGGGCGGGGTGGCTCAGTCGGTAGCGCGCCAGACTGGTAATCTGTAGTTCCCAGGTTCGAGTCCCAGCTGGGTCAGCGTTGAGATTTATCTCCGCAAAATTCCTCGCCCTGCACACGGTCAGTAGGGGACACCGATGGGCTTGGAAAGACCGCCGTCCGTCGGATGGGACGTTAAGTCGTGGCCCCGTGTACGGGAGAGCCATACCCTGTGCACGTTAAAGAACACGCTGGATGGCCTTGACGGGAGGCTAACATCTGTCTCCCAACAGCTGTTCCAATGGGTCCTCTCCCCCAACCTTCTCTGAGCCTTCGAGGTCCATGTGACCTGCCCATTTAGCCCATGATGTGCAAAAAAATGCCGCTCAGACCCAACCCTGGAGAAGAAAATTACTCAGTCTGGTTGGGCCTCCGTAGCCTATGACTGCATGAGGATTTTGTGTGTGTGTGTACGTACAGTCGCTCAAAAAAGTATCCGAATGCTATTGTGGATTACAAAATTCAGAAAAAATGATCTGGCAACCTTCGTGTCACGTGACACGAAGGTTGCAGTCACTAATTTCTAAAAAAATCGTTGCCAGATATTTTTTCTGAATTTTGTAATCCACCATAGCGTTCAGATACTTTTTTGAGCGACTGTACGTAAAATAAGTTTTTTTAACCTTGAAAAACAAGATATCAGATAAAGATCTCAATGAAATATATCAATATTTCGATTTAGCAATATATATAATATGTTGAACATATTCGTTCAGTATTTAATGAGTTATTTGAATATTTAACAATAAGAGTACCAGTCATAATAATTGACCGCAGAAGTTAATTAAAACTGTAATAATTATTGTATCAAAGTGTTGAATAAAATAAGTGAGTATTTTGAAAGTTTGTGGAAAGAACTCTTTCACTATTCATCAGTTTTTGAATAAGTTTCTTATAATTGGCATTATTATTGTTAGATATTCAAATAACTCATTAAATACTGGATGGATATTGCTCAATAATTATATATATCGTTAAAATAGAGATATTGATATATTTCATTGAGATCTTTATCTGCTATCAGTTCTCAAAAAAAAAAACCCCACCTTATTTTAGAACTCATATTGTTTTGATCTTAGATTCCCACTAATAATCTTAATCTTAATTTATGGCTCAAGTAGCTGCTTGCCACAGACCTCTGTGGCAAGCAGCTTGAGGGGGTATTTATTTATATTCCGTCCCGTGGCCTAATGATTATGACGCTTAGCCCTTGATCTAAGGGGCGGGGGTGGCTCAGTCGGTAGCGCGCCAGGCTCGTAATCTATAGTTCCCAGGTTCGAGCCCCAGCTCGGTCAGCGTTGAGATTTATCTCCGCAAAATTCCCCGCCCTGCCCACGGTCAGTAGGGGACACCGATGGGCTTGGAAAGGCCGCCGTCCGTCGGATGGGACGTTAAGCCGTGGCCCCGTGTGCGGGAGAGCATACCCTGTGCACGTTAAAGAACACGCTGGATGGCCTTGACGGGAGGCTACCATCTGTCTCCCAACAGCTGTTCCAGTGGGTCTCCTCCCCCAACCTTCTCTGAGCCTTCGGGGTCCATGTCACCTGGCCATTTAGCCCATGGTGTGCAAAAAAGTGCCGCTCAGAGGTAAAACAACCCAACCCAACCTTGATCTAAGGGACCTGGGTTTGAGCCCCGGGTAAGGCATGGATGTGTCGTTTTTCTGCTAAGGTGCTGCCATCCTCTCAGACCCTCTACTATGGTATAATAAACTGACAGGCTCCTGTCAGATCTCTGGGGCAAGCAGCTGCTTGAGGGATATTAGTTTTTTATTATGTGGAAACCGCGCAGAACGGGAAAATTAACATATAATAAAGCGGAAAGCGTAAATTCGACATATATATTTTTGTATATTGACAAATTACAAACGAATGTACAAATAAAATATACAAATTCATTGCTCTTGAATGTTAAAATGCACAAAATTATATATGCAAATTTCACACACACACACACACTTTATATATAGTTATCATCATCATCATCAAACAAAAATAAATGTTTCCTCTGGATACGTTCGAATATTTCGACCCTCTCCTCCAGATGGCTTTGGATTGGATTGGATTGTTTTACCTCTGAGCGGCACTTTTTTGCAACACCATGGGCTAAATGGCCAGGTCACATGGACCCTGAAAGCTCAGAGACGGTTGGGGGAGGGGACCCACTGGAACAGCTGTTGGGAGACAGATGGTAGCCTCCCGTCAAGGCCATGAAGCGTGTTCTTTAACGTTGGGATGTTTTACTTCTGAGCGGCACTTTTTTGCACACCATAGGGTAAATGGCCAGGCTACAAGGACCCCGAAGGCTCAGAGAAGGTTGGGGGAGGGGACCCACTGGAACAGCTGTTGGGAGACAGATGGTAACCTCCCATCAAGGCCATCCAGCGTGTTCTTTAACGTTGGGATGTTTTACTTCTGAGCGGCACTTTTTTGCACACCATAGGGTAAATGGCCAGGCTACAAAGACCCCGAAGGCTCAGAGAAGGTTGGGTGAGGTGACCCACTGGATTGGGATGGGTTGTTTTACCTCTGAGCGGCACTTTTTTGCACACCATGGTCTAAATGGCCAGGTCACAAGGACCCCGAAGGATCAGAGAAGGTTGGGGGAGGGACCCACTGGAATAGCTGTTGGGATACAGATGTTAGCCTCCCGTCAAGGCCATCCAGCGTGTCCTTTAACGTGCACACGGCATGGCTCTCCCGCACACGAGGCCACGGCTTAAAGTCCCATCCGACGGACGGCGGCCTTTCCAAGCCGATCGGTGTCCCCTACTGACCGTGGGCAGGGCGGGGAATTTTGCGGAGATAAATCTCAACACTGACCCAGCTGGGACTCGAACCTGGGAACTACAGATTACGAGCCTGGCGCGCTACCGACTGAGCCACCCCCGCCCCTAGTCCTCAATGGTTTTCAGCAGTATTTCTGTTGCCTTCACAACCAGTGCACTATAAAACTTCTCTGAATGAAAATATGGACAAAATGCAAGAAAGAACAATATCATTAAAAAAGATACGGTTAAAAGATGTCTTTTGACGATTGACTGGTCTGTTGGGTGTCGTTTGGCCGATTGCCGGTTACAAAACCGGATTAAAGTGGACGCGCACTTTTATCTGAATCATATTATCGAAAAATTGAAAATGATTCAGGCGAATTTTCCAGAGTTTGTGCGGTATAGGAGCATAAATTCAACACCGATTTCAGTTTAAGAGTTGAGTTGTTTTACCTCTGAGAGGCACTTTTTTGCACACCATGGGCTAAATGGCCAGGTCGCAAGGACCCCGAAGGCTCAGAGAAGGTTGGGAGAGGGGACCCACTAGAGCAACTGTTAGGAGACAGATGGTAGCCTCCCATCAAGGCCATCCAGCGTGTTCTTTAACGTGCACAGCGTATGGCTCTCCCACACACGGGGCACGGCTTAACGTCCCATCCGACGGACAGCTGCCTTTCCAAACCCATCGGTGTCCCCTACTGACTGTGGGCAGGGCGGGCAGTTTTGCGGAGATAAATCTCAACGCTGACCCAGCTGAGACTCGAACCTGGGAACTGCAGATTACGAGCCTGGCGCGCTACCGACTGAGCCACCCCCGCCCCCAGTTTAAGAACGAAGATATGATTTCCGTTCAGGTGTATATTCAGGTATCGAAAACCATCTTACCTGGATGACAAGGAAAGTTTCTCTTGCTGTGCTCTCAGCCTTCAAGAGGATCGTTCTGCTACCGAGCCAAAGAAGAGAGTCGTTTTCCTTTCCAGTTGGAGCGTGTGCGTCAGAATCGGTTGCCGGGGAGGGCCAAAGGTCGTTTATCTCACTCGAATTCTGCAATGGAACTAATTGCTCGGCGGAGATACCGCGGCGTACAGGAAGTTGTGAACCGTACTGCTTCCGGTTCTAATCGCATTGTTGGGACACGGGCATTCCTCGTGCAGACCTGTTCGAGATGTGTCATTGGTTGACGATCGCTCGCGCAGAAATCTGTCGGGAGAGGCGGGGGAGGGTCGGGAAAGGTGTTGCCTTGACGTCCCTCCGCACATATAGAACCGATGCAGTTTTCTCTGAACACATGGGTGGTGAAGGATTACCAGATGAGAAGGTTACGGAGGTGAATGAAAGTCACGAGGTTGGAATCAGCCGTAGAAGGTATTTGGATGAGTGGTTTCCTTCTCGGTACTGCTTTGGGATTCAGTTTGATCAAAGAGGCTGTCATGGATGCTCGAATGTTGCCAACTTAGCTTTGCAGAATATCATTTAAATAATGACGTCATTAGAGATATAGTGCTCAATTTGAAAAGTTATCTCACTTTTAAACATTTGCGAACATTAACTGAATCTGACGTTTTCAACTAAAGGCATCTGTTAATGAAGGTATAGAATATACTTATAAAACGAAATATATAAATTAAATCTAACTATTTTTAAAACGGTAGCACTTACACGGTCTAAAATTTGTTAATGTTCGTTTTTAAAAATTAATCAATATTAATGTCACCAGAATAAATAATATCGTTATGAAAACGCTAAATTATGTAAGATAAATTTTATAAATGCGAAATTAAAAGTAAAACTCAAATTATTCATGAAAAACATCTGACCACTTTGCATGTAGAATTTTACGCTAGACAGAAATTTTGCTGAGGGTTCTTTGTTCTTTGTAGGGGAAAGTTCAGGTTTTTTTTTGCACACAATCAGCTAAATGGCCAGGTCACAAGGAACCCCATTGTCCCATGTCATATGGACCCTGAAGGCTCATGGAAGGTTGGGAGGGGACTTACTGGACAGCAGTTAGGGGACAGATGGCAGATTCCCGTCAAGGCCATCAAGCGTGTTCTTTAGCGTGCACAGAGTATGACTGTTCTGCACACTGGACCACGTCAGACTTTCCATGCCCATCGATGTCCTCCACTGACTGAGGACAGAGTAGAGATTTAGAAAAAATAAATTTTAAACTAAAAAAATTAAATCGAAATGATTTTTTTTTCAATTATTTTAATTAGATTTAATTTTTTTAGTTTAAGATTTATTTTCTTCTGGGGGGTATGACCCTTTAGTCACCCCCCCCCCCCCCTTGAGATTCATTTTTTTTTTCAATTATTTTAGTCTCAAGGGATTTCAAGGGGGGCCCCAGAAAAAAAATAAATCTTAAACTAAAAAAATTAAATCTAATTAAAATAATTTAAAAAAATCAATCTGAAGGGGGAGGGGTTCACTAAAGGATCATACCCCCCTGACAATATTAGTAAGGGTAATAATGAAGGCAAAAAATGATTAAGCTTAGTGCAAATTTTACGTATTTTTCAAGAAATTTATTAAAGATATTTAAAACGTAGGGGAAAATATTTTGCTGCAATGGAATTCCAGTCTTCCCCTCGCCCACCTGGGCCAGCATTGAGATTTATCTTCGCCCTGCCCACGGTCAGTGGGGACACCGATGGGCATGAAAAGGCCGTCGTCCGTCGTTTGGTACGTTAAACCGTGGGCCCGTGTCTTGTGAGTCATAACCTGTGCACGTTAAAGAACACACTGGATGGCCTTGATGGGAGGCTACCATATGTCTTCTAACAGCTGTTCCAGTGGGTCCCCTCTCCTAACCTTCTCTGAGCCTTCAGGGTCCATATGACCTGGTCATTTAGCCCATGGTGTGCAAAAAAGTGTCGATCAGAGGTAAAACTACCCAAAGTTAAAGAACACGCTAGACGGCCTTGAAGGAAGGCTACCATTTTTCTTCCAACAGCTGTTCCAGTGGGTCCACTCCCCCAACCTTCTCTGAGCCTTCGGGGTCCTTGTGACCTGGATATTTAGTCCATTGTGTGCAAAAAATGGCGCTCAGATGTAAAATAAAAGTAAAACGACCCAAATTGCCACAACTTTTCATTTCTTTATGACTAGATTACGCCACTCCGACGATTCCCCCCCCCCTTCCACCGTTTATTTGTTCTAGATCTGGATAATAAAAAAATAATGTGTAGTACAGTCACTCAAAAAAAATCCGAACATTATGGTTGATTACAGAATTCAGAAAAAATATCTGGCAACGATTTTTTTAGATATTAGCGATCTGGCAACCTTCGTGTACAGATCACTAATTTCTAAAAAATCGTTGCCAGATATTTTTTCTGAATTCTGTATTCAACCATAGTGTTCGGATACTTTTTTGAGCGACTGTACACAAAGGTTGCCAGATCACTAATTTCTAAAACAACATTGACAGATATTTTTTCTGAATTCTGTAATCAACCATAGTGTTCGGATATCGTTTTGAACGACTGTACACAAAGGTTGCCAGATCACTAATGTCGCATTGTGACGTTCAACCATTCCATTCGCCTGGGGGTGCATTGGTGTAGTCCTAAGCTTCGTGACTCCCAATTTCTGACAAATGTCACTCATCAACTTTGAAACAAAATTGGTACCAAGGTCAGTTAACAGTTTCTTTGGTGTACCATGACGACAAATGATTTGTTCAACGAATATCTTCGCTACGGTGGGGCGGGGGTGGCTCAGTCGGTAGCGCGCTAGGCTCGTAATCTGTAGTTCCCAGGTTCGAGTCCCAGTTAGGTCAGCGTTGAGATTTATCTCTGCAAAATTCCATGCCCTGCCCACAGTCAGAAGGGGACACCGATGGGCTTGGAAACGCCGCTGTCCGTCAGATGGGACGTTAAGCCGAGGCCTGTATTGAGAGCCATACCCTGTGCACATTAAAGAACACGCTGGATGGCCTTGACGGGAGGCTACCGTCTGTCTCCCAACAGCTGTTCCAGTGGATCCCCTCCCCCAACCTTCTCTGAGCCTTCGGGGTCCATGTGACCTGGCCATTTAGCCCATGGTGTGCAAAAAAGTGCCGCTCAGAGGTAAAACAATCAAACCCTCTTCACTACGGTTGTGCTTACGTATCTTCGCTACGGTTGATCTTTCATTGCAAATAGTTCTGGATATTTGGTGAAATAGCATTTGGCACACAAAATGTCGGATTTTCTCTACTTTGTCCAAATTCAGAAATTTGAGGAGGCACATTACGATTTCTGACTTCAGGAAATTTTGGGTTAATTCTGTTTGTTTGTACAATTCCTCGCAATATGTCCCTTTCCAGGACAAGAAAAACACATAAAACTGCTTTCATCTGTCATAAAGGACTTTTTGAATTCAATAAACTTCCGTTTGGACTTTGTAATTCGCCTGCTACTTTTGAAAGGATGATGGGCAATCAAATCTCCCATTGCAAGGAATGATCCAGACCAACAAATGAACTATCAAATCGATAAATGCACAAACGCTAATACTAATCCTTTAAACGCAGAGGGAGTCGAACAAAGAAGGGTTGTTGTTGTTTTACCTCTGAGCGGCACTTTTTTGCACACCATGGGCTAAATGGCCAGGTCACATGAACCCCGAAGGCTCAGAGAAGGTTGGGGAAGGGGACCCACTGGAACAGCTGTTGGGAGACAGATGGTAGCCTCCCGTCAAGGCCATCCAGCGTGTTCTTTAACGTTGGGTTGTTTTACCTCTGAGCGGCACTTTTTTGCACACCATGGGCTAAATGGCCAGGTCACATGGACCCCGAAGGCTCAGAGAAGGTTGGGGGAGGGGACCCACTGGAACAGCTGTTGGGAGACAGATGGTAGTCTCCCGTCAAGGCCATCCAGCGTGTTCTTTAAAGTTGGGTTGTTTTACCTCTGAGCGGCACTTTTTTGCACACCATGGGCTAAATGGCCAGGTCACATGGACCCCGAAGGCTCAGAGAAGGTTGGGGGAGGGGACCCACTGGAACAGCTGTTGGGAGACAGATGGTAGCCTCCCGTCAAGGCCATCCAGTGTGTTCTTTAACGTTGGGTTATTTTACCTCTGAGCGGCACTTTTTTGCACACCATGGGCTAAATGGCCAGGTCACATGGACCCCGAAGGTTCAGAGAAGGTTGGGGGAGGGGACCCACTGGAACAGCTGTTGGGAGACAGATGGTAGCCTCCCGTGAAGGCCATCCAGCGTGTTCTTTAACGTTGGGTTGTTTTACCTCTGAGCGGCACTTTTTTGCACACCATGGGCTAAATGGCCAGGTCACATGGACCCCAAAGGCTCAGAGAAGGTTGGGGAAGGGGACCCACTGGAACAGCTGTTGGGAGACAGATGGTAGCCTCCCGTCAAGGCCATCCAGCGTGTTCTTTAACGTGCACAAGGTATGGCTCTCCCGCATACGGGGCCACGGCTTAACGTCCCATCCGATGGACGGCGGCCTTTCCAATCGGTGCCCCCTACTGACCGTGGGCAGGGCGGGGAATTTTGCGGAGATAAATCTCAACGCTGACCCAGCTGGGACTCGAACCTGGGAACTACAGATTACGAGCCTTACGCGCTACCGACTGAGCCACCCCGGCCCCAACAAAGAAGGGCGTATCGGCTCCAGAGAAAGGAATAATAAATTTCCCAGCAGTTAGGTTCATCGCAACATTTGTTTTGAATATTGTTCGAACTCAAGCTTACCTGAATGGAGTGAGTACTTAGTCAATTAATTGTAGAGAGAAATGATTATTAAAAAGAACCAGGTTGAGTAGAAGAAATGATTATTAAAAAGAACCAGGTTGAGTAGAAGAAATGATTATTAAATAACCGGATTGAGTAGAGAAGTAAATAGATTATTAAATTGATAAATCCAAGCAAAGCAAATTTCTTTAAATTTCGCCTAACGTGCTTAGGTAAAAGTTTATCATCTCACTAATTTAAGAGATGTCTAATTTAACAATTTCCCTTCCTGAAATATGGTCTAAAAGTCAGTCCAGTGAATTTCACTAAAGTCGGACTTAGCGAAGAGAGCAAAAGAAAGATAGATAAAAGGACCGAACCCTGGTCTGTTAGCCTGATCAACCCACACCGAACTGTTTCTCCCGGGTCGAGCGGGATAATATCTTTCTGGCAACCCCGGGAACTCTCCGACCAAAAGGGCCAATCAGAAGCAAGCCCCGGGCAAAAACCCGATTCCACTTCCATATTTCACAAGTGGTGAAATAAAAAAATTAAAATTATTAAAATCAATGATGAACCCTGACTGAACAGGGAATGATGACTGACTGAATAGTCATCATTCCCTGTTCCAGGATAGAAATGAAATAAAAAAATTAAAATGATTAAAATCAATAGGTACCTATCATTCCTCCTTCTTTAAACCTAACAATACCTATCATTCCTCCCTTCTTTAAAACAAGCCAACACCCTGGGTGTCGTCACTTATTACATTCCGAAATGAAAATTTTGGAGTGGTACCAGGTATTGAATTTTATGAGCCATCACAACAATTTTCTGGTTTTCTTTCAAAAGAAAACAGCACAAAAATTTGTTGAACTTGAGATAATTTCTAACACAGAAGAATTTCCAGTTTTCTTCATGGATCAACACAATGTTTTCTCCAACATTCAAACACCGGAAACAAAACAAAATGAAAAGTGTGAGTAGAATAATTCCATTTATATATAAACACAAAATTACTCTTAATATCTATTTGGTTTTGACAATATATTCAATGCAAATGTTTAAAACATGGTAACTAACTCTATATATCAATGTCAACTTATAAGCAGAACAATAGCTTATTTATGATAGATGGTAAGGTAAATATTGATTAAAAGATATAATATACTTTTAATTTATACTTTTAATTTACACATCGTAAATATTCGTAGTATAATATATAGGACAACTTAGATTTGTCTGATTTTGCAAGCAGAAAAATCATCTCTCTTCAAATCAGAATAAGCCTACATCAACCATCTTTCCTAGTTTCCATATTCTCAAAATTATCATTAAAATTCAAATTAATACATTGTTAAAAGAAAACAAATCAATGCACATCTTTCCCATGAGGATACAAATGTTCCGTCGAAAATTCTAAAATTTATGGTGTTATGTTTACCCTGTTTCCCCCAAAAAAATCTTTTAACTCTATAACCAGAAAAGAAAAGTGGGGACGGAAAGATTCCACTTCCAGGACTACCATGGAATGAAAGCGGGTCCTTCCGTCTTCCTCCCCTGTCCAGACTAGCATCCCATGTCAAAGGGTAAACACAGTTTGCTAAACATCCGTCTGAACCCATGCAGTTTGGGCTTGCTACATGTATATCGGTTTCGGATATCTTTTTGAGCGACTGTACACAAAGGTTGCCAGATCACTAATTTCTAAAAAAAATCATTGACAGATATTTTTTCTCAATTCTGTAATCAACCATAACGTTCGGATATTTTTTTGAGCGACTGTACACAAAGGTTGCCAGATCACTAATTTCTAAAAAAACATTGACAAATATTTTTTCTCAATTCTGTAATCAACCATAACGTTCGGATATTTTTTGAGCGACTGTACACAAAGGTTGCCAGATCACTAATTTTAAAAAAAAATCATTGACGGATATTTTTTCTGAATTCTTTAATCAACCATAGTGTTCGGATATTTTTTGAGCGACTGTACAGATGAAATCTGCCTCCTCCCCCTCCATTTCGTCTCCGACGTGAAATATTCCCGACCAATTCCTATTTACAAGTTCATCAAATAAACGTTATCAGTGAACATGTCCGATATGTTCTGACACCTGTTGCTCTTACCTTGTAACACTCGAAAGAATCTCGATAACGAGAGCCTTCGGGGGCCCTCTATCAGCAGTTGTGAGGACGTCAGCGCAGAAGGGCAAATATCCGTCTCGAAACAATCGCTGAAACTGACGACGACCAAGAGAAATTCCGCCCAACACGTCACGCGCTCTCTCTCTGACAACGAAGGCGAGCGATCTCGTGCTCTCACTGAAGATCTTTCTGACGTTTTCTGGTGTCGCGTGACTGGCAACGCATTCGATGTCATCAGATGATGATGAAGTCGACGGAGTGGAGGATTTTGTCGCTAACGAAACTCTGCGGATTCCGTGTTTATATGTATAATAAAAGAAGGTATCTGTCTGTGACAGGGACGGGGGTAGCTTAGTTGGTAGTGCGCAAGGCTCGTAATCTGTAGTTCCCAGGTTCGAGTCCCAGCTGGGTCAGCGTTGAGATTTATCTCCGCAAAATTCCCCACCCTGCCCACGGTCAGTAGTGGACACCGATGGGCTTGGAAAGGCAGCCGTCCTTCGGATGGGACGTTAAGCCGTGGCCTGTGTGCGGGAGAGCCATATCATGTGCACGTTAAAGAACACGCTGGATGGCCTTGACGGGAGACTACCATCTGTCTTACAACAGCTGTTCCAGTGGGTCCCCTCCCCCAACCTTCTCTGAGCCTTCGGGGTCCATGTGACCTGGCAATTTAGCCTATGGTGTGCAAAAAAGTGCCGCTCAGAGGTAAAACAACCCAACGTTAAAGAACACGTTGGATGGCCTTGACGGGAGACTACCATCTGTCTCCCAACAGCTGTTCCAGTGGGTCCCCTCACCCAACCTTCTCTGAGACTTCGGGGTCCATGAGACCTGGCAATTTAGCCCATGGTGTGCAAAAAAGTGCCGCTCAGAGGTAAAACAACCCAACGTTAAAGAACACGTTGGATGGCCTTGACGGGAGACTACCATCTGTCTCCCAACAGCTGTTCCAGTGGGTCCCCTCACCCAACCTTCTCTGAGACTTCGGGGTCCATGTGACCTGGCCATTTAGCCATGGTGTGCAAAAAAGTGCCGCTCAGAGGTAAAGCAACCCAACAACCCAACCCCTGGTGTCGCGTGACGCAACGCATTCGATGTCATCAGATGATGATGAAGTCGACGGAGTGGAGGATTTTGTCGCTAACGAAACTCTGCGGATTCCGTGTTTATATGTATAATAAAAGAAGGTTTCTATCTGTGAGTCTGTCTATCTGTGGCAGCCATAAATCAAAGTTTTTTTAAAACTATTTTTCATTTCCGTCATTTTACTTTGACGCATTCTTATATTCGGGAGCGCAGATATGACGACAATTGAGTTCTGTAATGTTAGAGTGATTGCTAGGCAGTCGGCGAGTGATAGACCTCAGTGGGTTGAGTTGTTTTACCTCTGAGCGGCACTTTTTTGCACACAATGGGCTAAATGGCCAGGTCACAAGGATCCGAAGGCTCAGAGAAGGTTGGGGGAGGGGACCACTGGAACAGCTGTTGGGAGACAGATGGTAGCCTCCCGTCAAGGCCATCCAGCGTGTTCTTGAACGTTGGGTTGTTTTAGCTCTAAGCGGCACTTTTTTGCACACCTTGGGATAAATGGCCAGGTCACAAGGACCCCGAAGGCTCAGAGAAAGTTAGGGGAGAGGATCCACTGGAACAGTTGTTGGGAGGCAGATGATAGCCTCCCTTCAAGCCATCCAGCGTTTTCTTTAACGTAGGGTTGTTTTACCTCTGAGCGGCACTTTTTTGCACACTATGGGCTAAATGGCCAGGTCACAAGGACCCCGAAGGCTCAGAGAAGGTTTGAGGAGGGGACCCACTGGAACAGCTGTTGGGAGACAGATGACAGCCTCCCGTCAAAGCCATAGACCGTGTTCTTTAACTTTGGGTTGTTTTACCTCTGAGCGGCAATTTTTTGCACACCATGGGCTAAATGGGCAGGTCACAAGGACCCCGAAGGTTCAGAGAAGGTTGGGGGAGGGGATCCACTGGAACAGCTGTTGGGAGACAGATGATAGCCTCCCGTCAAGGCTATCCAGCGTGTTCTTTGAAGTGCACAGGGTATGGCTCTCCCATACACAGGGCCACGGTTTAATGTCCCATACGATGGACGGCGGCCTTTCCAAGCCCTTTAGTGTCCCCTACTGACCGTGGGCAGGCGGGTAATTTTGCGGAGATAAATTTCAACGCTGACCCAGCTGGGACTCGAACCTGGGAACTACAGAAGAAATGTTTTCTGCCAATGTGATTGTTGTAAACTGGGAAAATAAAATAAAAATTTCCAAGGTCATTGAAGCCAAACAAGTTCAGTTGAACTTTTTGCCTTTTAACTCTTCCGTTGTACAGCACGCGACTGCACAGTCAGGCGTATATCCTGTTAGACACCGAAAATGTTTCGATGTTACAAAGTGGTCAACACTTTAATCTAAAATTATCGGAACTTGTTTGGACTTGAAAATTAATTTGGATAGGTATTAATGAAACTTTAGGATACAGCATTTTCGAATCTACCCATAATTTTAAGGCTTCCTCTCTTCCTAGGCCATCTTGATACAGCAGGCCTGGACAGCCTTGGACAAAAGGAGGAAAATTAATTTTGCATAAATATGTAATTGATTTCATTGGTTTAAAATTGAAGTTAAAGTAATTTATTTTAAAATTAATTAAAATACAATAATTTATTGACTACGATTTTATTAAAATATTTGAAAATATTACATAATCAATTACCAGATTTTTAAAAATCTATAACTACCAGTTGGATTTTTAGAAATGTAATTATAATTAAAACTGGTATGTTTTAAAAATTATATATTTTCTATTACTGTAGTATGCATACCTATTGTATTGAGGTGGTGTTGCCGTTACCAGGTTTTTTATTAAACCATGCCTGAGTAGAACAATAATGGTACAGTTAATCTTCATATATATATATTTAAAATATTACTGGTAACTATTTTTTTTAAAAGTTATAACAAATTTAAAACATTCATAAACATTCTGCTATAATTTTTATTAATAAATCATTTTATTTTAAGCTATTTGAAAAAATCAATAGATTGTAGTTAAACTTTTCTTCTTTTGGTTTAACTACAATCTATTGATTTTTTCCAATAGCCTCTAAAATAAATGACCTTTCTTCCCCAATAAATCCAATTATAGCCTAGAATGTTTATGAATATTTTAAATTTGGGTTTTCTGCAATTCTGAGTCTATTAATTATTAACCAGTTGTTTAGCATTGGCATTGACAGTTCTTGAGAAAAAAAAACGATTTAATGTTTTGTGGAATTTAAATTATTTATTGAAAATGAGAAATAATTTTGGAAATGTTTCAAGGTTTTTGCGAGAAATAAAAAAAATGAGATATAAAACAGATGATAAAAAGATGAAAAAAAAGGCTGAAATAGCTACCACTAAGTAATTAAAGTATATTTATTTTAATGATTAAATTTCTCCAAGCTATTTCAATTTTTAATTTCTTTTTTGAAACTGAGTTAAAGTTTCAATTAATTAAATTAATCAAATTCGACGTAAATCATCATCTAACATAACACAGATTTCTTTACCATTCTTCAGTTGTTATCAAGATTAACATGGCGAAAATAACTAAAAGAAAGTGCAATCCAGACGACTTTTATTGTTTTATTAAATTAAAGTTGTCTCTGAGAGATATTCTCGGCCTTTTCCTTCCTTTGTCGGAATTTTGTTTATTTTTTACTTCTCATTGTTTATTGTTAGCTTTGAGATGTCTCCAAGGTTGCACTGAAAATGGAAATTCATGGAAAGATTGTATCTAAGCAAATGCAGCCTTCTACGGTCAATGGAATGATGTTTACTCAATACATAAAAATATACTCAAGTAAAAAAGACCCAACTTTCAATAATATTATTTATATTTAAAAATATATTAAAATACATTCAAAAATTTTACATTTTAATTTTGGTCATTGTATTAAATATTTGTTAAAAAAAATACCACTTCAAAATTTCTCCGTGAGAGGAAGGAAATTTTTATGCACTTTACAAAATCTATACTTTTTTTTCCAATGTGGCATATAAAGTACTAATATTGAGATAGCGTTGGGTTGGGTTGTTTTACCTCTGAGCGGCACTTTTTTGCACACCATGGGCTAAATGGCCAGGTCACAAGGACCCCGAAGGCTCAGAGAAGGTTGGGGGAGGGGACCCACTGGAACAGCTGTTGGAAGATAGATGGTAGCCTCGCGTTAAGGCCATCCAGCGTGTTCTTTAACGTGCACAGGGTATGTCTCTCCCGCACACGGGGCCACGGCTTAACGTCCCATCCGACGGACGGCGGCATTTTCAAGCCCATCGGTGTCCCCTACTGACCTTGGGCAGGGCGGGGAATTTAGCCGAGATAAATCTCAACGCTGACGCAGCTAGGACTCGAACCTGGGAACTACAGATTACGAGCCTGGCGCGCTAACGACTGAGCCACTCCCGCCCCGATATCGAGATAGCAGAAAATTGTAACTTTTACAACATTAACAGAATCGATTTAGCATTCACGATTTGCATTTTCAGTAAATTTTTTCACGGTTAATAATAACACTTTAACAAAAATAAATTAATTTTTTTATAACCTGGAAAATCTCGAAAGATCCTTGATTGTTCACATATACTTATTGATGGTTTTACTTAGTTTTGTGCTTTAATTGTTTCTCTGTTCTTTGTAAAATGTTGTATTGATAATGTATTTGACAAAGTTGTTCATTGTGTGTTCATTGTGTGACAAATGTTGTGCATTGTGTGTTTATTGTCCTCATGTATTTCTTTATGTTATAACGAGTTTGAATTTGAATTTTGAAATTATAGCCATGGTTTCAAGAAATTTAAAAAAGGAAAACACAAATAAGGGTGCTTCGATTTTAGTTTACAACATGAGTTTATACAAAAAGGAGGACATTTTAATTTTTTCCAAAACGCTAGGAGGACATTTTAATTTTTTTCAAAACGCTAGGAGGACATTTTAATTTTTTTTAAAACGCTAGGAGGACATTTTAATTTTTTTCAAAACGCTAGGAGGACATTTTAATTTTTTTCCAAAACGCTGGGAGGACATTTTAATTTTTTTCAAAACGCTAGGAGGACATTTTAATTTTTTTTCAAAACGCTAGGAGGACATTTTAATTTTTTTCAAAACGCTTGGAGGACATTTAAATTTCTTTGAAAACGCTAGGAGGACATTTTAATTTTTTTTCAAAACGCTAGGAGGACATTTTAATTTTTTTCAAAACGCTTGGAGGACATTTAAATTTCTTTCAAAACGCTAGGAGGACATTTTAATTTTTTTCAAAACGCTAGGAGGACATTTTAATTTTTTTTCAAAACGCTAGGAGGACATTTTAATTTTTTTCAAAACGCTAGGAGGACATTTTAATTTTTTTCAAAACGCTAGGAGGACATTTTAATTTTTTTTAAAACGCTAGGAGGACATTTTAATTTTTTTTGAAAACGCTAGGAGGACATTTTAATTTTTTTCAAAACGCTTGGAGGACATTTAAATTTCTTTCAAAACGCTAGGAGGACATTTTAATTTTTTTTCAAAACGCTAGGGGGACATTTTAATTTTTTTCAAAACGCTAGGAGGACATTTTAATTTTTTTCAAAACGCTAGGAGGACATTTTAATTTTTTTCAAAACGCTAGGAGGACATTTTAATTTTTTCAAAACGCTAGGAGGACATTTTAATTTTTTTTCAAAACGCTAGGAGGACATTTTAATTTTTTTCAAAACGCTAGGAGGACATTTTAATTTTTTTCAAAACCCTAGGAGGACATTTTAATTTTTTTCAAAAACGCTAGGAGGATATTTAAATTTTTTTCAAAACGCTAGGAGGACATGAGATAAAAAGAGGACATGTTCTCCTTTTGGAGGACATATGGTAAACCCTAACTGAAAGCACACTACATGGACTGCTCTTCTCAAATCTCTGTCACAAGTAGATTTTGCGAAAAATATATTTTTTTTTCAAATTTTTATCCATTTTAATATTCTAATCGAAATTGTCCCTCACAGACAGAGTTTATAGAGATAAAATTTGGCTAAAAATTGGTATCCATTGCAACGAAGAAGTGATTTTATTTGAAAATGAGTCATACAAGTTTATTTCGTTCTCGGCGCATGTCCTTCATAACCTGCCCCTGTGAAATTCATGGCATTCTTGGTCCTATCCAATGTACAGTCGCTTAGAAAAATATCCGAATACTATGGTTGATTACAGAATTCAGGAAAAGACTATCTGTGAACGATTTTTTTTAAATTAGTGATCTGGCAAACTTCGCGTACGTACACGAAGGTTGCCAGATCACTAATTTCTAAAAAAATCGTTGCCAGATATTGTTTTCTGAATTCTGTAATCAACCGTAGTGTTCGGATATTTTTTTTGAGCGACTGTACACGAAGGTTGCCAGATCATTAATTTCTGAAAAAATCATTGCCAGATATTTTTTCTGAATTCTGTAATCAACCATAGCGTTCGAATATTTTTTGAGCGACTGTACAGCATACGCAGATGACATTAATTTCTTTTGTACTTCCTGCAATGAGAAGAATGCAGTTCATTACAAACTGCTTGTGACGTCATTTACCAATGGATTTTATTGGTCATTTACCAATGGTCATTTACCAATGGATCTGAGAGGCACTTTTTTGCACACCATGGGCTAAATGGCTAGGTCACAAGGACCCCGAAGGCTCAGAGAAGGTTGGGACCCACTGGAACAGTTGTTGGGAGACAGTTGGTAGCCTCCCGTCAAGGCCATCCAGCGTGTTCTTTAACGTGCACAGGGTATGGCTCTCTCGCACACGGGGCCACGGCTTAACGTCCCATCCGACGGACGGCGGCCTTATACCAAGCCCATCGGTGTCCCCTACTGACCGTGGGCAGGGCGGGAAATGTTACGGAGATAAATCTCAACGCTGACCCAGCTGGGACTCGAACCTGGGAACTACAGATTACGAACCTGGCGCGCTACCGACTGAGCCACCCCCGCCCCATTTACCAATGGAGCTTAAAGTACGAACTACTTATACCAAAAGGCTAATCAGGTGTTTCTTTTTCCTTGGAAACAAGAATCCTCATTATAAATAATACTTCCCAAATGTTTCAATTCCAAATATACAGACGGAGAAAAACTTAGAAGTGCTTTATGAGAAAACTGTGATGAGACACCGTTATCTTTTGGTGACCACCATAATAATAACATTGTGAGAAAGACTAATTGCACCGTTTTCGTAATTCTGAAATGTTTTGATAAATGTCACAGTGATTCCCCAATTCGCGTATTTGTGGCTTTCATCAGACCATCCCTAGAATAAGACTCACCTGTATGGACACCACGTCTAATATCAGACATCAAAAGTCTTGAACGCACCCAGAGATTCCCAGCTGGGTCAGCGTTGAGATTTATCTCCGCAAAATTCCCCGCCCTGCCCACGGTCAGTAGGGGACACCGATGGGCTGGAAACGCCGTCGTCCGTCAGATGGGACGTTAAGCCGTGTCCCCGTGTGCGGGAGAGCCATACCCTGTGCACGTTAAAGAACACGCTGGATGGCCTTGACTGGAGGCTACCATCTGTCTCCCAACAGCTGTTCCAGTGGGTCCCCTTCCCCAACCTTCTCTGAGCCTTTGGGGTCCATGTGACCTGGCCATTTAGCCCATGGTGTGCAAAAAAGTGCCGCTCAGAGGTAAAACAACCCAACGTTAAAGAACACGCTGGATGGCCTTGACGGGAGGCTACCATGTGTCTCCCAACAACTGTTCCAGTGGGTCCCCTCCCCGAACTTTCTCTGAGCCTTTGGGGTCCATGTGACCTGGCCATTTAGCCCATGGTGTGCAAAAAAGTGCCGCTCAGAGGTAAAACAACCCAACGTTAAAGAACACGCATATGGCTTTAACGGGAGGCTACCATCTGTCTCCCAACAGCTGTTCCAGTGGGTCCCCTCCCCCAACCTTCTCTGAGCCTTTGGGGTCCATGTGACCTGGCCATTTAGCCCATGGTGTGCAAAAAAGCGCCGCTCAGAGGTAAAATAACCCAACGTTAAAGAACACGCTGGATGGCCTTGACGGGAGGTTACCATCTGTCGCCCAACAGCTTTTTCAGTGGGTCCCCTCCCCCAACCTTCTCTGAGTCTTTGGGGTCTCTGTGACCTGGCCATTTAGCCCATGGTGTGCAAAAAAAGTGCCGCTCAGAGGTAAAACAACCCAACGTTAAAGAACACGCTTAATGGCCTTGACGGGAGGCTACCATCTGTCTCCCAACAGCTGTTCCAGTGGGTCCCCTCCCCCAACCTTCTCTGAGCCTTCGGGGTCCTTGTGACCTGGCCATTTAGCCCATAGTGTGCAAAAACGTGCCGCTCAGAGGTAAAACAACCCAACCCAACCCACCTAGAGATGATTTACAAAAATACTTCCTAGATTTTACAAGATGAAGAAAGGGTGAAAAGGTCCATTTTTCACTCCTTGGAGTATAGAAGACTGATGCTTGACTCAAAAAGTTATTCGTAGTGTAACTCACTCTAACGCAGGTACTCCGATATTCAGCCTTGTCAACAGAAGAACAAGAGGTCATATGTTCATTGATATTGATGTCACATGATCATTGAGGTCACATGATCATTCTGTTTTCAACAGAAGAACAAGAGGTCACATGATCGATGTGCCTTTTGCTCGAAAGAACTGTAACTAACATTGCACCGTGTTCGAAGAGTTTCCCTTGCCAGCGAGATTATCACTTCTACAAGTATGAATGTTTTGCCTTTTAGACTGGAGAGATTTGACTTATTATCATTTCTCAAATATTTCAAATTTTGATGTACTTTTCCTTGTCCGGTATCAATTGTTGATGTTGCACTTTCCGGCATTCTCTGTTATAATAATAATAAGTGAAGAAGAATATTTAGCGGTAGATTTGAAGTTTCTTCAAGGCACAACTATAGTTCTTTCACGTACAACGGAAGTTCTTTCATGCCACACTCACAGTTCTTTCACGGCAAGCCTACAGTTCTTTCATGCCACACCTACAATTCTTTCACGTCACGCCTACAGTTCTTTCATGGTATGCCTACAATTCTTTCAAGGCATGCCTACAGTTCTTTCATTTCACACTCACAGTTCTTTCATGTCACACTCACAGTTCTTTCATTTCACACTCACAGTTCTTTCATGTCACACTCACAGTTCTTTCACGGCATGCCTACAGATCTTTCACGTCACACTCACAGTTCTTTCACGACACGCCTACAGTTCTTTCATGTCACGCCCACAGTTCTTTTGTGCCACACTCACAGTTCTTTCACGGTATGCCTACAGTTCTTTCATGTCACACTCACAGTTCTTTCACGGCATGCCTACAGTTCTTTCATGCCACACTCACAGTTCTTTCACGGCATGCCTACAGTTCTTTCATGCCACACTCACAGTTCTTTCACGGCATGCCTACAGTTCTTTCATGCCACACTCACAGTTCTTTCACGGCAAGCCAAAAGTCTTTCACGTCACACCTACAGTTCTTTCATGTTACATTCACAATTCTTTCATGGCATGTCTACAGTTGTTTCATGTCACATTCACAGTTCTTTCACGGCATGCTTACAGTTCTTTCACGACATGTCTACAGTTCTTTCACGTCACGCCTACAGTTCTTTCATTTCACACTCACAGTTCTTTCACGGCATGCCTACAGTTCTTTCTTGTCACGCCCACAGTTCTTTTGTGTCATACTCACAGTTCTTTCACGACACGCCTACAGTTCTTTCTTGCTACGCCCACAGTTCTTTTGTGTCACACTCACAGTTCTTTCACGGCATGCCTACAGTTCTTACACGTCACACTCACAGTTCTTTCACGGCATGCGTAAAGTTCTTTCACGTCACACCTACAGTACTTTCATGTCACACTCACAGTTCTTTCAGTGCATGCCTAAAATTCTTTCATGCCACACTCACGGTTCTTTCACGGCATGCTTACAGTTCTTTCACGTCACACCTACAGTTCTTTCATGTCACAATCACAGTTCTTTCAGTGCATGCCTAAAGTTCTTTCATGTCACACTCACAGTTCTTTCACGGCATGCCTAAAGTCTTTCACGTCACACCTACAGTTCTTTCATGTCGCATTCACAGTTCTTTCATGGCATGCCTATAGTTGTTTCATGTCACATTCCCAGTTCTTTCACGGCATGCTTACAGTTCTTTCATGTCACACTCACAGTTCTTTCACGACATGTCTACAGTTCTTTCATGTCACGCCTACAGTTCTTTCATTTCACACTCACAGTTCTTTCATGCCACACTCACAGTTCTACAGTTCTTTCACGGCATGCCTACAGTTCTTTCTTGTCACGCCCACAGTTCTTTTGTGTCACACTCACAGTTCTTTCACGACACGCCTACAGTTCTTTCTTGTCACGCCCACAGTTCCTTTGTGTCACACTCACAGTTCTTTCACGACATGTCTACAGTTCTTTCATGTCACACTCACAGTTCTTTCACGACATGTATACAGTTCTTTCACGTCACACTCACAGTTCTTTCATGTCACACTCACAGTTCTTTCACGGCATGCCTACAGTTCTTTCTTGTCACGCCCACAGTTCTTTCCCGGTATGCCTACAGTTCTTTCACGACATGTCTACAGTTCTTTCACGTAACGCCTACAGTTCTTTTATTTCACACTCATAGTTCTTTCATGTCACACTCACAGTTCTTTCACGGCATGCCTATAGTTCTTTCACGGCATGGTAGGTAGTCACTGGAAGGAGAGCTATGCACCAATCCCCTGTGATGATGCATAGAACCGGCCAGGCCTAGCTCCTAATGTCCGACCCCGCCTTCTCGTGGTGCAGACCGTTAGTACCTTTCAAAAGAGATACTCTCTTGTGGAAGTGAACGGAAGGGGAGGGCTGCCAGATTAGTGTGGCCTACTGATCTGGACAACTATGGCTACTTTTCGTTTTTTTTCTACCCTGCTGAGGAGTGGTCAACCACACAGGGTCCTGATGCTGACCATATAAACCCACTGGACTGGACAGATATGTGGCTCTGAGCTTGATTATGGATCCTGATTTTGCTGCACTGGTGGTTTTCTGTGGAGGGAAAATCTTCCGCTGTGTTTTCTGTTTTTCTGTTTGTTTGTGGGTTGACAGCCCCAAGTGAATAGATTCACAGGATATGTTTATCAGCTGGTGGATAATCCTGAGCAGAGGTAATCGCAGGCACCTGAACTCTTTGCTTCTATTGGCATCGTCAAATACTACATTCGAGGAAATCTTCCAGTGTAGATGGCTTCAGCCTTTAGTGGTGGGGGAACGGGTCTTTTCCCCATGTCTGCGATTAGGGGGCTGTTTGATATTGTCGGCATTCCCTCTCTCAATAAACATAGTTTCTTTAAACATCCCACTAACCATTTTCTCTCCATAGGTAGTTGGAATGTGAGGACTCTGCACAGAGCGTTTTCTCTTGATGTCCTCACAAGAGAATTCCACAGTTATAATTTAGATATTCTCGGCTTGCAAGAGACCAGATGGACAGATAAAGGTCAGATTCTTAGAAATAATCTTAAATTTCTCTTTTCAGGGAGGGACGACAATAAGCATCACCAAGGCGTGGGTCTGCTTTGCAGCAGACACGCTAGTGATGCTCTTCTAGGATATGAGTGCATTAATGAAAGGTTTCTTACAGCAAAATATCAGACAAGCGTTAAAGATTTGCATGTTATCTGCTGTTATGCCCCCACTGAGAATGCTGATGAGGATGAGAAGGATAGGCTTTATGGACAACTTCAGGATATTTTGAATTCTGTCAAGAAAGGAGATATTACCCTTGTTCTTGGTGGCTTCAATGCCAAAGTTGGTACTGACTCTGACCTTTGGGGAGGGGGTCATAGGCTCTTTTAGCATTGGTAGATCCAATGACAATGGGCAACATCTGCTACAAGTAAGTAAACTTAGTGGTTTGAGAATAATACATAACATACATAAGTACACATGAGCTTCCCCTGATGGGATGCATAGTAATATGATTGATTATATATTAATTAACAGCAAATATGCAAGTTCTGTTAGGAATACCAGGGCATATAGGGGAGCTGAAATTTGATCTGACCATTATCTTGTTAAAAGTGTCGTGCAACTTAAACTTAAAAAGTGTTGTGCTAGGGTTAAAAAAATTTGCTTTTAATACTGAAGCTCTGAAAGACCCAGTTATAGCCAAAGCTTACCATGATAGGCTACTTAGTCATTATGACAGTCATGGTTTGCTTACTACTGAAGTTGAGGAAGAATGGGATCATTTTAAACAGGCTTTTTTGGACACTAACAGTACTCTTGTAGGAAAAAAGGAGCAGAAGAGACAGAATTATCTGAGTAATAAGGCACTTGAGCTTATTTCAGAAAGAAAGAACTGCAGGAATGTCTTTAATCAGTACTCTACATAGTCCTAATAGAAAGCATTACAGAGAACTTAATAAACGTGTAAAGGATCAGTTAGCTGCTGATAAGAATCTTTGGCTTGATGGCTTCGCTGACAAAGCCGAGGAAGCAGTTAGACAGCACAACATCAGAGAGCTGTACCAGATAGTTAATGTTTTGTGTGGTAGAAAACGGAGAGGTATACAGGGATTGAAAGATAAACAAGGTAAGGTTATAGAAGGTGAGGATTCTGTCATGGCTAGGTGGGCTGAGCATTTCAGTGATGTTCTAAACAATGTGGTTAGTTCTATTCCCATTGTTTGCAATGATGATAGATGCATTGGTGGCTTTAATGTTGGCCCTATAACACAATCCGAAGTTATTTTGGCTGTTTCTAAACTTAAACTTCATAAATCCCCAGGGGTAGATGAAATTACTGCAGAAATGCTTAGAGCTGGAACTGTTTCGGTTACCACTTTGATGACTGAAATTCTGAATATCTTTTATGATAAAGGCATGGTTCCTAAGGATTTTACCAGAGCTATTGTTATCCCTATTTTCAAAAAAGGTGATCGCAGTTCTTGTGATAAGTATAGGGGTATCAGCCTACTCTCTGTTCCAGGTAAAGTTCTTTCCATGATTGTGCTTAATAGAATTAAGAATCTGGTTAACAGTCAATTGCGTAATGAGCAATGTGGATTCAGAAGTGGTAGGGGATGTGTGGATCAGATATTTTCACTTAGGCAGATTCTTGAGAAATGTTTAGAGTTTCACTAATCTTTGGTTGTTAGCTTTGTTGATTTCAAAAAGGCTTTCGACTCTGTTGATCGGCATAATTTGTGGTTGATTGTGAGATCATATGGTATACCTGACAAGTTAGTTAACATAATGAAAGCTCTCTATAATAACACTGAGTCGTGTGTGAGAGTTGGTAAGGCTTGTAGCAATTGGTTTAGCATTACTTCTGGTGTTTGACAAGGGTGCATTTTGTCTCCTTTTCTCTTTAGTTTGGTTATTGATTATGTTATGCGAAATTCACTTCAAGGGAAAGATTTTGGCCTTAAATGGGCTGGAGATATGAAAATTTCTGATTTAGATTATGCTGATGATTTAGCCCTTTTGGCAAATGATGTTGATGAGATGAACTCTTTCATTCGAGCTGTTGATGAGACTGGTAGTAGAGTAGGTTTGGTTATAAACAGAGAGAAAACTAAAGTGATGAAATTTGGTCCGGCATGCTGTGATTCAGTTAATCTGAATGGTTGCAATCTTGAGCAGGTGTCACAGTTTAATTATCTTGGGAGCTATGTAACAGATAATGGTGATGTGCGGTATGAGATTAACAGACGAATAGGGATTGCTGCCGGGACTTTTAAGAATCTATGGAGAGTGTGGAGAAATAGGCGTATACACCTAAAGACTAAAATTAGACTGTATAATAGTTTGGTTCTTTCTAGGGTTGCATAAGAATGGACAATTTGTAAACGAGATAACAGGAAACTAGATGCTTTTGATTCCAGATTATTAGGTGGTTCAACTTTGTAACTAATGATGAGGTTAGGCAAAGGAGTTTGCAACCTCCTTTAAGCAGCATATTGTGCAGAGAGAGACTCCGTTGGTTTGGCCATGTTGCCCGTATGCATAATTATAGATTGGCGAATAGGGTTATGAACAGTGTGCCTAAAGGCCTCAGAAAGAAGGGGAGACCTAGGATGCGGTGGGCAGACAATGTCAAACAGGACCTTGTTAGAATTGGTGTGCAGTGGCCAGATGCAGTAGATGTAGCTCAGGATAGACTTGCTTGGAGAACTAAATTGCACGGTCTGGTTGGACCTCCGTAGCCCATGGCTGCTTGAGGATGACGACGACGACGACGATGATGATGATGATGATGATGATGAGCACTGATAGGTCTAAATTTGACCTTTGACCTCAAAGACCCTTCTAATTAAAAATTTCGTACAGTTTTACAGATCTACGACTCAAAATAGCCCCCGGACCCAATTTTTAGCTCTCTAGCACTCATAGATTTAAAATAGACCTTTGACCTCAAAGGATACTCCGAATCGAAAATTTCGTTTGATTGAATTGATGTCTGGGGAATTTGGAGGCCATGGCAGTACCTGAAAGTCTTCCTCACATTCCGCAAACCATTCCCGAACAATCCAGGCAGTGTGGCATGGTGCATTATCCTGCTGAAAGAAGACACTACTAGAGGGATATACTGTTGCCATGAAAGGATGTACCTGATCTGCAATAATGTTTAAGTAGGTGGTAGACGTCATAATTTCTTACACATGAATGACTCGACCCAGGGTTTCCCAGAAGAACATTTTCCAAAGCCTTACACTTCCTACACCAGCTTGTTTTCATCCCACACTGCATTCTGGTGCCAACACTTCCCCAGGTTTGACCTCAAATGCACACGATCGTCCACGTGGTGCAACAGGAAATGAGATTCATCTGACCAGATGACCTTCTTCAAATCATTCAAGGTCCAGTTTTAATGCTTGTAAGCGCTTTCGATGGTGAACCGAGGTTAGCATGGGCACTCAGAGCGGCCTGCAACTACACAGTCCCATTTTCAGCACAATTTGGTGTAGTGTGTGTTGCGACACACTACTTCCATCACCAGCATTCCAATTACGGGCGAATTGCGCCACAGTATCCCTTCTGTTGATTCCTACCATATGGGATAGCCTTTATTCACCTCTAGTATCGTTTAGCCATGGTTGGCCCACACTTTATCGGCTATAGAGGCGGGGGTGACTTAGTCGGTAGCGCGCCAGGCTCATAATCTGTAGTTCTCAGGTTCGATTCCCGACTGGGTCAGCATTGAGATTTATCTCCGCAAAATTCCCCGCCCTGCCCACGGTCAGTAGGGGACACCGATGGGCTTGGAAAGGCCGCCGTCCGTCGGATGGGACGTTAAGCTGTGGCCCCGTGTGCGGGAGAGCCATACCCTGTGCACGTTAAAGAACACGCTGGATGGCCTTGACGAGAGGCTACCATCTGTCTCCCAACAGCTTGTTCCAGTGGGTCCCCTCCCTCAACCTTCTCTGAGCCTTCGGGGTCCATGTGACCTGGCCATTTAGCCCATGGTGTGCAAAAAAGTGCCGCTCAGAGGTAAAACAACCCAACCCAACTTTACCGGCTATTCGTGGTTTTTCCCTCCTCGGACCACTTTTCGATGGTACCACGGCTGACCGTGAATACCTCACAAGTCTTGCGGTTTCGGGAAATACTCTGACCTAGTCGTCTGGCCATTACAATTTGGCCTTTGTCAAACTCACTAAGTCCTCTGCCTTTCCCATCTGAAGAACAAGGTTGGGTTGTTTTACCTCCGAGCGGCACTTTTTTGCACACCATGACCTAAATGGCCAGGTCACATGGACCCGAAGGCTCAGAGAAGGTTGGGGGAGGGGACCCACTGGAGCAGCTGTTGGGAGACAGATGGTAACCTCCAGTTAAGGCCATCCAACGTGTGCTTTAACGTTGGGTTGTTTTACCTCTGAGCGGCACTTTTTTTGCACACCATGGGCTAAATGGCCAGGTCACATGGACCCCGAAGGCTCAGAGAAGGTTGTGGGGAGGGGACCCACTGGAACAGCTGTTGGGAGACAGATGGTAGCCCCCCGTCAAGGCCATCCAGTGTGTTCTTTAACGTGCACAGGGTATGCCTCTCCCGCACACAGGGCCACGGCTTAACGTCCCATCCGACGGACGGCGGCCTTTCCAATCCCAGCGGTGTCCCCTACTGACCGTGGGCAGGGCGGGGAATTTTGCGGAGATAAATATCAACGCTGACCCAGCTGGGACTCGAACCTGGGAACTACAGATTACGAGCGTGGCGCACTACCTACTGAGCCACCCCCGCCCCTGAAGGACAAGAATAACACTGATTAACATAGCTCAGTATCATGTGTTATACATACCATTTCATGACCTTCACATGCACCTTCGTTTACCAGCAGTTGCTTCGAATTGCATGAAGACACGCTGGTCATAATGTTTTGACTCTTCAGTGTAGTATATGATAGCGCTAATAATATCAGCGACCTGTGGTCAAGCAGCTGCTTGAGGGGGTATTTATTTTAGCTGTCCCGTGATCGAATGGTTAGCACGCTTGGCTACTGATCTAAGGGACCTGGTTTCGAGCCCCGGATTAGGCATGGATGTGTGTGTGCCGTTTTTCTGCTGAGGTCTTGACATCCTCTCAGGTCTCCTACTGTGGCATATTAACTGACAGGCTCCTGTCAGACCTCTGTGGCAAGCAGCTGCTTGAGGGGGTATTTATTTATTTTTATTAAAAGCAAGGCAAATTAAATTGACAAAGAATGGCATAGTGAATGCAGGATTAATGACAAAGAATGGCATAATGAATGCAGGATTAATGACAAAGAATGGCATAGTGAATGCAGGATTAATGACAAAGAATGGCATAGTGAATGCAGGATTAATGACAAAGAATGGCATAGTGAATGCAGGATTAATGACAAAGAATGGCATAGTGAATGCAGGATTAATGACAAAGAATGGCATAGTGAATGCAGGATTAATGACAAAGAATGGCATAGTGAATGCAGGATTAATGACAAAGAATGGCATAGTGAATGCAGGATTAATGACAAAGAATGGCATAGTGAATGTAGGATTAATGACAAAGAATGGCATAGTGAATGCAGGATTAATGACAAAGAATGGCATAGTGAATGCAGGATTAATGACAAAGAATGGCATAGTGAATGCAGGATTAATGACAAAGAATGGCAGAGTGAATGCAGGATTAATGACAAAGAATGGCATAGTGAATGCAGGATTAATGACAAAGAATGGCATAGTGAATGCAGGATTAATGACAAAGAATGGCATAGTGAATGCAGGATTAATGACAAAGAATGGCATAGTGAATGCAGGATTAATGACAAAGAATGGCAGAGTGAATGCAGGATTAATGACAAAGAATGGCATAGTGAATGCAGGATTAATGACAAAGAATGGCATAGTGAATGCAGGATTAATGACAAAGAATGGCATAGTGAATGCAGGATTAATGACAAAGAATGGCATAGTGAATGCAGGATTAATGACAAAGAATGGCAGAGTGAATGCAGGATTAATGACAAAGAATGGCATAGTGAATGCAGGATTAATGACAAAGAATGGCATAGTGAATGTAGGATTAATGACAAAGAATGGCATAGTGAATGCAGGATTAATGACAAAGAATGGCATAGTGAATGCAGGATTAATGACAAAGAATGGCATAGTGAATGCAGGATTAATGACAAAGAATGGCAGAGTGAATGCAGGATTAATGACAAAGAATGGCATAGTGAATGCAGGATTAATGACAAAGAATGGCATAGTGAATGCAGGATTAATGACAAAGAATGGCATAGTGAATGCAGGATTAATGACAAAGAATGGCATAGTGAATGTAGGATTAATGACAAAGAATGGCATAGTGAATGCAGGATTAATGACAAAGAATGGCATAGTGAATGCAGGATTAATGACAAAGAATGGCATAGTGAATGCAGGATTAATGACAAAGAATGGCAGAGTGAATGCAGGATTAATGACAAAGAATGGCATAGTGAATGCAGGATTAATGACATAGACACACATGACTTGATCTTTCTATTAAATGTTTTTAATTTCGGTTATAGCATAGATTCTCCAATGCACCTGTTCAGTTTAATATACAAGGCATTAATTAAAATGGTTTTGCCAAACACCAGATGCAATCTTTGCTATTTAATGGTACAAAAATTATTCAATGCGACATATATTTAATAACAACACAATTGGTGATATGCGTTGAGAGAATAGCAAACGGCCCAGAACTCTCATCTATTACACTACTTATGCTTTCTCTTCTACCACAGTACAAAACCTCACTTTGATTACATTATATTTTTTTTACCTCACATAACGATAACAAAAAGTAACATTTACACATCACTCAATATGTACACAAGTATAAGGCATGATGTCGTCCTGGTTACACTTCGTATCTGCAGTTCTAATGTACAGTCGTCACAAAAAATAACTGCATCACCTGCTGCAGGGGCAGATTTTATTTACATCATTATACTAATTGATGGTTTAACTACTGCTGCATTTTACGATAGCGTAAGGAAGAATTAGATATCTTTTATTTGGTCAGAAATCTCATTCCGATAAAAGAATTCAACAGCCAAGATGGTTTACCCTTTTAAAAAATAATCAGAGTCAGTTTTGATTTCGATATGACATTTCAAGGACTCTGATTCTCAATTTAATAAGCATAGACGAAAAAAAATATTTTTAGTCGAAGATCCCTGATTCTAAGAACATTTCGTAATTTTAGTTTTTTGAAAGATTGTTTGGATCATTATATTTTCATAAATTAAGAAACCTTATGTCAATGGGAAGATAAGGTCGAAGCTCTTTAACTTCTAAAATAAGTTTTTTGATTTGTAAATTGCGATAGCAGATAAAGATCTGAATCAAATATATCAATATCTCGAGGGGCTGGGGTGGCTCAGTCAGTAGCGCGCCAGGCTCGTAATCTGTAATTCCCAGGTTCGAGTCCCAGCTGGGTCAGCGTTGAGATTTATCTCCGCAAAATTCTCCGCCCTGCCCACGGTCAGTAGGGGACACCGATGGGCTTGGAAAGGCCGCCGTCCGTCGGATGAGACGTTAAACCGTGGCCCAGTGTGCGGGAGAGACATACCCTGTGCACTTTAAAGAACACGCTGGATGGTCTTGACGGGGGCTACCATCTGTCTCCCAACAGCTGTTCCAGTGGGTCCCCTCCCCTAACCTTCTCTGAGCCTTCGGGGTCCATGTGACCTGGCCATTTAGCCCATGGTGTGCAAAAAAGTGTCGCTCAGAGGTAAAACAACCCAACGTTAAAGAACACGCATGATGGCCTTGACGGGAGGCTACCATCTGTCTCCCAACAGCTGTTTCAGTGGGTCCCCTCCCCCAACCTTCTCTGAGCCTTCGGGGTCCTTGTGACCTGGCCATTTAGACCGTTGTGTACAAATAAGTGCCGTTCAAAGGTAAAAAAAAAACCAACGGTAAAGAACACTATGGATGGCTATGATGGGAGGTTACTATCTGTCTCCCAACAGGTGTTCCCTGTGAACTGGCCATTTAGCCCATTGTGTGCAAACAAGTGCCACTCAGAGGTAAAACAACCCAAATCAGTATCTCGTTTTTCAACAATATTCGTTCAGTTTTTAATGAGTTATTTAAATATTTAACAATAACAATGCCAGCTACAAAAATTGACTTCAGAAGTTAATTAAAACTTAGTAATAAGTATTGTATTAAAGTATTTAATAAAATAAGTTTGTATTTTAGAACTTTGTGTAAAGAATTCTTTCACTATTCTTCAGTTTTATATAAATTTCTTAAGACTAGCATTGTTATTATTAAATATCGAAATTACTCATTAAATACTGAATGAATATTGTTGAAAATCGAGTTATTGATTTATTTGATTGAGATCTTTATCTGCAATCATATTTTTCTAAACGAAAAAACTTTTTTGGAAATCACGTTGCTTCGACATTAAATCGTCGTTATTCATTAATATACGGTAACCAATGTATAACATTACGGTTATTATGTTGTGAATATCCGGTCATAAAGTAATATTTTAAGTTAAAAAACAAACGGTAGTTATTTATACAATTATAACACAGAATAATGCTCTAAAATAGATTTTAGTTAATATTCTATATAACCTTTTTCAATTTACACTTATGGCTGTTGAAAAGTCAATGGAATGCATTTCAAACTCTTAGTTTTCAATGAAAGCTTCGTTGCCTTTATGGCCCTACATTTGTAGTAAGCCTGGTGGTATCCAATGATTTCTCCTTAAGAACAGTTACCTAAATATTGACTCTAAAAATTACATTTTCAACTACAAGCTACAACATTGACGTCTATCTGATCTTATTGCAATTGGTTTGCTCCAAATGTTGAAAATCTAAGAGCACACATTGCTGCAGCTTTCTCAACAGGGTTCGCCTTAGAAACTTCCTTTTTCAAACAACAAAGCCAAGAACTGACTTTGTTTAGAAATTTTATCTTCCTAACGGTGATTGATTAACACTGAAAAAACTCATACAACATTTTCAGCGTTTTTGATGGAAATTATTCTTTTCAGATTCAAAACTGTTTTGATGTGTTTTGGTTAGACTGATGGTTAAACAAAGAGGCATTCAGACTAAGCACAGGAGATAGACTAAGATTTTAAAATTTGTTGAAAAAGAAAAGCGGTTAGGATAAAAATTAAATTTTCACTTAAAAAGTACTAAAATCTATTGTGCACTGGTGATAAAATAAGTGCATTACCAAGAAAAGATTCTCGAAATTAGGTGAAACTTTGACATGTAAATAAAAGTAGGCATAAGAGCACATGATCTAATGATCACAGTTACAGAATATGATATGGAGTATATAAAAAAAGTTATGATTATTTTCATAACATGAAATGGAGTCGTAATTTATTCCTTAAGATGATATTTCATAACGTGAAGTGTAGTCCTTATTCATTCCTTAGGATGACTTTTTGTAAAGTGAAGTGTAGTCCTAACTCTTATTTAGGATGATTTTTCATAACGTGAAGTGTAGTCCTTATTCATTCCTTAGGATGACTTTTTGTAAAGTGAAGTGTAGTCCTAACTCTTATTTAGGATGATTTTTCATAACGTGAAGTGTAGTCTTAACTCAATCTTTAGGATGATTTCTCATAACGTGAAGTGTAGTCCTTATTCATTCCTTAGGATGACTTTTTGTAAAGTGAAGTGTAGTCCTAACTCTTATTTAGGATGATTTTTCATAACGTGAAGTGTAGTCTTAACTTAATCTTTAGGATGATTTCTCATAACGTGAAGTGTAGTCCTTATTCATTCCTTAGGATGACTTTTTGTAAAGTGAAGTGTAGTCCTAACTCTTATTTAGGATGATTTTTCATAACGTGAAGTGTAGTCTTAACTCAATCTTTAGGATGATTTCTCTAACGTGAAGTGTAGTCCTTATTCATTCCTTAGGATGACTTTTTGTAAAGTGAAGTGTAGTCCTAACTCTTATTTAGGATGATTTTTCATAACGTGAAGTGTAGTCTTAACTCAATCTTTAGGATGATTTCTCATAACGTGAAGTGTAGTCCTTATTCATTCCTTAGGATGACTTTTTGTAAAGTGAAGTGTAGTCCTAACTCTTATTTAGGATGATTTTTCATAACGTGAAGTGTAGTCTTAACTCAATCTTTAGGATGATTTCTCATAACGTGAAGTGTAGTCCTTATTCATTTCTTAGGATGACTTTTTGTAAAGTGAAGTGTAGTCCTAACTCTTATTTAGGATGATTTTTCATAACGTGAAGTGTAGTCTTAACTCAATCTTTAGGATGATTCCTCATAACGTGAAGTGTAGTCCTTATTCATTCCTTAGGATGACTTTTTGTAAAGTGAAGTGTAGTCCTAACTCTTATTTAGGATGATTTTTCATAACGTGAAGTGTAGTCTTAACTCAATCTTTAGGATGATTTCTCATAACGTGAAGTGTAGTCCTTATTCATTCCTTAGGATGACTTTTTGTAAAGTGAAGTGTAGTCCTAACTCTTATTTAGGATGATTTTTCATAACGTGAAGTGTAGTCTTAACTCAATCTTTATGATGATTTCTCATAACGTAAAGTGTAGTCGTAATTTATTCCTTAGGATGACTTTTCTTAGCGTGAAGTGTAGTCGTAATTCATTCCTTACGATGACTTTTCATATCGTGAAGTGTAGTCCTAATTCATTCCTTAGGATGATTTTTCATAACGTGAAATGTAGTTTTAATTTTTTTTCCTTAGCATGATTTTTCATAACATGAAGTGTAGTCCTAATTTATTCCTTAAGACGATTTTTCATAACGTGAGGTGTAGTCTTAATTTATTCCTTTGCATGATTTTTCGTAACGTGAAATGTAGTCCTAATTTATTCCTTGGGATGGCTTTTCATAGTGTACAGTCCTAATTCATTCCTTAAGATGACTTCTTATAACGTGAAGTGTAGTCGTAATTCATTGTTTACGATGACTTTTCATAACGTGAAGTGTAGTCCTAATTTATTCCTTCCGATGACTTTTCATAACGTAAAGTGTAGTCCTAATTTATTCCTTACGATGACTTTCCGTAGCGTGTAGTCCCAATTCATTCCTTAGGATGATTTTTCATAACATGAAGTGTAGTACTAATATATTCCTTAAAATGATTTTTCATAACGTGAGGTGTAGTCTTAATTTATTCCTTTGCATGATTTTTCGTAACGTGAAATGTAGTCCTAATTTATTCTTTGGGATGACTTTTCATAGCGTACAGTCCTAATTCATTCCTTAAGATGACTTCTCATAACGTGAAGTGTAGTCGTAATTCATTGTTTACGATGACTTTTCATAACGTGAGGTGTAGTCCTAATTTATTCTTTGGGATGACTTTTCATAGCGTACTGTCCTAATTCATTCCTTAAGATGACTTCTCATAACGTGAAGTGTAGTCGTAATTCATTGTTTACGATGACTTTTCATAACGTGAGGTGTAGTCCTAATTTATTCCTTGGGATGACTTTTCATAGCGTACAGTCCTAATTCATTCCTTAAGATGACTTATTATAACGTGAAGTGTAGTCGTAATTTATTCCTTACGATGACTTTTCATAACGTCAAGTGTAGTCCTAATATATTCCTTCCGATGACTTTTCATAACGTAAAGTGTAGTCCTAATTTGTTCCTTACGATGACTTTCCATAGCGTGTAGTCCCAATTTATTCCTTAGGATGATTTTTCATAACATGAAGTGTAGTCCTAATTTATTCCTTAAGATGATTTTTCATAACGTGAGGTGTAGTCTTAATTTATTCCTTTGCATGATTTTTCGTAACGTGAAATGTAGTCCTAATTTATTCCTTGGGATGACTTTTCATAGCGTACAGTCCTAATTCATTCCTTGAGATGGCTTTTCATAGCGTACAGTCCTAATTCATTCCTTAAGATGACTTCTCATAACATGAAGTGTAGTCCTAATTTATTCCTTAAGACGATTTTTCATAACGTGAGGTGTAGTCTTAATTTATTCCTTTGCATGATTTTTCGTAACGTGAAATGTAGTCCTAATTTATTCCTTAGTTTTAATTTATTCCTTAGGATGACTTTTCATAGCATATAGTCCTAATTCATTCCTTAAGATGACTTTTTATAACGTGAAATGTAATCTTAATATATTCCTTTGCATGATTTTTCATAACGTGAAGTGTAGTCCTAATTTATTCCTTAGGATGATTTTTCATGACGTAAAGTTTTAATATTTTCCTTAGCATGATTTTTCGTAACGTGAAGTGTAGTCCAAATTTATTCCTTAGGATGTATTTTCATAACGTGTAGTCTTAATTTTTTCCTTAGCATGATGATTCATAACGTGAAGTATAGCCTCAATTTATTCCTTAGCATGAGTTTCGTGCCAATGATTGCTTGTGATCATGCCTGGAGAACCTTGAATGTTGGCGAAAGCATCCCTGAACATCTCGACTGAAAGTGTAAAGATATGTTGGTGAATAATTGACTTTTGAGGGCTGAGGTTGCCATTTGGAATGCTTCAGCTGTTTCTGCTTTCAGCAGAAAACTGGAGGATTCTGAAGTAGCAAGTTAACCAACCGGTGTAAAGGTAAGTAAATTTAAAAATTCTAAACGACCTCATAAATTATCGAAAAAAAATTTGGATATATTGCCAATAAATATTATTGTGCTGGAAGTCAATATGTCAATGTTTTAATTTAATAACAAAGCCCAATTTCAGAAATTTAGAGTTTCATTTTAAAATGACTACATGCATTGCGAAAAACCAGGTAACCATACGTTTTCAAATCTAATTATTTTAATATCTCAAGGCTGCAATAATATTTTAATTAAAGAAAATTATCAAAAGCTACCAGAATTAATTTTCGTAGTCTATTGGAAAAAAGACAATTTTGTAACAGAAAAGTTTTCGAACTCTTTTAAAGTCACTAATCCGAGCACCGAGCATGAAGGAAGTCAGTTATTGGAAAACTGCTAATAATACCGTGGTAGGAACATATCTTTTGCAAGTAATTTAACGTCTTTCACTTTATCTGGTTTTAAATTTTTAATTATGATAAATCAAACAGGAAAATGATTATGGTGTTAAAAACTTTTACGGTTATGAGATAACCTGGAACTGCTTCATTTACAGAAAACTGAAACAGTTCCATGTTATCTCAATAGAAAAGTCACATCAGAACTGAATAACTTCTTTAATATGTTTTTTTAATGAAACACGTACTTGATGATAAATTAAATATCTCAATCAAATCTATTTAAATCTCGATTTTCAAGCAATATTCGTTCAGTATTCAAATCGTAGATCGTATAATCATATTCGATGTACCGGGTAATAATTTTACCCCTAACAATCTCCATTATAAAGATATGCCAATTTGGCACGAGTAAGAACAAAATATATTAGTAAACCATCCTTAGGTGGGGCCTCTAAGGGCAAATATAAGAAAAGCTAAAAATAGCAGTAAAATTGTATAAGAAACCTAAAACGGGTAGGTCTCCTCAGAGAACGCTACCGTTTTAGGCCTCTTGTACTTGTTCAAAAAACAGTATGATCGTAAAGAATCAGAGAAGAAATAATTTCATCGGGATTATTGCTTACAGCCTCAAAAAATCTTTTTCAGGTGCGTTTTTTATGTGTATATATATATATGGTGGATGCCCAGGTCTTTATGGAGTTGTCTGTTAGTGACAAACCAGGGGGCATCGACCGCAGTTCTCAAAATCTTGTTCTGTAACACCTTAATGTTGCGAATATTGGTGGGTATAGTATTGGCCCATATGGGTGAAGCATAGAGAATCACCGGTCTGATGATCAATCATTAAAATGGAATTTCTCTTAAGGAGTGGGCTTAGCTGTCTCCTCAATTGGTCGAGTCAATAACGACCTGATTTTCAACTAATCTGAAGTTATCCAGTTTATTTACCGGTAATTTAATTGAATTCAGTTAGTAAGCAGTAGTCTATAGTCGTTCAACTATTTTCACTCGCAAGTCATTTTTCAATAATTTAAGAAACACGGGGCTAGAAAATTAATTCATTATACAGATTAAGCATTACAAAAAATTTGGAATAAAGGTAGAATATTTTGAGATAAAATTATCGTGAAAAATGCGAAAAAATTTGGAAACAAACCTACTTCGAGGATTATGGGTTTTGATATAGAATGAATAGAACTGCTAGACACAGCCAATAGGCTGTCACATGACTAGACACAGCCAATAGGCTTTCACATGACTAGACACAGAAAAAATACTCCTTCCACCAGGAAACGTTTGATAAATGGAACGAAACAAAACTCTTTGGGTTTTTTTAAGCTTTTTTTTTTATGTTAATTAATAATATTTGCATTTGTTGTTTATAAATAAATTATTTTTATAAAGCTACGTTTCAAATCTAAAGATGAACTTTTTATTAATAAATGGAAAACAAATATTTGTTCCAAGCAGTGGAATAACAGAAAGTTTGAAGGAGTAAAATCCAAAACTCACGAGCAGTGATAACATGTCACGTGATCTTACTAACTGAGCTGCCCCTTTTTATTTCAACCATCAGTTAAAGGTTGTTTAGTTCTTGTTGACTATTTTGACTAGGGTTTGAAAACAAATCTGCGATTCGTCACCTAGTTTATAAACCTTTCATTCCTTTGATTCAGGTCTGAAGGATTTAATTTCTTAAGTTATACACAACGGTTACAAATACACAACGGTTACAAATACACAACGGTTACAAATACACAACGATTACAAATACACAACGATTACAAATAACAGCTGATCGTTTATCGCAAGTACAGTGGTACAGTCGTTCAAAAAAGTATCCGAACACTATGGTTGATTACATAATTCAGAAAAAATATGAAGAAATGCTAAGGTTGTCAGATCACTAATTTCTAAAAAAATCGTTGTCAGATATTTTTTATGAATTATGTAATCAACCATAGTGTTCGGATACTTTTTTGAGCGACTGTAATATTTCAGTTTGAATCAATGAATCAAAATAAACATTATTTCATCCTTATTTAAATTCAAATCCTTCATTGCAATTAATAAATATTATAGCAATGACTCAAAACTATTGAACAAAAAAAGGAAAATTTAAACATTTGAATTAAAAATTTCAATGTTTCAAATTATTCAATATTTTATACTCCATAAATATTTTTTAAAAATTGTAAAAAAATTTGTATCAGTGTCCACACTTTTTTCTATCATTACCAATTTTCCCCATGAGCATATAAAATTTTCATTGACTAAATAATAAATAATAACAACACAAATTAAACAATAATTAAAATGACGTATCAAAAAAATTAAATTTTCAATGAACATAAATATTTTAAATTCTACAGTTGTATTCATAAATGTAACAGATGAAATAACATTTGATATAGTATGTTACAATTCATTTCTTCATATTCAATGAATTTCATAATATCTGTTATATAAATAGACATATATATATATGTAAATTTCAGGAACAACGATATAAGTCACAAAACTATGCATACTTTTATATAAAAGTGCAAATTAAATTCAACAGTGCTTTATTAAATTTCGTTGTTGCTTTCTGAGAAGAAGCTTTATTTTCCACTTTAGATTTATTTGGAATTATTTTAATAAAATCTTTACAAAGCACTAATTACTATTTCACTTTTATTAATGAAGCAATTCACAGCTATTTGTGAAATGCACGGGATTTTGAACACTTCAGAAAATATAGAAACAATAGTACATTCAGGAATATTCGGCACATACAAAAAACAACTCTTGCTTCAAAAATGTACATAAATAGGCAGAATCTTACAACTATCAGGAAATTGTGAAAAATGAATGAAAAAAACCGAGTTTTATGAACAGAATCTGCTATGTGTAAAGTGAAAGATGGTTGTTTTATTTTCAAAAATAATTTATATTTTACTATTCAGTTTCAGGAAAACGAACTGCTTAGTGTATTAGGCATATATTAAAATTTATTATAATAAATACAGCGGTAATTGCAGATAATATTTTTCAATTCAAATTATATCATAAAATTAAAAAAACTATTCCATTATTTAAACTTTTCAGAGTTTAGTGAAACGTTGCTTCAAGCGATCTTTTGGTTATTTATGATTATTATTCAAAGAATATCGATTTTTATTAAAAAAACCTCTGAAAGTTTTATTTTTGATTTCAAACAAACAAATCTGTTTTCAATACTTTAAAAAATGTTAAATAAAATATAAATGCATTTAGGTTATGAAGTATACTTTGATGTATTAGAGTAATTTGGAATTGTATATAAAGTTTTCAAATTTTGATAAAATTTGTATAAATTCATCAGTAACAAAATAAATTAATTTCTGCCTATCACAGAGAAAAACTAGAAAATTTTATTCTAAATTTCGAAAAATTATTATTTCATATAAAAATACCTCATAAGAAGTCTGACTTAGTTTAAAAAAAACTTTGATAGTTAAATCACTTTAGGTGATGATATGTATATAAGACGTTGCTAATATTTGTCTGATTTGTAAATGATGCCAGATTCAAGCGAAAAATTCTGATCTTTTTTAAGCTTTTGTTTCAACTCACTGTAAAAATTCCATTTTAAAACTTTAGCGCCAAATGTAACAATTTCGTTCAAAATTACGTCTCAAAAATTAGTGTCTTTACTGCATTTTAATTTATTTACATGTTTTATTGAAGCGTACTTTACATATTAATAATGATCCTTTTCCAGTATTTTTGTTATCAAAAATCAAAGTTTTTGCTTTGAAAATCACATTAAAAGTAAGAAAGATATGTAGAATTGGTTGATACATTCAGTTACTATTGTACACTCACTCAAAAAAGTATCCGAACAATATGGTTGATTACAGAATTCAGAAAAAATATCTGGCAACGATTTTTTTTAGTAATTAGTGATCTGGCAACCTTCGTGTAACACGAAGGTTGCTTACGAAATTCCTAAAAAATCGTTGCCAGATATTTTTTCTGAATTCTGTACGCAACCATAGTGTTCGGATACTTTTTTAAGCGACTGTATATAAAAATTTCAATTCGCAAAAATTTGCAGAATTTCCTACTATTAAAATAAATATTGTCTATTGTACTATGAAATTATCATATTAGTTTTTAATATCATTATGATATTTATATATTTTTAAAATAAAAAAATTATTACGTAGTACACTTACATGGTCAGGGTTGAAGAATTTGTTTTATATTATAATGAATTAAAATTATAATGAGACTTTCAATTTGTTGGCTTTTACATGTATAGTATTCACAATTTCATCTTAGAATAAACTAAGGAACTTAAAAAGTTAAACGTTAAATCAAATTTGAGACAGTGAAAGTTTTAAAAGTGATGCAAGTATTGCTGCCACATTGTTATTCATATTAAATTAATAATGTAAAAAATTCTTTTTTGAAGAAAACTTTATGCAACATCTTTAATGATCGAAATCGTTGAAATTTAAATAATATACACACACATATATATATAAAATAACGTCCTTATAATTTACAATATATAATTAATATATTCCTACATTATTGCCTATTAATGTTCTATATTAATTAGTTTTTAAACAGTACTTTAGTAATCACATTCTTTTAGGAAAAATTTCTGCAATTTTTTTTATTTTTGATCTAGAACTTTTTACTATTTCTCGATAGTACTATCTGCATCAATATAAAGTAATATTTTTATTTTAATTACACGATATATATTAAAAATATAGTTTAATTGTTAAAGTTTTTAGTAATATTTTTAAAGGCAGCACATATTAGTTTCCTGCAAAACAATCACTGTACTCAAAGTTTAAATTAAGACCTCTCAATGCAATTTTTAAGAAAACGGATTCAGTCTTATTTACATGTTGCCATTCTTCAAAAACACTTTTCTTGATTTTATTTTTCGTCTACAGTTGCAAGGTACAGTATCATCTTCCACATTCATATAAAAAAAACAGAATGATTTTTTTGTACCGGAACTGTGTTCAGGAACGGCGTGGAACAGTAGATGAGGTTCAGGAAGTAAGTACACTTGGACACACATGCATATTCTCTTCAAATGCATGTATAAACACATTAGATCAGTATCTGTTGTTTCGTAACATATGTTACAAGTTTATTCTTAGCATTTCTCTATTTTACAAAATATTTTGACACACGTTCTGCTAATCTCCAGTTTTTATTTTGCAATATACTGTGAATTTTTTTGCCTTCAGATATTTCCGAATTATTTGTCGAAGCTATTTACATCTTCCAAACGTTTTCTTTCCACCGAAAACAAGAGTTGTTTTCTTCACAATTTCTCTATTTACACTTTCGTATTTTGGCGCCATCTAGTAGATACTTCAGCAAACAGCACCAGTTGCTTCTTAACTTGAAGTCTGCCATGAATCCTAAATTATGAATAAAATGTAGTATGTTTAATAACTATCCTGCTTAAATTAGAATTATTACAATTAATATAGAAAATTTTAAGTAAATTGATATCTATTTATGTTGTGTGTAATAAATACTAATTTATGGTGAGATAATTATAAAAGTGAAGAAGTTTTACGACTACCGGTACTTTGTTAGTCAAAGATCCTCCTACCCCTACTGGAGTGAGATTGACTCATTCGGTAGAACGCCAGGCTCATTTTCTGCTAGTTCCCAGGTTCGAGTCCCAATGGGGATTTATCTCCTCAAAAATCCCGACCCTACCCAAGGTCAAGAGGGCATACTGATGGGCTTGGAAAGACCATTGGATGGGGAAGCCCTGCCCTGTGCTTGTAAGGAACATGCTGGATGGTCTTGGCAGGAGGGTACCATCTGTCTCCTAGGAGCTGTCCAGTGGGTCCCCGTCCCCAACCTTCTCTGAAGCTTTGGGGTCCTTGTGACCTACCCATTTAACCCATTGTACGCGAAAAAAAGTACCGTTCAGAGGTAAAACAACCATACCAAGTGCACTTTATAAGGATATATTGGATAGTCTTGATGGAAGGCTCCCATGTGTCTCCTAATGGCTATGTCCACACTCGTGCGTTTTATGTGCGCTAGACGCACGCGGTGCGGCGCATGCGTCTAGCGCACATGACGCATGCGCAAATGCATGCCTGAAATCATTTGAACAGCGCCGTATTCAGTGACGCATGCAGTAGCGCACGTACTTCCACAGTAAGTTTTTTGTTCAACATTCCGTGCAACTTCGTAGTTTGGAAAGTTTCGTTCTGTTTTTGAAATTATTGAGCTTGTGTTTTTTGCTCACCATGTCGTCAGAACAAGCATTGCCCTTTATTGAAGATTATAGGATTACTGGATACTCGAGCAAAAGGTAGAAAATCTATTATAGTAATTATGCCTTGCATGATTACAAGTCCGAAAACTGAGGTTATGTTTTGCACGATTACAGTATCTAAATACACATTTTGAGTCATAATGTTGGGTTGGGTTGTTTTACCTCTGAACGGCACTTTTTTGCACACCATGGGCTAAATGGCCAGGTCACATGGACCCCGAAGGCTCAGAGAAGGTTGGGGGAGGGGACCCACTGGAACAGTTGTTGGGAGACAGATGGTAGCCTCCCGTCAGGGCCATCCAGCGTGTTCTTTAACGTGCACAGGATATGGTTCTCCCACACACGGGGCCACGGCTTAACGTCCCATCCGACGGACGGCGGCCTTTCCAAGCCCATCGGTGTCCCCTACTGACCGTGGGCAGGGCGGGGAATTTTGCGGAGATAAATCTCAACGCTGACCCAGCTGGGACTCGAACCTGGGAACTACAGATTACGAGCCCCGCCCCAAGAGTCATAATGTTAACGGGTTTAATATATATCAGTGTTAAATAAGTTGGTAGTGTTACTTTATAATATTTTATGTTCTCAATCTGATATCTCCACAAACGAGTTTTGGGGGTGGGGGTGGCTCAGTCGGTAGTGCGCCAGGCTCGCAAGCTGTAGTTTCCAGGTTCGAGTCCCAGCTGGGTCAAAGTTGAGATTTATCTCCGCAAAATTTCCCCCCCTGCCCACGGTCAGTAGGGGACACCGATGGGCTTGGAAAGGCCGCCGTCCGTCGGATGGGACATTAAGCCGTGGCCCCGTGTGCGGAAGAGCCATACCCTCTGCACGTTAAAGAACACGCTGGATGGCCTTGACGGGAGGCTACCATCTGTCTCCCAACGGCTGTTCCAGTGGGTCCCCTCCCCCAACCTTCTCTGAGCCTTCGGGGTCCATGTGACCTCGCCATTTAGCCCATGGTGTGCAAAAAAGTGCCGCTCAGAGGTAAAACAACCCAACCCAAACGAGCTTTGGCTCATATGGAGTTTTGAATTTTACACTCAAAATTCTCTATTTACTTCGAAAAAGAAAAACATTTATTCCTTTTGTTATTATAAGTTTTAAATTACATGTTTGTAATGTATCACAAGTGTGAAATAAATTTGAATTGAATTACAATAATTCATCAGAGATGAAAATTATTAAATTAATTTTAGTAAATAAAACATTAATTAAATAATTCATCAGATTATAGGTTTAAATATTCATCAGAAACATGAATGAATCACCGTAGCCAAATATCTGAGTGTGATCGCTCATTTCCTTTCAGCTGGTATTGCTTCTCTGAAACGAGTATTTTTTTTTTCTCAATTTTCTGCTCCACCATTCCCAAAAGCATGGGGGCGGGGGTGGCTCAGTCGGTAGCGCGCCAGGCTCGTAATCTGTAGTTCCCAGGTTCGAGTCCCAGCTGGGTCAGCGTTGAGATTTATCTCCGCAAAATTCCCCGCCCTGCCCACGGTCAGTAGGGAACACCGATGGGATTGGAAAGGCCGCCGTCCGTCGGATGGGACGTTAAGCCGTGGTCCAGTGTGCGGGAGAGTCATACCCTGTGCACGTTAAAGAACACGCTGGATGACCTTGACGGGAGGCTACCATCTGTCTCCCAACAGCTGTTCCAGTGGGTCTCCTCCCCCAACTTTCTCTGAGCCTACGGGGTCCATGTGACCTGGCCATTTAGCCCATGGTGTGCAAAAAAGTGCCGCTCAGAGGTAAAACAACCCAACGTTAAAGAACACGCTGGATGGTCTTGACGGAAGGCTACCATCTGTCTCCTAACAACTATTTCAGTAGGTCGCCTCCCCCAACCTTCTCTGAGACTTCGGGGTCCATGTGACCTGGACATTTAGCCCATGGTATGCAAAGAAGTGCCGCTCGGAGGTAAACAACCCAACCCAAAAGCATGTAGAAGTTTGTTCTAGACATTTGGGTAAAGTTCTTAAAAAAAAAAGTTTTAATTTAATTCCAATTCCCTTATTATTCCAAAATTCCACGTTTTAAAATAATCTTCCATCCATATCGATCGCCGGTATTTTTCCTAACGTATATTAATTACGTCCATTGCAAACTTCACGTCTACACTGGTGAAAAATTGAAAACTGTTTGACCCACAGGTGTAGCCAGTTGAAGGTATGCGTCCAACCATTCCATCTAAGGCATGCTGTGATGTTGCTTCTTCGTTTGTTTGTCTATTGGGACCACTTAGGAATGTCCCCTCGGTTCGATCGCAATACGCGACGGGTGAAAGAGTTTTTCAGATCAAAAATCAAAGATTTTATCACAATTGAAGGGACTCAATACTGAGGCTCCTTCCCAATAAATTGGTTCAACTTAGTCCTTGGTAAAACAATAACTATCCTTTATTGATATAAACTACATTGACTGATGAGGAAAAACACACTCGTCACTCATTTACTATGAATTACAAAACCAGCTTACTATCCCCGTTCAGCTGTTTTCCCGAGAGCCTACGTACCGCTAATACCAGTCGGCACTCACCAACTTTTCAATTTTATGTCTGCACGCTTTCGAAACTCGACAGGCTCTCCCCTTCTCTGTTGCCAAACCCTTTCTTCCTTTCTCTCTCTGCTCGGCCATCTGGCAAGGTCATTAACCACCGGATCGCTTGTCAGTGGACGCGAGCGTTTTGGGTGACCTCCTTCCCTCCGGGCACTGCTACTTCAATTAACTTTCCAGATGCCGGGACAGAGGTCCTCCCACGTAGCATATGCCTATTTCGGTGAAATCCAAAATAATATACAAAGCCTGAAAAAAAAAAAATCTCAAAAGGCCTCTAGCCTGACACATGCCCTAGACTACTCGGTGTTGAAAAGCAGAATTGAAAGTTCAAAGTGAAGTTGAAGATGAAAGTGCACAAGTGTGGACATAGCCAATAGCTGTTCCCAGTGGGCCTTCCTTTCCAATACCCTGGGCAAAGAATGTAGAGGGAGAAGAAGTTAAGCTTCCATAGAGATTAATGTAAAATCGAGTATCGTGCATTTGGTGTAGAGGTGAAACAAACATTACATGGGATGAACGCTTTTGTAATTACATGTTACTGTCAACTTCCATTCTCTTCGCTTTTCCTATGCAATAATTTCCCATTGATATCCTTGCAGAGTATATTAATATCAATTCTGTTCCCTGTTTCTATGCAACCAAGAAAGCTTCTAATTGTAATAATTTATTCTATAAATTAACTTCAGGCTAATTTCAAATCTTCTCTTTCCGTTCAATTTATAATTGTTGGTTCAACGAAAAATTCCAATGGAGAAAATAAACCTTTATTAAAATCATGATATTATTTTTTTCAAATACAAAGTGCAGTTACTTTTTTTCCTTTTCTAAAATATAAATTTTTTGATGCATAATTCCTTTGCCCTTTATTGTTTGCTACCCAGCTTAAAAAATGCACGATACGAATCACCACTTGAGGTCGCCACTTACGCTTTGTCAACGCTGAACTTCTTTTCCTTATACGTTCTTTGCCCTGAGTGAGATTTTGGAGCTCACCATCGAAGTCCGATATGTGTAAAATAATGCAATTCGGAGATACACTGATTAACCCTTTCACTACCACAGGCCTTGAAAAACGAAGTACCTCAGAATACCATACCGGCCGAGTTTTGAAATGGACTCTTCCTAGTTTGTCGTCCCCTCTTACTTCACCCGAACGGAGAACGGAGTTAACCACAGCAGAGCTCCCCTCCACGCTGTAAATTGCCTCTCATTAAGCTTAGCATTCCCTTGCCTCTAAACCCATATGGTCATGAGCTACAGACACACATTGAACACGAGATATCAGACTCCTGTGACTTTTGTTCTTAAATCCTTTCCCAAAACAGTTTTTAAAAAACATGCATTTTTGTGAATTTTTGAAAAGTTTTTTAATATTAATTTTTTAATAGTAACTTTAAAAAGCTATTTATTGGTTTTTCTATTTAAAAACGGGCATAAAATTGTAATTATTTGAATTACGTCTTTTTACATGAAATAGATGTCAATTAGAAATTTTAGAAAGAAAAAAGTTTTAAATATTTCCATTTTTTGGATTCTAATGCCAGTTTTCTTACATCCAACAAAGAGAACGCTGTTATTAATATTCGAATGTATGATGAAAAAAAAATAAAGAAAGATTATTAAAATAGAGGACCAAAAATAGAAAGCACTAAGAGTGCTGAATTGAGTTTTAAAGAATAGTTTTTAACACAATTGTAGAGAGTACTCTAACATAAGAATCAAAAATAATTTTGAGAGAAAGGTTTGCATCTGAGATAAAAGTAACCGAAGTGAATATTTCAAAAGATAGCCGAGGAAGAGAAGACTAGATAAAATGAGAAATAAAGAAACTGAAGCAATCAGAGATCACATAAAAATATTGGAGGTGGTAAAAAATATTATCAAAATGAGGTTGGCTTATGATTATGATGGCTAATGGAAGATGGCTAAATTTAATATGGAAATGAGAACCCACTGGAAGAAGACAGTGAAAGAGAGACAAAAATGGTATGAAACCAACATTGCCGAAAAGAAGAGTTTAAGAGCAAGAATGCAAAGATAAAAATAAGCGGATAGAGATTGCTGACTGGAACCAAACAACTAAAACTAGGAAAGGTGAAAAGAATAAAATTTTGTATCATTATATTTTTTATAAACTACATTGTTAAGTAATTGAGTAAGTGATTCAATTCAGCAAATGATTAAATAAAAAGTAGTCTGTTCTATTTTGCATTTTAGATCATCAGTAATGTGCCTAAAAAGTCTTATGGGTGGAGGGTTACATACTCGAGTCCAAGGACAAGATCTAGGGAGGGGGGCATCTCCTATTCCTTTTCAGAAACTATCGTAGTAAGGTTAATAGAATCAAAAATTATTCAACTTATTTATGTTTCATGAATTTTTCAAAAAAATTAAAAGACATAAAACGAAGGGAAAATGATACATTGCATTGGAAATACAGCCTCTTGCCCCCCCCCCCCCCCTCCTTTAAGTTCTTTAGTCTCGATTGTGTTTCTTGTTTCCCTCTCTTCTTGATTTTTTTTTCCTTCAGATCCAGGCCTACTCGTGTCTATTGGGGTGAGGGGATGGAATGATGCTTCAGTTAACGTATTTCGTCTGAGCGGCTCTGTTTTCTGCACAATGGGCTAAATGTCCTGGTTACAGCAAAGACTCACTATACAGCTGTTATGAGACAGATGGAAGTCTGCCTCAATCTTACTGTTTTAATGGCACAGGCTATAGTTATCAGTATGTGCACACGAGGCCAAAAATTTAGTTCCCATTTAACTGACGTCGGCCTTCCTAATCCCCTCAGTGTCATATTTTCTCCCCGAGGGCACAAATATTATCTATATACCCTCGTCAAACAGCTGCTTGTCACAGAAGTCTGACAGGAGTCTTTCAGTTTAATACGCCATAGTAGAAGGGATTTATGAGGATGGTTGCTCCTCAGCAGAAGAATAACACAAACATCCATGCCTTATCCGGGGCTATAAACCTAGGTCCCTTTGATCAGTAGACAAACATGCTAATAAATAATAATAAATTTTTTAAGTTTTTTTTAATCTATTTTTAGTATTCCAAATGCAACTCTATCTATTTTTAGTTCCAAATACAAATGTTTTGGATTTCAAAGCAGGTAGAGAAGTATGAGATATGAATAAGACAAGATAAAGATTGCAAAGATAAAAATAAGTGGAGAGTAATAGTTGATCTGGACCACACAACCCAAATTTGGGAGGGTGAAAAGAATGAAATTGTGTATCATTAATTTATTTATGAACTACATTGGAAAGTAATTCAGTAAGTGATTCAATTAAGCAAATGACTAAAACAAGCAGAGAGTATGGAAAATGAAAGAAGCATGGTCCATGCCTAAGGCACCTTGGTATAGTGTGTGTGGGGGGGGGGGGGGGGCAGAGTCAGCGGGTCCCAACCTAAGACCCAAGGACCACGGAAAACAGAATGGGTGAATAACAATACAAATTTGTGCGCACAAAACAATACAATATTCCGGCCCCCCTGGGTACGTCGCTGTCTCTCCCATTACACAAGAAGCTAGTCAAAAGTTGTTGATGTCTCCATCTTCTAACCATATCATTATTTGCTTAGTCAAACCACCGATACTTCAGCATCTAGAATAGTAGTTAACAGGAGATATTTTCTCGTTGTCGCATTAGAGAGCGACAACAAATGAGCTGCAGCAGCATTAAGAGGAAAACGAATAAAATTGTAAGCTAAACTCAAATAGAAAAAGAAATTCAGGTAACAAAAGCTTCTAATTTTTCTTTCAATGTATAGTTCAATCTCCTCATCAAATAGTTATGTACTGTGTCGGGCAATACACTTAATAATACTGCTTCGGTTGAAGTAAATGCTTTCATAATGAAATAAAAAATGCTATAAATTTGAATCTGAACACCGGTTCTCGTTCGATCACCGAAGTTAGCAGCTTTGGGAGCGTTCGGTACCTGGGAGGTGACCATTTGGGAACACCGGGTGCAGTTGGCAAAAAAACTGCTGAGTGCCCGCCATCCTCACAGATCCCTCTATTATGGCGTAATAAAGTGACAGGCTCCTGTCAGACCTATGTGGCAAGCTGCTGCTTGAGGAGGTATTTATTTTTATTTTATATATTAATGCGCTTATTTTAATTTGTTCTTTTGATGGCAAACTTGTATCATAAATAAAAAGTATCATTAATTTTTTTTGTTATTTCAATTATCAAGTAGCCTCACTTGAGAACCGCTGATCTAGAATAAAAGACGTTAAGTTTCTTATTATCTTGTCACAAAGGAATTATTTTTCATTTTATAATTTGTTTATTTCAGAGCTCCAAACATGCCACTCATGCAGTATAGGAACTAACTACTCCAACTTTGCTGTTGGGAAAATAAAATCTCCTCTCCCCCCCACCCGAAATTTTAGGATGATTATGTAATAATATCAGATAAAAATTGAACTTATAAAAGTTAACTATTCTGTATATTAATTTTTTTTCAAACCATTTATTATTATATTATGTGAAAATATATGTTTTATCGGAATTAAAATTATGCATCTATATTTTTTTAGTTCCACCACTTTTTAAAAGTTTTGCAAACCATTTTTCCGGTAAATACTTCCTGGCTACATGCTAGAAATACGCTATGAATTCTTTTATAAAAATTGAATATTCCCTCAAGCAGTTACTTGCCACAGAAGACTGTCAGCTTATAAAGCCATAGTAGAAGGTCTGTGAGGATAGCGGAACCTCAGCAGAAAAACAACATAAACAACCGTAGCTCACACGGGAGTCGAACCCAGGTCCCTTTGATCAGTAGACAAGAGTGCAATTAAATTCTAATTGTATGTCTTAAAATATCAAAAGTTAGAACTAAACAACTTCCACTTTGTTGTTTAAAATAAATCATTGTATTTTCCGTGGTCCGTGGTCATAAGTTGGGATCCACTGACATAGCTACTGCTTTAGGCATGGGCCATCCCCTTGCCCTTTTCCTCTCTGTTTCTTTCCTGTACATGGTCTTTATCAGAATTCATGACCCTTGGCCCTCCCTTATTTGTACATCTTATCCCAAATCCCCGTCCATCGAAAAAATTCATTAGTACTCGTTGCTTCGGGTCTGGCCGATTTAGTATATTATAAATAATTCACGAAGTATTTATCATCCAAGTTAATCTTTACAGTCCAAGTAAATATGAAACACTTGAGTAGATTAGTTGAAATATGTATGAGCTAATTGCCTAGTATTGTACATTGTCATTCAGGATCCTTTCAGGTCTTTACTTATTTTTATATCCAAATGCTGTACACAATTTAAAGTCATGAGGAAACAGAAGTCCTTTCATCCTGGAGCGGCAGAGAGTCTAGCGTGTTTGATCACTGATCTTGGGTTCGATCCTTGTACATATAGCGTATGAGTTTTCATTTTTAACTCGATTTCATCCAGTTTTCATCCCCCCTCTCCACCCGTAAAAACAGATAAAATTCTCAGGTATAAAAATAGGTATAAAATAAAAAGATGTGCAGTTCATAATAGGTTGGTGCTTTTTTCTTATAAAAAAAAAAGATTTAATTAGTATACTGATTTGTTTTAATTTCCTATTTGTAAAATTTTCTTTATAACGTATTACTAGTGAAAACAATATTACAAGTGAAAACGTATTACAAGTGAAAAGAACAAATTTGGTCAAAGAGGTTCTGTCTTCTAAATGGGTAGGTACAATTAATAGAAACCTTAATATATCTGTTACGGACTTCTGGAGAAAGGCATCTAATCTAGACTAATTTAGTAAATCTGCACATAATAAAAATGCATGTCATTATGTAAACCTATTCAGATAATAGCCGTCCCGTGGCCGAGTGGTTAGCACGCTTGGCTACTGATCTAAGGGATCCTGGGTTCGAACCCCGGAATTAGGCATGGATGTGTGTGTCGTTTTTCTGCTGAGGTCCTGCCATCCTCTCAGACCTTCTACTATGGCATATAAACTGTCAGACCTCTGTGGCAAGCAGCTGCTTGAGGGGGTATTTTTATTATTATTCAGATAATTCGTCGACGTGGACGTTGACTTGATTATTTCAGAATTTTCTGCTTTTTTTTTGATCTTCCACCAAAAACTATGATTTGAAAATTCTTAAATTTTGGATTGAGATCATCAAGTAAGCAAGGTGGCATTAGCACTGCTTACTTTGCAACAGATGTGATGTAGAGTGATCATTTAGCTAACTAAATAATCTGCCACCGCCTGCCGCAAGTAATTTTGCCAAAGAATTCGTCTCTTTTTTTATCTATTAGCGGCACTTTTTTTGCACACAGCGGACTAAATGACGTAGTAACAAGTACCCCTATGGTTCAAGAAGGTTGGGAAAGGGGATCCACTGGACAGAGGAGACAGATGGCCCGCACAAGGGCCCCGGCTTAACGTCCCATCCGGTGGATGGATGCCTATCCAAGCCCATCGATGCCCCTTACTGACAGTGGGCAGGGCGGGAGAGTTTTTGCGGAGATAAATCTTAAAACTGGTTCAGTTGGGGCTCCAACCTGGGACAACTAAGCCACCCCCGCCCCTCTCGCCGAAGAAACAATGGATATGCACATGTTATCATATGTCAATAATAAAATTTATACCTAATGTCTAAATAGTTCAATTATTTTTAATTCAACACAAATTGAAAAAAAAAGTTTTTCCCGGTAATTATCCCCCAAATGGGATTATTTTTAACCTAAAAAAAGTCGTACCCCTGTATAGATGTGTCTTTCTGCTGCGGTCTCTCCTTCCTCAAAATATTCTCTACAGCGTATTATATTGACAGGTTCCTGTCAGACTTCTCTGAGAAGGAGATGTTTGAGAAATAATTTATTTTCATTTTCATTTCATTCCATAAACTGAGTTTTTCCTAGGAAACAGAATTCAGTTTGGAGAAATGAAACAAATATTTGGTCTTAGTGAAAATTTTAGAGTCGAAAAGCCATTTTACTAAACTGACTTCTCTAGAAACCGCGTTTCAGATTGTCACTAGAAAGCAACTAGTTAATGAGAATGTGACCTTCAGCTACGAGAAAACAACTGAGGTGTGACTTTGGCTGACATTGTGCATGGAGTGAATATCTGTGAACATTCTTTCTAACTCACCCTAACCTGCAAGGCTCTGCTGCAGGAAGAGGTGAGACCTTCCTGCAGGTGCCCTTCCTGCAGGTGCGGTATCTCTGCTGCAGGAAGCGGTGAGAGCCGCTTCCTGCAGCAGAGCCCTACAGGTAGGTAGTGCAATAAAAGGGAACGAAAGGCTTGTCTTCCACATTTGCCTTGATTCAGCAGCGAACGCTGAAAAGGAAATAAGTCGAAAAAAAAAAAATGATTTAAATAGAGAAGATGAAATAAAGCAGCTTTCAGAAATACATTTTCGAAGAAGAAACTATTGCATGAAATTTAAATACAAAAATTTAAACTATATAGTATCGAACTAATATTAATTAATTAATTAATTAGTTAAATTTAACTATATATTATCGAATTTTTGGAAGAAATCATTTCTAGTAAACTTTTATATTCTTCAAGAGAGAATTGTGTTCGAAATAATTCCGTGAGCATAGTGAAACGTCAGTAGTGAAAATTATGACGGAAAATAAAATATTCCACAAGCAATTACTTGCTACCGAGATGTTTGGCAGGAGCCTGTTCATATAGTATTCTATAGAGAAATGAGAAAAACCAGACCTCGCAAAATAACAAAACAAAAAGAATGGCGATATTCAAATTTTTCAGATTCATGAGTTCCGGGTTTACAGGATATTTCCTGTGATACTCAATTACAGAAAAGAAATTTTTATACCTAGCCAATGTTATAACATTTTGCAATATTTTACAAAATTAATTATTTCTTTTCCAAAGTTTTTAATAAATATTTCTCATGAGTTATGCTTAATTGGAAAAAGAAACCTGTCAGTGAGTGGTATCCATGGGCATCGACCGAGGGGAGGAGGGCAGTCTCCCCTCTTTTGGTAAAATAGATCGAAATATTAATTTGTAGCGAATAATACTGGTTTACCATATATTAATGCTTTTTTTCCCTTACGAAATGAAATATTAATTATTTTAATATTTTCTTTCGTTTTCATAAACATATCACTTATATTTACTAATGTGAAGAAACATTTTTACATGAATATTTCCGTTTTACTCCCATTTTTCCGTTGTACTTTTTATAATAATAATAATCTTTATTCACATTCATGCTAGTTATACAAAAGTTTCAACAAATGCCCAAAAAACATCTGCTTATCTGCATCAGAGATGAATAATAAATAACATTACATGAAAATGCATAAATATTGTATAAAACAATGCCATCAACACTTAAATGTATCGATGTGAAATTTCAGTGGAAGCTCCATTGTAATAATTCAGTTTTTTTTTCATTAATTTTTCAGCCTTGAAAAACATTCCTAACATTATTTTTGATTTCTTTAAATTTGTTTAATGAAATAATTTCTCTTGGTAATTGATTATACCCGTAGGTACTGTAAATGCCTCGTACATTTCCCATAGATATTTAATATTTTTGAAGGATGAAAATTATTATTGGATTGTAACCTTGTGTATTTCTCATGAGAGATTTCAGACTTGAATTGACTGTCAAACAATTTTTTGGAAGTGATCCTCTATTTGAAAAGGTTATTATGAAAGGAAAGTATGACGAAAATATCTTTTTCCATTATAAGCAAGGACGTATCCAGGGAGACCGGTGAGGTTTAGGTCCGACCCCTCTGAAAATCCTGTTATCTCATATAAATCTGAAACTTGTGTACCTACTTTGAAATCCCTAACAGGTGTCTTGTATAATTTTCGCCTCATATGACATTCCCGACACTAAAAGTAGATATAAAAAAAACCTATATAATTTTATCTTATCTAGAATATCATTTTATCATTTCCTGTAGAATATTTCAGTAATTAGGAACCCCACTTTACCATTTATACCTTTGGACCTAAATCATGAACATTTGACAGATATTTTTTATGTATTCTGCAATCAACCATAGTGTTCGGATATATATTTGAGCGACTGTAAATAACTCTACTAAACTAAAGGCATGTGCTGTAGAGTGATTTTATAAAATGGATTTTAAAATAACACTTCTGCTAAGATTTTCATCAAATTTTGCTATTTTTTCGAACCGTAATCTGAAACTACTGTACAAAACTTATATACTCCTCCCCCACGAAAAACTATCATGTTGACTGGAAAAACCCAACGTTTTAATTTTATTGTTTTTTTTCCTTTTTAAGTACTAGTAAAGTATTATTATTTAAATTTTCCAAATCATCTGCTAGTTCGAATTATCACTATTAAAGAGTACAAAATTTGGAAAATGATAAATTTCGTTCTCTTTGAAAAGGAACATCCTATATTCTCCAGAGGCGATATATGTTCTTCCAGTGTTTTGACAGAAATTATTCTTGCCGAAAAAGGCAACGTATGATTTTTCTCTCTTTGAAGTGATCTTTCAAGAAGTATTATTACTTAGTATGTATATGGTACATGAAAATCAATATGGTCCCCTTTCAGCTCTCCCCAGAACTACCAGGGCCATAACAACGGTGAGGCAAGTAAAGCACTAGCCTCGGGCGCACAAGATGTGGTGGCGTATAAAAATACAAAATGAGGGGTTCAGAAAAATACAAGATGAGGAGGCTCTGAAAAAGACTGCTATGAAACTATATAGGGGTGCAATTTTCTATTCTTGCCTCTGGCACAAATATAGCTAGTTGACAGAGCTCCAGACTCACAATTTTATTTTCCCAATTTCTACTCCCAAATGCGATTGCATTCAGATTTTCTTCCGTTAACCCTCGTGAGAAGGGGGTCACGGTGGGTTTCTGAAGATTGCCGTCCGTCAGATGGGACATTAACCTGTGGGTAAAACACCATACCCTACATAAGTAAACGAATGCACTGAATTCTCTTGATGGGAGATTACCAGCTGTCTCCTAACAGCTGTCCAGTGGATCTCCTACACCAACTTTCTCCAAGCCCTTTTGACTTGGCCACTTAGCCTGTTGTGTGCAAAAGTGTGCAGTTTAGAAGTTAAACCTAAGACTTAACCACCACCCAGTGCTGAGTAAAATAACTTTGTCTCTTTACTATTAACTAGGTTCCTAATCAGAGATACACGAATTTGCACATTGTACAATCATTTATGAGGGTATAATAATATTTCATCCTTGAATTTTCATTAGCTAATAACTAACCGGACGTGGGTCCGAATCCCTGATAAGGCATGGATATTTCTTTTTCTGTGTTTTCTTTCTACTGATGTTTCGCCTTCATCCCAGTTCTTCTCGATAGCGTATTATGCGTACTAACAGGCTTCTCTGACATCTCTGTGACAGGCTGCTCTAATAATTTAATATTTTATTTATTTTTAGTGTGCTATAAATAATACTAACTACCTATGCTTTATCAGAGAATTTTCTTGGAGCACGTTTTCGGCATGTTCGCACAAAACTTATGTTATATATAACATATTTCCATATGCCTTGGTTAGCATTGAATAAAAAGTGGGTTAGAACTTTTCGGAATGTTGCAATTTGCAGTAATATATCCATTGCCGATTTAGAAAGAGCATTTCGTGACATGAAAGGAAAGCATATTCGTAGGTAAATGAAAATTTTAGTGTAAAGTGTTTTATTGAAGATAAATTAGTCATCATAACACGTGACTCTTTAATTCTATATTTTCAACATAATTCACTCAATTTTTAAAGGGTTATAGAAATTTAAATATTTAACAAGCTCATTGTATCAGAAATCTATTCCAGAAGTACATTAAAACTATGTAATAGTTTTATATAAGTCGGATCTAGAAAAAAAATTATGGGAAGAGCAATTAACTGGATCGAACCGGAAAAGAAATAAACGAAAGATTGAAAATACCTGAATTGGTGTTTCAGTATAATATTGCCACTCCATTGTAGTGTTGGTCTTAAATTTGTTTTGAAAAATCGTGTTGCGTATTTGTTTCATATTATTTATATCTCCAATCCGGTTACTAACATTCTGAAGATGAGGGAAAGAGGGACATGCCGTCCCCTCCACCCCAATAATAAATGAAAAAAAAAAAAAAAATAAATAAATACCCCCTCAAGCAGCCCCTTGCCACAGAGAGTTTATATGCCAGAGTAGAAGGTCTGTGAGGATGGCAGGACCTCAGCAGAAAAACAACACAAACGTCCATGCCTTATTCGTGGCTCGAACCCAGGTCCCTTAGATCAGTAGTGAAGCGCGCTAACCACTCGGCCATGGGACGGCTAAATAATAAATGAAAATGAATGAAAAATAATATGAAACAAAAATAAAAACCCTCAAGCAGCTGCTTGCCACAGAGATCTGACAGGAGACTGTCAGTTTATATGCCATAGTAGAAGGTATGAGAAGATGGCAGGACCTCAGCAGAAAAACGACACAAACATCCATGCCTTACCCGGGACTCGAACCCAGGTCCCTTCGATCAGTAGCCAAGCGCGCTAACCACTCGGCCATGGGATAGCCAATGAAACAAATATGTAACCAATTTTATCAAATAATTGTTTATTTTGGAAGTTTGTATAAATAATTATTGCTCTGTTAGTAAAGATTATATAAGTTCCTTAAGCATTGCTTCTGTTAAATATTCCAGCATATGCAACTCCTTAAATAATAAGAGAATATTATTGAAATTTAATAATTAGCTGCACTAAATGTAGATCTTCATTTTTGTTTTGTTTTGTTATAGCATTTTACCATAAAGTCTTATATTTTAAGTTAGAAAGCTCCAAAAGTTAGCATTCTGTTAAAAAAAATGGGGAAATTCTTTTATATTGTTGTCTAAGCATTATATCTATACGTAGGTACTGAACAGAAAAAACGTTTCATGTTATTTGAATATGGAGTCATATTCAGATATCAGTAACTTCTTAAGTAATATTAATATGGACAAAATATGACTAAAGTTATATTTGAGGTCTCTATCAAATCTCTTTAAATGTAAAATTATTCACAAAAAATTGTTCAGTATCCAAATAATTTTGTAAGCTGGAAAATGTACTCAATCAAAACCTGAAAAATTATTGCAACATATTAAAATGAAAAAGAAACATTCTGTAAACTTTAATAAAATGTATATTTTAGCTGCATATGTAATGATTGAACAGTATATGAATTTTGAATGATTTTTGGTTAACAAGGTAAGCTAATGTTAAATATTCCAGATTCTATAACTCATTAAATATTAAAAATATCAAAAGTAGGTATTTAGGCAGACCACAGTCAGATCTTCAAAAGTGATTGTCAATAATCACATTTTTCCATAAAACGCTCTTTTAAGAAATTGTAAAGTTGTGAATTTGATTCCCTCTTGATCAAACATTTAACAATTTCAACTGTTTCTACTTTCTGTTGAGAACCTATCAATGCATGAATATATTATTCAGTCCTAAGACGTTTTTCTCTTCCCTTCAAATCCAAAAAAATTATTCAATGTTTCCTTTGCTCTTTGCTGAAATGTAAGTTTCAATAAAGGAATAAACAACCCACATTCTGCAGTCGACTCTTAGAGTCCCCCTGTTGCCTGGAGGGATGCAGGCAGTTTGTCAATTAGACGTTAATTGATGGTCGTTTGAACCCTCTGAGCGGGAGATGCACAAAGAGGAGAGGGAGAGTTCACCCGTTCTACCTACCTTCTCCCCGGCCGACGGGCCGGTATGGTAGCGAAAGGGATTCGGCCGGAACGGTAGTGAAAGGGTTAATGTAACTTCGTACAAATCGGACATAATGTATAAATTATGATAATACGATTTTATTAAAATTACTACTATTAAAATTTAGCCGGTAATTTTTTTTAAATTAGCAATTAATATTAAGTGATCAAAAATATTTTAATGTATAATAAAAACCACATTATTTTATTTATAGAGCTTTCAATTTCTAGTTTAGTTATATATAAATCAAATCACTTAAACTTTTATCCTATTTAATTACTCATCGTGCCGCTAGTGTCTCTAATATCGGTTAATGGTCGCTGGAAACACATTGTAATAACTGCAGTGTCTCATCTGGTTTTTTAAATCTGTGATACTACCCACTGAAATATCTCCCAATTTAAATCTATTTTCATGCGATTCATTGGCTTTAAGTGTTAATTGAAACGAGAGAGAAAACAGCTCCAATCACCAGAAAAATTAGCTCGATGTTCAGTTGACGACGAGGCAAGAAGGTCGTCGAACGTCTAACTCCGTCTTTCCGCTCTCAGTGACGACGAATTCCACTTGATCCCTGTCTGTGCTGTAGAACGCCTGCGCAATGAGCTGCGCCACCTCGTGGTGGCTCTTTCGGTTCATCTTAATTCCATCGACCTCGAGGATGACGTGGCCAACTTTCAGACCTCCTGCCTCGAAGGCTGCTCCTGAAGTCTGCAATCGAAACAATAGGCCGAATTTAGTTCTTAGTGAATGGCAATGAATCAGAAATTGAGCGCCGAGGCGACACAAGGCCGTACAGTCGCTCAAAAAAATAACCGAACACTATGGTTGATTACAGAATACAGAAAAAATATCCGGCAACGATTTTTTTTAGAAATTAGTGATCTGGCAACCTTTGTGTACAGTCGCTCAAAAAAGTATCCGAACACTATGGTTGATTACAGAATTCAGAAAAAATATCTCTCAACGATTTTTTCTGAATTCTGTAATCAACCATAGTGTTCGGATATTTTTTTGAGCGACTGTACACGAAGGTTGCCAGATCACTAATTTCTAAAAAAAATCATTGACAGATATATTTTTTTTTAATTCTGTAATCAACCATTGTGATGTTGCTTCTTCGTTTGTCTATTGGGACCACTTAGGAATGTCCCCTCGGTTCGATCGCAATACGCGATGGGTGAAAGAATTTTTCAGATCAAAAATCAAAGATTTTATCACAATTGCAGGGACTCAATACTGAGGCTCCTCCCCAATAAATTGATTCAACTTCAGCCTTTACTTCAAAATAACAATTATTTATTGAACCTTCCAAACATGCTTGATAGAACAAAGACATATGCTCAATTACATAGCATTACAACAACACCAGCTTACTATGCCTGTTCAGCTGTATTCACAGAGCCCAATGCCGTTATTACCAGTCGGCATTTCCCAGCTTTACAATTTTTCGTCTGCACGCTTTCGTCCTCGACTGGCTCTGTCTTCCTCCTCATTGTTGCCAACCCTTTCTCTTTCTCTCTCTGCCTTGACCATCTGGGAAGGCCGCCAGCAGTGGGATGACCTCCGTCCCCTCCGGGCACTGCTACTTCAATTAACTCTCCAGATGCTGGGACAGAGGGCCTCCCACGTAGCATATGCCTTGTTGGTGAAATCCAAAATAACATACAAAGCATGAACAAAAAAAAAAAAATATCTAAAAAGGCCTCTAGCCTGACACCTCCCTGCCAGAAGTCAGTAGTTAGTCCTGTTAACTGCTGACTAAAAAGTCAAGTTGAATGCTGAAAATCAGAGTTCATTTTCGCGTTAATCTTAGAGTTCAATGCCATAAAATTCAGAGTTCTAAGTCGCTTTATGAATTCTATAAATTCTCTGCGAATTGGCACATCTTTTACACATCTATGTACACTACACTTAAATATAAAAGAACTTCTAAATATATCTCGGTGCACTGAGTCTAAATATTCTTTTTGCTTCAAACAACAAAAAAAAACACCTGGTGACTGAAGTAGTTGTCCAAGAGTAAACAGTTTATAAATTAATTCTCTCACTAATAACTGTCTTTGACGAAGGTATGCCGTACTGGCGGTGTTCATTTGTTCACAGGTGACATCCCAGGTGAAAGGCTATGCACACCTTTCATGACTACCTAGATATCACCTTCTCGTACGTACCCTCTGACTCTACAGGCTGAAAGTCGTCGACGTTGGCGTCGGCCTGACCCATTGTTACCTCCAATTGCCATGTTCGCCCCCTCCCCTGCATATAATTTTGATCATCGTAGACATCGAGTCTGACAGATTGCTGCACATGCTTGGGCTGGGAGATAGGACGGCATTGATTGGACGGTCTCCATGGAGCATACATTTCCCTTTTTCTAATTGGAATTTCTCTACCTCTTTCATAGTAGCTTCCTCTATTGGCCCACAGCTCGTGGATTTCCCTCCTGGGGTTACCAGTTACAGGCCTTCTCTCCTTCTTTCTAATTAACTTACCACATGCTTCCACACTCAGAAGTACCTCCTTCCGCAGATTTGCTACTACTGCGCATAGCACTTTAATTTCTCCGCCACTCCCAGTGCTATTGTCTGAGCCATCAGTCAAACTTAAAGGCAGCTCTTTTACCTCTGCCCTTTTGGCATCACCAAACGGTCCATGCAACAACAGATGGTCTTTTACCGGGTGTTTTTCTTCGTTCAGCATCCCCTTTCTGATTACTGTCAGGTCTGCCCCCGAATCCACGACTGCTCTAGCTGTCTGGTCGCCACATCTGATTCGAACCTCTTCATAATCTACTGGGATACGTATCTTTCCCTGTTCCATTACTTGTCTGCTTGGACTTAGTTTTGAATGTGTGGTAACCCTTGCTATCGTTGCCTCACAAACCTCTTCAGAATTCTGATCCAAGGTGCTAACTTGGTATATCTGAGTTCGGCTCTCACGGTTCCCAGTTCTCAGTGGGTAATCTCTCATCAAATGTTGATCGAATCTACATTTATGGCACCTCCTTACCTTTGGGACATTTCTATATTCAGCTAAATTAACTGCCAGTTGATACCTTCTGCTCGAATAATTTCTCTCTGAGTCTATCCTCTGCTGGGGGGGGAATAACACGTTCTGCATTTTGTCTATGCCTTAACTTTTTAAAAGTTTGGAGTTCTTCCGTTCCGTTTACACTAGCTAGATGGATTTCTGCCCACGTTGCTATTTCGTCTGCTTTTGCCCATGACTCCGCCTCTTTCTGTACTACATAAGCATGAGTGTCTTGAGGAAGGCTATCACCTAATTTATCCAACACTATCAGGTCCATAAGCTCCTCAAATTTTGTCACCTTCCTGCTGCGGACGTAGTAATCCCAGCTATTTCTGAGTCTCGAGGCTAACTGATTATATGACTCATTCGGTTCTTTCGTGATAGTTTCAAACTTTCTCTTGTACACAGAGGGAGTGAGCTTAAACTCTTTTAATACAGCCTCTTTAACTTTCTTATAATTAGCAAAATCCTCTGCACTTAATTTTCGAAACACGTGATTCGCATATTTACCGTCTAAAAAAGAAATGATGACTTTGCCTTAAAACTCCTCTGGTACTTCATATATCTTAAAACCCCTTTCCGCTGTCTCAAAGAGATTTATCACCTCTTCTGGGTTTTAGGGCTTCCAGCTAACATATTTCCGAACAATTTTATATAATTAGCCAGCCGCGCATCTGCTGGATTACTAGAAACTGCCACCGTTCTCACATCACCCCTCTCCTCGCTTTCATTCCTCATTTGCAGTTCCAGCATTCTATACTCATGCTCTCTCTCCTTTTCTCTTTCTCTTTCTGCTGCCTCTCTCTCCTTTTCCCTTTCTGCCGACTCTCTCTCTCTTCCCTTCTCAGCTGCATCTCTAACCTCATCCTCTCTAATTCAAAACCATCTCCAATCCTTTCTTTAGCTGGGAACAGCTTTCTTTAGCTCGCTTTCTGTTCCCGCTCTGCAGCCTATCCGTATCGTTGTCATTGCCATAATCCGTCAACCCTCTCATGTCTTCCGCAGCATCAGACTCTCTGTCTATTGTCACCTCCTTGCTTCCCCGGTCACTCCCTGAAGCACCACCCTGCGCACTATCCTTTTCTGTCTGTGTAGCCTCGCCTTAATTCATCCCTTTCCCTATCGCGACTGCTCCTAAGCTCCATTTTAGCTCGTACAGGCCTCTGCCATATCTAACTACTCACCCCTAGAGTAAGAGGATACTTACCTCCGATGTGACGACAGGAACGAACCGCCTCGTCAGTCTGCCACCTGAAGCACACAGTCGGAACATTCTTGGTAGTATCAGCCTTGCGCTGGTCAGCTCCCAGTGGACGTTGAACTTTTCCGTCACCTTCACAGCTTTTTCCACAGTTCGAACGTGATACACGACTCTTCAGGTACCTTCATAGCTACTTCAATCGCCTGAAGCACACCGCAGAACACTCTTGGCAGATTCAGCCTTGTTCTGGTCAGCTCACAATGGATGTCGGAACTCTTCCGTCACCTTCGCCGCTACTTTCACCTCTGTTGCGTACTTGCGTTGTGAGTTGCTTCTTCGTTTTTGTCTATTGGGACCACTTAGGAATGTCCCCTCGGTTCGATCGCAATACGCGACGGGTGAAAGAGTTTTTCAGATCAAAAATCAAAGATTTTATCACAATTGCGGGGACTCAATACTGAGGCTCCTCCCCAATAAATTGGTTCAACTTCAGCCTTTACTTAAAAATAACAATTATTTATTGAACCTTCCAAACATGCTTGATAGAACAAAGACATATGCTCAATTACATAGCATTACAACAACACCAGCTTACTATGCCTGTTCAGCTGTATTCACAGAGCCCAATGACGTTATTACCAGTCGGCATTTCCCAGCTTTACAATTTTTCGTCTGCACGCTTTCGTGCCTCGACTGGCTCTGTCTTCCTCCTCGTTGTTGCCAACCCTTTCTCTTTCTCTCTCCGCCTTGACCATCTGGGAAGGCCGCCAGCAGTGGGGTGACCTCCGTCCCCTCCGGGCACTGCTACTTCAATTAACTCTCCAGATGCTGGGACGAGGGCCTCCCACGTAGCATATGCCTTGTTGGTGAAATCCAAAATAATATACAAAGCATGAACAAAAAAAATATCTAAAAAGGCCTCTAGCCTGACAACCATAGTGTTCGGATATTTTTTGAGCGACTGTACACGAAGGTTGACAGATCACCAATTTCTAAAAAAATCGTTGCCAGATATTTTTTCTGAATTCTGTAATCAACCATAGTGTTCGGATATTTTTTGAGCGACTGTACACGAAGGTTGCCAGATCACTAATTTCTAAAAAAATCGTTGACAGATATTTTTTCTGAATTCTGTAATCGACCTCGTGTTGGGATATTTTTTCGAGCGACTGTACAACTAAGTTATGACGTCGGCATGTGCAGTCCTCTAATCTAGACTTTTCTTATATGCTTATTTCTATTATTGTTACTGGTGACTTTTAATCGCAATCTTTATATTAATGTTTATTTACAAATACAACTTTATTAGAAAGAAAAATATTTGTTTTTCTTATTATTATGAAAACGCTAATATATATATAAATAATAATTTTTCAAAGTAATGCATAATTATAAATAAGCATTAATATACAGATTAGTATTATAATATACCAGTAATTATAATAGAAATAAAAGTATAAGAAAGATCTCGATACTTTAAGAAACTCATACTGACGTCAAAACTGAGTTGTGCGGCCTTTTGTTAGTCGAGAGGTGAGACGAAACGTTAGAAATGTAGGATTTTTTATTTCACACGTTTAATAATCTTTTAAAATATCAAAATAGAAAAGATATGAAAGATATTAATGAAACTGTATCACAAAGAAGAGTATTATTGGAAAACATATATCAAAAGATAAAACAGTATTTTGTAATCTTCATTCAGTTAAAAAGCACTTAGTTAAACAATGACAAATTTAACGAAACTATCATTACATAAAAAACATAGTTTGTCACAATAAGAAAACTGCATAATGTAACAATTGTAGCTATTCCAATATTGCAATATATACACGTTGTAAAAGATTTTATAAACTATTCATTAAATTTAATGCCTTTTTCAGTTATAAAATATTTTTATTAACTATTCATTAAATTTAATGCCTTTTTCAGTTATAAAATATCTTATTAACTATCCATTAAATTTAATGCCTTTTTTAGTTATAAAATATTTTATAAACTATTCATAATTTAATGCCTTTTTCAGTTATAAAATATTTTATAAACTATTCATTAAATTTAATGCCTTTTTCAGTTATAAAATATTTTATAAACTATTCATTAAATTTAATGCCTTTTTCAGTTATAAAATATTTTATAAACTATTCATTAAATTTAATGCCTTTTTCAGTTGTAAAATATTTTATAAACTATTCATTAAATTTAATGCCTTTTTCAGTTATAAAATATTTTATAAACTATTCGTTAAATTTAATGCCTTTTTCAGTTATAAAATATTTTATAAACTATTCATTAAATTTAATGCCTTTTTCAGTTATAAAATATTTTATAAACTATTCATTAAATTTAATGCCTTTTTCAGTTATAAAATATTTTATAAACTATTTATTAAATTTAATGTCTTTTTCAGTTATAAAATATTTTATAAACTATTCATTAAATTTAATGCCTTTTTCAGTTATAAAATATTTTATAAACTATTCATTAAATTTAATGCCTTTTTCAGTTATAAAATATTTTATAAACTATTCATTAAATTTAACGCCTTTTTCAGTTATAAAATATTTTACTGAACATCTGTGAATTACCTACGCATAATCGTTCTTTTTGTCTTTCTGTTCTGTAATGGCTTTTTAAAGTTTTCACATCTCATTTTCTCATAATTAAATTAATTTCAAAAATTATCTGTACATTGGCTCCTCTGTAATAAATGGACATGGGAAAAATTATGATAATAGTAAGTTGAGTTGGGTTGTTTTACCTCTGAGCGGCACTTTTTTGCACACCATGGGCTAAATGGCCAGGTCACATGGACCCCGAAGGCTCAGAGAAGGTTAGGGGAGGGGACCCACTGGAACAGCCGTTGGGAGACAGATGATAGCCTCCCGTCAAGGCCATCCAGCGTGTTCTTTAACGTGCACAGGGTATGGCTCTCCCGCACACGGGGCCACGGCTTAACGTCCCATCCGACGGACGGTGGCCTTTCCAAGCCCATCGGTGTCCCCTACTGACCGTGGGCAGGGTGGGGAATTTTGCGGAGATAAATCTCAACGCTGATCTAGCTGGGACTCGAACCTGTGAACTACAGATTACGAGCCTGGCGCGCTACCGACTGAGCCACCCCCGCCCCAGCCCCCGCCCCAGCCCCCGCCCCCAAAGAATCACGAAAAATAATATGTTTAAATCATTTAATATCTAAAGTTTCCGAATAAAATATAGAATTGAAAACAAACAGATAGTATAAAGGAACGGTAATAAAGCATTTTCGTTCCAAATATTGAAACTGATATCTATCTTGTAAGAGTTATCTTCTAACAAAGTTTGGGACTATTAGCATTAATCGGCTTTTCAGCGGTATCACATTTTTTTCCTTCACAGAAAGTTGAGAAATTTTTTGATGGTAATAATTGTTCAGTTATTATTATTGTTGCATTGTGTACCCACAATGCATTTCATCCCTTCCTCTTCTGATGATGCAGAGTTGTTTTTTTCACTTACATGGATGCTGATGATCCGAGGCAGAGGCTGAGAGGTGTTGGAGCCTCCCTCGATGGCGATGCCCAACAGGGGGCGTGTCTTCTTAACAATCACTCGTAGACGACCGTCACCTTCGGGGATTGTCCGATGACCCTAAATCAGATATCATTAATAATAATTTCATAAAGATAATATAATAATAATTTGATAATAGATAACAGAACAAGGATATGATGAGAGCTAATAGAATTATAATTTGACAATAGATGACAGAATAATTTGATGATGGATAACAGAAAAATAATTTGATGATGGATAACAGAAAAATAATTTGATGATGGATAGCAGAATAATAATTTGGTGATAGATAACAGAATAATAATTTGATGATGGATAACAGAAAAATAATTTGATGATGGATAACAGAAAAATAATTTGATGATGGATAACAGAAAAATAATTTGATGATGGATAATAGAAAAATAATTTGATGATGGATAACAGAAAAATAATTTGATGATGGATAACAGAATAATAATTTGATGATAGATAACAGAATAATAATTTGATGATGGATAATAGAAAAATAATTTGATGATGGATAACAGAAAAATAATTTGGTGATGGATAACAGAAAAATAATTTGATGATGGATAATAGAAAAATAATTTGATGATGGATAACAGAAAAATTATTTGATGATGGATAACAGAAAAATTATTTGATGATGGATAACAGAAAAATTATTTGATGATGGATAACAGAATAATAATTTGATGATGGATAACAGAATAATAATTCGATGATGGATAATAGAAAAATAATTTGATGATGGATAACAGAAAAATAATTTGATCATGGATAACAGAAAAATAATTTGATGATGGATAATAGAAAAATAATTTGATGATGGATAACAGAAAAATAATTTGATGATGGATAATAGAAAAATAATTTGATGATGGATAACAGAAAAATAATTTGATGATGGATAACACAAAAATAATTTGATGATGGATTATAGAAAAATAATTTGATGATGGATAACAGAAAAATAATTTGATGATGGATAAAAGAAAAATAATTTTATGATGGATAATAGAAAAATAATTTGATGATGAATAACAGAAAAATTATTTGATGATGGATAACAGAATAATAATTTGATGATAGATAACAGAATAATAATTTGATGATGGATAATAGAAAAATAATTTGATGATGGATAACAGAGAAATAATTTAATGATGGATAATAGAAAAATAATTTGATGATGGATAACAGAAAAATAATTTGATGATGGATAACAGAATAATAATTTGATGATAGATAACAGAATAATAATTTGATGATGGATAATAGAAAAATAATTTGATGATGGATAACAGAAAAATAATTTGATGATGGATAACAGAAAAATAATTTGATGATGGATAATAGAAAAATAATTTTATGATGGATAACAGAAAAATAATTTTATGATGGATAAAAGAAAAATAATTTTATGATGGATAACAGAAAAATAATTTGATAATGGATAACAGAAAAAGAATTTTATGATGGATAAAAGAAAAATAATTTTATGATGGATAACAGAAAAATAATTTGATGATGGATAACAGAAAAATGATTTGATGATGGATAACAGAAAAATAATTTGATGATGGATGACAGAATAATAATTTGATGATGGATAACAGAATAATAATTTGATGATGGATAATAGAAAAATAATTTGATGATGGATAACACAATAAGAATCTGCAGAATCAGAATATCTTTGCGAAATGTAATTTTGCGCTAATAAATGAAATTAATATTTAATTATATAATAAAAAATATCATATTCCCGCAAAAAGATTTTATGCAGTTCTTGGTTGTTATTATATTTGCAATCAAATTTTTTCAATATCTGCCTACGCAGAAATCTATCTGAAACACTTGAGACATACTTGCTTTGGTCCAACTTGCTTTGGTCCAACATCGTTAACGTAATCGTAATCATCATCAAAAAAAAAAATAAATGTTTTCCTCTGGATATGTTCGAGTATTTGGACCCTCTCCTCCAGATGGCAAGGATGGATAATGCCAAGAAGCTGATGACATTTATGTTACAAAACCTCGATAAAAAATTCTTAAATCCTATGGAAAAGATTCGCATCATTTAAAATTTTTGATTGTTTCATTGTAGCAAACTTTGCGAATAGTCAGATCTTCTTGTCCAAGTGAACTGTGGAGACTTAGTTCAAACATGTTTTCTGTTTGTAATCTTGCTATTAAGTTGTTCCTCTGGATCGAGTAAGCAGTACAATTCAGCAAAACATGAATCACCGTTTCCTTTACGTTGCACGTCTGGCAATTAGGGGAAAGAACTTTTCTCATCTTCAAAAGTGAGTTATTCAAGAGTGATGCACTCTTGAAAAGTGAGTCATTCAAGAGTGATGCACTCTTCAAAAGTGAGTCATTCAAGAGTGATGCACTCTTGAAAAGTGAGTCATTCAAGATTTCTGAGTCTGGTGATGCATACAAAATATCTTCTTGGAAGGTGCAGATCATTAAGTGGAAGGATCTTGTTCTCTGCTAATTGTCGATGATTGATATTTCTTTCAGCGATGGCTTGGAAATGACGTAGGAAGTTCTCCTTTAGATTTTCTTTATTTAATTTAGAAACATATAAATAACCAATTGGCAACTGAAGGTATTTTTCATTGTTTAAGGGCCGACTTTGCTAAAAAATCAGCAATTTCGTTTCCCTGGACACCTACATGTCCAGGAATCCATTGCAAAGTAATTGTGGATCCTTTATCAATTATTTGATCAATGGTCTCAAGGATGTTTAGGAAAAGCCCATTGTTCTTGGAATGACATGGATCTTCCCGGAGAAAAAACAAAGATGAGCTACTATCTGTAAGTACAGCAAAATTAGATTTTGGTTGCTTAAACCACCGCTTTAGATTCATTTCAATTGCAATGAACTAAGTAGTCAACAGATGGGGCATTTTGCAGCCTGATAGCTTCAAAGTGAGATATTTCTGAGACTCAGAAAGCCGCTCCAGCTTTTTGTGTTAACTTGTTTAAAGATACGTCAGAGAAAATCTTAATATGATTTTCATATTTTTGTTCTATGAGCTCCTGAGGAATAATCTTTTGAACTGAGCTATCAAGTTCTTTTTTAGATGTGAAACCTGGAATGGAAACAAAGCAATCAAATTGTTGAAAGGTCCAAGGAGGTTTTTCAGAAAGTTTGTCTACCTCATAACTTTGTGCTGAAATCAAGTCAAAGAGGGGTTGGGTTGGGTTGTTTTACCTCTGAACGGCACTTTTTTGCACACCATGGGCTAAATGGCCGGGTCACATGGACCCCGAAGGCTCAGAGAAGGTTGGGGGAGGGGACCCACTGGAACAGCTGTTGGGAGACAGATGGTAGCCTCCCGTCAAGGCCATACAGCGTGTTCTTTAACGTTGGGTTGTTTTACCTCTGAGCGGCACTTTTTTGCACACCATGGGCTAAATGGCCGGGTCACATGGACCCCGAAGGCTCAGAGAAGGTTGGTGAAGGGGACCCACTGGAACAGCTGTTGGGAGACAGATGGTAGCCTCCCGTCAAGTCCATCCAGCGTGTTCTTTAACGTGCACAGGGTATGGCTCTCCCGCACACGGGGCCACGGCTTAACGTCCCATCCAACGGACGGCGGCCTTTCCAAGCCCATCGGTGTCCCCTACTGACCGTGGGCAGGGTGGGGAATTTTTCGGAGATAAATCTCAACGCTGACCCAGCTGGGACTCGAACCTGGGAACTACAGATTACGAGCCTGGCGCGCTACCGACTGAGCCACCCCCGCCCCAGGCGTGGCAGTATCAAGAAATTCGGAGGACTTTTTGACAGGGGCATATGGCCGTATTAACAAAATCTAGGGACCTTTCTGACAAGGGCAGGTGGCACTATCAACAAAGTCGAGGACCTTTTCTAACAGGGGGCGTGACACTATTAAGAAAATCGGGTACCTTTTTGACAGGGGGACGTGACACTAGCAACAAAATCGGAGGACATTTTGACAGGAAGTGTGGTCGAAATCGAGATACCGGTGGACTTTGCTTCAGGTCAAAGGTTATAGATCAAATCACTGATACCCAAAGTGTCCTGTTGCTACTGCGGTCTTCATAAAATTGGGTGGAATATTAATAACTTTTTGCCTTCGTTGCTCTTACTAGCATTTTCAAAAGAGGGGGAGAGGGGGTAGTAAAGAGAGGGTTTCAGATAATGGAGACAAATAATTATTAAATATTGTACATTTCACTCAATTTCCAGGATTTTTTTTTAAGAAACCTCGTAAACGAGGGGAAAATGCTACACGAAATTCAATCTCTTCCACCACCTCTAATGGGGTGGCTCAGTCGGTAGCGCGCCAGGCTCATAATCTGTAGTTCCCAGGTTCGAGTCCCAGCTGGGTCAGCGTTGAGATTTATCTCCGCAAAATTCCCCGCCCTGCCCATGGTCAGCAGGGGACACTGATGGGCTTGGAAAGGCCGTCGTCCGTCGGATGGGACGTTAAGCTGTGGCCCCGTGTGCGGGAGAGCCATACCCTGTGCACGTTAAAGAACACGCTGGATGGCCTTGACGGGAGGCTACCATCTGTCTCCCAACAGCTGTTCCAGTGGGTCCCCTCCCTCAACCTTCTCTGAGCCTTCGGGGTCCATGTGACCTGACCATTTAGCCCATGGTGTGCAAAGAAAGTGCCGCTCAGAGGTAAAACAACCCAACCACCTCTAATTTTCTTCTAGATCCGACTCTGGTGATATCTATTTGTAATAGTCATTTGAATGTGATATTTCAAAAGAGTGGTATCTAATAAAACGTGAATTTGAACGCCAGAAAAAAAATGTCATACGAAAATATGAATAGACAGAAACTAAATTACAATGGGTAGATATATGTAGCCGTCCCGTGGCCAAGTGGTTAGTACGCTTGGCTACTGATCTAAGGGACCTGGTTAGGCATGGATGTGTGTGTCGTTTTTCTGCTGAGGTCCTGCCATCCTCTCAGATCTCCTACTGTGGCATATAAACTGACAGGCTCCTGTCAGACCTCTGTGGTCAAGCAGCTGCTTGAGGGGGTATTTATTTATTATTATTAGATATATATGAATTAAAAAATATTATTTTCCTATTCAACATTAGATAAAATCTATTGAGATTACTAGAAGGAGCTTTTGTATAGTACAATGGCGTACTTTTAGACATTTCTTAAATTTCGCCCCGTAAGATTCATAATTTAAAAAATTAAATCTATCCTGAGAGAGCCAAATGGAAAAATAAACCTTTACTTACCTAATATAACAACTTATTCAAAATAAGTAGTTCTTTAATTCCTTCATTTTTTCATGATCTCTTTTACAGGTTTTATTATAATGGTTAATATTTTTGCTCATTTCTAATGCAAAAAATAATGTATGATTTAGAAATCTAGACAACTGATAAAGTCTATTCATAAAAGTAGCTTTTCATTTCATAGCTTTATTTCATTATTTTGTATTTTAAATTAATTTTATCATATAAATGAAAGCAATAGTTTATTTCACAAATTGGTATATGCACGCATTAGAAATTTTCACGCTGTTTGGCGAATTTATCAATTATTTTGAATCGTATAAAATAATTTTAATGAAATAATATAGTTGATAGCTTTGTCAATAGATGGCAGCACTCACCGGTAACCTCATCGAGGCGCTCCTGTGTTGTTGATGTTGCTCGCTCTGCTGCTGCCTTCTCCTAGCGAGGATGGCGTGAGGGTCAGGCAGCGACCTGTGCCTTCGAACTGTGATGTGAGGGACTTGGAGGCTGTTGCCGGACGACAGAGGCGAAGGGTGAGGGTTCAGCACCGGTGGCAACGGGAGGTTGTGGCTGTGGCGACGGGACAGGGCGATCGCTTCAAGGCGCGAAAGAACTGCTTGAGCTGCATCCTGGGAAACAAAATGGCATCAGTCATCATTTCTATCAGATTCATAAACTTTCTTGACATATAATCCATTTAAAGAAACTCTCAAGTCATTGGTCGGACCATCGGATGGGACGTTAAGCCGTGGCCCTGTGTGCGGGAGAACCATACCCTGTGAACGTTAAAGAACACGCTATAGGGCCTTGACGGGAGGCTACCATCTGTCTCCCAACAGCTGTTCCACAGCGTCCCCTCTCCCAACCTTCTCTGATCCTTCGGGGTCCTTTTGACCTGGTCATTTAGCCCATGGTGTGCAAAAAAGTGCCGCTCAGAGGTAAAACAACCCAACCCAACAACCCCCCATCCCCCATCCACCCACCCACCCCCATGGGCATTCAAAATTGCAGCCTTCCATTTCTCACACATTGGGGCTTCACCCAGCTAGACATTTAGCCATGGTGTGCAAAAAAGTTCCGCTCAGAGGTAAAACAACTCAACGTTAAAGAACACGCTATAGGGCCTTAACGGGAGGCTATCATCTGTCTCCCAACAGCTGTTCCAGTGGGTCCCTTCCCCCAACCTTCTCTGATCATTCGGGGTCCATGTGACCTGGTCATTTAGCCCATGGTGTGCAAAAAAGTGCTGCTCAGAGGTAAAACAACCCAATGTTAAAGAACACGCTATAGGGCCTTGATGGGAGGCTAGCATCTGACTCCAAACAGCTGTTCCAGTGGGTCCCCTCCACCAACCTTCTCTGATCCTTCGGGGTCCTATGTGACCATGGTGTGCAAAAAAAGTGTCACTCAGAGGTAAAAAAACAACCCAAAAACAAAAGCTCCACAGATTGGCCAGAAAAGTCCACCACCACCTCGTAACTAAAATCTCGGACCCATCCTCGAACTAAATTTTTTGGACCTCTTTCACGAAACTAAAATTTCGCCCCCCCCCCCAATATATATATATATTTTTGGATCTCCCCCAAACGAAATTCTTGCCAAATCCTGGTCTGTGAAGTTGGCAGAAAAGCGACAGAAACATTCTTTTGGAAATAAATTCCCATTCATTAGGAAATAAATTCACATTCTTTAGGAAATTCTCATTCTTTAGGAAATAAATTCCCATTCATTAGGGAATAAATTCACAGTTTTTAGAAAATAAATTCCCATTCATTAGGAAATAAATTCACATTCTTTCGGAAATTCTCATTCTTTAGGAAATAAATTCCCATTCTTTAGGAAATAAATTCACAGTTTTTAGGAAATAAATCCCATTCATTAGGAAATAAATTCACATTTTTTAGGAAATATATTAAAATTCATTAGGAAATATTTTCAAATTCATTAGGAAATAAATTCACAGTTTTTAGGAAATAAATCCCATTCATTAGGAAATAAATTCACATTCTTTAGGAAATTCTCATTCTTTAGGAAATAAATTCTCATTCATTAGGAAATAAATTCACAGTTTTTAGGAAATAACTCCCATTCATTAGGAAATAAAATCACAGTTTTTAGGAAATAAATTCACAGTTTTTAGGAAATAAATCCCATTCATTAGGAAATAAAATCACAGTTTTTAGGAAATAAATTCACAGTTTTTAGGAAATAAATCCCATTCATTAGGAAATAAATCCACATCATTTAGGAAATTCTCATTCTTTAGGAAATAAATTCCCATTCATTAGGAAATAATTCACAGTTTTTAGGAAATAACTCCCATTCATTAGGAAATAAAATCACAGTTTTTAGGAAATAAATTCACAGTTTTTAGGAAATAAATCCCATTCATTAGGAAATAAATCCACATCATTTAGGAAATTCTCATTCTTTAGGAAATAAATTCCCATTCATTAGGAAATAATTCACAGTTTTTAGGAAATAAATCCCATTCATTAGGAAATAAATTCACATTCTTTAGAAAATAAATTCAAATTCATTAGGAAATAAATTCACAGTTTTTAGGAAATAAATCCCATTCATTAGGAAATAAATTCACATTCTTTAGGAAATTCTCATTCTTTAGGAAATAAATTCCCATTCATTAGAAAATAAATTGACAGTTTTTAGGAAATAAATTCCCATTCATTAGGAAATAAATTCACAGTTTTTAGGAAATAAATCCCATTTATTAGGAAATAAATTCACATTCTTTATGAAATAAATTCACATTCTTTAGGAAATAAATATAAATTCATTAGGAAATAAATTCACAGTTTTAAGAAAAAAAAATCATATTCTTTAGGAAATAAATTCACATTCTTTAGGAAATAAATTCAAATTCATTAGGAAATAAATTCACAGTTTTTAGGAAATAAATCCCATTCATTAGGAAATAAATTCACGTTCTTTAGAAAATTCTCATTCTTTAGGAAATAAATTCCCATTCATTAGGAAATAAATTCACAGTTTTTAGGAAATAAATCCCATTCATTAGGAAATAAATTCCCATTCATTACTAAATAAATTCACATTCTTTAGGAAATTCTCATTCTTTAGGAAATAAATTCAAATTCATTAGGAAATAAATTCACAGTTTTTAGGAAATAAATCCTATTCATTAGGAAATAAATTCCCATTCATTAGGAAATAAATTCACATTCTTTAGGAAATTCTCATTCTTTAGGAAATAAATTCAAATTCATTAGGAATGAAATTCACAGTTTTTAGGAAATAAATCCCATTCATTAGGAAATAAATTCACAGCTTTTAGGAAATAAATCCCATTCATTAGGAAATAAATCCACATCATTTAGGAAATTCTCATTCTTTAGGAAATAAATTCCCATTTATTAGGAAATAATTCACAGTTTTTAGGAAATAAATCCCATTCATTAGGAAATAAATTCACATTCTTTAGGAAATATATTAAAATTCATTAGGAAATATTTTCAAATTCATTAGGAAATAAATTCACAGTTTTTAGGAAATAAATCCCATTCATTAGGAAATAAATTCACATTCTTTAGGAAATTCTCATTCTTTAGGAAATAAATTCTCATTCATTAGGAAATAAATTCACAGTTTTTAGGAAATAAGTCCCATTCATTAGGAAATAAATTCACAGTTTTTAGGAAATAAATTCACAGTTTTTAGGAAATAAATCCCATTCATTAGGAAATAAATCCACTCTTTAGGAAATTCTCATTCTTTAGGAAATAAATTCCCATTCATTAGGAAATAATTCACAGTTTTTAGGAAATAAATCCCATTCATTAGGAAATAAATTCACATTCTTTAGAAAATAAATTCAAATTCATTAGGAAATAAATTCACAGTTTTTAGGAAATAAATCCCATTCATTAGGAAATAAATTCACATTCTTTAGGAAATTCTCATTCTGTAGGAAATAAATTCCCATTCATTAGGAAATAAATTCACAGTTTTTAGGAAATAAATTCACATTCTTTAGGAAATAAATTCCCATTCATTAGAAAATAAATTGACAGTTTTTAGGAAATAAATTCCCATTCATTAGGAAATAAATTCACAGTTTTTAGGAAATAAATCCCATTTATTAGGAAATAAATTCACATTCTTTATGAAATAAATTCACATTCTTTAGGAAATAAATTTAAATTCATTAGGAAATAAATTCACAGTTTTAAGAAAAAAAAATCATATTCTTTAGGAAATAAATTCACATTCTTTAGGAAATAAATTCAAATTCATTAGGAAATAAATTCACAGTTTTTAGGAAATAAATCCCATTCATTAGGAAATAAATTCACGTTCTTTAGGAAATTCTCATTCTTTAGGAAATAAATTCACAGTTTTTAGGAAATAAATCCCATTCATTAGGAAATAAATTCCCATTCATTACTAAATAAATTCACATTCTTTAGGAAATTCTCATTCTTTAGGAAATAAATTTAAATTCATTAGGAAATAAATTCACAGTTTTTAGGAAATAAATCCTATTCATTAGGAAATAAATTCCCATTCATTAGGAAATAAATTCACATTCTTTAGGAAATTCTCATTCTTTAGGAAATAAATTCAAATTCATTAGGAATGAAATTCACAGTTTTTAGGAAATAAATCCCATTCATTAGGAAATAAATTCACAGTTTTTAGGAAATAAATCCCATTCATTAGGAAATAAATCCACATCATTTAGGAAATTCTCATTCTTTAGGAAATAAATTCCCATTCATTAGGAAATAATTCACAGTTTTTAGGAAATAAATCCCATTCATTAGAAAATAAATTCACATTCTTTAGGAAATAAATTCACATTCTTTAGGAAATAAATCCCATTAATTAGGAAATAAATTAACATTCTTTAGGAAATTCTCATTCTTTAGGAAATAAATTCCCATTCATTAGGAAATAAATTCACAGTTTTTAGGAAATAAATCCCATTCATTAGGAAATAAATTCCCATTCATTACTAAATAAATTCACATTCTTTAGGAAATTCTCATTCTTTAGGAAATAAATTCAAATTCATTAGGAAATAAATTCACAGTTTTTAGGAAATAAATCCTATTCATTAGGAAATAAATTCCCATTCATTAGGAAATAAATTCACATTCTTTAGGAAATTCTCATTCTTTAGGAAATAAATTCAAATTCATTAGGAATGAAATTCACAGTTTTTAGGAAATAAATCCCATTCATTAGGAAATAAATTCACAGTTTTTAGGAAATAAATCCCATTCATTAGGAAATAAATTCACATTCTTTAGGAAATTCTCATTCTTTAGGAAATAAATTCCTATTCATTAGGAAATAAATTCACAGTTTTTAGGAAATAAATCCCATTCATTAGGAAATAAATTCCCATTCATTACTAAATAAATTCACATTCTTTAGGAAATTCTCATTCTTTAGGAAATAAATTCAAATTCATTAGGAAATAAATTCACATTCTTTAGGAAATTCTCATTCTTTAGGAAATAAATTCAAATTCATTAGGAATGAAATTCACAGTTTTTAGGAAATAAATCCCATTCATTAGGAAATAAATTCACAGTTTTTAGGAAATAAATCCCATTCATTAGGAAATAAATCCACATCATTTAGGAAATTCTCATTCTTTAGGAAATAAATTCCCATTCATTAGGAAATAAATTCACAGTTTTTAGGAAATAAATTCCCATTCATTAGGAAATAAATTCACATTCTTTAGGAAATTTTCATTCTTTAGGAAATAAATTCCCATTCATTAGAAAATAAATTGACAGTTTTTAGGAAATAAATTCCCATTCATTAGGAAATAAATTCACAGTTTTTAGGAAATAAATCCCATTTATTAGGAAATAAATTCACATTCTTTATGAAATAAATTCACATTCTTTAGAAAATAAATTCAAATTCATTAGGAAATAAATTCACAGTTTTTAGGAAATAAATCCCATTCATTAGGAAATAAATTCACATTCTTTAGGAAATTCTCATTCTTTAGGAAATAAATTCCCATTCATTAGGAAATAAATTCACAGTTTTTAGGAAATAAATTCCCATTCATTAGGAAATAAATTCACTTTCTTTAGGAAATTTTCATTCTTTAGGAAATAAATTCCCATTCATTAGAAAATAAATTGACAGTTTTTAGGAAATAAATTCCCATTCATTAGGAAATAAATTCACAGTTTTTAGGAAATAAATCCCATTTATTAGGAAATAAATTCACATTCTTTATGAAATAAATTCACATTCTTTAGGAAATAAATTTAAATTCATTAGGAAATAAATTCACAGTTTTAAGAAAAAAAAATCATATTCTTTAGGAAATAAATTCACATTCTTTAGGAAATAAATTCAAATTCATTAGGAAATAAATTCACAGTTTTTAGGAAATAAATCCCATTCATTAGGAAATAAATTCACGTTCTTTAGGAAATTCTCATTCTTTAGGAAATAAATTCCCATTCATTAGGAAATAAATTCACAGTTTTTAGGAAATAAATCCCATTCATTAGGAAATAAATTCCCATTCATTACTAAATAAATTCACATTCTTTAGGAAATTCTCATTCTTTAGGAAATAAATTCAAATTCATTAGGAAATAAATTCACAGTTTTTAGGAAATAAATCCTATTCATTAGGAAATAAATTCCCATTCATTAGGAAATAAATTCACATTCTTTAGGAAATTCTCATTCTTTAGGAAATAAATTCAAATTCATTAGGAATGAAATTCACAGTTTTTAGGAAATAAATCCCATTCATTAGGAAATAAATTCACAGTTTTTAGGAAATAAATCCCATTCATTAGGAAATAAATCCACATCATTTAGGAAATTCTCATTCTTTAGGAAATAAATTCCCATTCATTAGGAAATAATTCACAGTTTTTAGGAAATAAATCCCATTCATTAGGAAATAAATTCACATTCTTTAGGAAATAAATTCACATTCTTTAGGAAATAAATCCCATTCATTAGGAAATAAATTCACATTCTTTAGGAAATTCTCATTCTTTAGGAAATAAATTCCCATTCATTAGGAAATAAATTCACAGTTTTTAGGAAATAAATCCCATTCATTAGGAAATAAATTCCCATTCATTACTAAATAAATTCACATTCTTTAGGAAATTCTCATTCTTTAGGAAATAAATTCAAATTCATTAGGAAATAAATTCACAGTTTTTAGGAAATAAATCCTATTCATTAGGAAATAAATTCCCATTCATTAGGAAATAAATTCACATTCTTTAGGAAATTCTCATTCTTTAGGAAATAAATTCAAATTCATTAGGAATGAAATTCACAGTTTTTAGGAAATAAATCCCATTCATTAGGAAATAAATTCACAGTTTTTAGGAAATAAATCCCATTCATTAGGAAATAAATTCACATTCTTTAGGAAATTCTCATTCTTTAGGAAATAAATTCACAGTTTTTAGGAAATAAATCCCATTCATTAGGAAATAAATTCCCATTCATTACTAAATAAATTCACATTCTTTAGGAAATTCTCATTCTTTAGGAAATAAATTCAAATTCATTAGGAAATAAATTCACATTCTTTAGGAAATTCTCATTCTTTAGGAAATAAATTCAAATTCATTAGGAATGAAATTCACAGTTTTTAGGAAATAAATCCCATTCATTAGGAAATAAATTCACAGTTTTTAGGAAATAAATCCCATTCATTAGGAAATAAATCCACATCATTTAGGAAATTCTCATTCTTTAGGAAATAAATTCCCATTCATTAGGAAATAATTCACAGTTTTTGGGAAATAAATCCCATTCATTAGGAAATAAATTCACATTCTTTAGGAAATAAATTCACATTCTTTAGGAAATAAATCCCATTCATTAGGAAATAAATTCACATTCTTTAGGAAATTCTCATTCTTTAGGAAAGAAATTCCCATTCATTAGGAAATAAATTCACAGTTTTTAGGAAATAAATTCCCATTCATTAGGAAATAAATTCACAGTTTTTAGGAAATAAATTCCCATTCATTAGGAAATAATTCACAGTTTTTAGGAAATAAATCCTATTTTTTAGGAAATAAATTCACATTCTTTAGGAAATTCTCCTTCTTTAGGAAATAAATTCAAATTCATTAGGAATGAAATTCACAGTTTTTAGGAAATAAATCCCATTCATTAGGAAATAAATTCACAGTTTTTAGGAAATAAATCCTATTTTTTAGGAAATAAATCCACATTCTTTAGGAAATAAATTCCCATTCTTTAGGAAATAAATCCACATTCTTTAGGAAATAAATCGCATTTATTATTAAATATAATTCTCCTTCATTAGGAAATAAATTCACATTCTTTAGGAAATAATTTCACATTTTTTGGGAAATAAATTCACATTCTTTAGGAAATAAATACGTTTCATTAGGAAATAAATTCATATTCATTAGGATATAAATTCACATTCTTTAGGTAATAAATCCCATTCATTAGGTAATAAATTCCATTCTTAGGAAATAAACTCCCCTTCATTAGAAATAAATTCCCATTCTTTAGGAAATATTATTTCCCTTCATTAGGAAATAAATTCACATTCTTTAGGTAATTAATTAAGACAGACAGAAGCAAGTTGTTAAAAAAATATTGAACCATAAAACCCCTAGCCCTAATAGAGGTGGAAATTGATGAACTGCAGGTAGCTCAACTGTTAGAACACTTGACATGCATCAGGATGCTGTATGGTATCGATTCCACTCTTGGACAATTTTTCACCTACACAAACAATACTATCAGATTGTCTCAGAACTGGTACACTTTTAAAACCATTTGTTTGAGGCAACAGAGTTGTCCACTTCCCGGATAGATGGCGCCACTGTGCGAATTAAAAGAAATAAAAAAAAAACAATCCGGAGTGTTAAAAAGGTCACATTTTTTAGGAAATAAATTCCCATTTATTAGGAAATTCGCATTCTTTAGGAAATAAAGGAATCTGAAATAACGAGCTGCATTTATCTGATGCAGTGCTGAGCAAAATAGATTTTATTTCACAGTGATAATTATTTAGGAAAGATAAAAGATTATTAAATGCTGCAATATGTACTTTTTAGAATTGCCACGCTTAATTCTGTGGCCCTCAAGCCTCTGATCAGTGGTAATAGGGGGGTGGGGGCTCAGTCGGTAGCGCGCCAGGCTCGTAATCTGTAGTTCCCAGGTTCGAATCCCAGCTTGGTCAGCGTTGAGATTTATCTCCGCAAAAATTCCCTGCCCTGCCCACGGTCAGTAGGGGACACCGATGGGCTTGGAAAGGCCGCCGTCCGTCGGAAGGAACGTTAAGCCGTGGTCCCGTGTGTGGGAAAGCCATACCCCGTGCACGTTAAAGAACACGCTGGATGGCCTTGACGGGAGGCTACCATCTGTCTCCCAACAGCTGTTCCAGTGGGTCCCCTCCCCCAGCCTTCTCTGAGCCTTCGGGGTTCATGTGACCTGGCCATTTGGCCCATGGTGTGCAAAAATAAGTGCCCCTCAGAGGTAAAAACCACCCAAAGTTAAAGAACACGCTGGATGGCCTTGACGGGAGGCTACCAGCTGTCTCCCAACAGCTGTTCCAGTGGGTCACCTCCCCCAACCTTCTCTGAGCCTTCGGGGTCCATGTGACCTGGCCATTTAGCCCATGGTGTGCAAAAAAGTGCCGCTCATAGGTAAAACAACCCAACGTTAAAGAACACGCTGGATGGCCTTGACGGGAGGCTACCATCTGTCTCCCAACAGCTGTTCCTGGGTCCCCTCCCCCAACCTTCTCTGAGCCTTCGGGGTCCATGTGACCTGGCCATTTAGCCCATGGTGTGCAAAAAAGTGCCGCTCATAGGTAAAGCAACCCAACGTTAAAGAACACGCTGGATGGCCTTGACGGGAGGCTACCATCTGTCTCCCAACATCTGTTCCAGTGGGTCCCCTCCCCCAACCTTCTCTGAGCCTACGGGGTCCTTGTGACCTGGCCATTTAGCTCATGGTATGCAAAAAAGTGCCGCTCAGAGGTAAAACAACCCAACCCAACCCAGTGGTAATAGCCAAGATGGCGCTGACTCGATCCGTTCGTGCATCGATAAACAGAGAGGAAAGTGCAGCGTTGAAAAGTGGACTACTTCTCGTTCCGATTCACTGAGTTGGGTGTGATGAAATGGGCCAAGAAGTGAGCCTCATTTTATGAAGTGTACGGATTGAAAAGCTTTTCATTCTTTCAGAAAACTGAGCCCAAAGGGAAGTAAATCTTCAAACGTGAAAGATTTCGCTTCTCTGTATAAAAGGCAATCAGGCCCACATTTCACGAAGAACTTCAATTGTGTTTTAGAAGAACACATCAGAAGTGTTAGGGCGGGAATTCCCCACCCTGCCCACGGTCAGTAGGGGGCACCGATGGGCTTGGAAAGGCCGCCGTCCGTCAGACAGGACGTTAAGTCGTGGCCCCGTGTGCGGGAGAGCCATACCGTGTTCACGTTAAAGGACACGCTGGATGGCCTTGACGGGAGGCTACCATCTGTCTCCCAACAGCTGTTCCAGTGGGTCCCCTCCCCCAACCTTCTCTGAGCCTTCGGGGTCCATGTGACCTGGCCATTTAGCCCATGGTATGCAAAAAAGTGCCGCTCATAGGTAAAACAACCCAACGTTAAAGACCACGCTGGATGGCCTTGACGGGAGGCTACCATCTGTCTCCCAACAGCTGTTCCAGTGGGTCCCCTCCCCCAACCTTCTCTAAGCCTTCGGGGTCCTTGTGACCTGGCCATTCAGCCCATGGTGTGCAAAAAAGTACCGCTCAGAAGTAAAACATCCGAACACTTTTCATCTAAAAGCATAAATCTTTAATATTAACCCCAGGTAAAATATCTAGTCCGTGATGTGATTCCACTCAAGGCTAAAGCATCATCATCTCTCGTTACATCCCTCCCCGTTCTTTGGAACAAGGAAGTTTCTTCCTCCCTGTAGCTTCTCCCTCCCTGCACGCCATCTATGAGACCCGTAACGTCGTTAGCACCGGTTTCTTGACCTCCATAGGTCAGCGGTCACGGTCATTCCCGAGCGGGTGTTAAAAGAGGCATCCACGTCAGTCCGGTTTTTTTTTCCATTTCTCGAAAGCTTTACAAGACGGTTCCTTTGATGGCGAGGCAGCACGGGACACGGGGCTCGCGAAATGCACGAGACATGGTGAATGACGCTTCCCACGAGATGGGGGGAGCGAGGGGGCAGATTTTCCTTTGGCCGCCATTCATCTTTTCGAAGGACAACATTGAGGGGACCACGTACAAAACTACATTAAACACAAAACTAATATTGGGCTGTTGTTGTTGGGTTGTTTTACCTCTGAGCGGCACTTTTTTGCGCACCATGGGCTAAATGGCCAGGTCACAAGGACCCCAAAGGCTCAAAGAAAGTTGGGGGAGGGGACCCACTGGAACAGCTGTTGGGAGACAAATGGTAGCCTCCCGTCAAAGCCATCTAGCGTACTCTTTAACGTTGGGTTATTTTACCTCTGAGCGGCACTTTTTTGCGCACCATGGGCTAAATGGCCAGGTCACAAGGACCCCAAAGGCTCAGAGAAAGTTGGGGGAGGGGACCCACTGGAACAGCTGTTGGGAGACAAATGGTAGCCTCCCGTCAAAGTGATCCAGCGTACTCTTTAACGTTGGGTTATTTTACTTCTGAGCAGTACTTTTTTGCATACCATGGGCTAAATGGCCAGGTCACAAGGATCACAAAGGCTCAGAGAATGTTGGGAGAGGGGACCAACTGGAACAGCTGTTGGGAGACAAATGGTAGCCTCCCGTCAAGGCTATCCAGCGTGCTCCTTAACGTTGGGTTATTTTACCTCTGAGCGGTACTTTTTTGCATACCATGGGCTAAATGGCCAGGTCACAAGGACCCCAAAGGCTCAGAGAAAGTTGGGGGAGGGGACCCACTGGAAGTGTTGTTGGGAGACCAATGGTAGCCTCCCATCAAGGCCATCCATTGTGTTCTTTAACGTTCAGTTGTTTTTCCTCTGAAGGACACTTTTTTGAACACAATGGGCTAAATGGCCAGGTCACAAGGACCCCGATGGCTCAGAGAAGGTTGGGGGAGGGGACCCACTGGAACAACTGTTGGGAGACAGATGGTAGCCTCCCGTCAAGGCCATCCAGCGTGTTCTTTAACGTATACAGGTTATGGCTCTCCCGCACACGGGGCCACGGGATAACGTCCCATCCAACGGACGGCGGCCTTTCCAAGCCCATCGGTGTCTCCTACTGACCTTGGGTAGGGCGGGGAATTTTGCCTTGTCCTTGTCCGTTTCATTTGATTTTAGAAGAAAATAAAATTTCTCTTTGGGATTCAAGAAAATTAATTTTCCTAAAGTTATGATCTAAGGGACCTGGGTTCGAGCCCGGGGTAAGGCATGGCTGTTTGTGTCGTTTTTCTGCTGAGGTCCTGCCATCCTCTCAGACCTTCTACTGTGGCATATAAACTGATAGGCTCTTGTCAGACCTCTGTGGCAAGCAGCTGCTTGAGGGGGTATTTATTTTATTTTTATTTTATTAAAGTTATCACGACCAGCCTTCACTTTTTAACATAACATCTCAAATGAAAAATGATAAAATAGTATTATCAACTACTATTTCTGCTGTTATTAAATCTATTATTTTTTTCAAATTGAATTAATACTACCTGCAGAAAGAATATCTAAATTAATATAACAGAAATTATTTTCGTTTAATCGAGTAACACATAATGGATTAGGTTCAAGGGTGGTTTCTGCCCACGCAGAAATTGAAAAAGAAATAAACTAAAAAAGTTTAAAAAAGTATCTACCTTCCTATAGGGCCCTAAACGTAGGCAATAAACCAAAAGCATGTCGATGATGCAATCTCAGTCACCGAGTTCTGAAAAAAATAAATTAAATTTTTTTTTAAAGTATCTACCTTTCTATCGGGCCCTAAACGTAGAGAATAAACCAAACGCCTATCGATGATGCAATCAGTCACTGAGTTCGTATTCGCTTCAAAGGAAGATAGGGCGCTGGTAAACTTGTCGAGTAAATGAATCGGCGCCCTATCTATCAAGTTGCGTTTTTTACTGCCTTAATTAACCGCAGATAATGTAGACTTACTGTACGTGATATACCCCCCCCCCAGGGGGACCACCTTGTCGAGGTGGGGGGGCCTACGGTGCCTCTGAGAAGTTGGGTTCAGATCGCTGGTTCTCCGGGGTTCACGAGATCTTGTAACCTCTGGTGGAGGGGGCCTGTTGAGGACCCGTGAACCTGTAAGAGAGCCTCCAGTTGGGTTGAGTTGCTTTACCTCTGAGCGGCACTTTTTTTGCACACCATGGGCTAAATGGCCAGGTCTCATGGACCCCGAAGGCTCAGAGAAGATTGGGGGAGGGGACCCACTGGAACAGCTGTTGGGAGACAGATGGTAGCTCTCCCGTCAAGGCCATCCAGTGTGTTCTTTAACGTTGGGTTGTGTTACCTCTGAGCGGCACTTTTTTGCACACCATGGACTAAATGGCCAGGTCACATGGACCCCGAAGGCTCAGAGAAGGTTGGGGAAGGGGACCCACTGGGACAGCTGTTGGGAGACAGATAGTAGTCTCTCGTCAAGGCCATTCAGAGTGTTCTTTAACGTGCACAGGGTATGGCTCTACCGCACATGGGGCATGGCTTAACGTCCCATCCAACGGACGGCGGCCTTTCCAAGCCCATCGGTGTCCCCTACTGACCGTGGGCAGGGGGGGGGGATTTTGCGGAGATAAATCTCAACGCTGACCCAGCTGGGACTCGAACCTGGGAACTACAGATTACGAGCCTGGCGCGCTACCGACTGAGCCACCCCCGCCCCTACTTGAAGGATAATTTACTTTTCATTTCATTACTGTATGTAACAAAGATCAATTTATTTACTGTGTAAGATATTGTATTTCAAATTTATATAATTATTGTTCAAGAAAAATAAGCGGTAGTTACTTATATTTTGATTTTAAAGAAAATTATTAAGGGTAATAAATGAGCCTCACAGAAGCCATCCTGATCAACATGAACTCCATAAACAAAAAGTAGAGAAAAACTGATGATTCTCTAAGATTTAATTTTAAAATTTTGCGTGAAATATACGAACGAAGAAATATTAAGTAGTGAAATATTATAGATATAGGTTTATATTAAAAGATGTAAAAATGCATAAAATAACATGCTTGGGCATTAAAATTGCAAAATTTACAAAAAGTGGAGTTGATAGTTTGACTTCTGAGAGGCTCATATATCGTTAGATAATTGGAAAAATTCCCAGAAAGAAGCAGTCACTTGGAAATCCTCTTGTGGATTTCTATCTAATAAGAGATTCAGTTTCCTTAATTCAGTGTGCTGATATAGTGACGATGTAGGGGTTGTTGGGTGGGGGGGGGGGTGAGAAAGGTCACTGCCCATTGCAACATCAAACTTCTTTCGAGACTTGTGACGGTTCCGATACTAATGATGGGGAGGGTAAGAAACGTCTCTTGACGTAACTACCCCCCCCTCCTCTGATAGAGTTAGCGCTCGCTCACCCGCGAGGTGGCTGTTGACCGGGCAACTGCCTAGTCACGTGCTCAGGGTGGGGGGGGGGGGAGCGCCAGACTGCGACGTCTCCTTTCGTCGTCACGTGCTCTGACAACTCTTCTGAGCGCGATGCTCCGATTTCTGCATTGTGGAGGAAAAAAAAGGTGCAACAGCTGAATCAGTTTTCGAAACTTTTGCGTATGATTTGTGAAGGAATTTAGAATAATCAGTATCGAACTGATTGATACTAACTTAAACTTCGAAGAGTTCGTTTTGTAAATGCATCTGTCTAGATAGGCATCTACTACCAGAAAAGGGGCGGGGGTGGCTCAGTCGGTAGCGCGTCAGGCTCGTAATCTGTAGTTCCCAGGTTCGAGTCCCAGCTGGGTCAGCGTTGAGATTTATCTCCGCAAAATTCCCCGCCCTGCCCACGGTCAGTAGGGGACACCGATGGGCTTGGAAAGGCCGTCGTCCGTCGGATGGGACGTTAAGCCATGACCCCGTGTGTGGGAGAGTCATACCTGTGCACGTTAAAGAACACGCTGGATGGCCTTGACGGGAGGCTACCATCTGTCTCCCAACAGCTGTTCCAGTGGGTCCCCTCCCCCAATCTTCTCTGAGCCTTCGGGGTCCATGTGACCTGGCCATTTAGCTCATTGTGTGCAAAAAAAGTGCCGCTCAGAGGTAAAACAACCCAACCCAACTGCCAGAAAGTTACAAACTGCAGCTCAGAATTTCTAATGTGTTGGTTGTGTTGGGTTGTTTAACCTCTGAGCGGCACTTTTTTGCACACCATGGGCTAAATGGCCAGGTCACATGGACCCCGAAGGCTCAGAGAAGGTTGGGGGAGGGGACCCACTGGAACAGCTGTTGGGAGACAGATGGTAGCCTCCCGTCAAGGCCATCCAGCGTGTTCTTTAACATGCACAGGGTATGGCTCTCCCACACACGGGGCCACGGCTTAACGTCCCATCCGACGGACGGCGGCCTTTCCAAGCCCATCGATGTCCCCTACTGACCGTGGGCAGGGCGGGGTTACTACTCTGAAGGAAAATATTTCTCCGACAAAACACAAATATACAAAAAATACTACCGTTTTAATTAACTACTTCTTAACTATGACTATAGATAGGGTTGTGTTGTTTTATCCACTCTGTCCTGAACCACATTTTAATCCCTCTACCACACCTGAGCGGCACTTTTTTTTTTGCGAACAATGACTAAATAGCTTGGTTACAAGGGCCCTGAAGCTGAAGTTGGGTTGTTTTACCTCTGAGCGGCACTTTTTTGCACACCATGGGCTAAATGGCCAGGTCACATGGACCCCAAAGGCTCAGAGAAGGTTGGGGGAGGGGACCCACTGGAACAGCTGTTGGGCGACAGATGGTAGCCTACCGTCAAGGACATCCAGCGTGTTCTTTAACGTTGGGTTGTTTTATCTCTGAGCGGCACTTTTTTGCACACCATAGGCTAAATGGCCAGATCACATGGACCCCGAAGGCTCAGAGAAGGTTGGGAGAGGGGACCCACTGGAACAGCTGTTGGGAGACAGATGGTAACCTCCCGTCAAGGGCATCCAGCGTGTTCTTTAACGTGCACAGGGTATGGCTCTCCCGCACACAGGGCCACGGTTTAACGTTCCATCCGACGGACGGCGGCCTTTCCAAGCCCATCGGTGTCCCCTACTGACCGTGGGCAGGGCGGGGAATTTTGCGGAGATAAATCTCAACGCTGACCGAGCTGGGACTCGAACCTATGTGATCTGACAGTTATTTGATAATATTAGCGTGTAAGCATCGGTTCTCGTCTGATCCTCGAAGTTAAGCAGCTTTGGGCGCGGTCAGTGCTTAGGAGGGTGACGACCTGGGAACACCGCGTGCAGTTGGCAATTTTTTTTTAGCCGTCCCGTGGCCGAGTGGTTCTTCTTGACAATATTTTGTTTAAAGCAGCTGCTTTGTGTAATTTCTTTCTTCCTAAGATCAATTATAAATTGTATCCATAAATGGTTATTAAGCACATTCGATTGAGAAGATTAATAATATTTAATTCTGAATTGATTAATTCATTTAATATTTTTTTATTATTTTTTTTACCCCAACCATATTAAACCTACCTGCAGAAAGATAAAAAAATATTTTACAAGTAAAAGCTTTCTAACTATCCACCTGATATTTTTGTAATACGTCCAAACGATCTAGAAAGGTATCCACATGTGTGGAAACTTAAATACGTTTATCCCCGATTTACACGGTACTTGTTTTACACGATTACGGTTTTACACGGTTGATAAAATAACGGATTTCAAAAAACTGGTAAAAATGTATATTTGGCTGCATATCCCTTAGCCGAATGGTTAGAGCGCTTGGCTACTGATCTACGGGACCTGGGTTCGAGCCCCGGGTAAGGCATGGATGTATGTGTTGTTTTTCTGCTGAGGTCCTGCCATCCTCTTAGATCTTCTACTCTGGCATATAAACTGACCGGCTCCTGTCAGACCTCTGTGGCAAGCAGCAGCTTGAGAGGGTAATTATTTAAAGAAAATTTTTTTTTATAGAAATATACTAGTTCTTCTTGTTTTCTTCTCCATCACTGTGACATCTGTTTGACCAATTTTTACTTCTCCAGCACTTATATATCAAAATTTGACACAATTTCTTAGATCTACGACTCAAAATGCCACCAGGAACAAATTTTTAGCCCTCTACCGCCTTTAGATCGAAATTTGACCTTTGACCTCGAAGGACCCTCCGGTGTCGAAATTTCGTAACGTTTGCGTCATCTGCAACACGGATCTCCCGCAGACACCAATTTTCAAGTTTCTATCACTGGTATAACAAGGTTTAACCTCTAAGCGACCTCTATTTGACCATGAAAGACACACCGGAGGTCAAATTTTGTATTTTTCCCGAGACCTACGACCTTGATTTCACCTCAAAACAATTGTCAGAGCTCTACCATTTCTGCACAGAGTTAGAATTAACAGTCATTCAATCACTTACTAACTCAACTTGCAAAATTTATTTAAATGCAAAAGTCATTTCATAACTATAGTAGAAGTTACCGTAATATCCATAACTTATTTTTATCATTTTTCTCAAACTGCTGTCAGTTTTTCAAAAATATTTCTTATATAAGAATTAAAACTGTGTTTTCTCGAGTTAGAAAAAGTTAATAATTACATTTCTTTTGAAATGCTAATTTTAGTCTGTTAAAAATGTCAAAGTGCAAGTAATGACGAATAGATGACCAATTTGCATCATTATTATGACGCGATGGATTCACTGCAATCTGATCATCTCTGAACTCTAATGATCAGCCAGGTACGAAACAGTAAAAAGTGATACAATTTCGGTTGGGTTGGGTTGTTGTGTTACCTCTGAGCGGCACTTTTTTGCACACCATGGGCTAAATGGCCAGCTCACATGGACCCCGAAGGCTCAGAGAAGGTTGGGGGAGGGGACCCACTGGAACAGTTGTTGGGAGACAGATGGTAGACTCTCGTCAAGGCCATTCAGCGTGTTCTTTAACGTTGAGTTGTTTTACCTCTGATCGGCACTTTTTTGCACACCATGGGCTAAATGGCCAGCTCACATGGACCCCGAAGGCTCAGAGAAGGTTGGGGGAGGGGACCCACTGGAACAGCTGTTGGGAGACAGATGGTAGACTCTCGTCAAGGCCATCCAGCGTGTTCTTTAACGTTGAGTTGTTTTACCTCTGAACGGCACTTTTTTGCACACCATGGGCTAAATGGCCAGCTCACATGGACCCCGAAGGCTCAGAGAAGGTTGGGGGAGGGGACCCACTGGAACAGTTGTTGGGAGACAGATGGTAGACTCTCGTCAAGGCCATCCAGCGTGTTCTTTAACGTTGAGTTGTTTTACCTCTGATCGGCACTTTTTTGCACACCATGGGCTAAATGGCCAGCTCACATGGACCCCGAAGGCTCAGAGAAGGTTGGGGGAGGGGACCCATTGGAACAGCTGTTGGGAGACAGATGATAGACTCTCGTCAAGGCCATCCAGCGTGTTCTTTAACGTTGAGTTGTTTTACCTCTGAGCGGCACTTTTTTGCACACCATGGGCTAAATGGTCAGGTCACATGGACCCCGTAGGCTCAGAGAAGGTTGGGGGAGGGGACCCACTGGAACAGCTGTTGGGAGACAGATGGTAGACTATCGTCAAGGCCATCCAGCGTGTTCTTTAACGTTGAGTTGTTTTACCTCTGAGCGGCACTTTTTTGCACACCATGGGCTAAATGGTCAGGTCACATGGACCCCGTAGGCTCAGAGAAAGTTGGGGGAGGGGACCCACTGGAACAGCTGTTGGGAGACAGATGGTAGACTATCGTCAAGGCCATCCAGCGTGTTCTTTAACGTTGAGTTGTTTTACCTCTGAGCGGCACTTTTTTGCACACCATGGGCTAAATGGTCAGGTCACATGGACCCCGTAGGCTCAGAGAAGGTTGGGGGAGGGGACCCACTGGAACAGCTGTTGGGAGACTGATGGTAGCCTCCCGTCAAGGCCATCCAGCGTGTTCTTTAACGAGCACAGGGTCTGGCTCTCCCGCACACGGGGCCACGGCAACGTCCCATCCGACTGACGGCGGCATTTCCAAGCCCATCGGTGTCCCCTACTGAGCGTGGGCAGGGCGGGGAATTTTGCGGACAATTTCGGTTGATCCGATAGGGGGTGGGTTATGGTGTTAGTCTTCCCCCCCACCTGGGAGCTTGAATATCATATATGCATTTCGTACAGGCCACGAAAGTCAGAGAATCAGGCAAAAAATCAAATATCGGAATCAAACTTGTGAAAAATCTCCTTATTGAAATTTTCCTTATTGAATCTCCTTATTGAAAAATCTCCTTATTGAAATCTTCCTTATTGAATCTCCTTATTGAATCTCCTTATTGAAAAATCTCCTTATTGAAATTTTCCTTATTGAATCTCCTTATTGAATCTCCTTATTGAAAAATCTCCTTATTGAAATTATCTGCGTGCGCCAATGTGGTTCACAATACATCACTAAAGCATTTAACAAAGGTAAAAAAAAGAAATCACTGCAGAATATTTATAGTTAAGTCGGTATTGTTAGAAGTTGTATTCATTTCTGCAACGAGGGCAATCCCATTCTTTGAAAACGTGACGCACTCATGACGTTTTCACCTCGTGCCTCGCTTTAAAATGTTCGGGATTGCGTCAGAAAGTAGCACTTCCTAGTTTGGAAGTCACGTGACTGTCCTACAAAGTGTCATTCCCTTTGGTGGAGCTGAGAAATCCGCAGCTGAGTTCCAGTTCCAATATAAGAATTTTTTTTAAAGTCTTGTTGAGATAGCATCATTTTCTAACAATTTTGATTCCCATGGCAACCAACCGCGTAGGGTTTGGGTTGTTGTTTTACCTCTGAGCGGCACTTTTTTGCACACCATGGGCTAAATGGCCAGGTCACAAGGAACCCGAAGGTTCAGAGAAGGTTGGGGGAGGGGACGCACTAGAACAGCTGTTGGGTGACAGATGGAAGCCTCCCGTCAAGGCCATCCAGCGTGATCTTTAACGTTGGGTTGTTTTACCTCTGAGTGGCACTTTTTCGCACACCATAGGATAAATGGCCAGGTCACAAGGACTCCGAAGGCTCAAAGAAGGTTGGGGAAGGTGATCCACTAGAACAGCTGAGACAGATAGTAGCCTACCGTCAAGGCCATCCAGCGTGTTCTTTAACGTGTACAGCGTATGACTCTCCCGCATACGGGGCCACGGCTTAACGTCCCATCCGATGGAAGACGGCCTTTCCAAGCCCATCGGTGTCCCCTACTGACCGTGGGCAGAGCGGGGAGTTTTGCGGAGATAAATCTCAACGCTGACCCAGCTGGGACTCGAAGCTGGGAACTGCAGATTACGAGCCTGGCGCGCTACCGACTGAGCCACCCCACGGAGTCGGGACTTCAGATGATCTTATTGTCTTAACAATCGAAATTCGCTGAACTAAACAAATGCGAATAATTGTTTCACAAATGCGGTTTTCAATTGTCACTAATATTTATTTTCGACAAATATTGTGTTCCATTCATTGTTAGAAACGTTTCTTGATTTGCATCTATTGCATCTCTCGATTGATTGTCGCTATCATTCTTAAGAGTCGCATTTCGTTCGTTTTTCAGCTTGAGGCAACATTGAACGCCAGGATTTTGTTTCCTAACCTATCTAATGATCCAATGCGGAACAAACCATCACGGTGACCTGCCCGAAGGTCCATTTGCAGCTGGGATCGCAGCTGCTTGAGAAACTTGTCCAATGTTTTTAGGGCAGGAGCCCTTCTGCCCTTTAGATTACCTTTAAGCCCGGGGGGAGGGAATGAAGGGGGGGGGGAAGCAGTGCGAGCGGAAGAGCAGCTGAAAAGATGTCAAGAGCGCCACCTCGTGCCGCAAGAAGTCGGTTGCAACTATTGCACGAAAAGGGCCGCGTGGCATGCAAATGAGCTGACCTGGTTGCTATGGTGATTGGCGTTGTTGCATGATGATCAGCTGAGCACTGACTCACGCTACAAAGCGCAATCGTCATTCGGTGACGAATGGGTTGGGTTGTTTTACCTCTGAGCGGCACTTTTTTGCACACCATGGGCTAAATGGCAAGGTCACATGGACCCCGAAGGCTCAGAGAAGATTGGGGGAGGGGACCCACTGGAACAGCTGTTGGGAGACAGAAGGTAGCCTCCCGTCAAGGCCATCCAGCGTGTTCTTTAACGTGCACAGGGTATGGCTCTCCCGCACACGGGGCCACGGCTTAACGTCCCATCCGACGGACGGCGGACTTTCCATGCCCATCGGTGTCCCCTACTGACAGTGGGTAGGGCGGGGAATTTTGCGGAGTTAAATCTCAACGCTACCCCAACTGGGACTCGAACCTAGGGACTACAGATTACGAGCCTGGCGCGCTGCCGACTGAGCCACCCCCGCCCCATTGACGAATGAAAGGGAAACAAATAATAAGAATTTGTGGCATTGAAATTTGTTCTGATGAAAAGACTTCTGACAGATGGATGGTACTTTGGTTATATTTCAATTATGGGCCAATTGGCAGACCACAATGACCCCCAAAGGTCAGAAGAGGATGGAGAAGGAATGCAAAGGACAGATTATCGTGATAGATTGGAGGCGGGGGTGGCTCAGTCGGTAGCGCGCCAGGCTCGTAATTTGTAGTTCCTAGGTTGAGTCCCAGCTGGGTCAGCATTGAGATTTTTCTCCGCAAAATTTCCCCTCCCTTCCCACGGTCAGTAGGGGACAACGATGGGCTTGGAAAGGCTGCCGACCGTCGGATGGGACATTAAGCCGTGGTCCCGTGGGCGGGAGAGCTATATCCTTTGCACGTTAAAGAACACGCTGGATGGCCTTGACGAGAGGCTACGATCTGTCTCCCAACAGCTGTTACAGTGGGTCTCCTCCCCTAACCTTCTCTGAGCCTTCGGGGTCCATGTGACCTGGCCATTTAGCCCATTGTGTGCCAAAAATTGGCACTCAGAGGTAAAACAACTCAACGTCAAAGAACACGCTGGGTGGCCTTGACGGGAGGCTACCATCTGTCTCCCAACAGCTGTTTCAGTGGGTCCCCTCCCCCAACCTTCTCTGAGCTTTCGGGGTCCTTATGACCTGGCCATTTAGCCTATAGTGTGAAAAAAATTGCCACTCAGGGTTAAAATAACCCAATGTTAAAGAACACGATGGATGGCCCTGACTGGAGGCTACCACTATCTCCAAACAGCTGTTCCAGTGAGTCCCCTTCCCACAATCTTTCCTGGTCCCTCGTGTCCTTGTGACCTGGCCATTTAGCCCATTGTGTGCCAAAATGTGCGCTCAGAAGTAAAACTACCCAACGTTAAACGCTGGATGGTCTTTTAATTCTCGTAGAAAAGATGCTATAAAAGAAGTAGATTTATATCACACCAGATGTTAATATATTTTATCAGATTTAGTTTTTTCCCCTGTCGTCTGTGATTAGCGCCCTTGGCTGCAGATCAAAGCGACCTGGGTTCAAGCCCTGTATAAGGATTCCAGATTATTCTTACCTTTCTCCTAAAGTGTCCTTTCCTTCAAAACCTTTCTTTTGGGTTATTATAATGATAACATCTTGACAATATTTGGGGGCGGGGGCGGCTCAGTCGGTAGCGCGCCAGGCTCGTAATCTGTAGTTCCCAGGTTCGAGTCCCAGCTGGGTCAGCGTTGAGATTTATCTCCGCAAAATTCCCCACCCTGCCCACAGTAAGTAGGGGACACCGATGGGCTTGGAAAGGCCACCGTCCGTCGGATGGGGCGTTAAGCCGTGGCTCCGTGTGCGGGAGAGCCATACCCTGTGCACGTTAAAGAACACGCTGGATGGCCTTGACGGGAGGCTAACATCTGTCTCCCAACAGCTGTTCCAGTGGGTCCCCTCCCCCAACCTTCTCTGACCTTCGGGGTCCATGTGACCTGGCAATTTAGCCCATGGTGTGCAAAAAAGTGCCGCTCAGAGGTAAAACAACCCAACCCTTGACAATATTTTGTTTAAAGCAGTTGCTTTGTGTAATTTCTTTCTTCCTAAGATCAGTTCTAAATTGTATCCATAAATGATTATTAAGCACATTCGATTGAGAAGATTAATAATATTTAATTCTGAATTGATTGATTCATTTAGTAAATATTTTTTCGGCCTTCCCATGGCCGAGTGGTTAGCATGCTTGGTTACTGATCTAAGGGACCTGGGTTCGAGCCCCGGATAAGGCATGGTAGTGTGTGTTGTTTTTCTGCTGAGGTCCTGCCATCCTCACAGACCTACTACTTTGGCATATAAACTGACAGGCTCCTATCAGACCTCTGTGGCAAACAGCTGTTTGAGGGGGTATTTATTTTATTTATTAAATATTTTTTCATTACTTTTTTTTTACCCCAACCATATTAAAGCTACCTGTAGAAAGATAAAAAAATATTTTACAAGTATAAGCTTTCTAACTTTCCACCTGATATTTTTGTAATACGTCCAAACGATCCAGAAAGGTTTTCACGTGTGTGGAAACTTAAATACATTTATCCCCCAATTTACACGGTACTTGTTTTACACGATTTCGGTTTTACACGGTTGATAAAATAACGGATTTCAAAAAACTGGTAAAAATGCATATTCGGCTGCATATCCCGTGGCCGAGTGGTTAGAGGGATTGGCTACTGATCTACGGGACCTGGGTTCGAGCCCCCGGGTAAGCATGGATGTTCGTGTTGTTTTGTGCTGAGGTCCTGCCATCCTCTCAGATCTTCTACTCTGGCATATAAACTGACAGGCTCCTGTCAGACCTCTGTGGCAAGCAGCTGCTTGAGGGGGTATTTATTTTTTTATTTTATTATACAGGGTGAATCTGAAAAAGTGGGCAAAACTTTACGGGGTGGTAGAACGCAGCTATACGAGCAATATTCGTCATAGAATGTATGGTCGGAACGCAAGCGGTGAGGAGTTAAAAGGTAGTTTTCCACTGTCACATTTAAAGAATGAACACAAGAAGGAGAAGAGATACTTCAGAAAACATTTTATTAACAGGAATGTAATTGAGGTACATGCTCAAAGAAATTGCTCAAAAGAGCTCCCGCCAGCTGTAATGAAGGCTTCACACCTGCGGGATAGGGACAGTTGGGTGCGAGGACAGACCCTTTTATACCATTTCCAACGCCACCTAGCGGCTCGCCGTTTGCGTTCCGCCCATACTTTCTATGACGAATATTGCTCGTATAGCTGCGTTCTACCACCCCGTAAAGTTTTGCCCACTTTTTCAGATTCACCCTGTATATTTCAAGTCATTTTTTAATCTCATTCCTTTGGTAACACTGGCAACAACGGGGACGGGGAATCCCCGTAGTATTTCACAATAGTGAAGCTATCTGGTTCATGTGAAGTAGTGCAGTATCATTTTAGCAGCAAAGCTTTACATCATTGTGCATTTTTTTAATTTTATTATTTAAATATCTACTGGTAAGTTTCCAACATTTATAGTTTTTCTGGCATTTTTATAATTTACGTAAATTTTTTAAGGTTTTATAATGCCAAAAGATTTTAAAAAAATCAAATGAAAAGAAAAGTTATTTCTTTAGAAACAAAAATTAAAATATTAGATCGTCTACGTAATAGAGAAAGAGTAACAGATGTTGCTAAAGTTTACTCCATGAATGAAGCCACAATAAGGACAATAAGAAAAAATGAAGACTCCATTAGAAAAAGTGTAGCAGCTGGATCTTGCACGAGTATGAGCACAATTTCATATGTAAGAGATGTTACAATGGAAAATATGGGAAAGGCATTAGTGATATGGCTAGAAGACCAAACGCAAAAGCGGGTTCCAATTGATACCAGTGCCATTACAAATAAGGCTTTAAAGATTTATGAAACACTTAAGAGTCAGTTACCGTCGACTTCGCCAGATGAAAAGAAGGTATCTTTTTCCGCAAGCCATGGTTGGTTCGAGAGATTTAAACAAAGACATTCTTTACATAATCTAAGATTGAAAGGTGAAAGAGCATCTGCTGATTCGGATGCAGCACAACAATATCCAGCAAAATTTGCTGAAATCATTGCCGCCAACTCCTACACTCCTGACCAGGTCTTCAATGCTGACGAGTCCGGGTTATTCTGGAAAAAAATGCCAGAAAGAACCTATTTGGCTAAAGCTCACAAATCAGCTAGTGGTCATAAGGCAGCGAAAAGTCGTATAACAGTTCTTTTCTGCAGCAACGCTTCAGGCGATCATATAATGAAACCATTGGTTATTAACAAATCGAAAACACCACGCTCATTTAAAGGAATAAACATCAAAAACCTTCCCGTTTATTGGATGGCTAATAAGAAAGCATGGGTCACTGCCATGGTTTTCAATGAATGGTTTCATAACTTGTTTGGCCCAGATGTCAAAAGTTATTTAAGTAAAAGGGTATGATAGAAGGGCCTTTTAAAGCCCTTCTATTAATTGATAATGCACCAGGTCATCCTCAAGATTTACAACACGAAAATGTACAAATTGTGTTTTTACCAAAGAATACAACTTCCTTATTACAGCCGTTAGATCAAGGGATAATTTAGACTTTCAAGGCACTGTATATCAAGCAAACCTTCAGGTATATTTTAGAACAAATGGAGAATGATGGATCTCTTACTCTTATGGACGCTTGGAAGAAATTTACAATCTTAGATTGTGTTAAGCATGTTGGACTGTCATATACCCAGTCCGCAAAACTCCCCGCCCTGCCCACGGTCAGTAGGGGACACCGATGGGCTTGGAAAGGCCGCCGTCCGTCGGATGGGACGTCAAGCCGTGGCCCCGTGTGCGGGAGAGCCGTACCCTGTGCACGTTAAAGAACACGCTGGATGGCCTTGACGGGAGGCTACCATCTGTCTCTCAACAGCTGTTCCAGTGGGTCCCTCCCCCAACCTTCTCTGAGCCTTCGGGGTCCATGTGACCTGGCCATTTAGCCCATGGTGTGCAAAAAAGTGCCGCTCAGAGGTAAAACAACCCAACCCATATACCCAGATTAAACAATCAACGCTCAATGCCTGCTGGAAAGCAATATGGCCAGATGCTGTTGAAGGTGAGAATTATAGATTACGATTAGAGAATGAATATTCTCAGATCACTGAGTTGGCGCATACCGACTCAACCGCACTCGTTCCGATCAACCGCATTCGAGGAGAAGGTTTTGAGGATTTAGCTGAGGCAGATATTGAAGAAATAATGGCTGATGAAGAACTAGATGAGGATGATTTAGTTAACATGATTCATGAAACAAATTAACGTGATGAAGACAATGATCCTGATGAAGAGCAATCTGAACCAGTTGCGTTCACAGCAAGAGTCATCAGCGTAGGACTTGAATTGGGGAGAAAATTGGGTAATCATTTTTTACAAAATGACCCGAATATTGAACGAGCTCTCCGATTCCAGCGGGATATTAGTAAGTGCTTAAATCAATATGAGGAGGTCTATAAAGATTTAACAAAAAAACTACACAATTGTTAATTACGGATTTCATTACAAAGTCTCGTCGATCTCAGATTATCCCTAATTCATCAACCATTGAACCAGAATCGCATCAAGAACTATCGAGTGATGAAAGTGACATCATACCAATCAGGAAGAAAAGACTGATAGTCCATGAAAGTGATGACAGTAATTAAACTTATTGTTAATTTTTTTAAGGATCTTATATTTTTTTTCCTAATGTAAAATAAATTAAATATGTACTTATATTACCTACATATATTTGTTATTTTATGAATGAAGTATAATTTTATGTTTTTCAAGTTGTCTTGCTTTTGTTTTACGTAAATAAATGACTGAATTATGCACATTTTAGAGTTTTTTTCGTTTTACACGGTTTTACATAGCAAAATCCAAGATTTCGATTTACACGGTTTTGTGCGGAACCAATCTTCAGTGTAAATCGAGGGATGGGTGTACTATATAGCCAACAAAAATATATACTCGATTAGCCCATGGGTACTAAAGGTAACTAGACTCTACAATTTAACTATGCAAACATGTGCAACGAGTGCGGTTGAGTCGGTAGCACACTAGGTTCGAAATGTGCTGTTCCAAGGTTCGAATCCCAGCTGGGTCAGCGTTGAGGTCTATGTCCACAAAATTCCTCCTCCTGCCCATGCTCGTAGGGGACACCGATGGGCTTGGAAAGGCCGCCGTCCATAGTTTTGTGCCGTGGTCCTGTATGTGGATAAAGCCATACCGTTTATGTTAAAGAACATACTGGGTGGCCTTGACGGGAGGTTAGCATCTGTCTCCTAACAGCTGTCCCAGTGGGTCAACTTCCCACAACTTTCCTAAAGTCTAGGAGTCCTTGTCACCTGACTATTTAGCCCATTGTGTGCAAAAAAGTGTCGCTCAGAGGTAAAACAATCCAACGTTAAAGACCATACTGGATGGCCTTGACGGGAGGCTACCATCTGTCTCCTAACAGCTGTTCCAGTGAGTCCCCTTTCCAAAACATTCTCAAATCCCTCAGGGTCCTTGTGATCTGGCCATTTAACCTATTGTGTGCCAAAAAGTGCCACTCAGAGATAAAACAACCCAACGTTAAAGAACACGCTGGATGGCCCTGACGGGAGGCTACCATCTGTCTTCTAACAGCTGTTCCAATGGGTCCCCTTCCCAGAACCTTACCTAATCCCTCGGACTCCTTGTGACCTGGCCATTTAACCTATTGTGTGCCAAAAAGTGCCACTCAGAGGTAAAACAAGCCAACGTATTTATGAATAAACCTGAAATCTATCAATAATTACCTTAACAATACTAATAACTGGATCCTAAACAAACTAAATAACTGGGGCGGGGGTGGCTCAGTCGGTAGTTCCCAGGTTCGACTCCCAGCTGGGTCAGCGTTGAGATTTATCTCCGCAAAATTCCCCGCCCTGCCCACGGTCAGTAGGGGACACCGATGGGCTAGGAAAGGCCGCCGTCCGTCGTATGGGACGTTAAGCCGTGGCCCCGTGTGCGGGAGAGTCATACCCTGTGCACGTTAAAGAACACGCTGGATGGCCTTGACGGGAGGCTACCATCTGTCTCCCAACAGCTGTTCCAGTGAGTCTCCTCCCGTCAAAACCATCCAGCAAGATGTTTAATGTTGGGTTGTTTTACCTCTGAGAGGCACTTTTTTTTGCACATAATGGGTTAAATGGCCCGGTCTTTAGGATCCTGAAGGATCAGTGTAGATTGGGGGAAGGGGACCCACTGGACATTTGGTAGGAGACAGATGGTAGCCTCCCGTCAAGGCTATCCAGCGTGTTCTTTAACGTGCACAGGGTATGTCTCTCCCGCACACGGCGCCACGGCTTAACGTCCCATCCGACGGACGGCTGCCTTTCCTACTGACCATGGGCAGGGCGGGGAATTTTGCGGAGATAAATCTCAACGCTGACCCAGCTGGGACTCGAAACTGTGAACTACAGATTACGAGCCTGACGCGCTACCGACTGAGCCACCCCCGCCCCACTGATATCTAGGAATATTATCGCTACTAATAAAACCCAAAGCTGTGTATTGTATCCTGTGAAGAGAAAGATGACTTTCTCATTTATTAATAGCTGCAACAAAATTAAATATTCATCTTCAAGAATAATAAATTGGTCAGCAAGAAGTTGACAAGTTAAAAGCGGTAGATTCAATTTCATCATGACAATGTTTAAATGCTTATCACAAAAACAAAGGGGCGGGGGTGGCTCAGTCAGTAGCGCTGCAGGCTCGTAATCTGCAGTTCCCAGGTTCGAGTCCCAGCTGGGTCAGCGTTGAGATTTATCTCCGCAAACTTCCCCGCCTGCCCACGGTCAGTAGGAGACACCGATGGGCTTGGAAAGGCCGCCGTCCGTCGGATGGGACGTTAAGCCGTGGCCCCGTGTGCGGGAGAGACATCCCTGTGCACGTTAAGGAACACGCTGGATGGCCTTGACGGGGGGCTACCATCTGTCTCCCAACAGCTGTTCCAGTGGGTCCCCTCCCCCAACCTTCTCTGAGCCTTCGGGGTCCATGTGGCCTGGCCATTTAGCCCATGGTATGCAAAAAGTGCCGCTCAAACGGATGGTTTCTTTCTGTGGGTTGTTTTACAACCCACAGAAACAAACCATCCGTTTACGAAATAGATGTAGAACAAACTGAAAGATTGTTGCACCATACAAAATGCAAAGCTAGATGGTAATGACCATATCTAAATTATTGCGATATAATTAGTGGATTTACTTGCATGCTAATGTTTTCATATACTATATGTTACCCCGCATTGCGGTGATATTTTAAAAATTCATGACTCTGGAATAATAATAATAATGCATTTTCTATTTTACATTGATAATGATGTTATTTATGGCATTAGGGTAATTGAATTGTATGCTAGTAAGCAATAACAGGGACTTCCTTTACATGGTGCATTTTTCCAACATTCTTGGAACAGAAGCCCTTGCAACTTAGGTTAAGACATCATAACATTACAGATATTTTTTTATAAAATTGGTCTTATTTTTACTACTGGTGAGTTTTTATACTAATCTTTATATTACATTTGATTTCAAATATACCGTTTTTAGAAGGAAATTTTTTATGTTTATTAGCATTTTCATAACGCTAATACATAAGAATAATTTTTTAAAATAATCTATATTTATATAAAACATTAGTATAAAATATTAACATTTAAATACACCAGTAATAAAAGTAAGTGTTGGGTTGTTTTACCTCTGAGCGGCACTTTTTTGCACACCATGGCTAAATGGCCAGGTCACAAGGACCGCGAAGGCTCAGAGAAGGTTGGGAGAGGGGACCCACTGGAACAGCTGTTGGGACACAGATCACGTCAAGGTCATCCAACGTGTTCTTTAACGTGCATAGGGTATGGATCTTCCGCACATGGGGCCACGGCTTAACATCCCATCCGACGGACGGCGGCCTTTCCAAGCCCATCGGTGTCCCCTACTGACCGTGAGCAGGGCGGGGAATTATTGCGGAGATAAATCTCAACGCAGACCCAGATGGGACTCGAACGTGGGAATTACAGATTACGAGCCTGGCACGCTACCGACTGAGCCACCGCCGCCCCATATAAAAATAAGTATAAGTAATATCTAGAGTTGTAAGACTACCTATGTAACGTCATAACTTAAGTTGTACGGACTTCTCTTCTAGGACGTGTTGACAGTACCGTAACAAAATATTAGTAAGTCATGAAATTTGATTTCTTTATTTAGATACTGTACCACAAAAATGATATCTTGGATTGCCGTTATTTTTTTTTTAATCAAGTGTACTTGAAACACTGAAAAATTATAATAAAAATTCATCTTAAAATCTGAGTGCTGTAAATATTTTATTAAAAATGGGCATCATCCGTGCAACTGTCGGGGAATTATTGGAAGATTATTACACACAAAAGTTGTACAGTCGCTCAAAAAAGTATCCGAACACTATGGTTGATTACAGAATTCAGAAAAGATATCTGACAACGATTTTTTTTAGAAATTAATGATCTGGCAACCTTCGTGTACAGTCACTCAAAAAAGTATCTGAACACTATGGTTGATTACAGAATTCAGAAAAAATTTCTGGCAACCATTTTTATTTAGAAATTACAATTATTTAGAAATTCTAATTATTCAGAAAATCTAAATATTTCTAATTATCTAATCTATTATCTATTGAATTTCTAATTATTTAGAAATGAACTGTACACGAAGGTTGCCAGATCACTAATTTCTAAAAAAATCGTTGCCAGATATTTTTTCTGAATTCTGTAATCAACCATAGTGTTCGGATACTTTTTTGAGCGACTGTACAACAAACTTTAAATTTCAATAAATTGTTAGATATCTTTCCATAGTCTAATATTATTTGCACTTACAAAATGATAATAAATATATTTAATTATCAATTATACGTAATTATTATAAGAATATTAAAATTTTGTGACAAAAATAATTTTTTAAAGAAATTACCAGTATTTTATTTTAGAAATGAACTATAAAAATAAATATCCCTCAAACAGCTACTTGCCATAAGAAGTCTTGCAGAAGTCCATCAGTTTATACGACATAGTAGAAGGTTTGAGGAAGGCCGAACCTCAGCCAACACCTCCTATAACAGAAGGTCACTTCCGTAGTCCTACTATACAAATAACATTTATATTTTTGATTCTAATATTATAACTAGTGAACTCTTCTACTAATCTTTATACTAATGTTTATCTATAAATATATTTTATTTTGGAAGAAAATTATCGTATTTATTATCAAATAACATCATCATCATCATCATCTTCAAGCAGCCATGGGCTACGGAGGTCCAACCAGACCGTGCAATTTAGTTCTCCAAGCAAGTCTATCCTGAGCTACATCTACTGCATCTGGCCACTGCACACCAATTCTAACAAGGTCCTGTTTGACATTGTCTGCCCACCGCATCCTAGGTCTCCCTTCTTTCTCAGGCCTTTAGGCACACTGTTCATAACCCTATTCGCCAATCTATAATTATTCATACGGGCAACATGGCCAAACCAACGGAGTCTCTCTCTGCACAATATGCTGCTTAAAGGAGGTTGCAGACTCCTTTGCTTAACCTCATCATTAGTTACAAAGTTGAACCACCTAATGCCCAAGATACTGCGTAAGCATCTAGAATCAAAAGCATCTAGTTTCCTGTTATCTTGTTTACAAAGTGTCGCAAGTTTCACTACCATAACTAACCCTAGAAAGAACCAAACTATTATACAGTCTAATTTTAGTCTTTAGGTGTATACGCCTATTTCTCCACACTCTCCATAGGTTCTTAAAAGTCCCGGCAGCAATCCGTATTCGTCTGTTAATCTCATGCCGCACATCACCATTATCTGTTACATACCTCCCAAGATAATTAAACTGTGACACCTGCTCAAGACTGCAACCATTCAGATTAACTGAATCACAGCCTACCTGACCAATTTTCATCACTTTAGTTTTCTCTCTGTTTATAACCAAACCTACTCTACTACCAGTCTCATCAACAGCTCGAATGAAAGAGTTCATCTCATCAACATCATTTGCCAAAAGGGCTAAATCATCAACATAATCTAAATCAGAAATTTTCGTATCTCCAGCCCATTTAAGGCCAAAATCTTTCCCTTGAAGTGAATTTCGCATAACATAATCAATAACCAAGCTAAAGAGAAAATGAGACAAAATGCACCCTTGTCGAACACCAGAAGTAATGCTAAACCAATTGCTACAAGCCTTACCAACTCTCACACACGACTCAGTGTTATTATAGAGAGCTTTCATAATGTTAACTAACTTGTCTGGTATACCATGTGATCTCACAATCAACCACAAATTATGACGATCAACAGAGTCGAAAGCCTTTTTGAAATCAACAAAGCTAGCAACCAAAGGTTTCTGAAACTCTAAACATTTCTCAAGAATCTGCCTAAGTGATAATATCTGATCCACACATCCCCTACCACTTCTGAATCCACATTGTTCATCACGCAATTGACTGTCAACCAGATTCTTAATTCTATTAAGCACAATCATGGAAAGAACTTTACCTGGAACAGAGAGTAGGCTGATACCCCTATAGTTATCACAAGAACTGCGATCACCTTTTTTGAAAATAGGGATAACAATAGCTCTGGTAAAATCCTTAGGAACCATGCCTTTATCATAAAAGATATTCAGAATTTCAGTCATCCAAGTGGTAACCGAAACATTCCCAGCTCTAAGCATTTCCGTAGTAATTTCATCTACCCCTGGGGATTTATGAAGTTTAAGTTTAGAAACAGCCAAAATAACTTCAGATTGTGTTATAGGGCCAACATTAAAGCCACCAATGCATCTATCATCATTGCAAACAATGGGAGTAGAACTAACTACATTGTTTAGAACATCACTGAAATGCTCAGCCCACCTAGCCATGACAGAATTCTCCCCTTCAGTAACCTTACCTTGTTTATCCTTCAATCCTTGTATGCCTGTCCGTTTTCTACCACACAAAACATTAACTATCTGGTACAGCTCTCTGCTGTTGTGCTGTCTAACTGCTTCCTCGACTTTGTCAGCCAAACCATCAAGCCAAAGATTCTTATCAGCAGCTAACTGATCCTTTACAAGTTTATTAAGGTCTCTGTAATGCTTTCTATTAGGACTAGTAGGGTATTGATTAAGGGCATTCCTGCAGTTCTTTCTTTCCGAAATAAGCTCAAGTGCCTTATCACTCAGATAATTTTGCCTCTTCTGCTCCTTTTTTCCTAAAAGAGTACTGTTAGTGTCCAAAAAAGCCTGTTTAAAATGATCCCATTCTTCCTCAACTTCAGTAGTAAGCAAACCATGACTGTCATAATGACTAAGTAACCTATCATGGTAAGCTTTGGCTATAACTGGATCTTTCAGAGCTTCAGTATTAAAAGTAAATTTTTTAACCCTAGCACAACACTTTTTAAGTTTAAGTTGCAACACACTTTTAACAAGGTAATGGTCAGATCCAATTTCAGCTCCCCTATATGCCCTGGTATTCCTAACAGAACTAGCCCATTTGCTGTTAATTAATATGTAATCAATCATATTCTTATGCAGCCCATCAGGTGAAACCCATGTGCACTTATGTATGTCGCGGTGTTTGTAGTAAGTGTTAGTTATTCTGAATCCATTGAGTTTACTTACCTGTAGGAGACGTTGCCCATTGCCATTGCAGTTACCAATACCAAAAGGGCCTATTACTCCTCCCCAAAGGTCAGAGTCAGTACCAACTTTGGCATTGAAGTCACCAAGAATAAGGGTAATATCTCCTTTCTTGACAGAATTCAAAATATCCTGAAGTTGTTCATAAAACCTATCCTTCTCATCCTCATCGGCATCCTCAGTGGGGGCATAACAGCAGATAACATTCAAGTCTTTAACGCTTGTCTGAAATTTTGCTGTAAGAAACCTTTCATTAATGCACTCATATCCTAGAAGAGCATCGCTAGCTTGTCTGCTGAGAAGCAGACCCACGCCTTGGTGATGCTTATTGTCGTCCCTCCCTGAAAAGAGAAATTTAAGATTATTTTTAAGAATCTGACCTTTATCTGTCCATCTGGTCTCTTGCAAGCCGAGAATATCTAAATTATAACGGTGGAATTCTTGTGTGAGGACATCAAGAGAAAAAGCTCTGTGCAGAGTCCTCACATTCCAACTACCTATGGAGAGAAAATGGTTAGTGGGATGTTTAAAGAAACTATGTTTATTGAGAGAGGGAATGCCGACAATATCAAACAGCCCCCTAATCGCAGACATGGGGCAAAGACCCGTTCCCCCACTACTAAAGGCTGAAGCCATCTACACTGGAAGACTTCCTCCAATGTAGAATTTGACGATGCCAATAGAAGCAAAGAGTTCAGGTGCCTGCGATGACTTCTGCTCAGGATTATCCACCAGCTGATAAACATATCCTGTGAATCTATTCACTTGGGGCTGTCAACCCACAAACAAACAGAAAACACAGCGGAAGATTTTCCCTCCACAGAAACCCACCAGTGCAGCAAAATCAGGATCCATTATCAAGCTCAGTGCTAATTAACACAAATAAATTTTTTCATAAATAAAATACATTTATAGACAAACATTAGTATAATGATTATCACAAGAGTCCACCAGTAATGATATTAGAATAAAAAATATAAGAAGTGTCTATATGGTAGGAATTCCATAAATTTCTCGGAGTTGTACTAGATTCAGATTTGAAATGGTCAAAATTGTCGAATTCATGGAAGAAACTACAAGACCCTTTGTAAATATCCTGCTATGTCTGGGCTCCGAGGAACCTCCATTCAACAGATGATAAACATATATAAAGTCTTAATAAGATCCAGACTGGAATATGGAGGATTTCCTTTGGAAAATGCTAGCTCCACCTTAGTTAAAAAAATGGAAAAAATCTAGAATAGAGCCGTAAGGATCTCGCTTCTTGTTGAAGCCAATCTCGAATCTGTTTTTCTTAGGAGACCCAATCTCCTCTTCCACCACTTTCTAAGAATGATCTCTAGACAAAGAACTAACCCACTGGTTGAGAAGATTTTCAGTAATTCACTGAGGAGAACATGTTCTGTTTATGAAGTAATCAGAGGGTTTCCTCTGTTCGAAGACGTTCGGGGCCTCCAGCGACCAGTGGACCAATGGGATGATTTGCCCCCTGGATCTTTGAAAAAATTCCTTGTTTTCCTAATATACATGGTATTTCTACTAAGAAAATTCAAGATCTTATGTACTCAAGACGTTAGCTGAAACTTTTATTGAAGCAAAGTATGCTTCTTTTAAAAAAATATTTACGGATGTCTCTGTGAACAAGGATGAGGGAAGAGCGGCTGCTGTTTTTGTTTTCTAGCCCACTTTTGTCTCATTTTTCAGCCCATTAGTGTCTTTTATTCTTTCGAGCCCATTGGTGTCTTTATTTTAGAATCAATTTATGTCTTTTTTTCGCGTTATCATGTCATTTTTCTTCAGCCAATTAGTGTTTTTGTTTTCGAGCCGACTGATTTTTTTTTCGAGCCCACTGGTGTCTATTTTTTGAGCCTATTGATGTCTTTATTTCTAGCTCATTGGTGTCTTTCTTTTCGAACACATTTGCATCTTTCTTTTTGGGCCCATTGGTATCTTCGTTTTCTAGCCCACTTTTTGTCCATTGGTGTCTTTGTTTTCTAGCCCACCTTTTGTCCATTGGTGTCTTTGTTTTCTAGCCTACTCTTTTTTGTCATTGGTGTCTTTTTTTCCCCAGCCCATTATGTCTTTTTTTATTCCATTGGTTTCTTTGTTTCCGATTGCATTGGTGTCTGTTTTCTCATAGAATGACAGCCGAGAAAATTTCAGTGTTGTGGAGTTGAGATTCAAATCTGGGAACTTATTCTAAAGTAAACGTAACCCTTTGAAGACACAATTATCACGAAATTTTGGAAACACAAATCAATTCTAAATTTCTCATAATTCGAACTCAAAATTCACTTCAAATTATTTTTTTGAATCTACTGATTATTGAGTCAGAGAAGTTTTTGATTTCATTAAACTTGTTGACATTTTGTACGCGCTTGTTTCAAAATAGTATTTGCACAGTCCCCTGATGGTTACATTCTTAAAAAATAAAATTCATCACATAAAAGTATGTCTGGGGATAAAACACACACTAAATTTGCAATTAGAAAACTAATGCAGAGACAGTCATTTGACTAAATAAAACTACCTGTAGATATTTAAAAAATAAATTTATTAAATAAAGCTATTGATAATATTTCGCTCTTTGAAATTTCGGTGTTCCAGACCCAATTGGGAGAACTCTCCGACATAGTGCACGGATCTTAATAGAATTTCCGGGCTAGAGGGGCGAAAGGCCCCGAGTGATTTCCGGAATAATAGTTTATGTTGAAGAAGAAGAAGGACTACTTAAGCTGACGTCATAAATTCGGTCTTCTGGCTTTCTGTTATAGGAGGTGTTGCCTTAGCAGAGGAATAACACAAACATCCATCGCTTTACCTTTGATTATTTTCGAATAAAATCGCCTAAACGGATAAGGTGAAGACTTCATTTGATCTTATGGAAAGTCTGAACTGTTCAATTTGTTTTGCTGTGAATGAGGCGAAAGTTTAATTAATAATCCAATCCGTTGATCAGCAAAAGGACTTCGTGTGTCTCCATCAAGTGCTGAAAGAGTTTTGAGGCTTGGTTCTTCGCCTGCGGTGCAAGCCAACAGGATTTCTTTTCGAATACTTTCTCCTTGCCATGTACTAAGACAGAAGGTGTCAACGTCCGGATACGAGGTCAGACTTATCCGAGTTCTTCCGGGTCACGGGTCATAACGCGTTTCTGTCGTAGTTAAAGTCAGAGCCTTTTCAACTGCTCTGTTCTTGTAGAGAACTTACAAGTTTTGCTTGTGGGAAAGTGAACTCACTGTAGTCAATAATAAATCTACTCATTGAGAACGTAAAGCATAATTTATTGCATCTTTGCTCTGTTAATTATTTCATTAAACAATAATTCTCTAGCGGTAGCTTAGATCAAAACTGCATCTGAAGAGGAAAAATATGTCATTTTTTTACCAAAATTATTCTCAACAAATAGATCAATTTTATATTTTTCTTTTACTCCGTTCTTACTGTCTTTTGAAAGAAAAAAGTTCTTGCAAAATATGTGGGATATTTTTTCTTATCCATTCCTTTTCCTAAAATTCTCCAGTGTCTGTGTGTAGGTAGAGATGACTTCGGTTGTTCTCTTCCTTTCCTATGCCCACAAAATAACTAACTGGAACTAATGGATGACTTAATGCCATTGCTTGCAGCGTCACCTTTAAAACTTCACTGAATTTTCCTTTTTTTCTACTAACTTTCGAGGTGTATGGATATCTTAGTTTGTACTTCTCTATTTGATTATTGTTTGATTTTATTACTATCTTTTGCAAAGAATATGAAATAAGTAATTTATTTACTGAAGTTATACAAAAATATTATAGAATAACCTAAAATTAACTCTTTATTTTTTTAACAAAGAAACCTACCTGTATTAATTTTACACTGTAGTTTTATATTAATATTGAAAACAACGATGCTTCGGAAATAGTGCTAGTTTCGTTTTACTGATGGAGATCGTCTCTATTGTGCTACATATCTTATCTTTGCTTTTCATTCTGTCTTGGAACGAATTTTTTTCAATTGCAGCAAAAGAACCCTTTTCTGTAAAAGAACTTTTCGTGTTCAAAGATCTACTAAATCCGATTGTATATTGAGTTGCTGAGGTAATACTAGCACTGCAATGTCATCAAAAATATGGGTATTTTAATAAATGAAATTGGGAGAAGGGTTCATGATTTATTCGAAAAATATTTTTCAGTTTTATTAGATTTATGATCAAACTATCATATATCTTACGAAATTCATTTTTTAAAAACGTACATGAAAATTACCCAGAGGTAAATATATAGTTGGTAGAAGTTTAATAAAGAGGGGCACAATTCATTATATTTGTTTTTTATTATTTTTTTTTTATTTTGTTTCAACTGAATGCATGACAAAAAAAAGTTTTTTTTATTCAGGTCTCTCATTTTGCCAAGAGAAAACCTTTCACAAAAATTCAAAAAAGGTTCTGTACTTAGTAAATAACATTTTTTTTTTCTAACTTGCAATTTTTTCAAAGCTAACAGCAGCCAGTGACGTCTGCCGAAATTGTTTACCGCAGCGGAAGCACGCACAAGTGACTTAGCGTTGCCCTTATGATTGCTGCCGGAAGTTATAATGACGTATTTTTTTTTTATGAAATGACATGCTGTTGCTATAGCAACGTGAGTTACGACCGAGACAATTGGGACTTTTAGAGGCAAGAAAAGGGGATTATTTTGTGGAGGGAGGGAGAAAAATTGTGATGTTTTTTCTGCGTAATGGTTCGTTAAAGTTATTTTTTGTCGTTTGACAATTTTTTTGTCTTTTTATATTTCTTTGCAGTGTATCAATGTTACTAAGATAGCACATTAGGAATGGATACTTCATTTCAATCAAGAATATAATTGCAAAAAAAAAGAGTTTAAATTCCTAATTAAATATTCATTTTTTAAAGGAACTAGATTCTAGTTCTTTTTTTTTCGATTCTGACTATTTTTCACGTTGATTAAAGAATAACAGTTGTATAACATGAAGGGACATATATTTTTTATGTAGTGTGGTACATTTGTGAATTAAAAGAAAATGGTAGAATAGCTTATAGTTGGATTGGCTGAAACTACTTAAATGTATAAAATAAAAATAATAAATAATAAATACCCCCTCAAGCAGCTGCTTGCCACAGAGGTCTGACAGGAGCCTGTCAGTTTATATGCCGTAGTAGAAGGTCTGAGAGAATGGCAGGACCTCAGCAGAAAAACGACACAAACATCCATGCCTTACCCGGGACTCGAACCCAGGTCCCTTAGATCAGTAGCCAAGCTGCCTTTTTAAAATATGACAATGCATTATTTCGGTTGGATTGTTTTGCCTCTGGCTGATTAGCCAAGTCGTAAGAACACCAAGCTGCGTAGAAAACCCACTAGACAGCTGTATGAGATAGATGGCAACTTCTCTTCAAAGTCATCCAGTGTGTTTTCTAACATATACAGGGGATTGCTTTCCTGCATAAGTAGCCACAGCTTAACGCCCAGGTGATGGGTGCTTGTCATTGGTGTCTTTTTTTTTTACATCCCATTATTCTTTTTTCCACGAGATCATTGATGCATTTTTTCTGAGTCCATTGGTGCCTTTTTCCCATAGCCCATTGGTGTCTTTATTTTCAAGCCTACTGATGTACTTTTTCCCCCGACCAATTGGTATTTTTGTTTTCTAGCCAACTGGTGTCTTTTTTTCAGCCCATTGATATCTTTTATTCTTTTGATCCCATTGGTGTTTTTGTTTTCTAGTCCACTGGTGTCTTTTTCCAAGCCCATTAGTGTTTTGCCCCCGAACTAATTAGTGTTTTTGTTTTCAAGCCCATTGATGACTTTTCCCTATTCCCATTGATGTCCTGTATCTCCCGAGCCAATTCGTGTTTTTGTTTTCTAGCCCACTTTTTGTCCATTGGTGTCTTTGTTTTCTAGCCCACTTTTTGTCCATTGGTGTCTTTGTTTTCTAGCCTACTGTTTTTTGTCATTGGTGTCTTTTTTTCCCCAGCCCATTATGTCTTTTTTAATTCCATTGGTTTCTTTGTTTCCGATTGCATTGGTGTCTGTTTTCTCATAGAATGACAGCCGAGAAAATTTCAGTGTTGCGGAGTTGAGATTCAAATCTGGGAACTTATTCTGAAGTAAACGTAACCCTTTGAAGATCCAATTATCACGAAATTTTGGAAACATAAATCAATTCTAAATTTCTCATAATTCGAACTCAAAATTCACTTCAAATTATTTTTTTGAATCCACTGATTATTGAGTCAGAGAAGATTTTAATTTCATTAAACTTGTTGACATTTTGTACGCGTTTGTTTCAAATAGTATTTGCACAGTCCCCTGATGGTTATATTCTTCAAAAATAAAATTAATCACATAAAAGTATGTCTGGGGATAAAACACACACTATATTGCCAATTAGAAATTAATGTGGCGATGATCATTTGACTAAACTAAACTACCTGTAGATATTTAAAAATAAATATATTATATAAAGCTATTAATCATATTTTCTTAGTACTTATCATTTCGATCTACTAGTAAGGTAACGATCAGCATTTGTGCAAAGTAAATTATTGCATATGTGTTCCGTAATATTCCAGATATTAGCATTTTTTCCCTTCTTTGGATAGAATCAGAAGAGAAGCCATTAATTCCTTTTTCTTCCATTTAAGGTTTCCGAATCATTAGGAGCGATTCCCAGCTCCGCGAACGAGCTTCAACAACAGCAAAGGTGACCCTGACAGGTGTCCGGTCATCCCACGTGCGGCCCACGTGAGACGAATGCGACCCAGCAATGACCTGATCTTCCACTAACCCCTCCCACCCCCTCCTCTAGTTCGCCGACAGGTTAGTCCGAAAGGTCATTGTACCTCTACGGAGCACGTGTGGGTGGATTGGAGCAAATGGGTGGAGCCCAAGCCGACGACACACTGTCCCACTAATGTCAAACGCTTCTCATTGTTGTTGCTCTTTGAAAGGAGTTCGGACCGGTTGGCTCAGTCATGTGATCACCTCACGCACTCAAGACCAGTTTTTCTTTTTGTTTTTCTTGTTCTGTTTTGTTAAACTAACAGAACGAAACCGTAACTGTAATAAAGAGAATGGTCCATCTCTTAGAATGGTTTATCTCCGAAGATATTGGTCATACCAAGAGGAAATAACATTTAAAGTCAGTTTTTTGAATTATTGAAGGATTTTATAGTAGAAAAATTAAATATTATTTTAGTGTTAAAAGAACTATTACCAAATATAATCAATCCAGTGAGATTTTATGTCAGGGTTGGGTTGTTTTACCTCTGAGCGGCACTTTTTTGCACACCATGGGCTAAATGGCCAGGTCCCATGGACCCCGAAGGCTCAGAGAAGGTTGGGGGAGGGGACCCACTGGAATAGCTGTTGGGTGACAGATGGTAGTCTCCCGTCAAGACCATCCAGCGTATTCTTTAACGTACACAGGGTATGGCTCTCCCGCACACAGGGCCACGGCTTAACGTCCCATCCGACGGACGGCGGCCTTTCCAAGCCCATCGGTGTCCCCTACTGACCGTGGGCAGGGAGGGGAATATTGCGGAGATAAATCTCAACGCTGACCCAGCTGGGACTCGAACCTGGGAACTACAGATTACGAGCCTGGCGCGCTTCCGACTGAGCCACCCCCGCCCAAAAACCTTCATAAAATGCTTAAATCCTATGGAAAAGATTCGCATCATGTAAAAATTTGATTGTTTCATTGTAGCAAACTTTGCGCTTAGTCAGATCTTCTTGTCCAAGTAAACTGTGCAGATTTAGTTCAAAGATGTTTTCTGTTTGTAATCTTGCTATTAGGTTGTTTCTTTGGATCGAGTAAGCAGTACAATTCAGCAAAACATGAATCACCGTTTCCTTTACGTTGCACGTCTGGCAATTGGGGGAAAGAAATTTTCTCATCTTGAAAAGTGAGTCATTCAAGAGTGATGCAGTCTTGAAAAGTGAGTCATTCAAGATTTCTGAGTCTGGTGATGCACACAGAATTTCTTTTTGAAAGCTGCAGATCATTAAGTGGAAGGATCTTGTTCTCTGCTAATTGTCGATGATTGATATTTCTTTCAGCGATGACTTCGAAATGACGTAGGAAGTTCTCCTTCAGCTTTTCTTTATTTAATTTAGAAACATATAAATTACCAGTTTGCAACTGGAGGTATTTTTCATTGTTAAGGGTCGACTTTGCTAAGAAATCAGCAATTTCATTTCCCTGGATACCTATATGTCCAGGGATCCATTGCAAAGCAATTGTGGATCTCTTTCAATTTTTTGATCGATGGTCTCAAGGATGTTTTGGGAATCATTATGAATATATTTAAACCGTAACTGCTACCGACAGGGTCTCAGTGACCCAGCGTTAGGAAGATTTCCCTGATTCCATCTTTACTTGGATGGTGGGGGAGCTCTGCTTTCAGGTATTCTCTAATAAATCAGTAACCATTCACGACGTATAGAGCGAGTGGTTGTGTTTATTTACCCATCTGTAGTATTTACGTTGCCGTCCCATGGCCGAGTGGTTAGCACGCTTGGCTACTGATCTAAGGGACCTGGGTTCGAGCCCCGGGTAAGGCATGGACGTGTGTGTTGTTTTTCTGCTGAGGTCCTGCCATCCTCACAGACCTTCTACTATGGCATATAAACTGACAGGCTCCTGTCAGACCTCTGTAGCAAGCAGCTGCTTGAGGGGGTATTTATTTATTTATTAGTATTTACGTTAGTGGATTAATTTTTTCGAACACAGGTATTTATACATTAGTTATTGTTGTTTCTGTTTTACATTTTTGAAATTTATCTTAGTTTGAACTACACAACTATTAAAAAAAATATAAATTTTTTGTCAATTTATAGACAATATAATTGTATCTTCAAGCAAAATGGGCCGCATATTCAATGGCAATTTTTTATTGCATTTTGAATATATCAGGGGTAAACAGTCGCATAATTTACCAATTTTCACAAAACAAACAAATATCGCGTTATAATTATTTGAAGCAACTGGGAATTGCTTTATACACTCCTGATATGAAGCGGAAAATTTACAACAAAAAAGTGCCCCGCAAACTACGTTGCCTCGCAGACATCCTTTGGATTGCTATAGAGCAGACGTTCGCAACCTATGACCCTCGGGTCACCAAGTGACCCATTTAATAATTTCAAGTGACCCACGTGAGTTCCGCAAATAAAGTATAATATATATTATACTTTATTTGCGGAACATATAAATTAGTTCATTTTAGTCAATCCTCCATTCACCCGTAGAAGTCAGCTCATTTTAGTGAATTCTATAATATGTCCATATGTTTTAGAAATTAGTGATATGGTAACCTTCGTTGTCACGTGTCACGAAGGTTGCCAGATCACTAATTTCTAAAAAAATCGTTGCCAGATATTTTTTCTGAATTATGTAATCAACCATAGTGTTCGGATACTTTTTTGAGCGACTGTACCAAGAGATTACGCCGCAGCGTCTGTGGAAAAAAGTGGATTACTTGTTCGACATATACAGGGTCATGAATTGTGCAAATAACTGAAAAGTTTCAAATAACTGAAAAGTTTACGGTACTTAAGTGGAATCAGATTTGCAATGAAAATGGGAAAACTGGTAAATGACTCATTAGAAGAAAGACCGGGGTGGGGGATAGGTAACAGTTAACCCCTTGCAATGACTAAAAACCAAGACCTCACCACAGACAAAGCTGACTCAGACGACAGATGGGAGCAATTCAAGGATCAATGAAGGTCAAGATTCAACTGTATTCGCCGCATGACCTCAGAGAATCCGTCTTGCCTTCTAAGAGTAACCGATAGGATTGACTAAAGTGAGCTGACTTCTGTGGGTGAATGGAGGTTCGACTAAAATGAGCTGATTTGTATGGACATATTATAGAATTCACTAAATGAGCTGAATTCTATGGATGAATGGAGGATCGACTAAAATGAGCTGATTTGTATGGACGTATGATAGGATTGACTAAAATGAGCTGACGTCTGTGGGTGGATGATAGGGTTGACGAAAATGAGCTGATTTGTATGGACATACGATTAAAGCGAGCTGATCTCTATGGATGTATGATAGAATTGAACAAAATGAGCTGACTTCTGTGGTTGAATGGTAGTTGACTAAACTGAGCTGATTTGTATGGACGTATGATAGGATGGACTAAAATGAGCTGATTTGTATGGACGCATGATAGGATTGATTAAAATGAGCTGATTTGTATGGATGTATGATATAATTGACTAAAATGAGCTGATTTGTATGGACGTATCATAGGATGGACTAAAATGAGCTAATTTGTATGGACGTATGATAGGATTGACTAAAATGAGCTGATTTGTATGGACGTATGATAGGATTGACTGAAATGAGCTGAATTCTACATGCAAACGAGAAGGTTGACTAAAATAAACCCACTTTCATAGCGCCTGATGAGTTTACTTAAATGAGCTGGGTTCTGTGGGCGCCTCATGGGTTTACTAAAATAATATGACCTTTATGGATAACTGCACGGTTGAAGATCAAAGATCAAAGATCGCGCATGATAAGCACAGGTACCGGGCTAAGATAGCACACACCTGTGTGATGATATAAATAAAATAAAAATAAATACCCCCTCAAGCAGCTGCTTGCCACAGAGGTCTGACAGGAGCCTGTCAGTTTATATGCCATAGTAGAAGGTCTGTGAGGATGGCAGGACCTCAGCAGAAAAACAACACACACATCCATGCCTTATCCGGAGCTCGAAATACATTTGGAAAAATGTCGAGAACGGAAATTAAACGGTAGAGTCGTGGCAGACACTGCAATTGACTCGACTGAGTTATGACCTGAAATAGAACCCCAGGTCAGAAACACGAGATGAAATCGGGAGGGAAGGAAGGGGGGGGGGGATAGAACCACGTATACCTTGATTAACCAGACCAGGACGGCTTTGAGCGAAAGGAGGGAAAAAAAAAGAGGGAAATTAATTATGCATAAAAATTCAAATAGTGTAAATTGTTTAAAATTAAGTTAATTTTATTTTAACTGATTTTAAAATAGCTTTATTTATTCATAAGGATTGTATTAAAATAACAAAATATTTTAAAATTAATTACCATATTTTTTAAATAAGTAACTACCAGTCGAATCTTTAAAAATTTAAATATAATAAAAACCGCTATATTTTCAAAAACAGGTCTTCTGTTACTGCAGCGTTCTGGTCTGCTGTATCGAGGTGACCTTGGTAGAACTGAGGTCAAAGAAGGGGATGGGAGGTCAGAAGGCATCAAGAGAGAGAAGCGAAAGTACGGGAAAGATGAAAAATTGTTTCGGGATACCGAATTATTCCTTCTTTTCAGGGGTAGGGGTGGAAGAGTAGGTTAGGGAGGTAGTGTCAAAGAAGGAGAAGAAGGCTAGCTTTGCACAAGCGTAAGTGGCGCCGTTCTGCGGAATTTTACCGAAGCTGATGTGCAGGCACAAAAACAACTGTAAGGGGCGATCTGCGCATGCGCAGTGTAATCATTTTAGTCCATTGCAGCTATGGTTTGTCTTACTATTGGTATATATATATTGCGATTTAACCAGTGTTTCCAAATGTCTAACAGCCATGGCTCTTTGGCACAGCGGTAGCTGACCCTAAAGTTATTCAATGAGTCTTTTATCCCGTTTACGATACCTGGAAAAACCGTTGTATGTTTATTTTGTGTAATTTTGCATAATTTTTAAAATTAATATGTAAATTAATACATTTAATCATCTCGCAAATATATATAAGTCAATGTATGTTGGAGGTTTGTGTTCCCTGGAGCATATCGATGTACATTGGTTTCTGCACTTTGCTCTAACAGTGTAATTCTTTCTTTATGGTTGATACGGGAAGTACCTGCTGCCATCTGTTGAACGTTTATACAAGTAAAAACTCGATATGATATTTATTGAAAATATCAGCAATTGTATAAAATATAATTATACAGATCATGTTATCGTGCATTGACACATAAATTTCAATTTATTATAATATACTAAATGCTGTAGGTTGTTCAAAATATAAATTTTGTTCTTTAGCATAGCTACTACCAGTTTTACAAAATTGGATTTTATTAAAGAAAATGATTTCCCTACTTCTTGATATTTTCTCTCTGAACGAAAAGAAAAATTATGATTGCACCTCATGAAGAAAATGAACATTTTTCAGAATTAAAGTGTATGCAAAATTAATCACGTGGTGTAAGCAATTGAAAACTTTGCTCGGCGGTGGAAAAATAATGCAGGGAACTCGATCTTCTCCCTGGATAGGTGGCTTCACTGCAATGCACGAATTTGCCATGTTTAGAGGGCGCTGCAATCGAAAAGTTTACATTACGTCTATGGAAGCTAGCTCTCTTTTCCCTTAGACACTCCTTGGTAGTGTGATAGGAGAACAAAAGCAACTTGAATTAGGCCCAAGAGGAAAAGTTGCCCGCAGTGGAACATGGAAAATTTTCAATGGAGAAGGATGCCTAAGAAATTAGGGAAAACTGATCCATTGCTCAGGTAAAAAAAGAAGCTGGCTCCTATAGGACATAACTTGAACTATCATCTATTTCAAGCTTTATCTGAGGAAACAAGAAAAATAAGAGAAAAGCTGGTGGACTGCAAAACTAACAAAGGATAGATTTACATCTTTTACATTTCTGTGCTTTGAGAACTTCATAGCTTAGAGCTTGCCTCACAGTAGTTGGCTTGGATGTTTACTGTCAGTTGAAAAGAAATTGCGTGCCACACACTTGATGGAATCCAAGATAGTGGGGATTTTGAGGTCCCGCTCGGTGACCGAGTTCTTGACGAACCGTGGGGCTGCTACAGCTGATCGCAGTACAGAATTCTGGATTTGGGTTGTTTTACCTCTGAGCGGCACTTTTTTGCACACCATGGCTAAATGGCCAGGTCACATGGACCCCGAAGGCTCAAAGAAAGTTGGGGGAGGTGACCCACTGGAACAGCTGTTGGGAGACAGATGGTAGCCTCCCGTCAAGGCCATCCAGCTGTTCTTTAATGTGCACAGGGTATGGCTCTCCCGCACACGGGGCCACGGCTTAACGTCCCATCCGACGGACAGCGGCCTTTCCAAGCCCATCGGTGTCCCCTACTGACCGTGGGCAGGGCGGGGAATTTTGCGGAGATAAATCTCAACGCTGACCCAGCTGGGACTCGAACCTGGGAACTACAGATTACGAGCCTGGCGCGCTACCGACTGAGCCACCCCCACCCCACAGAATTCTGGAAGGATTTGCAGTTTTTGAAGGTTGGATTTAGAGCAAATACAACAGACAGGGGCAGCACAGAGCAGAATGGGCTTGAGAACCATGTTGTAGATCATGACCTTATGTTTGATGACCAAGGATGAGTGTCCTCCAATTAGTGGGAAGAGTTTAGCTCTCAAGGCTCTGGTTTTATTAATGTGATATGTAGATCCCATTTAAGCCTACGATGGATAGTGACACCTTGATATCTAGTTGAGTCCATCCAGACGATCTGCTTAACCCTTTCAGGACCATAAAGTTTCTAAGAGTAAATATTAGTATGTAACTGTTTATTTTAGTTTGTTTAGACGTAAAATAAATAAAAATCATAAGAAAAATACATAACAATGTGTAGTTTTTTTGGAATTTTATGGGAAATATTTTTCCCAATGGACTATAAAGGTAACACAAATTATAGTTAGGCTTATTATGCAATGTCTTTTATTTATTGGTTTATTAGAACAAAATGTTAACTAAAATAATACAAAATTATGAAATAAAATTACTATACAAAATGATGTGCTAATTATGATATTCGGCGAAGCAATTTCTTTTGGTAGTGAGGCAAAGATGGACATTGCACATAGTACATATATTATGCGTCCTGACAGTTCTGTTTTGTTTTCTAAACGTTCTCGTTTACGTAATTGCGTTCGGCATACGTTCTATTTTGACATTCTGTATAAAAAATGCAGATAAGGTTATAATTAAATACGACAATCACCAATTTTAAAATTGGAAAAATGTTTCCCTTGGTCGTGAAAGGGTTAATAGGATTGAAAAAAAAAGAATCCACTTATATGGGCAACTGACGCGATGACTGAACGATCTGATTTATATGGGCAATTGATAGTGACGACTAAAAGGAGCTGACACTAATAAGTAAATAACAGCAATGACTAAAACGAGCTTTCTATGGGCAAATGACAGGGATGGCAAAATGACCTTTCTACGAGCAAATGACAGTGAGGACTAAAATGAGCAGACTTCTATGGACAATTGGAAGCGACGACTAAATGGAGCTGACTTTCATAAGCAAATAACATCATCATCATCCTCAAGCAGCAATGGGCTACGGAGGTCCAACCAGACTGTGCAATTTAGTTCTCCAAGCAAGTCAATCCTGAGCTACATCTACTGCATCTGGCCACTGCACACCAATTCTAACAAGGTCCTGTTTGACATTGTCTGCCCACCGCATCCTAGGTCTCGGCCTCTTTCTGAGCCCTTTAGGCACACTGTTCATAACCTTATTCGCCAATCTATAATTATTCATACGGGCAACTTGGCCAAACCAACGGAGTCTCTCTCTGCACAATATGCTGCTTAAAGGAGGCTGCAAACTCCTTTGCCTAACCTTACCATTATTTACAAAGCTGAACCACCTAATACCCAAGATACTGGGTAAGCATCTAGAATCAAAGGCATCAAGTTTCTTGTTATCCTGCTTACAAAAGATCCATGTTTCGCTACCATAACTAATCCTAAAAAGAACCAAATTATTATACAGTCTAATTTTAGTCTTTAGGTGTATACGTCTATTTCTCCACACTCTCCATAGATTCTTAAAAGTCCCAGAAACAATTCCTACTCGTCTGTTAATCTCATGCCGCACATCACCAGTATCTGTTACATAGCTCCCAAGATAATTAAACTGTGACACCTGCTCTAGACTGCAACCATTCAGATTAACTGAATCACAGCCTGCCTGACCAATTTTCATCACTTTAGTTTTTCTCTCTGTTTTCAACCAAACCTACTCTACTACCAGTCTCATCAACAGCTCGAATGAAAGAGTTCATCTCATCAACATCATTTGCCAAAAGGGCTAAATCATCAGCATAATCTTAGATTATGCTGATGATTTAGCCCCTTTTGGCAAAATGATGTCTGATGAGATGAACTCTTTCATTCGAGCTGTTGATGAGACTGGTAGTAGAGTCAGGTTGAGACGAAATGCACCCTTGTCGAACACCAGAAGTAATGCTAAACCAATTGCTACAAGCCTTACCAACTCTCACACACGACTCAGTGTTATTATAGAGAGCTTTCATTATGTTAACTAACTTGTCTGCTATACCATATGATATCACAATGAACCACAAATTATGACGATAAACTGAGTCGAAAGCCTTTTTGAAATCAACAAAGCTAGCAACCAAAGGTTTCTGAAACTCTAAACATTTCTCAAGAATCTGCCTAAGTGAAAATATTTGATCCACACATCCCCTACCACTTCTGAATCCACATTGTTCATCACGCAATTGACTGTCAACCAGATTCTTAATTCTCTTAAGCACAATCATGTAAAGAACTTTCCCTGGAACAGAGAGTAGGCTGATACTCCTATAGTTATCACAAGAACTGCGATCACCTTTTTGAAAATAGGAATAATAATAGCTCTGGTAAAATCCTTAGGGACCATGCCTTTATAATAAAAGATATTCAAAATTTCAGTCAATCCGAAACATTCCCAGCTCTAAGCATTTCCGTAGTAATTTCATCTACCCCTGGGGATTTATAAAGTTTAAGTTTAGAAATAGCCCAAATAACTTCAGATTGTGTTATAGGGCCAACATGAAAGCCATCAATGCATCTATCATCATTACAAACAATGGGAGTAGAACTAACCACATTGTTTAGAACATCACTGAAATGCTCAGATCACCTAGCCATGAGAGAATCCTCATCTTCTATAACCTTACCTTGTTATCCTTCAATTCCTGTATACCTGTCCGTTTTCTACCACACAAAACATTAACTATCTGGTACAGCTCTCTGCTGTTGTGCTGTCTAACTGCTTCCTCGGCTTTGTCAGCCAAACCATCAAGCCAAAGATTCTTATCAGCAGCTAACTGATCCTTTACAAGTTTATTAAGGTCTTTGTAATGCTTTCTATTAGGACTAGTAGGGTATTGATTAAGGGCATTCCTGCAGTTCTTTCTTTCCGAAATAAGCTCAAGTGCCTTATCACTCGATAATTTTGCCTCTTCTGCTCCTTTTTTCCTAAAAGAGTACTGTTAGTGTCCAAAAAAGCCTGTTTAAAATGATCCCATTCTTCCTCAACTTCAGTAGTAAGCAAACCATGACTGTCATAATGACTAAGTAACCTATCATGGTAAGCTTTGGCTATAACTGGATCTTTCAGAGCTTCAGTATTAAAAGTAAATTTTTTAACCCTAGCACAACACTTTTTAAATTTAAGTTGCAACACACTTTTAACAAGGTAATGGTCAGATCCAATTTCAGCTCCCCTATATGTCCTGGTATTCCTAACAGAACTAGCCCATTTGCTGTTAATTAATATGTAATCAATCATATTCTTATGCAGCCCATCAGGTGAAACCCATGTGTACTTATGTATGTCGCGGTGTTTGTAGTAAGTGTTAGTTATTCTGAATCCATTGAGTTTACTTACCTGTAGGAGACGTTGCCCATTGCCATTGCAGCTACCAATACCAAAAAGGCCTATTACTCCACCAACTTTGGCATTGAAGTCACCTAGAACAAGGGTAATATCTCCTTTCTTCACGGAATTCAAAATATCCTGAAGTTGTCTGTAAAACCTATCCATCTCATCCCCATCAGCATCCTCAGTGGGGGCATAACAGCAGAAAACAATCAAATCTTCAAGCTTGTTTTAAATTTTGCTGTAAGAAACCTTCCATTGATGCCCTTATATCCCAGAAGAACATCACCAGCGTGTCTGCTGAGAAGCAAACTTACACCTTGGAGATGCTTTCCATCCTCCCTCCCTGAGAAGAGAAATTTAAAGTTATTCTTAAGTATCTCACCTTTACATCTGGTCTCTTGCAAGTCTAGATTACCTAAGTTATAATAGTGGAATTCTTGTGTGAGGACATCAAGAGAATAATCTCTATATAATGTCCTCATGTTCCACGTTCCTGCAGAGAGAAAATGATTAGTAGAATTTTTAAAGAAACCAGGTTTATTGAGATAGGTAGGACCAACAATATCAAACAGCCCCTGATCGCAGGCATGGGGCAAAGACCTGTTCCTCCTCCGCTAAAGGCTGAAGTCACCAATGCTAATAGGAATTTCAGGCACCATCTTTTCAAGTGGGCTTTTACAAGAGCCATATGGCCTGCCTGAGACACATTACTGTAGTTTAGGCTTGACGATGCCCAACTAGCTAAGTAAGGTTCAGGTACCTGCGATGGCCTCCGATTAGGAATATCCACCAGCTGATATAAGGTATCCCATGCCTCTGTTCACTTAGGGCTGGCAACCCAGAAGCAAACAGAAAATACAGCTGCAGATTCTCCCTCAGCAGAGGCCCACCAGTGCAGCAAGTCCAGGATCCATAATCAAGCTCAAATCCATAAACAAGTCCAGTCTAGTAGGTATAAATGGTCAGCACCAGGACCCTGTGAAATTGGCCACTCCTCAGAAGGGTTGAAAAAAAAGTGGCCATAGATGACCAGATCAGTAGGCCTTACGGAAGTGGCAGCCCTCCACTTCCGTTCCCTTCCAAAAGAGAACATCTCTTTTGAAAGGTACTAACGGCCTGCACCACGAGAAGGCGGGGTCGGATATTAAACGATAGACCTGGTCAGTTCTGTGCATTATCACTGGGGATTGGTACACAGCTCTTCTTCCAGTTGATGCCTAGCTGCCATTTACAGATATAGTTGTTGATTGACATTTATAGTTTGTTTATTTATTTCGATTTCACGCTCGATTGCCAAATGTCCAAATAGAATTGAAAATCTCTAATAGTATTTTTATTCACACTTTGTGTTTTTGAATGCGTGTGATATCAGTTATATATTCTATTACGTGGCATGGAAAAACAATTCGGCTAAACTATTCGTGATGAGACTTCAATATTCGTGTAAAATCATGAAATGAAAAAGGATAAAAATAATATTCTGGATTTTTATTTTTGTGGTATTAAGTTTGCTATCTTTTCATAAGTAACTGAAACTACCAGTATGAAATTTACATATATTGATAGAAGTTTTATTATTTTGGTGTAATATATAGATAACACGTACACTACCTTAAGGTCGAGAATGGTTTCTGCGGAAGCGGAGATTGAAATAAAATTGCAAAGGCATAACTGTGATTGTTCAAATTCCAATTCAATGAAAACTAATCTTATAATCTAGTAAAATATATTTTTCAGTTACAAATTTCGACTCTTAGTCAACTGATGCATCTATTCTGGTAAATATTTCACAGAACCCTTTCCTATACATAATTATTATTCCTTATTTCTATCATTCGATGCACATGTTCAAGAAGTCATGCCTCTGTTCACTTAGGGCTGGCAACCCAGAAAGCAAACAGAAAACACAGCGGCAGATTCTCCCTCAACAGAGGCCCACCAGTGCAACAAGTCCAGGATCCATAATCAAGCTCAAATCCATAAACAAGTCCAGTCTAGTAGGTATAAATGGTCAGCACCAGGACCTTGTGAAGTTGACCACTCCTCAGCAGGGTTGAAAAAAAAGAAAAAAGTGGCCTAGATACACCAGATCACAAGAATGCACCAATAAAAGAACTGAAAATATAAATCGTAGATCGTATAATCATATTCGATGTACAGGGTAATAATTTTATCCCTAACAATCTCCATCATAAAGATATGCCTATTTGGTATGAGTAAGAACAAAATATATAAGTAAACCACCCTTAGGTGGACCCCTAAGGGCAAACATAAGAAAAGCTAAAAATAACAGTAAAATTGAATAAGAACCTAAAAACGCCTAAGAAGTGAAAATATAAACATATATATGTGTGTGTGTGTGTTTTAGTTAAAATATTTTTTCTTAAAATTCTTCTGGTAGTTATTTATTTTAAAAAATTTCATAAATCTAAAACGTTCAGTAATATTTAAATAAAATTGCTGCAACTAAATAACGCTATTCCAAAGTATGTAGCTTGGAGTTAAATTTTATGCAAAATAAATCACATAAATCGTTTTGGATAATTTAATTTCCCTCCTTTGTTCGCTGATTGTCCAGCCCCGGTGTATCGAGGTGGCTTTGATTAATGCGACCTGACGTCACCTTGCTACATCACTTTCTCATACATTTTATGTATCGGCCCCTTGGAATTGACAGACTTAATCTGTTGCGATAAATATATTGTTGCTCAATCACAAACGTCACTAGTTTCCGTTCAGTTTCGAAGAGTGTGATTTCCACTATATTTAAACGTGAGAAAGTGACCACGTGTCGCAAGAACTTCTGGACGAGGCTTTAAGCAACAACATAACAGAAGGCCAATGTACCAAATTTTCTGACGTCACCTGACTATGATATGATAACGTTACAAAATTGAATGATCCTTTGCAGGCTTACTCAAGCAATATTTTGAGGAGGTCACTGTTGTTGTTGTTGTTCTACGTCACACAAAATTGAATGGTCCTTTGCAGGCTTACTCAAGCAATATTTTGAGGAGGTCACTGTTGTTGTTGTTGTTCTACGTCACAAAAATTGAATGGTCCTTTGCAGGCTTACTCAAGCAATATTTTGAGGAGGTCACTGTTGTTGTTGTTGTTGTTGTTGTTGTTGTTCTACGTCACACAAAATTGAATGGTCCTTTGCAGGCTTACTCAAGCAATATTTTGAGGAGGTCACTGTTGTTGTTGTTGTTCTACGTCACACAAAATTGAATGGACCTTTGCAGGCTTACTCAAGCAATATTTTGAGGAGGTCACTGTTGTTGTTGGTGTTCTACGTCACACAAAATTGAATGGTCCTTTGCAGGCTTACTCAAGCAATATTTTGAGGAGGTCACTGTTGTTGTTGTTGTTGTTCTATGTCACACAAAATTGAATGGTCCTTTGCAGGCTTACTCAAGCAATATTTTGAGGAGGTCACTGTTGTTGTTGTTGTTCTACGTCACACAAAATTGAATGGTCCTTTGCAGGCTTACTCAAGCAATATTTTGAGGAGATCACTGTTGTTGTTGTTGTTCTATGTCACACAAAATTGAATGGTCCTTTGCAGGCTTACTCAAGCAATATTTTGAGGAGGTCACTGTTGTTGTTGTTGTTCTACGTCACACAAAATTGAATGGTCCTTTGCAGGCTTACTCAAGCAATATTTTGAGGAGGTCACTGTTGTTGTTGTTGTTCTATGTCACACAAAATTGAATGGTCCTTTGCAGGTTTACTCAAGCAATATTTTGAGGAGGTCACTGTTGTTGTTGTTGTTGTTCTATGTCACACAAAATTGAATGGTCCTTTGCAGGCTTACTAAAGTAATATTTTGAGGAGGTCGCTGTTGTTGTTGTTGTTGTTGTTGTTCTATGTCACACAAAATTGGGTGGTCCTTACTCAGGCTTACCCATTTTCATTATGAAAATAAAATAAATTAAAAATACTTTTTTTTTTAGAGTATAATTTTCTTGATTTTTTTTTACTTTTTTTATATATATATTTTATATCCTTTTTTATGTTTTTTTATATGTATTTTTTCTTGAATATCTCTTTTGATATTTGCTCATATATATATTTTAATATATATATATACAATACTTGTATTTTTTATTCTAATATTATTACTGGTGGACTCTTTTGCTAATCTTTACACTAATGTTTATCTATAAATATATTTTATTTAGAAAGAAAATTATTCGTATTTACTATTAAATATAACAATGCCAATTAATACAAATAATTTTTCTCCCAAATAAAATATATTTAAAGATAAACATTAGTATAAAATATAAAGCACAAAGTTCACCAGTAATAATATTAGAATTAAAAATATAAGAAAATTCTATATAGTAGGACTACTTAAGCTGACGTCATCAATAAACCTCTAGCTTTCTGTTATAAGAGGTGTTGGCTAGAGACATTTTTATCAAAACAAATGCTTTTAATTTTGTATTTGGCAGTAAAATGATTCTACGATGAATAATGTAAAAGCAAAAAAAGTCTATTTTTGTTTATTGTTCAACTGTTGGTTTAATAATGTTCTCATCTTTTTTTAATGGAGTATAACAGAATAATCCAAAGTCGCTTTTCAAAAACAAATACCCCCTCAAGCAGCTACTTGCCACAGAGATCTGACAGGAGACCGTCAGTTTATATGCCATAGTAGAAGGTCTGCGAGGGTGACGGGACCTCAGCAGAAAAACAACACGAACATCAATGCCTTACCCGGGGCTCGAACCCAGGTCCCTTAGATCAGTAGCCAAAATACCCCCTCAAAAAGCTGCTTGCTACAGAGGTCTGTCAGTTTATATGCCATAGTAGGAGGTCTATTTGTTGCCAGATGTTCGGCAACCACGGCAATCCCCGGTTCCGTCTTTACGACACTACCAAGTTAATGGAAAGCCGCGACTATCTAGTTGGGTTGTTGTTTGGGTTGTTTTACCTCTGAGCGGCACTTTTTTGCACACCATGGGCTAAATGGTAGGTCACATGGACCCCGAAGGCTCAGAGAAGGTTGGGGGAGGGGACCCACTGCAACAGCTGTTGGGAGACAGATGGTAGCCTCCCGTCAAGGCCATCCAGCATGTTCTTTACCGTACACAGGGTATGGCTCTCCCGCACACGGGGCCACGGCTTAACGTCCCATCCGACGGACGGCGGCCTTTTCAAGCCCATCGGTGTCCCCTACTGACCGTGGGCAGGGCGGGGAATTTTTGCGGAGATAAATCTCAACGCTGACCCAGCTGGGACTCGAACCTGGGAACTACAGATTACGCGCCTGGCGCGCTACCGACTGAGCCACCCCCGCCCCATCGCGACTATCTAGAGTCGGGAGCAAGAATGCGCCATATAGACGCACCTCATCCCGGACCTCACATGGCAGCAGTCCTATAAAAGGAAAGCTAACTACCGGTAGAAACTTAAAATTTAATCTGTTTCCCGGTTAGCCATGAACAAGGATATGTAGATCCGAGTTCACTCGGCACCCTGGGTGGAGATTCTTAGTAAGGCCCAGACTTTGAAAGGGCACGTGCCTACTAGGGGACCAAATCCGTTCGGCCGTGCCCTTGAACTTGCTCCACGGAGCACCTGAGATGAGGTCTTGACACCGTCCAACCGGGCCACGATCAGTTGGGACGTTAAACCGTGGTTTGTGTGTGGGAGAACCATAACCTGTGCATGTTAAAGAACACAATAGATGTGTTGGGTTGTTTTACCTCTGAGCGACACTTTGTTGCACACAATGGGCTAAATGGCCAGGTCACATGGACCCCGAAGGCTCAGAAAAGGTTGGGGGAGGAGACCCACTGGAACAGCTGTTGGGAGACAGATGATAGCCTCCCGTCAAGGCCATCCAGCGTGTTCTTTAACGTGCACAGGGTATGGCTCTCCCGCACACGGGGCCACGTCTTAACGTCCCATCCGACGGACGGCGGTCTTTCCAAGCTCATCGGTGTCCCCTACTGACCGTGGGCAGGGCGGGGAATTTTGCGGAGATAAATCTCAACGATGACCCAACTGGGACTCGAACCTGGGAACTACAGATTTCGAGCCTGACGCGCTACGGACTGAGCCACCCCCGCCCCCACAATAGATGGCCTTGATGGGAGATTACCATCTGCATCCTAACAGCCACCCAGTGTGTGCCCCTTCCCCATCCTTCTCTGACCCTTCGGGGTCCTTGTGAACTGGCCATTTAGTCCATTGTGTCCAAAAAATGTACCGCTCAGAGGTAAAACAACACACTGAAATCTAAATCTTTTATCAAAATGCAAAAGACTATATTCTTTGCTATTTCTATGAATACGTTTCGCAGCTGACTGACAAATCCATCAACCGATTGAGCCATTGCTTTGACAATGTTCTTGTTCTCGTGTGGCATTGACCATGAGGTTTCGGTTGGGAATTGTTGAGCGAGTGACGTCACCATCCTTGACCCGGATGTGCAATTCGCTGACCAATCGAGCGAGAATCAATCACCAGGTGGCGTGTAATCGCTCTGTGAGCATAAGCAGGATAATTATTTTAGTTTTCAGTTGAATACAAAAATATTATATCATAAATGTTTTTTAATTTTTAATATTATGCATTTATGGTAATATTTACTATCGGTATTTTAAGAATCACAGATAAGCAACAACTTTTCTAAATTAAATTTATTCTCACTTGTGTTACATAGTAACAAGTGAAGACCTGCCATTGCAATTTCTAATAATCTCTGGGAGTAAATATTATAGTAATCAGATAAATTAAAATTTCACTCATTTCTGCTTAATTGTAATAATGAACTTCATGCAGAAATAAAAACTTTTTGCATTGATAAAAAAATTAGAAATACTTTATTTCTCGAATAATTGAACTTATGCTACGCTAGCTTCCATTTTAAAATAACAATTTGTTTTCTTAATCTATATTTAATACTAGGCTATAAAAATACTGGTAGTTTCCTACTAACAAATCTTAAAATTTTTTTTGTTCCTAAAATATTAATGTTAATAATATATTAGTGTGAAAAACTACAATACGTTTGCAGATTATAAATAAAATATCAACAATGAATTAAAAGAATGATTGCAGTGGAGGAAAATTTTGCGACGTATTACGCACATTTCAAGAGAATGGAAGATAGTCAAAGAAATTTGTAGACACTCTGGAAGATGATGGAGAGATGGTGTGGTAGGAGCAGCGAGAAAAAGAGGCTTTGGAGAAAAGATGACATGGGAAGAAAGAAGTTGAGCTGTATGCTTGCTGTCTAGAAGCAAGCAACACTGAAGTTGGGAAAAGCTCATCATAATTAATAAAGTATTTTAAAATAAATTTGTTTTAACGAAATTACCGGTATTATGAAATATCAGTAACGATATAATAGATATACAAACTCACTTCAAACAAATTATCATAAAAACAATGAGGAACAAGAAAGGTAGATTTCTTTTCAATTCTCTCTTCCAGTAAGAGTTGTGGGTTGTTTTACCTCTGAGCGGCACTTTTTTGCATACCATGGGCTAAATGGCCAGGTCACATGGACCCGAAGGCTCAGAGAAGGTTGGGGGAGGGGACCCACTGGAACAGCTGTTGGGAGACAGATGGTAGCCTCCCGTCAAGGCCATTCAGCGTGTTCTTTAACGTGCACAGGGTATGTTTCTCCCGCACACGGGCTTAACATCCCATCCGACGGACGGCGGTCTTTCCAAGCCCATCGGTGTCCCCTACTGACCGTGGGCAGGGCGGGGAATTTTGCGGAGATAAATCTCAACGCTGACCCAGCTGGGACTCGAACCTGGGAACTACAGATTACGAGCCTGGCGCGCTACCGACTGAGCCACCCCCTTTTAAAAGGTAACGGGGTTAACTCTGATTAAGTTGTAAGTTTTTTTTTCAGTCCTCTGGGTTTAATTTCACTAGAGGTCAATAATTCAAAATGATTAGGAAGTCTTTTTGTCAATAATGTTGATTGATTTGATTTTAATGAAGGCAGTTCTAAGAGTGGAAGTGCTTAAATCGTTAAGTCGTACAGCAACTTTATCCAGAGACAGTCATCAGCATATCCTGCTTCACGATGAAGACAAATTTGAACGTCTTGTGTTGCTAGACAGGATGACAGGATGTACAGGTACTGGACAGAAAAATGGAAACCATTCCATGTTATCTCAATAGAGAACGAAATTCTTCAATATGATTTTTAATGAAAAATATGCCTCAAGATAAATTGAAATTCTGAATCAAATCTATTTAAATCTCGATTTTAAACAATATTTGCTCAGTATTCAAAGAAATATGAACGCTGGAATATTTAACAGGCTACAAAACATTGACACCAATTTTTAATTAAAACGGTAATATAGGTTAAACGATCAGGGTTGAATTCTACTAGAATCAACTGTGATCTCTACATAGGGTCAAGTGTGATCTTTAAATAGAGTCTATTGTGATCTCTACATAGAGTCAACTGTGATCTCCACATATTGTCTACTGTGATCTTTATGTAGAATCAACTGTGATGACTACATAGAGTCTACTGTGATCTTTACATAGTCTACTATGATCTCCACATATTGTCTACTGTGATCTTTACGTAGAATCAACTGTGATCTCTACATAGAGTCTACTGTAATCTCTACAAAGAGTCAACAGGCTCCTGTTAGACCTCTGTGGCAAGCAGCTGCTTGAGGGGGTATTTATTTTATTTTTTTTATTGAGATAACATAGAACTGTTTTTATTTTTATGTCCAGTACCTATAGTTTCCAGGAAGTTATACAAAATTTATTTTGATCAACACCTTTATCAGTAGAGTCGCAAATCTGGAGGTAATTTCTCGCAATCATTTTCCAAAGTTATGAGGGGCGGGTGTGGCTCAGTCGGTAGCGCGCCAGGCTCGTAATCTGTAGTTCCCAGGTTCGAGTCCCAGCTGGGTCAGCGTTGAGATTTATCTCCGCAAAATTCCCCGCCCTGCCCACGGTCAGTAGGGGGCACCGATGGGCTTGGAAAGGCCGCCGTCCGTCGGATGGGACGTTAAGCCGTGGCCCCGTGTGCGGGAGAGCCATACCCTGTGCACGTTAAAGAACACGCTGGATGACCTTGACGGGAAGCTACCATCTCTCTCCCAACAGCTGTTCCAGTGGGTCCCCTCCCCCAACCTTCTCTGAGCCTTCGGGGTCCATGTGACCTGGCCATTTAGCCCATAGTGTGCAAAAAAGTGCCGCTCAGAGGTAAAACAACCCAACCCAAAGTTATGAAACCAAATATTTTCCTCAACTTTGGTTTTCTTATGGAAATTGATTGGGATGGTTGTATTTATGAATGCTTATATTAATGTCGGAATTGAAATTCTGGTATATGATCAGCAATTAGGTTTCTATTCTGGAATCATAATTTATCATTATTAAAACTTATAACTCTTTACCCCCAATTTATGTAAAAGGGTGTACTTGAATCTCGCATAGACAATGAACAGCTGCTGTGTTCTATAGATACCTAAGTGGTAGTATGTTGACTTTTCCATTTAAAAGGGTGATATAGGACTAGTTGACTTTTGCATTTAAAAGGGTGATATTAGGACAGTTGGCTTTTGCATTTAAAAGGGTGATATTAGGACTAGTTGGCTTTTCCATTTAAAAGGGTGATATTAGGACTAGTTGGCTTTTGCATTTAAAAGGGTGATATTAAGACTAGTTGCCTTCGGATTTAAAAGGGTGATATTAGGACTAGTTGGCTTTTCCATTTAAAAGGGTGATATTAGAACAAATTGGTTTTACATTTAAAAGAGTGATATTAGGACTAGTTGGCTTTTCCATTTAAAAGGGTGATATTAGGACTAGTTGGCTTTTGCATTTAAAAGGGTGATATTAAGACTAGTTGCCTTCTGCATTTAAAAGGGTGATATTAGGACAAATTGGCTTTTCCATTTAAAAGTGTGATATTAGGACTAGTTGGCTTTTCCATTTAAAAGGGTGATATTAGAACAAATTGGCTTTTCCATTTAAAAGAGTGATATTAGGACTAGTTGGCTTTTGCATTTAAAAGGGTGATATTAGGACTAGTTGGCTTTTCCATTTAAAAGGGTGATATTAGGACTAGTTGGCTTTTGCATTTAAAAGGGTGATATTAAGACTAGTTGCCTTCTGCATTTAAAAGGGTGATATTAGGACTAGTTGGCTTTTCCATTTAAAAGGGTGATATTAGAAGAAATTGGTTTTTCCATTTAAAAGAGTGATATTAGGACTAGTTGGCTTTTCCATTTAAAAGAGTGATATTAGGACTAGTTGGCTTTTCCATTTAAAAGAGTGAATTAGGACTAGTTGGCTTTTCCATTTAAAAGGGTGATATTAGAACAAATTGGCTTTTCCATTTAAAAGGGTGATATCAGGACTAGTTGGCTTTTGCATTTAAAAGGGTGATATTAAGACTAGTTGCCTTCTGCATTTAAAAGAATGATATTAGGACTAGTTGGCTTTTGCATTTAAAAGGGTGATATCTAGTCTTACTAGTTGCCTTCTGCATTTAAAAGGGTGATATTAAGACTAGTTGGCTTTTCCACTTAAAAGGGTGATATTAAGACTACTTGGCTTTTCCATTTAAAAGGGTGATATTAGGACTAGTTGGTTTTCCATTTAAAAGGGTGATAGTAGGACTTGTTGAGTGATATTAGGACTAGTTGGCTTTTCCATTTAAAAGAGTGATATTAGGACTAGTTGGCTTTTCCATTTGAAAGAGTGATATTAGAGCTAGTTGGCTTTTCCGTTTAAAAGGGTGATATTAGGACTAGTTGGCTTTTGCATTTAAAAGGGTGATATTAAGACTAGTTGCCTTCTGCATTTAAAAGGGTGATATTAGGACAAATTGGCTTTTCCATTTAAAAGTGTGATATTAGGACTAGTTGGCTTTTCCATTTGAAAGGGTGATATTAGAACAAATTGGCTTTTCCATTTAAAAGAGTGATATTAGGACTAGTTGGCTTTTCCATTTAAAAGAGTGATATTAGGACTAGTTGGCTTTTCCATTTAAAAGAGTGATATCAGGACTAGTTGGCTTTTCCATTTAAAAGGGTGATATTAGGACTAGTTGGCTTTTGCATTTAAAAGGGTGATATTAAGACTAGTTGGCTTTGCATTTAAAAGGGTGATATTAGGACTAGTTGGCTTTTCCATTTAAAAGGGTGATATTAAGACTAGTTGCCTTCTGCATTTGAAAGGGTGATATTAGGACTAGTTGGCTTTTCCATTTAAAAAGGCGATATTAAGACTAGTTGGCTTTTCCATTTAAAAGGGTGATATTAGGACTAGTTGGCTTTTCCATTTAAAAGGGTGATATTTGGACTAGTTGACTTTCGCATTTAAAAGGGTGATATTAGGACTAGTTGGCTTTTCCATTTAAAAGGGTGATATTAGGACTAGTTGGCTTTTGCATTTAAAAGGGTGATATTAAGACTAGTTGCCTTCTGCATTTAAAAGGGTGATATTAGGACTAGTTGGCGTTTGCGCTGGAAAGGGATATGTTAGAACTAGTTGCTTTTACATTTAAAAGGGTGATATTAGGACTAGTTGGTTTAGCATTGGAAAGTGAGATATTAGGAGTAGTTGGCTTTTTGCATTTAAAAGTTGCATTTAGATAATTTTGAATATAAAAAAGTGATTATATTTTTTTAATAAACAAGTGGTAAATTTCAAAAGGATCAATGCACGCGAACTTGTGACTAGCATAATTCGGATAATGAAATTTTGTTCGTAATATACTAATGATGGAAGGAATTCTAATGAACGGAATATTTAAATTATTACTTATTTTAGAAGAAAATAAGTGTAATAAAATAGATTTCATCATTTCACTCTTATTATAGATTGAAATAAAGATTTTTAAAGATTTTTTCATTGAAAACGCAAGGTTAATTTTTAATAAATACTTAAAGAAAACTAATTAGAAAACTACCGGTAGTTTTAAATTTATTTATTAGACAAGATAATATTATATTCCTCAGAACTTATTATATTTCTCATATTATTTTATGTAAAAAAATGTTTCCCACCAGTACTAAACATGAGCATTTTTTTTCTGCAACTATTTAGATTTAAAACAACCATTTTTAATTTATGTGATTTCTATAATTGAGAGTAATGAACTTCCCATTCTTAAAGCACGGTTTCAGCCTCTTTCATTCCCTTAACCTTTTATCTCGTGCTGCGTGAAGCTTCGAATCTAATATGTAAGAGAATGGGCCAAGTGGAACGGAAGGTCATCGAAACAAGTGAATGTCTTCTATCACTGGAAGTGACGTGGCCATGTCTTTGTTCGCGAGGCTTTTATTTCCTTTCAGTTGCGTTTGCGGAGGTGACGTCAGTGAGCACTGGCCGTGATGGACGCGAGGTTCGCGTGGCCATGTAGGTCAGCGTCCGCAGGTGATGTTCGAGGATTTGAAAAAAAAACGGCAAATTCACAACGTTGGTTAAAGAGGCGAGAACAATGCAAAATAGGTTGGGAATAAAATAAGGCAAAGAGGGGAGGGGGAGGATTGTGTTTGAATTGTTACGTCATCTGCAGCTATTGCGTCGGAATAATACAAATTTTTTGTAGTTTAGCGGAAATAATACAAGTCTCCAATTGTTTGAAAAGAACTGGAGTATTAAATATGTCCTGTTAGTAATTCGTATGAGTTCTGAAATCATTCATTTCTTATTATCACATAAAATTAGGCACGGATCTTTGAAAAAATAAGGGGGGGGGGAGGGGTGAAACTTTATCGTGCTCAAGAAAAGTTTTTTTTTTACCTCTGAGCGGCACTTTTTTTGCATACCATGGGCTAAACGGCCAGGTCACAAGGACCCCAAAGGCTCAGAGAAGGTTGGGGGAGGGGACCCACTGGAACAGCTGTTAGGAGACAAATGGTAGCCTCCCGTCAAGGCCATCTAGCGTGTTCTTTAACTTTGGGTTGTTTTACCTCTCAGCGGCACTTTTTTTGCACACCATGGGCTAAATGACCAGGTCACAAGGACCCCGAAGTATCAAAGAATGTTGGGGGAGGGGATTCACTGGAACAGCTGTTGGGAGACAGATCGTAGCCTCCCGTCAAGGACATCCAGAGTATTCTTTAACGTTGGGTTGTTTTACCTCTGAGCGGCACTTTTTCGCACACCATGGTCTAAATGGCCAGGTCACAAGGACCCCGAACGCTCAGAGATTCAGGCATTCGACGCACCAGGCTTTTCTCGTACAGCGACAGCTGCAATAAAAATCCTGGGAACAAGGTCCTCATTGGAATCGATTTGGCTGTCGTAGATGATGCTTTTTATATCGCTCCATAGGAAAAAGTCCAGACATGAGAGATCGAGCGATTGTGGTGGCCAAGCGATGAGACCACCCCGACCAATCCCTCGTCCTGGAAATGTTGCATCCAAGGCGTTCCGCACATCCACGCTGAAATGGGGTGGCGCTCCGTCGTGTTGGAACCACATACGTGTTTGAATGTTTGCTGGAACAGGGCCCAGTAATTCTGGCTAGACTTCTTATAAAAATACGAGGTACGTTTTCCCTTTCAGTCGGGCTGGCAGAAGGTATGGGCCAATCAAATGGTCGTAGAGGATTCCAGTCCAAACATTTATGGAAAAACGCTGCTGGTACGAATGTGGACGTATGTCGTGCTGATTACTGGTGGCCTACATATGTGAATTGTGGGTATTAAAGACGCCCTCACGTGTAAAAATGCATTCGGCAGCGAATAAGACATATGTGCACCAAAGTCCGGTTGCGCTGCAGTCTGCTGCAGGAATCATTGTGCAAAATCCACACGAGGCCGATAATCTGCAGATGTCAAGGCATGCACCCTCTGTGCATGGTAAGGGTGTAATCGTTCATCTTGTAGAACTCGCCACACCATCGATTGGGGCACAATTATGGCATGGGAAATTGCTCGTGTGCTACATTCGGGACGATCTCCAACCCTACGTAGAATTTCCTCTGTAACACGTGGCGCCCTCACACTCCTTTCACGCCCTGTGTCGTGGAAGCGCTGACAAAGGAGCCTAGTTCGCACAGATACCGGTGCAATCGTTGAAAGGTTTTACGATAAGGCACACGTTGGTCGCAAAGCACTCCAGGTACAGGCTTTGGGCTTCCCTCGCATTCCCGTCCGCAGCTCCGTATGTGAAATGCATGTCCGCCTTCTCCTGATTCGTAAAACAATCCATCTGTTCTGAAATCCACGGTAGAAATGACGACGAGTGCGAAAACCAGCGCTTATAAGTGTTCACTGGAAAGCGCCCTCTAGCATTTCACCGCTTGAGTTCCGATCATGCATTCTATGACGAAAAGTGCTTGTTTAGGTTTGTTCTATCATCCCTTTAAGTTTGGCCCAAGAGTTTTGAATCACCCTGTATAGGACAGAGAATTATCCCTAGAAACTGCTTCTAGTTTGCATGGGACATCTTCTTGAAAGAACAAAGTCACGTTTGCTCATTAATACAGTACTGTGCAAATTAGTTGGGACAATAGGAAAATGCAGTAACAAAGACACAACTAAAATGTTTATTTGTTTAATAGTGTAGTTAATAGTGAATGTGACCCCACCCCTTAGCTTTAATTACTTCTTCCACTCTCTCAACCATTGATGCCACTAGCTTTCCACACATCTCCTTCACTTCAGGGTCGTGGTACCACACTTTCATGACACTTTCTATCATTTTGGTTTTCGTCGTGCAATCCATTTTAGATATGAGCGCTTTAACAATGGCCCCCAAATTTTCAATGGGGTTTAGATCGAGTGAATTTCCTGGCCACTCCAATACCTTCAAATGTTGCTGGGTAAAGAAGCTCTTAGAAAGCTTAGAATTGTGGCATGGAGCCAGATCCTGTTAAAATACCCCATCGCCGTTAGGAAACAGCTTCTGCAGCTTCCTATGTACTTTTTGCTGTCCATCATTCCTTCCATTCAGGAAAGGATTTTTTGGATCCTATCCAGAACGCCTATGTACTTTTTGCTGTCCATCATCTCGTCACATTCCTTATTTCCATCATCACATCCTTGAAGCGTCTGTGGCCCGGATGCTGCGAAACATCCTTAAAACATGACCTTGGGTGGGTGTTTGGGGGATTGCTATATGTGGCCGGATCGAAGAGGCTCTCCAGGCTTCGCTTGTCCCAACTAATTCGCACAGTACTGTACCTTACCAATAATAAAACTCATAATTCACTTAAAGTATTGTAAAGCATTTGATTTTAAATAATTACTGGTTGTCATTTTAAGCTTAAAAGGTTATTGGTGCAATTATTTTTTATGTCATCGAATATAGTTTGTCTTCAAGTTTGAAATATTTTTTTTCATCTAATTTATTTGTTAAAAATCTAAACGAAAAATCGGCCGAATGTTATTGGGGAACAAACATTAAAAATGCTGAAATCTGAAATAGAATCGTACCTTTGCTGTCTGCAATTTCTCTCTTCTTGCATAAATAGAGAGAATTTTTTTTGTATTATTCAATGTGACGACTGATGTTTTCAATTGAAATTGTTTCTATATTGAGATCTCACGAACGAGCCTGCTCTTGTGAGACCTCAAAAGTTTTTGTATACTGTACAACATTATCTGAAATAAAAAATTATCTATCTATCTATCTATCTAAAAAACAAAAGGGTAAGTCTCTTAAACTGATATTTAGCCGAAAGCATTCATTATAAGGAAAGACAAAGTTCAATATCTGATAGCATTAATTGAATATTTAAAGAAATTTCCATAAGTTAAGCATAAAAATGTCATCTGTTCCCAGACGCAGTTTCCTCAGAAATACATTAAAACAGGAAAGTCTATTGGAACGTAAAAGGTAAGTCAAAAGAGGTCAGGTTTCGAATTTCTCGTTTCAATTGAACGTTTTGTTTTTTCAATAACTTATTTATTTTAGAATAAATGGAAACTTGAGATTATCATGAAAAGTTTCAGAGATGTTTTTTCCTCTTTCCCCCCCCCCATCAATGACGTAACTGCACTGTACCAAAGAACGTATCAGGAAAAGAGGTTCAGCTTTGACAAAGCGTAAGTGGCGACCTCAAATGGTGTTTCGATTCGTATCGTAATTTTTTTAAGCTGGGAAGCAAACAATAAGGGGCAAAGGAATTAAGCATCAAAAAATTTATATTTTAAAAAAGTAACTGCACTTTGTATTTGAAAAAAATAATGTCATCATTTTAATAAAGGTTTATTTTCTCCATTGGAATTATTTTTCGTTGAACCAACAATTATAAATTGAAACGGAAAGAGAAGAGTTGAAATTAGCCTGAAGTTAATTTATAGAATAAATTATTTCAATTAGAAGCTTTCTTGGTTGCATAGAAACAGGAAACAGAATTGATATTAATATACTCTGCAAGGATATCAATGGGAAATTATTACAAATGAAAAGCGAAGAGAATGGAAGTTGACAGTAACATGTAATTACAAAAGCGTTCGTCCCCTGTAATGTTCGTTTCACCTCTACGCAAAATGCACGATACTCGATTTTACATTAATCTCTATGGAAGCTTAACTTCTTCTCCCTCTACATTCTTTGACTGTACTACGAAAAGTAATCGGACACTCCCGTGTTATGTAAATGGGGAAATTTTACAAATCTAACTTTGAAAATAAGATTTATTAGAAAAACATTTTACTGGTAGTAAATTGGAAATATTCATTTATCAATAAAAATCCATTTTTCATAATATTTGTTAAATATTAAAGAATTACGGATGTTTAAACAATGTTTTTTTTTAACATGCTTATTTTTAACGTTAGGGAGCTTTGAACTTGACCATCCATTAACACACGTGTCATGTTGCTTTCTATTTCGTTTTTAAAAAAGATATATATAATAATTTCATTATCGTCTCTCCGTCTGTAGACATCTAACTTTTTTTTACTTATAGAGTTGAATTAAAAGTTCTTTTTTGTGTTGGATGGGCATTGATGAAATATTACGATCAACACTTTCCGATATCCTAAAGTTAGAATTGCGCCCTCTGGACAATTTCATGAAAATGAATTAAAAAATGGATTTTTATTGATAAATGAATATTTCCAATTTCCTAACGGTGGGAAATTTTTTGAAAATTCAAATATTTCAAACAAATATTTCAAGTATAATGTAATTAGACTAGAAATTTGAAATTTTGGTGGTGGAATGTAAATATTACGAAGTTTTCACTGCCGACAATGATCAATTATAATTATCAGTTTAACTAATAATTTTTTGTTTTTAGGTATATTAGCCGTCCCGTGGCCGAGTGGTTAGCGCGTTTGGCTGCTGATCTTAGGGACCTGGGTTCGAGCCCCCGGGTAAGGCATGGATGAATGTGTCATTTTTCTGCTGAGGTCCTGCCATCCTCTCAGTTCTTGTACTATGGCATGTAAACTGACAGGCTCCTGTCAGACCTCTGTGGCAAGCAGCTGCTTGAGGGGGTATTTATTTTATTTATTATTATTAAAATTTCCTTTTAGATTGGATTGGTATTGATGAAATATCACGATTTGAACCTCTCTGATTGGGGCGGGGGTGGCTCAGTCGGTAGCGCGCCAGGCTCCTAATCTGTAGTTCCCAGGTTCCAGTCCCAGCTGGGTCAGCGTTGAGATTTATCTCCGCAAAATTCCCCGCCCTGCCCATGGTCAGTAGGGGACACCGATGGGCTTGGAAAGGCAGCCGTCCGTCGGATGGGACGTTAAGCCGTGGGCCCGTGTGCGGGAGAGCCATACCCTGTGCACGTTAAAGAACACGCTGGATGGCCTTGACGGAAGGCTACCATCTGTCTCCCAACAGCTGTTCCAGTGGGTCCCCTGCCCCAACCTTCTCTGAGCCTTCGGGGTCCTTGTGACCTGGTCATTTAGCCCATGGTGTGCAAAAAAGTGCCGCTCAGAGATAAAACAATCCAATCCAACCTTTCTGATCTCTCAAAAGTAGAGTCCACAGTTAGAGGACTATAAATGCGCCCTCTAACGGTGGGAAAAGATAGAAAATTCTAAATTTTAAAAAGAACATTTTAAACGACATATTAATGCAGAAATTTGAAATTTTTGTTGTGGAAATGTAAAGGTCGTAAACTTTCCATTGGCAACAATGAGTTGATGCAGGAGGGGGACGAGAGTGACTCAGTCTCGTAATCTGCAGTTCCCAGGTTCGAATCCCAGCTGGGTCAGCGTTGAGATTTATAACCCGAAAACTACCCCTCCCCCTGCTCACGGTCAGTATCGGACACCGATAGCTTGGAAAGGCCGCCGTCCGTCGGATGGGACGTTAAGCCGTAACCCCGTGTGCGGGAGAGCCATACCCTGTGTACGTTAAAGAACACGCTGGATGGCGTTGACGGGAGGCTACCATCTGTCTCCCAACAGCTGTTCCAGTGGGTCCCCTCCCCAACCTTCTGTGAGCCTTCGGGGTCCTTGTCACCTATCCATTTAGCCCATGGTGTGCAAAAAAGTGTTGCTCATAGGTAAAATAATCCAATCCATTAAAAATACGCTGGATGGCCTTGACGGGAGGCTACCATCTGTCTCCCAACAGCTGTTCCAGTGGGTCGCCTCCCCAACTTTCTGTGAGCCTTCGGGGTCCTTGTCACCTGGCCATTTAGCCCATGGTGTGCAAAAAAGTGTCACTCATAGGTAAAATAATCCAATCCATTAAAAAACACGCTGGATGGCCTTGACGGGAGGCTACCATCTGTCTCCCAACAGCTGTTCCAGTGGGTCCCCTCTCCAACCTTCTGTGAGTCTTCGGGGTCCTTGTCACCTTGCCATTTAGCCCATGGTGTGCAAAAAAGTGTCGCTCATAGGTAAAATAATCCAATCCGTTAAAAAACACGCTGGATGGCCTTGACGGGAGGCTACCCTCTGTCTCCCAACAGCTGTTCCAGTGGGTCCCTTCCCCAACCTTCTGTGAGCCTTCGAGGTCCTTGTCACCTGGCCATTTAGCCCATGGTGTGCAAAAAAGTGTCGCTCACAGGTAAAATAATCCAATCCATTAAAAAACACGCTGGATGGCCTTGACGGGAGGCTACCATCGGTCTCCCAACAGCTGTTCCAGTGGGTCCCCTCCCCAACCTTCTGTGAATCTTCGGGGTCCTTGTCACCTGGCCATTTAGCCCATGGTGTTCAAAAAAGTGCCTCTCAGAGATAAAACAAACTAAATATAAACCCAGGGTGGGTAGAGAAATGCAACTTTTGTGTTTTAATTGTTAACTGTTTGTTTTTCAGAGATAGTTTAAAACTTCTTTTTAGGTTGGATAGGTATTAATTCGTCAATGCCTATCCAGCTCAAAAAGCTGTTTTAAATTATCTTAGCTTACGATTTTACACTTTCCAAATATCTCGAAAGCTATAACTGCGCCCTCTATGATGGTAAGGTGTCAAGAGATATTCCACTGAGAGCAGAATTTACGCACTCTTCTGAGAAAAACTACTTTTTCAATTTATGAGAAAAAAATATTATAATAATTAAATAAAAATAAATCGTCTATAAATAAATATTATATATATTAATTTATAGACGACCCCTAAAAATAGAGCGGAATTGCAAACCACAAATTAGCCGATATCTAATTAAAAGCATATATTGTGTATTATTTGCACAAATATGATAAATGTAATGAACAATAATATATATTAAATATAATAGGTAAAAAAAAAATAAAACAATAATAAATATAGAATAATATATAGAAAATATAATAGATATATATTAGTGTTAATTGTGCAAATACACTGGTGGTGTGCAAAATGAGATTAACAGACGAATAGGAATTGCTGCCGGGACTTTTAAGAATCTATGGAGAGTGTGGAGAAATAGGCGAATACACCTAAAGACTAAAATTAGACTGTATAATAGTTTGGTTCTCTCTAGGGTTAGTTATAACAGTGAAACTTAGACGCTTTATAAACAAGATAACAGGAAATTAGGTGCTTTTGATTCTAAATGCTTACGCAGCATCTTGGGTATTAGGTGGTTCAAATTTGTAGGAAATGAAGAGGTTAAGCAAAGGAGTCGTCAATCTCCTTTAAGCAGCATATTGTGCAGAGAGAAACTCCGTTGGTTTGGCCATGTTGCCCGTATGAATAATTATAGATTGGCGAATAAGGTTATGAACAGTGTGCCTAAAGGCCTCAGAAAGAAGGGGAGACCTAGGATGCGGTGGTCAGACAATGTCAAACAGGACCTTGTTAGAATTTGTCTGCAATGACCAGGTGCAGCAGATGTAGCTCAGGAGAGATATGCTTGGAGAAGTAAATTGCATGGTCCGTTTGTACCTCCGTAACCCTATAATACCTCCGTAACCGTATTAATGATGATGATAATGGTTTACAAATCACTTATCTGAAATGTTCAATTAACTTGTCTTGGAAGTTTTATTCGATCCTCAATTTCTGATTTTCGGTGCATTTGTAATTTATTTTTATTTCTGCGAGCGCAAAAATTTTTCTGGAATTTTAGTTTCAAAAATAAATCTTTAGAACCGTCAGTAAGTCAGTCAAAAAAAATATCTAGACTACCGGAAACTCGGGGATTTTCGTCCCTCACTTCCAGATCGTCAAGAATGGAGCAATTGCCTAAAAGCAAGACCTCACCTTAGTTCAAAGTTGGGGTGGCTCAGTCGGCAGAGCGCCAGGCTTGTAATCTGTAGTTCCCGGGTTCGAGTCCCAGCTGGGTCAGCGTTGAGATTTATTTCCGCAAAATTCCCTGCCCACGGTCAGTAGGGGACACCGATGGGCTTGGAAATGCCGCCGTCCGTCGGATGGGACGTTAAGCCATGGCACGTGTGCGGGAGAGCCATACCCTGTGCACATTAAAGAACACGCTGGATGGCCTTGACGGGAGGCTACCATCTGTCTCCCAACAGCCGTTCCAGTGGGTCCCCTACCCCAACCTTCTCTGAGCCTTCGGGGTCCTTGTGACCTGGCCATTTAGCCCAGGTGTGCAAAAAGTGCCGCTCAGAGGTAAAACAACCCAATAGTTCAAAGTTACTTTAAATTCTTTCAAAAAGATCACAATTATGTAGAAATTTCAAAGTTTCTTGAAAGCAAAATCTTCTTAAAGAAGGTTGTTCTTGGCCTAAAAGACTTTTAAGACTCAATTCAGTAACATTATTTCTTTTCAGACTGTTTATTAATTCTCTCCTTTGATTTTCATATTCTTCCCAATTAAGAAGCACATGTGATACTGTTTCTTTCACATTGCAATGAACCCAGTACGGAGAATTTACTTTTTTCGTTTCGAATAAGGAATCGTTTAATAAAGTTGAGCCCGTTCTGAGCCTGGTGATACAGATGATATTCCTTCTGGACAAACCAAAGTTTCGAAAGCGAGAAATCTCATTCTCAATCATGCTTCGATGATTGAATCTCCCAGACGTTAATACCTCAAAATGATGTTGAAATGTGTCGTTTAATTTTTTCTTGATTAACCTCTTAAGGTGTATTTTTATAGGTTGTTTTACCTCTGAGCGGCACTTTTTTTGCACACCATGTGCTAAATGGCCAGGTCACAAGGACCACGAAGGCTCAGAGAAGGTTGGGGAAGGGGATCCACTGGAACAGCTGTTCGGAGACAGATGGTAGCCTCCCGTCAAGGCCATCCAGCGTATTCTTTAACGTACACAGAGTATGGCTATCCCATACACGGTGCCACGGATTAACGTCGCATCCAACGGACGGAGGCCTTTCGAATCCCATCGATATCCTATTTCTGACCTAGGACAGGACAGGGAGTTTTGCCGAGAAAAATCTCATAGCTGGTCAAGGTGGGATTCGAACCTGGGAACTGCAGAATACGAGAATGGCTCCGACTTAGACACCTCCTCCCCCCCCCCCTGTGTGTGAAAGAGACATATTCTTTGTACGTTAAAGAATTCATTGGAATGCCTTGGCGGGAGAATACACTCTGCCTCCGAACAGCTGTCGAGTGGATCCCCTACTTCCAAACTTTTCTGAGAGCTCATGGTCTTTGTGACCTGTTGATATAACAATCCCCGCCCGCCCCGATAGGGGACCACCTTGACGTTGTGTGTGTGTGTGTGTGTGTGGGGGGGGGGGGGGGCTTCGGGCCCAGCAACCCGGTCGAAGGCTGTGCCGGCCGAATTGGGTCCCCGGTTGGACATAGCCAAGACCAACCGAGGTCGACGATGCCGCCGACCGGTTCCCTGGCCGGTTGGATGGTGACAGTGTCTGAGACCTCACCTATCAGGTGCTCTGGGTGAGCAGTTCGAGGGCTCTTCTGAAAAGATTTGCGCCCCAGTAGGTCGAGCCCTCTTAAAAGTATGGACCTTACTAAGAATCTCCACCCCGGATGCCGAGCGCACTTGGATCTACATATCCTTGTTCATGGCTAACCGGGGAATAGATTAAAGTTAGGTTTCTTCCGGTGGTTAACTTTCCTATTATAGGACTGCTGCCATGTGAGGTCGGGGTTGAAGTGCGTCTATATGGCGCATTCTTGCCCCCCGGCTCTAGATAAGCACGGCTTTTCATAACCAGGGAATGTCGTGAGATGGAACCGGGAATTGCCGTGATTGCATAAGATCGCAACACAAGAGAGGTGTTGATTTAACCCACTGTGTGCAAACAAAATACCGCTCAGAGGTGAAACATCCCAAAGTTACAAAAGACGAAGGATGGCCTTCAGGGGAGGCTACCATCATCTCTCCTAACAGCTGTCCAGTGGGTCCCTTCCCCCTGCCATATCTGAGCCTTCGGGGTCCTTGTGACCTTGCCATTTAACCCACTTTGTGCAAATAAAATACCGCTCAGAGGTAAAACATCCCAAAGTTACAGAAGACGAAGGATGGCCTTGAGGGGAGGCTACCATCATCTCTCCTAACAGCTGTCCAGTGGGTCCCTTCCCCCTACCTTATCTGAGCCTTCGGGGTCCTTGTGACCTTGCCATTTAACACACTCTCTGCAAAGTGACGTTCACTTTGTTTGCACAGAGTTAAAACCAAACCAACGTATAATAGAACACGCTGGATGGCCTTACGATATCGTTTTGCGCAACATTCGAAATTCCGAAGCTTAGTACTGATGACTTTTTGAACTTAAATAAATAAATAAATACCCCTCAAGCAGCTGCTTGCCCCAAAGATCTGAGAGGAGCCTGCCAGTTTATATGCCACAGTAGAGGATCTGAGAGGATGGCAGGATCTTAGCAGAAAAAAAACAACACGAGCATCTATGCCTTACCCAGACTCGAACCCAGGTCCCTAAGATCAGTAACCAAGCGCACTAACCACTCGGCCACGGGAATGGACATCGTATGATAGAAAGAGGGAATAATAATTATATATATGAAAGTGTGCTGTGAAATGTTTGCTGGAATAGATGCATCAGTTTCCTAAGAGTCGAAATTTGTAAGTGAAAAATGTATTTTACTAGATTATCAGAGGATTAATTTTCATGGAATGGCAATTTGATTTGAACAGTTACTCCTTTGCAATTTTATTTCGATCTCCGCTTCTGCAGAAACCATTCTGGACCTTAGAGTTAAACATCGACTGTTTAGCGATTAAACGAAAATAATAATACTTCTAACCACAGATCTAAATTTTATACTGGTAGTTTTAGTTAGCTATGAAAAGCTAATAAAATTAATAACAAAAATAATAATAGAGAATATTATTTCTATCATTTTTTATTTCATAAGTTTTTACACGAATATTGATGTCTCATCACGAATAGTTTAGCAGAATTATTTTTCCATGACATGTAATAGAATATATAACTGATATCACACGTATTCAAAAACATAAATTGTGAATAAATTGTGTATTTTTACAGATTTTCAACTCTATTTGGATATTTGGCAACGGAATGGGAATTCCCTTTAAATAAACAAACTATAAATGAACTGATTTTATTAACTGAGGCAACAAAATTGGTTAAATCATAAATAATTTTTTCACTAATCACACAAAACCACAATATACTATCACTCATTATAAAATGAACCCAATGATCACAATTACAAGATTTTTTTGATCAAAGGGAATATTTTTGCGATATAGATTAATAGCTATTTTACTTGAAACTAAAACCTTTCTTATCAGTTCGATCACTGGACATAACACAAACTAAAAGTATCTCCAAAACCACACTTCTTACTACCAACGCTCACAGATTACGATTAATATCTTTCTTCTATATACAGATTCTACGAACTACTATTAAGACATTCAACTATCTGGTACATAATCTCAGGCAAGCAGGGAAGAAATAAAATTCTGTTCTTTCATTTCAACTTCATCGTTCGAATTCGTAAGTGACGTAATTCTCACCCCATGCTATATCTCGAGTTTTTATAAGCTATGTGGGAACCCGCTGGACTCAAACAAAATTCCTGTGGGTGGTTTTCAAAAAATCCCTCCAACCTTCTCTGAGCCCTCGGGGTGTTTGTGACCTTACGATTTAACCCACTGTGTGCAAAAAAAGTACCTCTCAGAGGTAAAACAACCCAACGATAAAGAACACGCTGGATGGTCTTCAAGGGAGGCTACCCATTCTCCCAACAACTGTCCAGTGGATTCACTCCCTGCAACCTTCTCTCAGCCCTCGGGGTCATTGTGACCTGGCCATTTGACCCACTGTGTGTAAAAAAAGTACCGCTCAGAGGTTGGGTTGTTTTACCTCTGAGCGGCACTTTTTTGCACACCATGGGCTAGATGGCCAGGTCACAATGACCCCGAAGAGATGGTTGAAGAAGAGATGGTTGGGGGAGGGGACCCACTGGAACAGCTGTTGGGAGACAGATGGTAGCCTCCCGTCAAGGACATCCACTGTGTTCTTTAACGTGCACAGGGTATGGCTCTCCCACACGGGGGCACGGCTTAACGTCTTATCCGACGGAGTGCGGCCTTTCCAAGCCCATCGGTGTCCCCTACTGACCGTGGGCAGGTCGCGGAATTTTGCGGAGATAAATCTCAACGCTGACCCAAGCTGTGACTCGAACCTGGGAACTACCGATTATGAGCCTGTCGTGCTACCGACCAAGCACCCACTCCCCGCTCAGAGGTAAATCAGCATTAAAGAACACGCTGGATGATCTCCAAAGGAGGCTGCCATCTGTCTCCCAAAAGATGTTCCAGTGGATCCCCTCCCTCCAACCTTCTTTGAGCCCTCGGGGTCATTGTGACCTGGCCATTTTATCCACTGTGTGAAAAACAAAATACCGCTCAGAGGTAAAACAAACTAACTTTAAAAAACACGATGGATGGCTTTGACGGGAGGCTACCATCTGTCTCCAACAGCTGTCCAGTGGGTATCCTCCCTCCAACCTTCTCTGAACCTTTGGGGTCCTTGTGACCTGGCCATTTAACATACTGTGTGCAAAAAAAGCTCTGCTCAGAGGTAAATCAACATTAAAGAACAAGTTGGATGGTCTTCAAGGGAGGCTACCCTCTGTCTCTCAAGAGCTATCCCTACATTACGTAAATTTCTATCTAAAGTATTAAAGAAAATCCCCTCAAATAATTTTTAAGGGGATGTACGCTGCCTCCTTGTGGGAGTACGCGGAAGTACGCGGCCTCCTTTTCGGAACTCTTGGTTTAGCCTTAATACTATTTATAGCAAAAAGCTGGAGTTTTTGTCAATTTTTCATTCAGTTTTGTTGTTAATTGCATTATTAAGAATCGCTTTAAAGGGCTTTGTGTCTTAGATTTTCTCTCAATATGAAAAAATCTGTCTTAGATAATGCTAATGATCAGGCCCTTCTGGTAAATGATGTTGACCAGTTGAACTCTTTCTTTAAAGCTGTTTAAAGAATCAGAATGGGTTTAGTAATAAACAGAGAGAAAACTAAAGTGGTGGATATTCTTAAAGTGGTTGATGATTCAAATACATTTCAATGGAAAAGATTTATGACTTGAAAAATCATTTTTTTTCGTTTATGAATAGCTGGTATGATGATTTAAATAACGATATATTCGCAGTAATATGAACTCTATTCCAATATTTAAACAATATCAATATTTTAATCCTTAAAAACTAATAAATGTTAATAATGCTCTAATCTTTTAAAGCTTTTATTCATTTATGCATTACGCCTATCCCTCGATTTACACTGAAGATAGGTTCCGCACAAAACCGTGTAAATCGAATCCGTGTAATCGAAATCAAAACCGGGTAAAACGAAAAAAAAAGAAAATATTCATAATTCCGTTTCGATTTACACCGTTTTGATTTCGATTACACGGATTTCGATTTACAAGGTTTTGTGCGGAACCTATCTTCAGTGTAAATCGAGGGATAGGTGTATTTTAAATTTTATCTTCATTTTAATTTCAACAAAATGTTCAAAGAACATAAAAAAAATCGTATTTTTTTGATATAACTGTAACACGAGGAAGTGATTTTTTCTTATTACTCGAATACTACCTGCAGAAAGATTAGATATAGTAATTATTAATAATAATATCGTTAAAATACATATAATACGTTATAATTATATAACAACGTTTCATGCAGAGTAAACAAAGTACTCTCTAGAAAGATTTCTGCGCATGACAGAAACTAAGGTGCCCAATTAAATAGGCAACCCTACTTCATAGGTTGGCTGAATGAATGGGGTTGGGTTGTTTTACCTCTGAGCGGCACTTTTTTGCACACCATGGGCTAAATGGCCAGGTCACATGGACCCCGAAGGATCAGAGAATGTTGGGGAGGGAACCCACTGGAACAGCTGTTGGGAGACAGATTGTAACTCCCGTCAAGGCCATCCAGCGTGTTCTTTAACGTGCACAGGGTATGTCTCTCCCGCACACGGGGCCACGGCTTAACGTCCCATCCGACGGACGGCGGCCTTTCCAAGCCCATCGGTGTCCCCTACTGACCGTGGACAGGGCGGGGAATTTTGCGGAGATAAATCTCAACGCTGACCCAGCTGGGGGACTCGAACCTGGGAACTACAGATTACGAGCCTGGCGCGCTACTGACTGAGCCACCCCCACCCCGAATGACAGGGGAATTACTCTAATTCTAACTATGATGAAAAAATGAAAGAAATCTGAAAATTTATACTTAGGGATACTCCGGGACGTTGATCTTGCGAAATATTCCAAATCTGACTTCCGACGTGTCCTTCAAGGTCAAACAGAGGTCAAACATTGATCTTCCAGTGCTAGAAACGTGAAAATTGGTGTATGGGGAGTGTTTTAGTGTAGAACACGTTACGCATATATCGGATCCTGAGTGTCCTTTGAGGTGAAAGGTCAAATTCAGATTTATCAGTGCTAGAGAGTGAAAAGTTTGTTTTTAGTGGTATTATGAGTCGAAGATCACGGAAATTATGTGGAATTTTGGATGTGATAGGTCCTTCGAGGTCAAAGGTCAAATATTGATCTACCGATGCCCCACACACACACTATTTTCTTACACGTCATTCCATTTACGGCTCATATCAACCATTCTTAAACCCTTCTCATTGCCTCTAATGAGAAGGCCTCTATGGCATCTATGGAAGGTGGTTGGAATTCCAACCACCTTCCATAGCTTTGAAGGGTGTTGGAGGATTGAAGCAGAACCACGTGGTGTCGCTGGTTGATAAGCGCATGTGCAGTGAGGAGATTGTGAGAGATTTGAATGGAAGCACAAATATCAGTGTTGGAGCGAATCACTTAGTATTCAATTAGGCTGGTGTGGCGTGGAACGGAAAAGTGTGTGTGTGTGTAGCGGGTTTTAGACGGGTAAAAATCTGCTGCATCTGGCCACTGCACACCAATTCTAACAAGGTCTTAATTGGCATTGTCTGCACATCGCATCCTGGTCTTCCCCTCCTACTGTCCGCAAAATTCCCTGCCCTGCCCACGGTCAGTAGGGGACACCGATGGGCTTGAAAAGGCCGCCGTCCGTCGGATGGGACGTTAAGCCGTGGCCCCGTGTGCGGGAGAGCCATACCCTGTGCACGTTAAAGAACACGCTGGATGGCCTTGACGGGAGGCTACCATCTGGCTCCCAACAGCTGTTCCAGTGGGTCCCCTCCCCAACCTTCTCTGAGCCTTCGGGGTCCATGTGACCTGGTCATTTGGCCCATCGTGTGCAAAAAAGTGCCGCTCAGAGGTAAAACAACCCAACCCAACCCTCCTACTGAGGCCTTTAAGGCACACTGTTGTTAATCCTATTCTCTAATCTATAAATATCCATACGGGCAACATGGCCAAACCAACGGAGTCTCTCTCCGCACAATATGATGTTCAAAGGAGTTTGCAGTCTCTTTTGCCTAACCTCATCATTACTTACAAAGTTGCCGAAGATACTGCATAAGCATATACAATCAAAAGCATCAATTTTTTTTCTGTTAGTTAGAGGTTTTTGTTTATTATAGTAGCATCCTGAAGTGGGGATGGCCCACTTGCCACCCCCAGTTGATCAATCAGCCCAGAATTGGAATAATACATATTGAAATAAAAAGTATAAAATAAATACCCCCTCAAGCAGCTGCTTGCCACAGAGGTCTGACAGGAGACTGTCAGTTTATGTGCCATAGTAGAAGGTCTGAGAGAATAGCAGGACCTCAGCAGAAAAACGATACATTCATCCATTTCTTATCCGGGGCTCAAACCCAGGTTCCTTATATCAGTAGCCAAGCGCGCTAACCACTCGGCCATCAGACGCAAAAGTCGATTGAACATGGAAACGATCAATATAAGTGCTTTCTTCGATAGATTTTTTTAAAGCTGTTTTTGTTATTTTATCGTAACCAGCCGCTTTCTTCATTTTCAGATTCAGATTCATTTCAAAAGGCGCAAATTAGCATTTTTCAAACGTGGAACGAAATCTATTTTATAATTAATAAAATATTTTAATAATGTATAAATTCACCTTCATTGCTATTTCCGCATGGGCAGAAACATTTCACGACCTGCTTCTTATTGGAATTGAAAAGTATTTGATCAAACGAAAATAATAACAGTTTAATATACTTTTCTAATTTCCATGCAGGTAGCGTTAGTTTTAATTGAAAAAATAAAATTTTAATAACAGCAGAAATGAGAATCGAGAATATTATTTTATCGTTTTTCATTTGATATGTTTCTACACAAATACTGATGTCTGGTAATGAATAGTTTCGGTGAATTATTATTAAATGTCATGTAATAGAATATATAACTGATACATTTATTCAAGGACAGAAAATTTCAGTAAAATTATGTAGTTACAGATTTTCTATACAGTTTGAATATCTGACAACGGAACAATTCGAAATAAATAAACAAACTAGAAATGAACTGATTTAATAACTAAGGTCATATAATTACATAAATCATAAATTTTTTTTAACTAATCACAAAAAATACCAATATTCTATCAATCAGTATAAAATTATCCTGATAATCACAAATACCAGACTTTCTTATAAACAAAGCACATTTTTCTGCGATACAGATAAATTACTATTTCAGTTGAAACTAAAACCTTTCTTATCAGTTAAACATCCAAAACTGACCACTGAACATAACACAAACTAAAAGTATCTCCAAAACCACACTTCTTTCTACCAACACCCACAGATTAAGATTAATCCCTTTCTTCGATACACAGATTCTCCGAACTACTATTAGACATTCAACTACCTGGTACATAATCACTGGGAATAAATAGAATTATATTCTTTTATTTCAACTTCATCGTTCGAACTCGTAAGTGACGTAATTCTCACTCCGTGCTATACTTCGTGTAGCCGTCCCATAGCTGAGTGGTTAGTGCGCTTGGCTACTGATCTAAGATACCTGGGTTCGAGATTCCGTTGGTTTGGCCATGTTGCCCGTATGGATAATTATAGATTGGTGAATAGGGTCAGACCTCTGTGGCAAGCAGCTGCTTAAGGGGGTATTTTTTTTTATACCTCAGAGGCACGTTGTAACACAATCTCGTTTTCCATTGTTGTACGTGCATGTTCCGTTTCAGTATATTGAAACTGAAGTGTTTTCTATAATACATATATAGAAACAAAATCATCATGAAGCCATGGGCTATGGAAATCCAACCAGATCCTGCTATTTAGTTGTCCAAGCATATCTGTCCTGAGCTACATCTGCTGCATCCAGCCACTGCAACCAATTCTAACAAGGTCCTGTTTGACATTGTCTGCCCACCGCATCCTAGGTCCCCCCCCTCTTTCTGAGGCCTTTAGGCACACTGTTCATAACCCTATTCGCCAATCTATAATTATTCATACGGGCAACATGGCCAACATGACTCTCTGCACAATATCCTGCTTAAAGGAAGTTGACGACTCCTTTACTTAATATTATCATTACTTTCAAAGTTGCTCAAGATACTGCATAAGCATATAGAATCAAAAGAATGAATTATTTTTCATCAATTTTTTTTTCTATTAAGTATAGTAGCATTCTAATGTGCCACTATCCCCCCCTACAATAAATAAAGCCACAGTTTGAAATAATACATATTAAAAATAAATAAATAAATACCCCCTCAAGCAGCTGCTTGCCACAGAAGTCTGTCTGTTTATATGCCATAGTAGGTCTGAGAGAATGGTGGGTCCTTAGCAGAAAAGAGACATAAACATCCATGCCTTACCCGGGGCTCGAACCCAGGTCCCTTAGATCAGTAGCCAAGCGCGCTAACCACTCGGCAAAGAACGCAAATTAGCAATTTTATAACTTGTAACGAAATCTATGTAAGAGGTCGTCGATAAATTACCCACTTCTCTTATAGCTGAATTACCCCCATACATTTCCTTTCAACCCCCCCCCTCCCTCCTGTTTATGTTAGACGTCTCTTTTGTAAGGAGGGACCTCTTCTTGCTGCAGTCAGAAAATGAATGTTGCCAGGCTCGTAATCTGTAGTTCCCAGGTTCGAGTCCCAGCTGGGTCAGCGTTGAGATTTATCTCCGCAAAATTCCCCGCCCTGCCCATGGTCAGTAGGGGACACCGATGGGCTTGGAAAGGCCGCCGTCCGTCGGATGAGATGTTAAGCCGTGGCCCGTGTGCGGGAGAGCCATACCCAGTGCACGTTAAAGAAAACGCTGGATGGCCTTGACGGGAGGCTACCATCTATCTCCCAACAGCTGTTCCAGTGGGTCCCCTCCCCCAACATTCTCTGAGCCTTCGGGTTCCATGTGACCTGGCCATTTAGCCCATGGTGTGCAAAAAAGTGCCGCTCAGAGGTAAAACAACCCAACTCAACCTAATTGGGCATTAGGCGCGAGAAACAACTCGGAAACGGGAGGGACCAAGGTACCAAATTCTGTCGAAAGAAAAGTTTCGAAAGTTTGAGACAGGCAACTATCGAAATATATTGAAGTAAATGGCAACAATACATTTGCCAGCGATTAGAATTCCCTATAGGAATAGTATGGTAAATGTATTTGTTTCTAGCAAGCCCACCCGAACTTTTGGAATTTAGACTTGAATGTTTTGGAATTTAGCAAATCTTCATGTTGTATCTTTGCGGGAGGGGGGGAGTTTGGTTTAGAATTCACAAAGCCATCTGTCGAGGTGTAAAAACCAGAATGCAGAGATTAAAAGTGAGACACGTGGAGCTCCGTGGGACGTTCAATTGCTACGTCACAAAGCCCACTATGGGAATATAGAACAACTTGAGCATTTCTTTCTTTGTATGCGAATACTGGTATGATATATTTCTATTGCAATATTTAAATAAAACTTTTGTTCAACTTTGAATATTTCGAAATTTCTACTTCATTTTAATATTAAAAAAAGTTTAAAGAATGCTGAAAAATAAACTTAATTTCTCTTTTGTATAACTGTAATACTAAAAAGTAATATTTTTCAAATTAACTTAAAACAAATAAAAAAATAATTAAATTAATTTTTTTAAACTTAATGTTAAGAACCTCATTGTTCTTCATATTATTTCATTTCTATCTGCAGAAAGATTAGAGATATTTACTATAAAAAATTTTACAATATGTTTAATGAACATCAATAATGTCTCGAAGTGAAATTCCAGGAAGATTTCTGCGCTCGTGGAAATGAAATCAATTCAATTGTAGACTTCGTAATTTATTAACCGTAATAACATAATTTGTAGTTGATCGTCAGGTCGTATGGCATTCCTGATAAACATAATTTTCGCTGTTTATAATATCACTGAGTATTGTGTGAGAATTACAAACACTTGTAGCGATTGAGGACTCCTATACTTCTTGTTAGAAAGGCAATTTCAATACTAATATTTTGTCCGTGGGGAACACAAATATTGTTTGTTTTATAATATACTAAATAAATGATCTATTTTTATATTACGCAGCTGTACTAGAGGGTGGCGATGGCTCGTAAATATCTCCGCAAAACTCTACCCTCCCCTACCCACTGTCAGTACGGGACACCGATGGGTTTGGAAAGGCCGTCGTCCGTGGAATGGGACCATAACTCGTGTTCCCTGTGCGGTTTGGGTTGTTTTATTTCTGAGCCGTACTATTTTGTTCGACACAATGCGCTAAATTGGCAGATCACGAGAACCCTGAAGGCTGAGAAAAGGTTGGGCAGATGATAGGTGACAGATGGCAGCCTCCGGTCAAGGCAATTCAGCGTATTCTTTAAAGTACACAGAGTATGGCTATCCCATACACGGTGCCCCAGATTAACGTCGCATCCGACGGACGGAGGCCTTTCGAAGCCCATCGATGTCCGATTTTTGACCGAGGACAGGGCAGGGTGTTTTGCCAAGAAAAATCTCATAGCTGGTCAAGGTGGGATTCGAACCTGGGAACTGCAGAATACGAGACTGGCGCGCTACCGACTGAGCCCTGCCCCGTGTGTGAAAGGGACATATTCTTTGTACGTTACAGAATTCATTGGAATGCCTTGGCGGGAGACTACACTCTGTCTCCGAACAGCTGTCGAGTGCATCCCCTACTTCCAAACTTTTCTGAGAGCTCATGGTCTTTGTGACCTGTTGATTTAACCCACTGTGTGCAAACAAAACACCGCTCAGAGGTAAAACATCCCAAAGTTACAGAAGACCAAGGATGGTCTTGAGGGGAGGCTACCATCATCTCTCCTAACAGCTGTCCAGTGGGTCCCTTCCCCCTATCTTATCTGAGCATTCGGGGTCCTTGTGACATTGCCATTTAACCCACTGTGTGCAAACAAACCACCGCTCAGAGGTAAAATATCCCAAAGTTACAGAAGGCGAAGGATGGCCTTGAGGGGAGGCTACCATCATCTCTCCTAACAGCTGTCCAGTGGGTCCCTTCCCCCTACCTTATCTGAGCCTTCGGGGTCCTTGTGACCTTGCCATTTAACCCACTGTGTGCAAACAAACCACCGCTCAGAGGTAAAATATCCCAAAGTTACAGAAGGCGAAGGATGGCCTTGAGGCGAGGCTACCATCATCTCTCCTAACAGCTGTCCAGTGGGTCCCTTCCCCCTACCATACCTGAGCCTTCGGGGTCCTTGTGACCTTGCCATTTAACACACTCTCTGCAAAGTGCCGTTCACTTTGTTTGGACAGAGTTGAAACCGAAACAACGTAAAGGAACACGCTGGATGGCCTTACGTTATCGTTTGGGGCAACATTCGAAATTTCGAAGCTTAGTACTGATAGTACTTTTTGAACTTAAGTAAATAAATAAATACCCCATCAAGCAGCTGCTTCCCACAGAGATCTGAGAGGAGCCTGTCAGTTTATATGCCACAGTAGAGGATCTGAGAGGATAGCAGGATCTCAGCAGAAAAAAAACAACACGAGCATCTATGCCTTACCCAGACTCGAACCCAGGTCCCTAAGATCAGTAGCCAAGCGCGCTAACCACTCGTCCACGGGAAGGGGCATCGTATGATAGAAAGAGGGAATAATAATTATATATAGGAAAGTGTGCTGTGAAATGTTTGCTGGAATAGATGCATCAGTTTACTAAGAGTCGAAATTTGTAACTGAAAAATGTATTTTACTAGATTATCAGAGGATTAATTTTCATGGAATGGCAATTTGATTTGAACAGTTACTCCTTTACAATTTTATTTCAATCTCAGCTTCAGCAGAACCATTCTGGACGTTAGGGATAGAGATCGACTGTTTAGTGATTAAACGAAAATAATAATACTTCTAACCGGAGATTTAAATTTTACACTGGTAGTTTCAGTTAGCTATGAAAAGTTAATAAAATTAATAACAAAAAAAAACACTAGAGAATATAATTTTTATCATTTATAATTTCATATGTTTTTACACGAATATTGAAGTCTGATTACTAATAGTTTAGCCGAATTATTTTTCCACGCCGTATAATGGAATATATAACTGATATCACACGTATTCAAAAACAGAGAGTGTGAATAAATGTATTTTTACAGATTTTCAATTTTTTGGATAGTTCGCAATCAAGCATGAATTCGAAATAAATAAACAAACTATAAATGACCTGATTTATTAACTAAGGCAACAAAATTGCATAAATCATATACAATTTCTTGACAAATAACACAAAACAACACGACCATGGCTTACGGAGTTTAAACCAGGTTACGTAATTTTGTTTCCCAAACGCATCTTTCCTGAGCTGCATCTGTTGCATCTGACCACTTCCCTCCAATTCTAACAAGATACTGTTTGACATTGTCTGCCCACCGCATCATAGGTCTCCACCTCTTTCTGAGGCCTTTAGGCACTGTCTTCATAACCCTATTCGCTAATCTATAATTATCCATACGGGTTGTGTTGTTGTTGTTGTTGTTGTTTTACCTCTGAGCGGCAATTTTTTGCTCACCATGGGCTAAATGGCCAGGTCACATGGATCCCGAAGGCTCAGAGAAGGTTGGGGGAGGGGACCCACTGGAACAGCTGTTGGGAGACAGATGGTAACCTCCCGTCAAGGCCATCCAGCGTGTTCCTTAACGTGCACAGGGTATGTCTCTCGCATACACGGAACCACGGCTTAACGTCCCATCCGAAGGACGCCGGCCTTTTCAAGCCCATCGGTGTCCCCTAGTGACCGTGGGCAGGGCGGGGAATTTTGCGGAGATAAATCTCAACGCTCACCCAGCTGGGACTCGAACCTGGGAACTACAGATTACGAGCCTGGCGCGCTACCGTCTGAGCCACCCCCGCTCCATCCATACGGGCAACATGACCAAACCAACGGAGGCTCTCTCTGCACAATATGCCGCTTAAAGGAGATTGACGACTGAAAAGTCCTCTTACTCAGAAATAAGAGGACTTTTCAGATATAATATCACATTCAAGGGGAAATAGGGGCCAGAGTTACCAGCTAGAAATCAATAGGTGCCGAAAACAGCGATTGATTTCGTCTACATATATACTTGGTCTTGATCTAAAAAAATAGAGAGAAATGATTCGAGTGAAATGGTTTCTGGAGATAAAAAATAAGGGTAAAAATATAAATGATTAAGATATTTCCACGTTTTTACTGTTACGATAAATCTCCTCAAAATTCTTTCCCATATTTCTCGAAGTCTTGGAATCACTAATATTCTCTCTCCTTTAAAGAATATTTGTAACCTATAGACGACCCCTAAGATTAGCCAAAGCTCCTACCATGAGCCAAAGATCATTTACCAAGGGCATCAGTGACTACCAATCGGAAGGCCCCAGAAATCACCGCCCTACATCACGGACTATATTTTCACTTTGTGTTGGGATTTCTGTGTCTTTTGTCACTAATATTGGAGTCAGGCTTCATAAAGAATCAGATGTTCGGTTAAGCAGAGGGATCTCTGTCTTATAGATGAGTAGGCTGTCAATGGGTCTAATGCTGAATGTTTCTATCTTTCCATGGATTTTAGCACGATCTCCAGTGGATGTTTGTAGGGTTATATTAGACTGTGTAGTATTCCAGTTTGCGTGGGGGCGGGGGTGGCTCAGTGGGTAGCGCGCCAGGCTCGTAATCTGTAGCTCCCAGGTTCGAGTCCCAGCCGGGTGAGCGTTGAGATTTATCTCCGCAAAAAATCCCCGCCCTGCCCACGGTCAGTGTGAGACACCGATGGGCTTGGAAAAGCCGCCGTCCGTCGGATGGGACGTTAAGCCGTGGCCCCGTGTGTGGGAGAGCTGTACCCTATGCACGTTAAAGAACACGCTGGATGGCCTTGACGGGAGACTACCATCTGTCTCCCAACAGCTGTCCCAGTGGATCCCCTCCCACAACTTTCTCTGAGCATTCGGGGTCCTTGTGACCTGGCCATTTTGCCCATGTTGTGCAAAAATGTGCCGCTCAGAGGTAAAACAATCCAACGTTAAAGAACACACTGGATGGCCTTGACGGGAGACTACCATCTGTCTCCCAACAGCTGTTCCAGTGATCCCCTCCCCCAACCTTCTCTGAGCCTTCGGGGTCCTTCTGACCTGGCCATTTAGCCCATGGTGTACATAAAAGTGCCGCTCACAGGTAAAACAACCCAACTGTAACACGTGCTTAAAATTTTTATCCACCACGTTTGGCAGTTGGCTCGAATGCGACCAGTCTTGCCACAATTCCATCACGGAATGTTTGTAGAAGTCCTTGGAGAGGAACCTTTAAGCTCTTTCAAAAGGGATAATATTGTTTTGCTTAGTTCTTTCATTTCACTATCCTTTTCTACAGTTTCTTCTGCACTCACAAATCTCACTGTGTGTTTGTTCGCTCAGGAGGAAAGTCTGGAGCACTCGTACTTCATGGCATGTATCACCAGGTGATTTTAAAGTTTTACCTTCCAACATCCTCAGAGATTGCTGAGTCTCAGGGTGAGCAATAGGTGGGTGTGGTAGGGCCGTAAAAATCTCCCCCCCTACCCACAGTCAGTATTGGACACCAATGACCGTCGATAAATCAGACCATAATTTGAAATAATACATATTGAAAAAAAAAAGTATAAAATACCCCTTCAAGCGGCTGCTTGCCACAGAGGTCTGACAGGAGACTGTCAGTTTATGTGCCATAGTAGAAAGTCTGAGAGGATCGCAAGAGCTCAGCAGAAAAACGACACATTCATCCATTTCTTACCCGGGATTCGAACACAGGTCCCTTATATCAGTAGCCGAGCGCGCTAAGCACTTGGCAAAGGGCGCAAATTAGCATTTTTGAAACTTGGAACGAAATCTATTTTAATAATTATAAAACGTGTTTAAAAATCTATAAAATCATCTTCATTAATATTTCCGCTATTTTTCGATTATATTTCGTTTCCGCAAGCGCAGAAGCATTTCACTAACTCAATGCAAAGAAGGTCTAAGGAGAAGAAGGCTAGCTTCGCACAAGCGTAAGTGGCGCCGTTCTGCGGAATTTTACCGAAGCTGAACGTGGCAAATTGATGTGCATGCACGAAAACAACTGTAAGGGGCGATCTGCGCATGCGCAATGCAATCATTTTTAGTCCACTGCAGCTGTGGTTTGTCTTACTCTTGGTATATTTATTGCGATTTAATCAGTGTTTCCACCTGTGTAACACCCATGACTGTTTGGCATAGTGATAGCTGACCCTAAAGTTATTCAATGAGTATTTTATCCCGTCCAGGAGTATATTTCACGATACCTGGAAAGCCTTTGTATTTTATTTCGAGTAATTTTGCAGAATTTTTAAAATTAATATGTAAATTAATACATTTAATCATCTTGCGAACATGTAAATCAATGTATGTTGCAGTTTTGTGTTCCCTGGAGCATATCGACATATATAGGTGTCTGCAGTTTGTTCTAATAGTAATTTTTTTTTATGGTTGATACGGGAAGTGCCTGCTGCCATCTATTGACAGTTTATACAAGTAAAAACTCGATGTGACTTTATTTGAAAATATCCTAAATTCTATAAAATATAATTAAACAAAACATGTTGTCTCGCATTAAGCCATAAATTTCAATTTATTATAATATATTAAATATAGTAGAAAGTTCCAAATATTAAAATTTTTATGTTGAGCATAGCTACTACTTGTTTTACAAAATGGAGTTTTATTAAGGAAAATAATTTTAACTAATCCTTGTGAAAAGGAAATCATGATGATAAAATTTAAGAAATGAACACTTTGAACAGAGTCAAAGTGTATGTAAAATTAGTCACGTGGTGTTAGCCATTGAAAACCTTGCTAGGCGGTGGAAAAATAATGTAAGGAACTGGCTCCTTTCCCTGACTAGGTGGCTTCACTGCAATACACGAATTTGCCACGTTTAGAGGGCGCTGCAATCGAAAAGTTTATTTTACGTCTATGGAAGTTAGCTCTCTTCTCCCTTAGACACTCCTTGCTCAATGTCTACCATTTGCTCCATTTAGTGATTAAACGAAAATACATTAACTTTAATTTATTTATCTAAATTTTAGGCAGGTAGCGTTAGTTTTAAGAGAAAAACCAACAATCTTAATAACAGCAGAAATGAGAATCGTGAATATTATTTTATCCTTTTTTATTTGATATGTTTCTACGCAAATACTGAAGTCAGATAATGAATAGTGTCGCGTGAAATATGTTTCCATGCCATGCAATAGAATAGCCGTCCAATGGCCGAGTGGTTAGTGCGCTTGGCTACTGATCTAAGGGACCTGCGTTCGAGCCCCGGGTAAGGCATGGATGGACATATGTGTCGTTTTCTGCTGAGGTCCTGCCATCCTCTCAGACTTTTTACTATGGCATATAAACTGACAGGCTCCTGTCAGACCTCTGTGGCAAACAGCTGCTTGAGAGGGTATTTATATATTATTATATATATATGTAATAGAATATATATTTGATATCACATTTATTCAAGGACAGAAAATTTCAGTAAAATTATGGTTACAGATTTTCAGTTCATTATAAATATTGGCAAAGCAACGTGAATTACAAATCAATAAATTGTAATTGAGCTAAGTTGTCTTGAATTTCTGGTGGACTGTTACTATAAGCCGATATAGCTTGACGTTCAATATCACAAGCAAGTTCTTGCAAAGTTTCGCCACTCTTCAGCAAAAATAAAAAAGAAATACCCCCTCAAGCAGCTGCTTGCCACAGAGGTCTGACAGGAGCCTGTCAGTTTATATGCCACAGTAGAAGGTCTGAGAGGATGGCAGGACTTCAGCAGAAAAACGACACAAACAGCCATGTCTTACCCGGGGCTCGAACCCAGGTCCCGTAGACCAGTAATAAATAAATAAATACCTCCTCAAGCAGCTGCTTGCCACAGAGGTCTGACAGGAGCCTGTTAGTTTATATGCCATAGTACAAGGTCTGAGAGGATGGCAGGACCTCAGCAGAAAAACGACACAAACAGCCATGCCTTACCCGCGGCTCGAACGCAGGTCCCGTAGATCAGTAATAAATAAATACCCCCTCAAGCAGCTGCTTGCCACAGAGGTCTGACAGGAGCCTGTCAGTTCATATGCCATAGTAGAAGGTCTGAGAGGATGGCAGGACCTCAGCAGAAAAACGACACAAACATCCATGCCTTACCCGGGGCTCGAACCCAGGTCCCGTAGATCAGTAGCCAAGCGCGCTAACCACTCGGCCACACGATGTTTAAATTGAGTCATGAAATACATTTCATAATCAAGTCGTTTTTATTCTGAAATTTCTGCAGCAGATTTTCTTAAGGAAGCTGCAAGAAAATTGGCGTTCTGAAATTCATTCCACTTATTTCCTCTAGCGATGACTTCAAACTCTGTTTTGGACAATCTTCTTAATCTTGGATAGTCTTCAAAACAGAGTTTGAAGACTGTTCAAGATGCGGGTGGCTCAGTCGGTAGAGCGCCAGGCTCGTAATCTGTAGTTTCCAGGTTCGAGTCCCAGCTGGGTCAGCGTTGAGATTTATCTCCGCAAAAATTCCCCGCCTTGCCCACGGTCAGTAGGGGACACCGATGGGCTCCGAAAGACCGCCGTTCGTCGGATGGGACGTTAAGCCGTGGCCCCGTGTGCGGGAGAGCTACGGGAGGCTACCACCTGTCTCCCAACAGCTGTTGCAGTGGGTCCCCTCCCCCAACCTTCTCTGAGCCTTCGGGGTCCACGAGACCTGGCCATTTAGCCCATGTTGTGCAAAAAAAGTGCCGCTCAGAGGTAAAACAACCCAACCTATAGGAAGAGCATGGTAAATATATTTGCTTCTAGCAAGCCCCCTCCCAACTATTGGAATTTAGACTTGAACGTTTGGAATTTAGCAAACGTTCATGTCGTATTTTTGAGGGGGGGGCATTTTGATTAGAATTCACAAAACCATGTGTAGAGCTGTAAAAAATAGAATGTAGAGATTAAAAGTGAGGCTCGCGGAAACGTTCAATTACTACATCATAATGCCCACTATGGGAATACAGAACTTCTTTGGCATTTTTTTTTGTATGCGAATAACTGGTATGATATATTTCTATTGCAATATTTAAACAAAACTTTTCCTCAAATTTGCCTTATCGAAATTTCTACTTCATTTTAATACTAAAAATATTTAAATAATGCTAAAAATGAAACCTAATACGTCTTTTTTATAATTCTAATACTAAAAAGTAATGTTTTTTAGAACGTAATTTTTTTCGTATTGCTTCATTCCTACCTGCATGAAGATTAGAGATATTAATTATTAATAATTTTTATAATCTTAAAATATATTCACTAATGTCTGAAAGTGATTTACAAAGTAGATTTCAACGGTTGTGGAAATTAAGTAATTAAGTTCAAAAGTAGGCTTTATAATTCTATTTATCGTAAAAATAACATAATTTGTAGTTGATCGTCAGGTCGTATGGCATTCCTGATAAACATAATTTTCGCTGTTTATAATATCACTGATTAGTGTGTGAGAGTTACAAACACTTGAAGTCATTGAGGACTCCTATACTTTTTGTTAGAAAGGCAATTTTGATACTAATATTTTGTCCGTGGGGATCACACATATTGTTTGTTTTATAATATACTAAATAAATGATCTATTATTATATTACGCAGCTGTATTACAGGGTGGCGAAGGCTCGTAATTATCTCCGCAAAACTCTACCCTCCCCTACCCACTGTCAGTACGGGACACCGATGGGTTTGGAAAGGCCGTCGTTCGTGGAATGGGACCATAAGCCGTGTTCCCTGTGAGGTTTGGGTTGTTTTATTTCTGAGCCTTATTGTTCGACACAATGCGCTAAATTGACAGGTCACGAGAACCCTGAAGGCTGAGAAAAGGTTGGGCAGATGTTAGGAGACAGATGGTAGCCTCCGGTCAAGGCCATTCAGCGTATTCTTTAACGTACACAGAGTATGGCTATCCCATACACGGTGCCACGGATTAACGTCGCATCCGACGGACAGAGGCCTTTCGAAGCCCATTAATGTCCGATTTTTGACCGAGGACAGGGAGATTTGCCAAGATAAATCTCATAGCTGGTCAAGGTCGGATTCGAACCTGGGAACTGCAGAATACGAGAGTGACGCGCTCCGACTTAGACACCTCTTCCCCCCCCCCTGTGTGTGAAAGAGACATATTCTTTGTACGTTAAAGAATTCCTTGGAATGCCTTGGCGGGAGACTACACTCTGTCTTCGAACAGCTGTCCAGTGGATCCCCTACTTACAAACTATTCTGAGAGCTCATGGTCTTTGTGACCTGTTGATTTAACAACCCCCCCTCCCGATAGGGGACCACCTTGACGTGGTGGTGGTGGTGGTGGTGGTGGTGGGGGGGGGGGTTCGGGTCCAGCAACACGGTCGAAAGCTGTGCCGGCCGGATTGGGTACCCGGTTGGACATAGCCAAGACCAACTGAGGTCGACGATGCCGCCGACCGGTTCCCTGGCCGGTTGGATGGTGACAGTGTCTGAGACCTCACCTATCAGGTGCTCTGGGTGAGCAGTTCGAGGGCTCTTCTGAAAAGATTTGCGCCCCAGTAGGTCGAGCCCTCTTAAAAGTGTGGGCGTCACTAAGAATCTCCACCCCGGATGCCGAGCGCACTTGGATCTACATATCCTTGTTCATGGCTAACCGGGGAATAGATTAAAGTTAGGTTTCTTCCGGTGGTTAACTTTCCTATTATAGGACTGCTGCCATGTGAGATCGGGGTTGAGGTGCGTCTATATGGCGCATTCTTGCCCCCCGGCTCTAGATAAGCACTGCTTTTCATAACCAGGTAGTGTCGTGAGACGGAACCGGGAATTGCCGTGGTTGCATAAGATCGCAACACAAGAGAGGTGTTGATTTAACCCACTGTGTGCAAACAAATTACAGCTCAGAGGTAAAACATCCCAAAGATACAGAAGACGAAGGATGGCCTTCAGGGGAGGCTACCATCATCTCTCCTAACAGCTGTCCAGTTGGTCCCTTCCTCCTACCTTATCTGAGCCTTCGGGGTCCTTGTGACCTGTTGATTTAACCCACTGTGTGCAAACAAAATACCGCTCAGAGGTAAAAAATCCCAAAGTTACAGAAGAAGAAGGATGGTCTGGAGGGGAGGCTACCATCATCTTTCCTAACAGTTGTCCAGTGGGTCCCTTCCCCCTACCTTATCTGAGCCTTCGGGGTCCTTGTGACCTTGCCATTTAACCCACTGTGTGCAAACAAAATACCGCTCAGAGGTAAAACATCCCAAAGTTACAGAAGACGAAGGATGGTTTTGAGGGGAGGCTACCATCACCTTTCCTAACAGTTGTCCAGTGGGTCCCTTCCCCCTACCTTATCTGAACCTTCGGGGTCCTTGTGACCTTGCCATTTAACACACTCTCTGCAAAGTGACGTTCACTTTGTTTGCACAGAGTTAAAACCAAACCAACGTAAAAGAACACGCTGGATGGCCTTACGTTATCGTTTGGCGCAACATTCGAAATTCCGAAGCTTAGTACTGATGACTTTTTGTACTTAAATAAATAAATAAATACCCCCTCAAGCAGCTGCTTGCCACAGAGATCTGAGAGGAGCCTGTCAGTTTATATGCCATAGTAGAGGATCTGAGAGGATGGCAGGATCTCAGCAGAAAAAAAACAACACGATCATCTATGCCTTAACCGGTCTCTAAGATCAATAGACAAGCGCGCTAACCACTCGGCCATGGGAAGGTGCATTGAATCATAAAAAGAGGGAATAATAATTATATATAGGAAAGTGTGCTGTGAAATGTTTGGTGGAATAGATGTGTCAGTTGACTAAGAGTCGAAATTTGTAAATGAAAAATGTATTTTACTAGATTATCAGAGGATTAATTTTCATGGAATGGCAATTTGATTTTCGCAGTTACGCCTTTACAATTTTATTTCAATCTCTGCTTCCGCAGAAACCATTCTGGAACTCGAGCCTGCTTCCAAAATATACTGTGATTGAACGAAAATAGTAACACTTCTAACCACAGACCTAAATTTTATACTGGTAGTGTTAGTTAGCTATGAAAAGCTAATAAAATTAATAACAAAAATAACAATAGAGAATATTATTTCTATCATTTTTTATTTCATACGTTTTTACACGAATATTGATGTCTAATCACGAATAGTTTAGCCGAATTATTTTTCCATGCCATGTAATAGAATATACAACTGATATCACACGTATTCAAAAACATAAATGGTGAATAAATTGTGTAATTTTACAGATTTTCAATTGTATTTGGATATTTGGCAACGGAACGGAAATTCCCTTTAAATAAACAAACTATAAATGAACTGATTTATTAACTAAGAGAACAAAATTGCACAAATCATAAATAATTTCTTTACTAAAACACAAACTAAAACTTTTTACTAAAACTTACACAAAACAACAATATGCTATCAATCAGAATAAAATAATCCCAATGATCACAATTGCCAGATTTCTTTCGATCAAAGGGATTTGTTTTGCGATACAGATTAATAGATATTTTACTTGAAACTAAAACCTTTCTTATCAGTTCGATCACTGAACATAACACAAACTAAAAGTATCTCCAAAACCACACTTCTTACTACCAACGTTCACACATTACGATTAATCTCTTTCTTCTATACACAAATTCTCCGAACTACTATTAGACATTCAACTGTCTGATAGGGCGGGGGTGGCTCAGTCGGTAGCGCACCAGGCTCGTAATCTGTAGTTCCCAGGTTCTAGTCCCAGCTGGGTCAGCGTTGAGATTTATCTCCGCAAAATTCCCCGCCCTACCCACGGTCAGTAGGGGACACCGATGGGCTTGGAAAGGCCGCCGTCCGTCGGATGGGACGTTAAGCCGTGGCCCCGTGTGCGGGAGAGCCATACCCTGGGCACGTTAAAGAACACGCTGGATGGCCTTGACGGGAGGCTACCATCTGTCTCCCAACAGCTGTTCCAGTGAGTCCCCTCCCCCAACCTTCTCTGAGCCTTCGGGGCCCTTGTGGCCTGGCCATTTAGCCCATGGTGTGCAAAAAAGTGCCGCTCAGAGGTAAAACAACCCAACCCAACTGTCTGATACATAATCACAGGCAAGCAGGGAAGGAATAGAATTCTGTTCTTTCATTTCAAATTCACCGTTCGAACTCTTAAGTGACGTAATTCTGGAGTTTTTTATAAGCTATGTGGGAACCAGCTGGACTCAAACAAAATTCGTGTGGGTGGTTTCCAAAAAATCCCTCCAACCTTCTCTGAGCTCTCGGGGTCTTTGTGACCTTACGATTTAACCCACTGTGTGCAAAAAAATAGTACCGCTCAGAGGTAAAACAACCCAACGATAAAGAACACGCTGGATGGTCTTCAAGGGAGGCTACCCATTCTCCCAACAACTGTCCACCTCTCTTGTGTTGCGATCTTATGCAACCAAGGCAGTTCCTGATTCCGCCTGTACAGCACTACCAGTTTCGAAAAGCCGTGCTTATCTAGAGCCGGGAGCATGGAATACGACCTATAGGCGCACCTCAACCCCAGCCTCACATGGCAGCAGTCCTATAAAAGGAAAGCTAACCACCGGAAGAAACCTTACTTTAATCTATTCCGCAGTTAGCCTTGAACAAGGATATTTAGATCCAAGTTCGCTCGGCGTCCGGGGTGGAGACTCTTAGTAAAACCCAGACTTTTTTGAGGGCTCGTGCCTATTAGGCGGGCTCAGACCCGTTCAGCAGAGCCCTCGAACTGCTCACCCAGAGCGCCTGATTGTTGAGGCCGCGGACACCGTCACCATCCAACCGGCCTTACGACCGGTCAGCGGCATCGTTGGCCTCGGATGGCCTTGGCTATGTCCAACCGAGGCACCAATCCGGTCGGCACAGCCTTCGACCGGTTTGCTGGGCCCTAGGCCCCCCAAACACGACAAACTGGTCCCCTATTGGGGGGGCCAACAACTGTCCAGTGCATTCCCTCCCTGCAACCTTCTCTGAGCCCTCGGGGTCATTGTGACCTGGCCATTTGACCCACTGTGTGCAAAAAAAGTACCGCTCAGAGGTTGGGTTGTTTTACCTTTGAGCGGCACTTTATTGCACACCATGGGCTAGATGGCCAGGTCACAATTACCCCGAAGGCTCAGAGAAGGTTGGGGGAGGGGACCCACTGGAACAGTTGTTGGGAGACAGATGGTAGCCTCCCGCCAAGGCCATCCAGCGTGTTCTTTAGCGTGCACAGAGTATGGCTCTCCTTCACACTGGGCCACGGCTTAACGTCCCATCTGACGGACTGCGGCCTTTCCAAGCCCATCGGTGTCCCCTACTGACCGTGGGCAGGTCGCGGAATTTTGCGGAGATAAATCTCAACGCTGACCCAAGCTGTGACTCGAACCTGGGAACTACCGACCAAGCCAACCCCCCCCCCCCCCCGCTCAGAGGTAAATCAGCGTTAAAGAACACGCTGGATGGTCTCCAAAGGAGGCTACCATCTGTCTCCCAAAAGATGTTCCAGTGGATCCCCTCCCTCCAACCTTCTTTGAGCCCTCGGGGTCATTGTGACCTGGCCACTTTACCCACTGTGTGAAAGAAAACAACAAAATACCGCTCAGAGGTAAAACAAACCAACTTTAAAGAACACGATGGATGGCTTTGACGGGAGGATACCATCTGTCTCCAACAGCTGTCCAGTGGGTATCCTCCCTCCAACCTTCTCTGAACCTTCGGGGTCCTTGTGACCAGGCCATTTAATATACTGTATGCAAAAAAAAAGCTCCGCTCAGAGGTAAATCAACATTAAAGAACAAGTTGGATGGTCTTCAAGGGAGGCTACCCTCTGTCTCTCAAGAGCTATCCCTACATTACGTAAATTTCTACCTAAAGTATTAAAGAAAATCTCCTCAAATAATTTTTAAGGGGATGTACGCTGCCTCCTTGTGGGAGTACGCGGAAGTACGCGGTCTCCTTTTTGGAACTCTTGGTTTAGCCTTAATACTATTTAAAGTAAAAAGCTGGAATTTTTGTCAATTTTTCATTTGTTGTTAATTGCATTATTAAGAATCGCTTGAAAAGGCTTTGTGTCTTAGATATTCTCTCAACATGAAAAAATCTGTCTTAGATAATGCTAATGATCAGGCCCTTCTGGTAAATGATGTTGACCAGATGAACTCTTTCATTAAAGCTGTTTAAAGAATCAGAATGGGTTTAGTAATAAACAGAGAAAAAACTAAAGTGGTGGATATTCTTAAAGTGGTTGATGATTCAAATACATTTCAATGGAAAAGATTTCTGACTTGAATTATCTTTGCTACGGAATTAATAGGATGTATAACTTCATTTATTTTTCGTTTATGAATAGCTGGTATGATGATTTAAATAATAACGATATATTCGCAGTAATATGAACTCTATTCCAATATTTAAACAATATCAATATTTTAATCCTTAAAAACTAATAAATGTTAATAATGCTCTAATCTTTTAAAGCTTTTATTCATTTATGCATTATTTGAAATTTTATCTTCATTTTAATTTCAACAAAATGTTCAAAGAACATAAAAAAAATCGTATTTTTTTGATATAACTGTAACACGAGGAAGTGATTTTTTCTTATTACTCGAATACTGCCTGCAGAAAGATTAGATATAATAATTATTAATAATAATATCGTTAAAATACATATAATACGTTATAATTATATAACAACGTTTCATGCAGAGTAAACAAAGTACTCTCTAGAAAGATTTCTGCGCATGACAGAAACTAAGGTGTCCAATTAAATAGGCAACCCTACTTCATAGGTTGGCTGAATGACAGGGATTGGGTTGTTTTACCCCTGAGCTGCACTTTTTTGCACACCATTGGCTAAATGTCCAGGTCACATGGACCCCGAAGGCTCAGAGAAGGTTGGGGGAGGGGACCCACTGGAACAGCTGTTGGGAGACAGATGGTAACTCTCGTCAAGGCCATCCAGCGTGTTCTTTAACGTGCACAGGGTATGTCTCTCCCGCACATGGGGGCCACGGCTTAACGTCCCATTCGGCGGACGGCGGCCTTTCCAAGCCCATCGGTGTCCCCTACTGACCGTGGGCAGGGCGGGGAATTTTGCGGAGATAAATCTCAACGCTGACCCAGCTGGAAATCGAACTTGGGAACTACAGATTACGAGCCTGGCGCGCTACCGACTGAGCCACCCCCACCCCGAATGACAGGGGAATGACGCTAATTCTAACTATGATGAAAAAATGGAAGAAATCTGAAAATTTATACTTAGGGATACTCCGGGTCGTAGATCTTGCGAAATATCCCAAATCTGACTTCCGACGTGTCCTTCAAGGTCAAACAGAGGTCAAACATTGACCTTCCAGTGCTAGAAACGTGAAAATTGGTGTATGGCGGAGTGTTTTAGTGTAGAACACGTTACGCATATATCGGATCCTGAGTGTCCTTTGAGGTGAAAGGTCAAATTCAGATCTATCAGTGCTAGAGAGTGAAAAGTTTGTTTTTAGTGGTATTTTGAGTCGAAGATCACGGAAATTATGTGGAATTTTGGATGTAATAGGTCCTTCGGGGTCAAAGGTCAAATATTGATCTAGCGATGCCACACACACACACACTATTTTCTTACACGTCATTCCATTTACGGCTCATATCAACCTTTCTTAAACCCTTCTCATTGCCTCTAATGAGAAGGCCTCTATGGCATTTATGGAAGATGGTTGGAATTCCAACCATCTTCCATAGCCTCTATGGAAGGTGCCTCTATGGAAGGTGCCTCTATGGATTCATTGCCTCTATCGAAGGTGGTTGGAATTCCAACCACTTTCCATAGCTTTGAAGGGTGTTGGAGGATTGAAGCAGAACCATGTGGTGTCGCTGGTTGATAAGCGCATGCGCAGTGAGGAGATTGTGAGGGATTTGAATGGAAGTAGAAATATCAGTGTTGGAGCGAATCACTTAGTATTCAATTAGGCTGGTGTGGCGCGGAACGGGAAAGTGTGTGTGTGTGTAGCGGGTTTTAGACGGGTAAAAATCTGCTGCATCTGGCCACTGCACACCAATTCTAACAAGGTCTTAATTGGCATTGTCTGCACACCGCATCCTGGTCTTCCCCTCCTACTCAGGCCTTTAAGGCACACTGTTGTTAATCATATTCTCTAATCTGTAAATATCCATACGGGCAACATGGCCAAACCAACGGAGTCTCTCTCCGCACAATATGCTGTTCAAAGGAGTTTGCCGACTCTTTTGCCTAACCTCATCATTACTTACAAAGTTGCCGAAGATACTGCATAAGCATATACAATCAAAAGCATTAATTTTTTTTTCATTAATTTTATTTCTGTTAGCTAGAGGTTGTTTTTTTTTTATTATAGTAGCATCCTGAAGTGGGGATGGCCCACTTGCCACCCCCAGTTGATCAATCAGCCCAGAATTGGAATAATACATATTGAAATAAAAAGTATAAAATAAATACCCCCTCAAGCAACTGCTTGCCACAGAGATTTGACAGGAGACTGTCAGTTTATGTGCCATAGTAGAAGGTCTGAGAGAATAGCAGGACCTCAGCAGAAAATCGATATATTCATCCATTTCTTATCCGGGGCTCAAACCCAGGTTCCTTATATCAGTAGCCAACTGCGCTAACCATTTGTCAAAGGGCGCAAATTAGCATTTTTCAAACGTGGAACGAAATCTATTTTCTAATTAATAAAATATTTTAATAATCTATAAAATCACCTTCATTGCTATTTCCGCTATTTTTCGATTTTATTTCATTTCCGCATGGGCAGAAACATTTCACGACCTGCTTTTTATTGGAACTGAAAAGTGTTTGATTAAACGAAAATAATAAAACTTTAATATACTTTTCTAATTTCTATGCAGGTAGCGTTAGTTTTAATTGAAAAATTAAAATTTTAATAACAGCAGAAATGAGAATCGAGAATATTATTTTATCGTTTTTCATTTGATATGTTTCTACACAAATACTGATGTCTGGTAATGAATAGTTTCGGTGAATTATTATTCCATGTCATGTAATAGAATATATAATTGATATATTTATTCAAGGACCGAAAATTTCAGTAAAATTATGTAATTACAGATTTTCTATACAGTTTGAATATCTGACAACGGAACAATTCGAAATAAATAAACAAACTAGAAATGAACTGATTTAATAACTAAGATCATATAATTACATAGATCAAAATTTTTTTTAACTAATCACAAAAAATACCAATATTCTATCAATCAGTATAAAATTATCCTGATAATCACAAATACCAGACTTTCTTTTAAACAAAGCACATTTTTCTGCGATACAGATAAATTACTATTTCAGTTGAAACTAAAACCTTTCTTATCAGTTAAACAACCAAAACTGACCACTGAACATAACACAAACTAAAAGTATCTCCAAAACCACACTTCTTTCTACCAACACCCACAGATTAAGATTAATCCCTTTCTTCGATACACAGATTCTCCGAACTACTATTAGACATTCAACTATCTGGTACATAATCACTGGGAATAAATAGAATTATATTGTTTTATTTCAACTTCATCGTTCGAACTCGTAAGTGACGTAATTCTCACTCCGTGCTATACTTCGTATAGCCGTCCCATAGCTGAGTGGTTAGCGCGCTTGGCTACTGATCTAAGGAACCTGGGTTCGAGGCTCCGTTGGTTTGGCCATGTTAATTGTAGTGGCCAAACCAACGGAGTTGGTTTGGCCACTACAATTTTTCATGTTGCCCGTATGGATAATTATAGATTGGCGAATAGGGTCAGACCTCTGTGGCAAGCAGCTGCTTGAGGGGGTATTTTTTTTTATACCTCAGAGGCACGTTGTAACACAGTCTCGTTTTCCATTGTTGTACGTGCATGTTCCGTTTCAGTATATTGAAACTGAAGTGTTTTCTATAATACATATATAGAAACAAAATCATCATGAAGCCATGGGATGCGGAAATCCAACCAGATCCTGCTATTTAGTTGTCCAAGCATATCTGTCCTGAGCTACATCTGCTGCATCCAGCCACTGCACACCAATTCTAACAAGGTCCTGTTTGACATTGTCTGCCCACCGCATCTTAGGTCTCCCCCTCTTTCTGAGGCCTTTAGGCACACTGTTCATAACCCTATTCGCCAATCTATAATTATTCATACGGGCAACATGGCCAACATGACTCTCTGCACAATATTCTGCTTAAAGGAAGTTGACGACGCCTTTACTTAATATTATCATTACTTTCAAAGTTGCTCAAGATACTGCATAAGCATATAGAATCAAAAGAATTAATTATTTTTCATCCATTTTTTTTCTATTAAGTATAGTAGCATTCTAATGTGCCACTATCCCCCCTACAATAAATAAAGCCACAGTTTGAAATAATACATATTAAAAATAAATAAATAAATACCCCCTCAAGCAGCTGCTTGCCACAGAAGTCTGTCTGTTTATATGCCATAGTAGGTCTGAGAGAATGGTGGGTCCTTAGCAGAAAAAAGACATAAACATCCATGCCTTACCCGGGGCTCGAACCCAGGTCCCTTAGATCAGTAGCCAAGCGCGCTAACCACTCGGCAAAGAACGCAAATTTGCAATTTTATAACTTGTAACGAAATATATGTAAGAGGTCCTCGATAAATTACCCACTTCTATTATAGCTGAATTACCCCCATACATTTCCTTTCAACCCCCCCCCTCCCTCCTGTTTATGTTAGACGTCTCTTTTGTAAGGAGGGACCTCTTCTTGCTGCAGTCAGAAAATGAATGTTGCGTTTCCTATAATTAATTATAAGTGATGGCCGAGTGGTTTGCGTACTTAGCTGCGCATCAAAGCCAAAGGACTCAGATTCGAGAGCTCCGGATCAGAGTACCTAGATTCGGGTAGCGAATCAGATAACCATGTATCATATTCAGGTATATATTCAGATAACCAGGTATAACCAGGTATTTCGACTACTGATCGAAAGACCAAGGTTGGAGTTTCGGGTCAAAGAATCAAGATTCGAATCCAGTCCCAAAGGATCATGGTTGCAGCCCCCGATCAATGATCCCAGGGTCAAGCCCAACAAACGTTCGCAAAAATATGATAACTTTAATGAAATCTTGTAAAGAGATAAATATTAGTGTTAATTATGTAACAGATACTGGTGGTGTGCAACATGAGATTAACAGAGGAATAGGGATTGCTGCCGGGATTTTTAAGAATCTATGGAGATTGTGGAGAAATAGGCGTATACACCTGAAGACTAAAACTAGACTGTATAATAGTTTGGTTCTTTCTAGGGTTAGTTATGGTAGTGAAACTTGGACGCTGTGTAAACAAGATAACAGGAAACTAGATGTTTTCGATTCTAGATGCTTACGCAGTAGCTTGAGCATTAGGCCAGCCAGGAAAACTTTTTGAGGAGGGGGTAGCTCAGTCGGTAGCGCGCCAGGCTCGTAATCTGTAGATCCCAGGTTCGAGTCCCAGCTGGGTCAGCGTTGAGATTTATCTCCGCAAAATTTCCCGCCCTGCCCATGGTCAGTAGGGGACACCGATGGGCTTGGAAAGGCCGCCGTTCTTCGGATGAGATGTTAAGCCATGGCCCCGTGTGCGGGAGAGCCATACCCAGTGCACGTTAAAGAACACGCTGGATGGCCTTGACGGGAAGCTAACATCTATCTCCCAACAGCTGATCCAGTGTGTCCCCTCCCCCAACCTTCTCTGAGCCTTCGGGGTCTATGTGACCTGGCCATTTAGCCCATGGTGTGCAAAAAAGTGCCGCTCAGAGGTAAAACAACCCAACCCGACCCAATTGGGCATTAGGCGCGAGAAAAAACTCGGAAACGGAAGGGACCAAGGTACCAAACTCTGTCGAAAGAAGAGTTTCGAAAGTTTGCGACAGGCAACTATCGATGTGTTGGAGATCGAATGTGTTGTTGTTGTTGTTTTACCACTGAGCGGCACTTTCTTGCACACCATGGGCTAAATAGCCAGGTCACATGGAACCCGAAGGCTCAGAGAAGGTTGGGGGAGGGGACCCACTGGAACAGCTGTTGGGAGACAGATGGTAGCCTCCCGTCAAGGCCATTAAGCGTGTTTTTTAACGTGCACATGGTATGGCTCTCCCGCAGACGGGGACGGCGGCCTTTCCAAGCCCATTGGTGTCCCCTACTGACCGTGGGCAGGGTGGGGAATTTTGCGGAGATAAATCTCAACGCTGACCCAGCTGGGACTCGAACCTGGGAACTACAGATTACGAGCCTGGCGCGCTACCGACTGAGCCACCCCCGCCCCATCCATACGGGCAACATGAACAAACCAACGAAGTGTCTCTCTCTGCACAATATGCTGCCTAAAGGAGGTTGACGACTGAAAAGTCCTCTTACTCAGAAATAAGGACTTTTCAGATATAATATCACATTCAAGGGGAAATAGGGGCCAGAGTTACCAGCTAGAAATCAGTAGGTGCCGAAAACAGCGATTGATTTCTCCTACATACATATTTGGTCTTGATCTAAAAAAATAGAGAGAAATGATTCGAGTGAAATGGTTTCTGGAGATAAAAAATAAGGGTGAAAATATAAATGATTAAGATATTATTTCCACGTTTTTACTGTTAAGCTAAATCTCCTCAAAACTCTTTCCCATATTTCTCGAAGTCTTGGAATCACTAATATTCTCTCTCCTTTAAAGAATATTTGTAACCTATAGACGACCCCTAAGATTGGCCAAAGCTCCTACCATGAGCCAAAGATCATTTACCAAGGGCATCAGTGACTACCAATCGGAAGGCCCCAGAAATCACTTCCCTATGGCCACGGACTATATTTTCACTTTGTGTTGGGATTTCTGTGTCTTTTGTCACTAATATTGGGGTCACGGTTCATAAAGAATCAGATGTTCGGTTAAGCAGAGGGATCTCTTCTGTCTTATAGATGAGTAGGCTGTCACTGGGTCTAATGATGAAGATTTTTTATCTTTCCATGGATTTTAGCACGATCTCCAGTGGCTGTTTGTAGGGTTTTATTAGACTGTGTAGTATTCCTGTTTGCGTGGGGGCGGGGGTGGCTCAGTCGGTAGCGCGCCAGGCTCGTAATCTGTAGTTCCGTGGTTCGAGTCCAAGCTGGGTCAGCGTTGAGATTTATCTCCGCAAAATTCCCCGCCCTGCCCACGGTCAGTAGGGGACACCGATGGGCTTGGAAAGGCCGCCGTCCGTCGGATGGGACGTTAAGCCGTTGCCCCGTGTGCGGGAGAGCCATACCCTTTGCACGTTAAAGAACACGCTGGATGGCCTTGACGGGAAGCTACCATCTGTCTCCCAACAGCTGTTCCAGTGGGTCCCCTCCCCGAACCTTCTCTGAGCCTCCGGGGTCCATGTGACCTGGCCATTTAGCCCAATGGTATTCCATTCATGGTTCCATCAGCTATTAATCCGTTATTATCACCATGTATTGTTGAAACGTGGGTGACGTCCTCTGGGCCAACCAATCAACAGCCAGCCTTTGTCTTTCGCGTTGCTTCTACTGGTTCTGTTGTCTGTAGACATGTTTAAATTCTTTAGCCAACAATTTTTCTTTAGTTGGATCGAATATGTCCGCTGGATGGCCTTGACGGGAGGCTATCATCTGTCTCCCAACACATGTTGCAGTGGGTCTCCTCCCACAACCTTCTCTGAGCCTTCGGGGTCCTTGTGACCTGACCATTTAGCCCGTGGTGTGCAAAAATTGCCGCTCAGTGGTAAAACAACCCTACGTTACAGAACACGCTGGTTTGCCTTGACAGGAGGCTACCATCTGTCTCCCAATAGCTGTTCCAGTGGGTCCCCTCCCCCAACCTTCTCTGAGCCTTCGGGGTCCTTGTGACCTGCCCATTTATCTCATGGTGTGCAAAAATAAGTGCCGCTCAGAGATAAAACAATACAACGTTAAAGAACACACTGGATGGCCTTGACGGGAGGTTACCATCTGTCTCCTAACAGCTATTCCAGTGGGTCCCCTCCCCCAACCTTCTCTGAGCCTTCGGGGTCTATCTGACCTGGCCATTTAGCCCATGGTGTGCAAAAAATTGCCGCTCAGAGGTAAAACATCCCAACCCAACTGTAAGACGTGCTTAAAATTTTTATCCACCACGTTTGGCAGTTGGCTCGAATGTTGCCAATCTTACCTCAGTTCCATCACTGAATGTTCGTAGAAGTCCTTGGAGAGGAACCTTTAAGCTCTTTCAAAACGGATAATATTGTTTTGGTTAGTTCTTTCATTTCACTATCCTTTCCTACAGTTTCTTCTGCACTCACAAATCTCACTGTGTGTTTGTTCGCTCTGGAGGAAAGTCTGGAGCACTCGTACTTCATGGCATGTATCACCAGGTGATTTTAAAGTTTTACCTTCCAACATCCTCAGAGATTGCTGAGTCTCAGGGTGAGCAATAGATGGGTATGGTAGGGCCGTAAAAATCTCCCCCCCCCTACCCACAGTCAGTAGGGGACACCAATGGCCGTCGATAAATCAGGCCATAATTTGAAATAATACATATTGAAAAAAAAAAAGGCATAAAATACCCCTTCAAGCGGCTGCTTGCCACAGAGGTCTGACAGGAGACTGTCAGTTTATGTGCCATAGTAGAAAGTCTGAGAGGATCGCAAGAGCTCAGCAGAAAAACGACACATTCATCTATTTCTTACCCGGGATTCGAACCCAGGTCCCTTATATCAGTAGCCAAGCGCGCTAAGCACTTGGCAAAGGGCGCAAATTAGCATTTTTGAAACTTGGAACGAAATCTATTTTAATAATTATAAAACGTGTTTAATAATCTATAAAATCATCTTCATTGCTATTTCCGCTATTTTTCGATTATATTTCATTTCCGCATGCGCAGAAACATTTCACGAACTCTGTTTTCTACTTTCGTGTCTGGTTTGGATTAAACGAAAATACATTAACTTTAATTTATTTATCTAAATTTTAGGCAGGTAGCGTTAGTTTTAAGTGAAAAACTAACAATCTTAATAGCAGAAATGAGAATCGTGAATATTATTTTACCCTTTTTTATATGATATGTTTCTACGCAAATACTGAAGTCAGATAATGAGTAGTGTCGCGTGAAATATTTTTCCATGCCATATAACAGAATAGCCGTCCCATGGCCGAGTGGTTAGCGTGCTTGGCTACTGATCTAAGGGACCTTGGTTCGAGCCCCAGGTAAGGCATGGATGGATGGATGTGTCGTTTTCTGCTGAGGTCCTGTCATCTCCTAAGACTTTCTACTATGGCATATAAACTGACAGGCTCCTGTCAGACCTCTGTGGCAAACAGCTGCTTGAGGGGGTATTTATATATTATTATATATATGTAATAGAATATATATTTGATATCACATTTATTCAAGGACAGAAAATTTCAGTAAAATTATGGTTACAGATTTTCAGTTCATTATAAATATTGGCAAAGCAACGTGAATTACAAATCAATAAATTGTAATTGAGCTAAGTTGTCTTGAATTTCTGGTGGACCGTTACTATAAGCCGATATAGCTTGACGTTCAATATCACAAGCAAGTTCTTGCAAAGATTCGCCACTCGTCAGCAAAAATAAATACGCCCTCAAGCAGCTGCTTGCCACAGAGGAGTGACAGGAGGCTGTCAGTTTATATGCCACAGTAGAAGGTTTGAGAGGATGGAAGGACCTCAGCAGAAAAACGACACAAACAGCCATGCCTTACCCGGGGCTCGAACCCAGGTCCCGTAGATCAGTAATAAGTAAATAAATAAATACCTCCTCAAGCAGCTGCTTGCCACAGAGGTCTGACAGGAGCCTGTTAGTTTATATGCCATAGTATAAGGTCTGAGAGGATGGCAGAACCTCAGCAGATAAACGACACAAACAGCCGTGCCTTACCCGCGGCTGGAACCCAGGTCTTGTAGATCAGTAATAAATAAAAAATAATAACCCCCTCAAGCGGTTGCTGGCCACAGAGGTCTGGCAGGAGCCTGTCAGTTTATATGCCACAGTAGAAGGTCTGAGAAGATGGTAGGACCTCAGCAGAAAAACGACACACACAGCCATGTCTTACCCGGGTCTCGAACCCAGGTCCCGTAGATCAGTAGCCAAGCGCGCTAACCACTCGGCCACACGATGTTTAAATTGAGTCATGAAATACATTTCATAATCAAGTCGTTTTTGTTCTGAAATTTCTGCAGCAGATTTTCTTAAGGAAGCTGCAAGAAAATTGGCGTTCCGAAATTCATTCCACTTGCTCTAGCGATGACTTCAAACTCTGTGTTGGACAATACTCTTAATCTTGGATAGTCTTCAAAACAGAGTTTGAAGACTGTCCAAAATGCGGGTGGCTCAGTCGGTAGCGCGCCAGGCTCGTAATCTGTAGTTCCCAGGTTCGAGTCCCAGCTGGGTCAGCGTTGAGATTTATCTGCGCAAAAATTCCCGCCTTGCCCACGGTCAGTAGGGGACATCCACGGTCAGTAGGAAACTACAGGGTGGCGATGGCTCGTAATTATCTCCACAAAACTCTACCCTCCCCTACCCACTGTGAGTACGGGACACCGATTGGTTTGGAAAGGCCGTCGTCCGTGGAATGGGACCATAAGTCATGTTCCCTGTGCGGTTTGGTTTGTTTTATTTCTGAGCCGTACTATTTTGTTCGACACAGTGCGCTAAATTGCCAGGACACGAGAACCCTGAAGGCTGAGAAAAGGTTGGGCAGATGATAGGTGACAGATGGTAGCCTCCGGTCAAGGCCATTCATCGTATTCTTTAACGTACACAGAGTATGGCTATCCCATACACGGTGCCCCGGATTAACATCGCATCCGACGGACGGAGGCCTTTCAAATCCCATTGATGTCCGATTTCTTACAGAGGACAGGGCAGGGAGTTTTGCCAAGAAAAATCTCATAGCTGGTCAAAGTGGGATTCGAACCTGGGAACTGCAGAATACGAGAGTGACGCGCTCCGACTTAGACACCTCCTCCCCCCCCCCCTGTGTGTGAAAGAGACATATTCTTTGTACGTTAAAGAATTCCTTGGAATGCCTTGGCGGGGGACTACACTCTGTCTCCGAACAGCTGTCGAGTGGATCCCTTACTTACAAACTTTTCTGAGAGCTCATGGTCTTTGTGACCTGTTGATATAACAACCCCCCCCCCCCCACCGATAGGGGACCACCTTGACGAGGTGGTGGTGGTGGTGGTGGGGGGAGGGGCTTCGGGTCCAGCAACCCGGTCGAAGGCTGTGCCGCCAGGATTGGGTCCCCGGATGGACATAGCCAACACCAACCGAGGTCGACGATGCCGCCGACCGGTTCCCTGGCCGGTTGGATGGTGACAGTGTCTGAGACCTCACCTATCAGGTGCTCTGGGTGAGCAGTTCGAGAGCTCTTCTGAAAAGATTTGCGTCCCAGTAGGTCGAGCCCTCATAAAAGTCTGGGCCTCACTAAGAGTCTCCACCCCGGATGCCAAGCGAACTTGGATGTATATATCCTTGTTCATGGCTAACCGGGGAATAGATTAAAGTTAGGTTTCTTCCGGTGGTTAACTTTCCTATTATAGGACTGCTGCCATGTGAGGTCGGGGTTGAGGTGCGTCTATATGGCGCATTCTTGCCCCCCGTCTCTAGATAAGCACGGCTTTTCATAACCAGGTAGTGTCGTGAGACGGAACCGGGAATTGCCGTGGTTGCATAAGATCGCAACACAAGAGAGGTGTTGATTTAACCCACTGTGTGCAAACAAATTACCGCTCAGAGGTAAAACATCCCAAAGATACAGAAGACGAAGGATGGCCTTGAGGGGAGGCTACCATCATCTCTCCTAACAGCTGTCCAGTGGGTTCCTTCCCCCTACCTTATCTGAGCCTTCGGGGTCCTTGTGACCTGTTGATTTAACCCACTGTGTGCAAACAAAACACCGCTCAGAGGTAAAACATCCCAAAGTTACAGAAGACGAAGGATGGCCTTGAGGGGAGGCTACCATCATCTCTCCTAACAGCTGTCCAGTGGGTCCCTTCCCCCTACCTTATCTGAGCCTTCGGGGTCCTTGTGACCTGTTGATTTAACCCACTGGGTGCAAACAAAACACCGCTCAGAGGTGAAATATCCCAAAGTTACAAAAGACGAAGGATGGCCTTGAGGGGAGGCTACCATCATCTCTCCTAACAGGTGTCCAGTGGGTCCCTTCCCCCTACCTTACTACCTTATCTGAGCTATCGGGGTCCTTGTGACCTTGCCATTTAACCCACTGTGTGCAAACAAAATACCGCTCAGAGGTAAAACATCCCAAAGTTACAAAAGGCGAAGGATGGCCTTGAGGGGAGGCTACCATCATCTCTCCTAACAGCTGTCCAGTGGGTCCTTCCCCCTACCTTATCTGAGCCTTCGGGGTCCTTGTGACCTTGCCATTTAACCCACTGTGTGCAAACAAAATACCGCTCAGAGGTAAAACATCCCAAAGTTACAGAAGACGAAGGATGGCCTTGAGGGGAGGCTACCATCATCTCTCCTAACAGCTGTCCAGTGGGTCCCTTCCCCCTACCATACCTGAGCCTTCGGGGTCCTTGTGACCTTGCCATTTAACACAGTCTCTGCAAAGTGCCGTTCACTTTGTTTGCACAGAGTTGAAACCAAACCAACGTAAAAGAACACGCTGGATGGCCTTACGTTATGGTTTTGCGCAACATTCGAAATTTCGAAGCTTAGTACTGATGACTTTTTGAACTTAAATAAATAAATAAATACCCCCTTAAGCAGCTGCTTGCCATAGAGATCTGAGAGGAGCCTGTCAGTTTATATGCCATTGTAGAGGATCTGAGAGGATGGCAGAACCTCAGCAGAAAAAAACAACACGAGCATCAATGCCTTACCCAGGCTCGAACCCAGGTCCCTAAGATCAGTAGCCAAGTGCGCTAAACACTCGCCCACGGGAAGGGGCATCTAATGATAGAAAGAGGGAATAATAATTATATATAGGAAATTGTGCTGTGAAATGTTTGCTGGAATAGATGTATCAGTTGACTAATTGTCGAAATTTGTAAATGAAAAGTATATTTTGCTAGATTATCAGAGGATTAATTTTCATGGAATGGCAATTTGAACAGTTACTCCTTTGCAATTTTATTTCAATCTCCGCTTCTGCAGAAACCATTCTAGACTTGTAACTATATTACAACCCATTTGTGATTAAACGAAAATAATAATACTTCTAACCAGAGTTCTAAATTTTACACTGGTAGTTTTAGTTAGCTATGAAAAGCTAATAAAATTAATAACAAAAATAACAGTAGAGAATATTATTTCTATCCTTTAATATCTCATAAGTTTTTACACGGATATTGAAGTCTCAACACGAATAGTTTAGCCGAATTATTTTTCCACGCCATATAATGGAATATATAACTGATATCATACGTTTTCAAAAAGAGAAAGTGTGAATAAATGTATTTTTAAAGATTTTCAATTTTTTTGGATAGTTCGCAATCAAGCCTGAATTCGAAATAAATAAACAAACTATAAATGACCTGATTTATTAACTAAGGCCACAAAATTGCATAAATCATATACAATTTCTTGACAAATCATACAAAACAACACAACCATGGGTTACGGAGTTTAAACCAGATTACGTAATTTTGTTTCCCAAACGCAATTCTCCCGAGCTACATCTGCTGCATCCGGCCACTGAACACCAATTCTAACAAGGTCCTGTTTGACATTGTCTGTCCACCGCATCCTAGGTCTCCCCCTCTTTCTGAGGCCTTTAGGCACTCTCTTCATAACCCTATTCGCTGATCTATAATTATCCATACGGGTTGTGTTGTTGTTGTTGTTGTTTTACCTGTGAGCGGCACTTTTTTGCACACCATGGGCTAAATGGCCAGGTCACATGGACCCCGAAAGCTCAGAGAAGGTTCGGGGAGGGGACCCACTGGAACAGCTGTTGGGAGACAGATGGTAGCCTCCCGTCAAGGCCATCCAGCGTGTTCTTTAGCTTGCACAGGGTATGTCTCTCCCACATACGGAACCACGGCTTAACGTCCCATCCGACGGACGGCGGTCTTTCCAAGCCCATCGGTGTCCCCTAGTGACCGTGGGCAGGGCGGGGAATTTTGCGGAGATAAATCTCAACGCTGACCCAGCTGGGACTCGAACCTGGGAACTACAGATTACGAGCCTGGCGCGCTACCGACTGAGCCACCCCCGTCCCATCCATACGGGCAACATGACCAAACCAACGGAGAGTCTCTCTGCACAATATGCTGCCTAAAGGAGGTTGACGACTGAAACGTCCTCTTACTCAGAAATAAGGACTTTTCAGAAATAATATCACATTCAAGGGGAAATAGGGGCCAGAGTTACCAGCTGGAAATCAATAGGTGCCGAAAACAGCGATTGATTTCTCCTACATATATACTTGGTCTTGATCTAAAAAATAGAGAGAAATGATTCGAGTGAAATGGTTTCTGGAGATAAAAAATAAGGGTAAAAATATTAATGATTAAGATATTATTTCCACGTTTTTACTGTTACGATAAATCTTGTCAAAATTCTTTCCCATATTTCTCGAAGTCTTGGAATCACTAATATTCTCTCTCCTTTAAAGAATATTTGTAACCTATAGACGACCCCTAAGATTAGCCAAAGCTCCTACCATGAGCCAAAGATCATTTACCAAGGGCATCAGTGACTACCAATCGGAAGACCCCAGAAATCACCGCCCTACATCACGGACTATATTTTCACTTTGTGTTGGGATTTCTGTGTCTTTTGTCACTAATATTGGGGTCACGCTTCAGAAAGAATCAGATGTTCGGTTAAGCAGAGGGATCTCTTCTGTCTTATAGATGAGTAGGCTGTCAATGGGTCTAATGCTGAATGTTTTCTATCTTTCCATGGATTTTAGCACGATCTCCAGTGGCTGTTTGTAGGGTCATATTAGACTGTGTAGTATTCCAGTTTGCGTGGGGGCGGGGGTGGCTCAGTGGGTAGCGCGCCAGGCTCGTAATCTGTAGTTCCCAGGTTCGAGTCCCAGTCGGGTGAGCGTTGAGATTTATCTCCGCAAAAATTCCCCGCCCTGCCCACGGTCAGTAGGGAACACCGAGTGGCTTGGAAAGGCTGCCGTCCATCGGATGGGACGTTAAGCCGTGGCCCCGTGTGTGGGAGAGCTGTACCCTGTGCACGTTAAAGAACACGCTGGATGGCCTTGCCGGGAGACTACCATCTATCTCCCAACAGCTGTCCCAGTGGATCCCCTCCCCCAACTTTCTCTGAGCCTTCGGGATCCTTGTGACCTGGCCATTTTGCCCATGGTGTGCAAAAAAGTGCCGCTCAGAGGTAAAACAATCCAACGTTAAAGAACACAATGGATGGCCTTGACGGGAGACTACCATCTTTCTCCCAACAGCTGTTCCAGTGGATCCCCTCCCCCAACCTTCTCTGAGCCTTCGGGGTCCTTCTGACCTGGCCATTTAGCCCATGGTGTACATGAAAGTGCCGCTCACAGGTAAAACAACCCAACTGTAAGACGTGCTTAAAATTTTTATCCACCACGTTTGGCAGTTGGCTCGAATGTGACCAGTCTTGCCACAATTCCATCACGGAATGTTTGTAGAAATCCTTGGAGAGGAACCTTTAAGCTCTTTCAAAACGGATAATATTGTTTTGGTTAGTTCTTTCATTTCACTATCCTTTTCTACAGTTTCTTCTGCACTCAAAAATCTCACTGTGTGTTTGTTCTCTCTGGAGGAAAGTCTGGAGCACTCGTACTTCAAGGCATGTATCACCAGGTGATTTTAAAGTTTTACCTTCCAACATCCTCAGAGATTGCTGAGTCTCAGGGTGAGCAATAGGTGGGTATGGTAGGGCCGTAAAAATCTCCCCCCCCCTACCCACAGTCAGTAGGGGACACCAATGACCATCGATAAATCAGACCATAATTTGAAATAATACATATTGAAAAAAAAAGTATAAAATACCCCTTCAAGCAGCTGCTTGCCACAGAGGTCTGACAGGAGACTGTCAGTTTATGTGCCATAGTAGAAAGTCTGAGAGGATCGCAAGAGCTCAGCAGAAAAACGACACATTCATCTATTTCTTACCCGGGATTCGAACCCAGGTCCCTTATATCAGTAGCCAAGCGCGCTAAGCACTTGGCAAAGGGCGCAAATTAGCATTTTTGAAACTTGGAACGAAATCTATTTTAATATTTATAAAACGTGTTTAATAATCTATAAAATCATCTTCATTGCTATTTCCGCTATTTTTCGATTATATTTCATTTCCGCAAGCGCAGAAACATTTCACGAACGCAATGCCTCCCGTTTTTCAGATGTGTGATTAAACGAAAATAGTTTACTTTAATTTATTTATCTAAATTTTAGGCAGGTAGCGTTAGTTTTAAGTGAAAAACCAACAATCTTAATAACAGCAGAAATGAGAATCGTGAATATTATTTTATCCTTTTTTATTTGATATGTTTCTACGCAAATACTGAAGTCAGATAATGAATAGTGTCGCGTGAAATATTTTTCCATGCCATGTAATAGAATAGCCGTCCCATGGCCGAGTGGTTAGCGCGCTTGGCTACTGATCTAAGGGACCTGGGTTCGAGCCCCAGGTAAGGCATGGATGGATGGATGGATGTGTCGTTTTCTGCTAAGGTCCTGCCATCCTCTCAGACTTTCTACTATGGCATATAAACTGACAGGCTCCTGTCAGACCTCTGTGGCAAGCAGCTGCTTGAGGGGGTATTTATATATTATTATATATATATGTAATATAATATATATTTAATATCACATTTATTCAAGGACAGAAAATTTCAGTAAAATTATGGTTACAGATTTTCAGTTCATTATAAATATTGGCAAAGCAACGTGAATTACAAATCAATAAATTGTAATTGAGCTAAGTTGTCTTGAATTTCTGGTGGACCGTTACTATAAGCCGATATAGCTTAACGTTCAATATCACAAGCAAGTTCTTGCAAAGTTTCGCCACTCTTCAGCATAAATAAAAAATAAATACCCCCTCAAGCAGCTGCTTGCCACAGAGGTCTGAGAGGAGCCTGTCAGTTTATATGCCACAGTAGAGGATCTGAGAGGATGGCAGGATCTCAGCAGAAAAAAAGCAACACGAGCATCTATGCCTTACCCAGACTCGAAGCCAGGTCCCTAAGATCAGTAACCAAGCGCGCTAACCACTTGACCACGGGAATGGGCATCGTATGATAGAAAGAGGGAATAATAATTATATATAGGAAAGTGTGCTGTGAAATGTTTGCTGGAATAGATGCATCAGTTGACTAAGAGTCGAAATTTGTAAATGAAAAATGTATTTTACTAGATTATCAGAGGATTAATTTTCATGGAATGGCAATTTGATTTGAACAGTTACTCCTTTGCAATTTTATTTCAATCTCCGCTTCCGCAGAAACCATTCTGGAACTTGGAACATATTTTTGGTATATGATTGTGATTAAACGAAAATAATATAATTTCTAACTAGAGATCTAAATTTTACACTGGTAGTTATAGTTTGCTTTGAAAAGTTAATAAAATTAATAACAAAAATAACAGTAGAGAATATTATTTTTATCCTTTTACACGAATATTGAAGCCTCATCACGAATAGTTTAGCCGAATTATTTTTCCACGCCATATAATAGAATGTATAACTGATATCACACGTATTCAAAAACAGAGAGTGTGAATAAATGTATTTTTACAGATTTTCAATTTTTTTGGATAGTTCGCAATCAAGCCTGAATTCGAAATAAATAAACAAACTATAAATGACCTGATTTATTAACTAAGGCAACAAAATTGCATAAATCATATACAATTTCTTGACAAATAACACAAAACAACACGACCATGGGTTACGGAGTTTAAACCAGATTACGTAATTTTGTTTCCCAAACGCATCTTTCCTGAGCTGCATCTGTTGCATCTAACCCCCCTTAGTGACCGTGGGAAAGGCGGGGAATTTTGCGGAGATAAATCTCAACGCTGACCCAGCTGGGACTCGTACCTGGGAACTGCAGATTACGAGCCTGGCGCGCTACCGACTGAGCCATCCCCCGTCCCATCCATACGGGCAACATGACCAAACCAACGGAGTCTCTCTCTGCACAATATGCTGCCTAAAGGAGGTTGACGACTGAAAAGTCCTCTTACTCAGAAATAAGGACTTTTCAGATGTAATATCACATTCTAGGGGAAATAGGGGCCAGAGTTACGAGCTAGAAATCAATCATCATCATCATCATCATCATCATCATCATCATCATCATCAAGCAGCCATGGGCTGCGGAGGTCCAACCAGACAGTGCAATTTAGTTCTCCAAGCAAGTCTATCCTGAGCTACATCTACTGCATCTGGCCACTGCACACCAATTCTAACAAGTTCCTGTTTGACATTGTCTGCCCACCGCATCCTAGGTCTCCCCTTCTTTCTGAGGCCTTTAGGCACACTGTTCATAACCCTATTCGCCAATCTATAATTATTCATACGGGCAACATGGCCAAACCAACGGAGTCTCTCTCTGCAAAATATGCTGCTTAAAGGACATTGCAAACTCCTTTGCCTAACCTCATCATTAGTTACAAAGTTGAACCACCTAATGCCCAAGATACTGCGTAAGCATCTGGAATCAAAAGCATCTAGTTTCCTGTTATCTTGTTTACAAAGTGTCCAAGTTTCACAACCATAAATAACCCTAGAAAGAACCAAACTATTATACAGTCTAATTTTAGTCTTTAGGTGTATACGCCCATTTCTCCACACTCTCCATAGATTCTTAAAAGTCCCGGCAGCAATCCCTATTCGTCTGTTAATCTCATGCCGCACATCACCATTATCTGTTACACAGCTCCCAAGATAATTAAACTGTGACACCTGCTCAAGACTGCAACCATTCAGATTAACTGAATCACAGCCTGCCTGACCAATTTTCATCACTTTAGTTTTCTCTCTGTTTATAACCAAACCTACTCTACTACCAGTCTCATCAACAGCTCGAATGAAAGAGTTCATCTCATCAACATCATTTGCCAAAAGGGCTAAATCATCAGCATAATCTAAATCAGAAATTTTCCTATCTCCAGCACATTTAAGGCCAAAATCTTTCCCTTGAAGTGAATTTCGCTTAACATAATCAATAACCAAACTAAAGAGAAAAGGAGACAAAATGCACCCTTGTCGAACACCAGAAGTAATGCTAAACCAATTGCTACAAGCCTTACCAACTCTCACACACGACTCAGTGTTATTATAGAGAGCTTTCATTATGTTAACTAACTTGTCTGGTATACCATATGATTTCACAATCAACCCCAAATTATGACGATCAACAGAGTCGAAAGCCTTTTTGAAATCAACAAAGCTAGCAACCAAAGGTTTCTGAAACTCTAAACATTTCTCAAGAATCTGCCTAAGTGAAAATATTTGATCCACACATCCCCTACCACTTCTGAATCCACATTGCTCATCACGCAATTGACTGTCAACCAGATTCTTAATTCTATTAAGCACAATCATGGAAAGAACTTTCCCTGGAACAGAGAGTAGGCTGATACCCCTATAGTTATCACAAGAACTGCGATCACCTTTTTTGAAAATAGGGATAACAATAGCTCTGGTAAAATCTTTAGGAACCATGCCTTTATCATAAAGATATTCAGAATTTCAGTCATCAAAGTGGTAACCGAAACATTTCCAGCTCTAAGCATTTCTGCAGTAATTTCATCTACCCCTGGGGATTTATGAAGTTTAAGTTTAGAAACAGCCAAAATAACTTCGGATTGTGTTATTGGGCCAACATTAAAGCCAACAATGCATCTATCATCATTGCAAACAATGGGAATAGAACTAACCGCATTTGTTAGAACATCACTGAAATGCTCAGTCCACCTAGCCATGACTGAATCCTCACCTTCTATAACCTTACCTTGTTTATCCTTCAATCCCTGTATACCTGTTCGTTTTATACCACACAAAACATTAACTATCTGGTACAGCTCTCTGCTGTTGTGCTGTCTAACTGCTTCCTCGGCTTTGTCAGCCAAGCCATCAAGCCAAAGATTCTTATCAGCAGCTAACTGATCTTTTACACGTTTATTAAGTTCTCTGTAATGCTTTCTATTAGGACTAGTAGGGTATTGATTAAGGACATTCCTGCAGTTCTTTCTTTCCGAAATAGTCTCAAGTGCCTTATCACTCAGATAATTCTGCCTCTTCTGCTCCTTTTTTCCTAAAAGAGTACTGGTAGTGTCCAAAGAAGCCTGTTTAAAATGATCCCATTCTTCCTCAACTTCAGTGGTAAGCATACCATGACTGTCATAATGACTAAGTAACCTATCATGGTAAGCTTTAGCTATAACTGGGTCTTTCAGAGCTTCAGTATTAAAAGCAAATTTTTTAACCCTAACACAATACTTTTTAAGTTTAAGTTGCAAGACACTTTTAACTAGGTAATGGTCATATCCAATTTCAGCTCCCCTATATGCCCTGGTATTTCTAAGAGAACTAGCCCATTTGCTGTTAATTAATATATAATCAATCATATTCCTATGCAGCCCATCAGGTGAAACCCATGTGTACTTATGTATGTCGCGGTGTTTGTAACATGTGTTAGTTATTCTGAAACCATTGAGTTTACTTACCTGTAGGAGACGTTGCCCATTGCCATTGCAGCTACCAATACCAAAAGGGCCAATCACCCCTCCCCAAAGGTCAGAGTCTGTACCAACTTTGGCATTGAAGTCACCAAGAACAAGGGTAATATCTCCTTTCTTGACAGAATTCAAAATATCCTGAAGTTGTTCATAAAACCTATCCTTCTCATCCTCATCGGCATCCTCAGTGGGGGCATAACAGCAGATAACATTCAGGTCTTTAACGCTTGTCTGAAATTTTGCTGTAAGTAACCTTTCATTAATGCACTCATATCCTAGAAGAGCATCACTAGCGTGTCTGCTGAGAAGCAGACCCACGCCTTGGTGATGCTTATTGTCGTCCCTCCCTGAAAAGAGAAATTTAAGATTATTTTTAAGAATCTGACCTTTATCTGTCCATCTGGTCTCTTGCAAGCCGAGAATATCTAAATTATAATGGTGGAATTCTTGTTTGAGGACTTCAAGAGAAAAAGCTCTGTGCAGAGTCCTCACATTCCAACTACCTATGGAGAGAAAATGGTTAGTAGGATGTTCAAAGAAACTATGTTTATTGAGAGAGGGAATGCCGACAATATCAAACAGCCCCCTAATCGCAGACATGGGGCAAAGACCCGTTCCCCCACCACTAAAGGCTGAAGCCATCTACACTGGAAGACTTCCTCCAATGTAAAATTTGACGATGCCAATAGAAGCAAAGAGTTCAGGTGCCTGCGATGACCTCTGCTCAGGATTATCCACCAGCTGATAAACATATCCTGTGAATCTATTCACTTGGGGCTGTCAACCCACAAACAAACAGAAAACACAGCGGAAGATTTTCCCTCCACAGAAACCCACCAGTGCAGCAAAATCAGGATCCATAATCAAGCTCAGAGCCATATATCTGTCCAGTCCAGTGGGTTTATATGGTCAGCACCAGGACCCTGTGTGGTTGACCACTCCTCAGCAGGGTAGAAAAAAAGAAAAGTAGCCATAGTTGTCCAGATCAGTAGGCCACACTAATCTGGCAGCCCTCCCCTTCCGTTCACTTCCACAAGAGCGTATCTCATTTGAAAGTTACTAACGGTCCGCACCACGAGAAGGCGGGGTCGGACATTAGTTGTTAGGCCTGGCCGGTTCTATGCATCATCACAGGGGATTGGTGCATAGCTCTTCTTCCAGTGACTACCTAGCTACCATTTACAGACCTAGAAATCAATAGGTGCCGAAAACAACGATTGATTTCTCCTGAATATATACTTGGTCTTGATCTAAAAAAATAGCGAGAAATGATTCGAGTGAAATGGTTTCTGGAGATAAAAAATAAGGGTAAAAATATAAATGGTTAAGATATTATTTCCACGTTTTTACTGTTAAGCTAAATCTCCTCAAAACTCTTTCTCATATTTCTCGAAGTCTTGGAATCACTAATATTCTCTCTCCTTGAAAGAATATTTGTAACCTATAGACGACCCCTAAGATTAGCCAAAGCTCCTATCAAGAGCCAAAGGTCATTTACCAGGGGCATCAGTGACTACCAATCGGAAGACCCCAGAAATCACCGCCCTACATCACGGACTATATTTTCACTTTGTGTTGGGATTTCTGTGTCTTTTGTCACTAATATTGGGGTCACGCTTCATAAAGAATCAGATGTTCGGTTAAGCAGAGGGATCTCTTCTGTCTTATAGATGAGTAGGCTGTCAATGGGTCTAATGCTGAATGTTTTCTATCTTTCCATGGATTTTAGCACGATCTCCAGTGGCTGTTTGTAGGGTTATATTAGACTGTATAGTATTCCAGTTTGCTTGGGGGCGGGGGTGGTTCAGTCGGTAGCGCGCCAGCCTCGTAATCTGTAGTTCCCAGGTTCGAGTCCCAGCCGGGTCAGCGTTGAGATTTATGTGCGCAAAAATTACCCGCCCTGCCCAAGGTCAGTAGGGGACACCGATGAGCTTGGAAAGGCCGCCGTCCGTCGGATGGGATGTTAAGCCGTGGCCCCATGTGTGGGAGAGCTGTACCCTGTGCACGTTAAAGAACACGCTGGATGGCCTTGACGGGAGACTACCATCTGTCTCCCAACAGCTGTTCCAGTGTATCCCCTCTCCCAACCTTCTCTGAGCCTTCGGGGTCCTTGTGACCTGGCCATTTAGCCCATGGTGTGCAAAAATGTGCCGCTCAGAGGTAAAACAATCCAACGTTGAAGAACACACTGGATGGCCTTAACGAGAGGCTACCATCTGTCTCCCAACAGCTGTTCCAATGGGTCCCCTCCCCCAACCTTCTCTGAGCCGTCGGGGTCCTTGTGACCTGGCCATTTAGCTCATGGTATGTATAAAAGTGCCGCTCAGAGGTAAAAGAACCCAACTGTAAGACATGCTTAAAATTTTTATCCACCACGTTTGGCAGATGGCTCGAATGTGACCAGTCTTGCCACAATTCCATCACTGAATGTTTCTAGAAGTCTTTGGAGAGGAACCTTTAAGCTCTTTCAAAACGTATAATATTGTTTAGTTCTTTCATTTCACTATCCTTTTCTACAGTTTCTTCTGCACTCACAAATCTCACTGTGTGTTTGTTCGCTCTGGAAGAAAGCCTAGAGCACTCGTACTTCAAGGCATGTATTACCAGCTGATTTTAAAATTTCACCTTCCAACATCCTCAAAGTTTGCTGAGTCTCACGGTCAGCAAAAGGTGGGTATGGTATGGGCGTAAAAATCTCCCCCCCCTACCCATAGTCAGTAGGGGACACCAATGGCCGTAGATAAATCAGGCCATAATTTGAAATAATACATATTGAAAAAAAAAGTATAAAATACCCCTTCAAGCAGCTGCTTGCCACAGAGGTCTGACAGGAGACTGTCAGTTTATGTGCCATAGTGGAATGTCTGAGAGGATCGCAAGACCTCAGCAGAAAAACGACACATTCATCCATTTCTTACCCGGGATTCGAACCCAGGTCCCTTATATCAGTAGCCGAGCGCGCTAAGAACTTGGCAAAGGGCGCAAATTAGCATTTTTGAAACTTGGAACGAAATCTACTTTAATAATTATAAAACGTTTTTAATGATCTATAAAATCATCTTCATTAATATTTCCGCTATTTTTCGATCATATTTCATTTCCGCAAGTGCAGAAATATTTCATGAACTGAATGCCTCCAATATTTCGGATGGATGATTAAACGAAAATACATTACTTTAATTTATTTGTCTAAATTTTAGGCAGGTAGCGTTAGTTTTAAGTGAAAAACCAACAATCTTAATAACAGCAGAAATGAGAATCGTGAATATTATTTTATCCTTTTTTATTTGATATGTTTCTACGCAAATACTGAATTCCCCGCCCTGCCCACGGTCAGTAGGGGACACTGATGGGCTTGGAAAGGCTGCCGTCCGTCGGATGGGACGTTAAGCCGTGGCCCCTTGTGTGGGAGAGCCATACCCTGTGCACGTTAAAGAACACGCTGGATGGCCTTGACGGGAGGCTACCATCTGTCTCCCAACATCTATTCCAGTGTGTCCCCTCCCCCAACCTTCTCTGAGCCTTCGGGGGCCCATGTGACCTGGCCATTTAGCCCATGGTGTGCAAAAAATTGCCTCTCAGAGGAAAAACAACCCAACAACGCAAATACTGAAGTCAGATAATGAATAGTGTCGCGTGAAATATGTTTCCATGCCATGCAATAGAATAGCCGTCCCATGGCCGAGTGGTTAGCGCGCTTGGCTACTGATCTAAGGGACCTGGGTTCGAGCCCCAGGTAAGGCATGGATGGATGTATGTGTCGTTTTCTGCTGAGGTCCTGCCATCCCCTCAGACTTTCTACTATGGCATATAAACTGACAGGCTCCTGTCAGACCTCTGTGGCAAACAGCTGCTTTAGAGGGTATTTATATATTATTATATATATGTAATAGAATATATAATTGATATCACATTTATTCAAGGACAGAAAATTTCAGTAAAATTATGGTTACAGATTTTCAGTTCATTATAAATATTGGCAAAGCAACGTGAATTACAAATCAATAAATTGTAATTGAGCTAAGTTGTCTTGAATTTCTGGTGGACCGTTACTATAAGCCGATATAGCTTGACGTTCAATATCACAAGCAAGTTCTTGCAAAGTTTCGCCACTCTTCAGCATAAATAAAAAATAACTACCCCCTCAAGCAGCTGCTTGCCACAGAGGTCTGACAAGAGCCTGTCAGTTTATATGCCACAGTAGAAGGTCTGAGAGGATGGCAGGACTTCAGCAGAAAAACGACACAAACAGCCATGCCTTACCCGGGGCTCGAACCCAGGTCCCGTAGACCAATAATAAATAAATAAATAAATACCTCCTCAAGCAGCTGCTTGCCACAGAGGTCTGACAGGAACCTTCATAGTTTATATGCCGTAGTATAAGGTCTGAGAGGATGGCAGGACCTCAGCAGAAAAACGACACAAACAGCCATGCCTTACCCGCGGCTCGAACCCAGGTCCAGTAGATCAGTAATAAATAAATAAATAAATACCTCCTCAAGCAGTTGCTTGCCACAGAGGTCTGACAGGAGCCTGTCAGTTTATACGCCACAGTAGAAGGTCTGAGAGGATGGTAGGACCTGAGCAGGAAAACGACACACACAGCCATGCCGTACCTGTGGCTCGAACCCAGGTCCCGTAGATCAGTAGCCAAGCGCGCTAACCACTCGGCCACACGATGTTTAAATTGAGTCATGAAATACATTTCATAATCAAGTCGTTTTTGTTCTGAAATTTCTGCAGCAGATTTTCTTAAGGAAGCTGCAAGAAAATTGGCGTTCCGAAATTCATTCCACTTATTTGCTTTAGGGATGACTTCAAACTCTGATTTGGACAATCTTCTTAATCTTGGATAGTCTTCAAAACAGAGTTTGAAGACTGTCCAAGATGTGGGTGGCTCAGTCGGTTGCGCGCCAGGCTCGTAATCTGTAGTTCCCAGGTTCGAGTCCCAGCTGGGTCAGCGTTGAGATTTATCTCCGCAAAAATTCCCCGCCTTGCCCACGGTCAGTAGAGGACACCGATGGGCTTCGAAAGACCGCCGTCCGTCGGATGGGACGTTAAGCCGTGGCCTCGTGTGCGGGAGAGCCATACTCTGTGCACGTTAAAGAACACGCTGGATGGCCTTGACGGGAGGCTACCATCTGTCTCCCAAGAGCTGTTCCAGTGGGTCCTCTCCCCCAACCTTCTCTGAGCCTTCGGGGTCCATGTGACGTGGCCATTTAGCCCATGGTGAGCAAAAAAAGTTCCGCTCAGATGTAAAACAACCCAACCTATAGGAATAGCACGGTTAATATATTTGCTTCTAGCAAGCCCCCTCCAAACTATTGGAATTTAGATTTCAACGTTTGGAATTTAGCAAACCTTCATGTCGTATTTTTGAGGGGGGGGGGGGGGGGCATTTGTATTAGAATTCACAAAACCATGTGTAGAACTGTAAAAACCGAATGTAGAGATTAAAAGTGAGGCTCGCGGCAACGTTCAATTGCTACATCATAATGCCCACTATGGGAATACAGAACTTCTTTAGTATTTTTTTGTATGCGAATAACTGGTATGATATATTTCTATTGCAATATTTAAACAAAACTTTTGCTCAAATTTGCATTATTCTAAATTCTTCATTTTAATACTAAAAATATTTAAATAATGCTAAAAATGAAACCTAATACGTCTTTTTTATAATTCTAATACTAAAAAGTAATGTTTTTTAGAACGTAATTTTTTTCGTATTGCTTCATTCCTACCTGCATGAAGATTAGAGATATTAATTATTAATAATTTTCATAATCTTAAAAAAATTTCGCTAATGTCTGAAAATGATTTACAAGGTAGATTTCTACGGTTGTGGAAATTAAGTAATTAAGTTCAAAAGTAGGCTTTATAATTCTATTTATCGTAAAAATAACATAATTTGTAGTTGATCGTCAGGTGGTATGGCATTCCTGATAAACATAATTTTCGCTGTTTATAATATCACTGAGTAGTGTGTGAGAGTTACAAACAGTTATAGCGATTGAGGACTCCTATACTTTTTGTTAGAAAGGCAATTTTGATACTAATATTTTGTCCGTGGGGAACACACATATTGTTTGTTTTATAATATACTAAATAAATGATCTATTATTATATTACGCAGCTGTACTACAGGGTGGCGATGGCTCGTAATTATCTCCGCAAAACTCTACCCTCCCCTACCCACTGTCAGTACGGGACACCGATGGGTTTGGAAAGGCCGTCGTCCGTGGAATGGGACCATAAGCAGTGTTCCCTGTGCGGTTTGGGTTGTTTATTTCTGAGCCTTATTGTTCGACACAATGCACTAAATTGCCAGGTCACGAGAACCCTGAAGGCTGAGAAAAGGTTGGGCAGATGTTAGGAGACAGATGGCAGCCTCCGGTCAAGGCCATCCAGCGTATTCTTTAACGTACACAGAGTATGGCTATCCCATACACGGTGCCACGGATTAACGTCGCATCCGACGGACGGAGGCCTTTCGAAGCCCATCGATGTCCGATTTTTGACCGAGGACAGGGCAGGGAGTTTTGCCAAGAAAAATCTCAGAGCTGGTCAAGGTGGGATTCGAACCTGGGAACTTCAGAATACGAGACTGGCGTGCTACCGACTGAGCCACCCCTGCCCCGTGTGTGAAAGGGACATATTCTTTGTACGTTAAAGAATTCATTGGAATGCCTTGGGGGGAGACTACGCTCTGTCTCCGAACAGCTGTCGAGTGGATCCCCTACTTACAAACTTTTCTGAGAGCTCATGGTCTTTGTGACCTGTTGATTTGTGCCCCCCCCCCCCCCCCCCCGATAGAGGACCACCTTGACGTGGTGGTGGTGGTGGGGGGGGCTTCGGGTCCAGCAACACGATCGAAAGCTGTGCCGGCCGGATTGGGTCCCCGGTTGGACATAGCCAAGACCAACCGAGGTCGACGATGCCGCCGACCGGTTCCCTGGCCGGTTGGATGGTGACGGTGTCTGAGACCTCACCTATCAGGTGCTCTGGGTGAGCAGTTCGAGGGCTCTTCTGAAAAGTTTTGCGTCCCAGTAGGTCGAGCCCTCTTAAAAGTCTGGGCCTCACTAAGAGTCACCACCCCGGATGCCGAGCGAACTTGAATCTATATATCCTTGTTCATGGCTAACCGGGGAATAGATTAAAGTTAGGTCTTCCGGTGGTTAGCTTTCCTTTTATAGGACTGCTGCCATGTGAGGTCGGGGTTGAGGTGCGTCTATATGACGCATTCTTGCCCCCCGCCTCTAGATAAGCACCAGGGCCGCCCAGAGAATTTATGTGCCCCTATGTAATATTATGCTCGGGCCCCCCTGAAAACGTTTTATCTTTACAAATCATTAATAGCAATTATTCTGGACACAATGATGACATTCAGAGGAAAAAAAAGCCTGTTGCGCAGTCAGGCATGCAAAAACATAGGCCTACACAGTTTGTGTCACATAAAACTTTTTAGCATTTATTTTAGGGAACATATTTTGCAAAGCTCACAGCAAGATTTAGGATTTTTAAGTAAATTTAATATAGGCTACATAACATATCATGGAGAAAAACTATGCAATTCTGCGAGTCTTCATTTTTAATTTTCAGTACTGCAAAATAGGCAACAGTATTTCTTAAACTTCACATTAGCATAATAGCAGATTCAACACTAAATATAATATAACACATTATTCCCAAAGAGTTTCAACTTCTAACTTATACAGTAGATCAATGTCAACAAACAACTCTCCTTGACTTCGTTTATGCAAAATCGTCAATTATGTCATCATAATTTAAAGACCTAGCAAGATCGCTCTCCAGACTAAGCAAACCAAGGTTACTCAGTCTTTCTTCACACATTGTTGATCTGAGTACATTTTTTATTTCCTTCATTTTGCTGAAGGATCTTTCAGCATCAGCAACTGTCACAGGAATTGTACAGAATATTCTAATGGCTATACAAATATTTGGAAATAAACTGTCCAGTTTCAATTCTCTCAGACGGTTTAAGAGCTCCAGTGGTTTCAATGGGCCTGTCCCTAAATTAGAAGAATGAATTGATTTTAGATATTTCAGCTCATCACTGATCTCTCTATTAATGTCTTCATAATATTGTTCATGCAAAGTAACACCCATGTTTTCAATGTCACGTTCTTCAATGTCTGGATATAGCCATAAGCACTTAAATCTATCATTTAACTTTTCCGCCAAAGTGAAACGATTAGTAAGTCCACAAACAACAGAATCAATTACCCTATAAAACACATTTACTCTGAACTCCGATTCTTCATTAGTTTCCCCCTCATTCCATCGAAATTCTGGATCATCTTCATTTATTTCGTCCAAGAAAGTTTTCCTTCTTTTCACTCTCGTCTTCGGAAGTTCTGTCTCTGCAGGAAGATCACTTGCTAATGAGGTGGCCACTACTTTTGCTTCATTTAATAAGTTCTCCCATTTATCACGGAGTTGTTTCAGTTCCTGGAGCAGATCGCGAATATTATCAATCTCTACATCAAGAGTTGCATCACGAACTTATAGAACCTGGTTGCGAATGTCAATTGCCGAGAGAATTTTGAACCAGATTGTTGCCATCAAAGTGCATTTAAATGATTCAAGGTATCGTTTTATTACCATCAATTCCGTTTTACACTCATTGGAGAGATTAAAATTTTTGCATTGATTTAATGCATGTTTGATGAGTGATAGGTGTTTGGAAAATGGTTTAACACTGTCAACACGAGTAGACCATCTTGTTTTTGATCGCTTCACTTTCATAGTTTATAGAATGCGCATCATTGTCACTGCTGTTTGGTTGTTTCGTTTCAATACTGTTGTCGTCAAAATTAAAAATAAAACCAGAACCATCATCATTCCCCTCTTTCCCTTTCTTTATTTTTGAGAGCGGGAACAGATGAGCTTGAGATTGGGATTAGTTCGTTTTTTGCACCTTCACTGTCCACATTCACTTTTACACCGACTTCAAACAGAGTTTTACTCCCTTTCTTAATAACTTCCAATTTTTTATTTCTCTCCTTTCGCTTCTCAGCTCCTGACTTATGCTCATACTTGTCCGTTGTTCAGTTAGACTATAGCACCAATGAACATATCATTTTACTAAACAAATGACAACGAAATGGTGAAACAAATGTGCCGACAAGAGACTTTTAAACTGTTATAATTTGTAACACTGACACACAGACCACAGACGATGTTACTGGAACTCGAAACATGAACAATGTAAGATACCTGATCGCACAGGTTGGGTTTGGGAGAGTCCAACTGTTGCTACTGCTGCAGGGGTGGAGTGGTTAACAGGGAAAATACAAGCAAATGCTGTAAGTTAACGCGGACAAAAGAAGATGTTAAGAAATGGTTCGTTCAACTACTATTAATGAGATAATATGTCATAAAATAACTAGTGTTTCTTTTTAAAAGCATATTATAACAAATAATGTTCTTATGGAATTTTATAGAATCGATATATAGCCTAACTAAGAATAATTTTTGTAAGAAAAAGTAAAGAGTCACTTAATCTGACGGGCCCTTATTGCTGACGGGCCCCTATGCACTAGTCCCCCTTGCCACTCCCTGTCGGCGGCCCTGCATCTGTCTCCCAACATCTATTCCAGTGGGTCCCCTCCCCCAACCTTCTCTGAGCCTTCGGGGCCCATGTGACCTGGCCATTTAGCCCATGGTGTGCAAAAAAAAAAAAATGCCGCTCAGAGGTAAAACAACCCAACACAACAACGCAAATACTGAAGTCAGATAATGAATAGTGTCGCGTGAAATGTTTCCATGCCATGCAATAGAATAGCCGTCCCATGGCAGAGTGGTTAGCGCGCTTGGCTACTGATCTAAGGGACCTGGGTTCGAGTCCCAGGTAAGGCATGGATGGATGTATGTGTCGTTTTGTGCTGAGGTCCTGCCATCCCCTCAGACTTTCTACTATGGCATATAACTGACAGGCTCCTGTCAGACCTCTGTGGCAAGCAGCTACTTGAGGGGGTATTTATATATTATTATATATATGTAATAGAATATATATTTGATATCACATTTATTCAAGGAAAGAAAATTTCAGTAAAATTATGGTTACAGATTTTCAGTTCATTAAAAATATTGGCAAAGCAACGTGAATTACAAATCAATAAATTGTAATTAAGTTGTCTTGAATTTCTGGTGGACCGTTACTATAAGCCGATATAGCTTGACGTTCAATATCACAAGCAAGTTCTTGCAAAGTTTCGCCACTCTTCAGCATAAATAAAAAATAAATACCCCCTCAAGCAACTGCTTGCCACAGAGGTCTGACAGGAGCTGTCAGTTTATATGCCACAGTAGAAGGTCTGAGAGGATGGTAGGACGTCAGCAGAAAAACTACACACACAGCCATGCCTTACCCGGCGCTCGAACCCAGGTCCCGTAGATCAGTAGCCAAGCGCGCTAACCACTCGGCCACACGATGTTTAAATTGAGTAATAAAATATATTTCATAATCAAGTCGTTTTTGTTCTGAAATTTCTGCAGCAGATTTTCTTAAGGGAGCTGCAAGAAAATTGGCGTTCCGAAATTCATTCCATTCATTTGCTCTAGCGTTGACTTCAAACTCTGTGTTGGACAATCTTCTTAATCTTGGATAGTCTACAAAACAGAGTTTGAAGATTTTCCAAGATGATTGACCATCATATGTGGATGGTTTAGTTGTATTTCTAGTGATAGGTGTAGTGGCGGCTCGTAGCTAAAATTAGTGGTGGTGCTGCTACAGAAAATTTTTATCCTTTGTTTTAAAATTGTGTAAAATGAAACAAACATGTATAAAAGAAAATTTATTCAGACACTTGATAAAATCCTAAAAAAACAAAATCAAATATTTTTTACTTACTTTAACCTAAATTGTTACAGTTCAAGCATAATCTATTCATTTAAAAATGAAATCCATCCTTCTTGTTTTAATTTGCGCGAAACGATCAATAATTTTCTCCTTGATCTCTAGATGACAACTGAGGAAATTTTTCTCCATTGAAAGCACTGCAAGCGCATTTAGTCTTTCCGAATTCATAGTGCTTCTTAGAAAAGTTTTTATTCTTTTCAATGTTGAAATGGTACACGGTTTTTAAGCACAACACACGCGGAGTAAAAAAAAACTACCATCAACCAGCACGCCAGGGTCGGCACTGCGGGAACGACAGTGCTCTCTCTCTCTCTTGCAGCCTCGCGTGTAGCTTCCTATGTGCGCATGCGCACAACAGTCAAACACCTCGGTCCTAGTACTGTGAAGCGCACAGTTCCATACAAGATTTTTGTATCTTTTTCATAAACTGGGGGATGGCTACTGACATTAAGCTTAAGGATTATATATTGTACAAGTATAAAGAAAGAATTAAAGAAAAAAGGACTCATTATATTAAATGTTATCGATAATATCAAGTTGAAATTGGGGGTGCTGCAGTTCCACAGTGTCTATACGCGAGCTGCCACTGGCTGAACCTCTATTCACAAATCCACAACTCTAACATTACAATTCTATATTTCTTAATTTCGTTAATAATAAGTTCCAATTCCTTAGTTATATAAATCTCACGCAGAGGCAAAGGCGAGCGTTCCTGTCAGCTCCTCACAAAGTCACTGCAGCATCTGTCGTAACAATAACAAAATTTGTATTTGATTGTCAGGTCATAGGACCGGATAACAATAATTTTCGCTGTTTATAATATCACTGACTAGTGTGTGAGACTAACAAACACTTGTAGCGATTGAAGACTCCGATACTTTTTGTTAGAAATGCAATTTTAATACTAATAATTTGTCGGTGGGGAACACATATTTTTTGTTCTATAATACACTAAATAAATGATCTATATTATGTAATGTAGCTATACTACAGGGTGGGTATGGTAGGGACGTAAAAATCTCCCCCTACCCACAGTCATTAGGGGACACCAATGGCCGTCGATAAATCAGGCCATAGTTAGAAATAATACATATTGAAATAAAAAGTATAAAATACCCCTTCAAGCGGCTGCTTGCCACAGAGGTCTGACAGGACACTGTCAGTTTTGTGCCATAGTAGAAAGTCTGAGAGGATCGCAATACCTCAGCAGAAAAATGACATATTCATCCATTTCTTACCAGGCATTCCAACCCAGGTACTTTATATTAGTAGCCGAGTGCGCTAAGCACTTCACAAAGGGCGCAAATTTGCATTTTTGAAACTTGGAACGAAATCTATTTTAATAATTATAAAATTTTTTTAATAATTTATAAAATCATCTTCATTGCTATTTCCGCTATTTTTCGATTATATTTCATTTCCGCATGCGCAGAAACATTTCACGAACTCTGTTTTCTTCACTATTGTATCTGTTTTAGATTAAACTTTTACTTTAATTTATTTATCTAAATTTTAGGCAGGTAGCGTCAGTTTTAAGTGAAAAACTAACAATCTTAATAGCAGAAATGAGAATCGTGAATATTATTTTACCCTTTTTTATTTGATATATTTCTACGCAAATACTGAAGTCAGGTAATGAATAGTGTCGCGTGAAATATTTTTCCATGCCATGTAACAGAATATATATTTGATATCACATTTATTCAAGGACAGAAAATTTCAGTAAAATTAGGGTTACAGATTTTCAGTTCATTAAAAATATTGGCAAAGCAACGTGAATTACAAATCAATAAATTGTAATTGAGTTAAGTTGTCTTGAATTTATGGTGGACCGTTACTATAAGCCGATATAGCTTGACGTTCAATATCACAAGCAAGTTCTTACAAAGTTTCGCCACTCGTCAGCAAAAATAAAAAATAAATACTCCCTCAAGCAGCTGCTTGCCACAGAGGTCTGACAGGAGCCTGTCAGTTTATATGCCACAGTAGAAGGTCTGAGAGGATGGCAGGACCTCAGCAGAAAAACGACACAAACAGCCATGCCTTACCCGGGGCTCGAACCCAGGTCCCGTAGATCAATAATAAATAAATAAATAAATAAATACCTCCTCAAGCAGCTGCTTGCCACAGTGGTCTGAGAGGAGCCGGTTAGTTTATATCCCATAGTATAAGGTCTGAGAGGATGGCAGGACCTCAGCAGAAAAACGACACACACAGCCATGCCGTACCCGGGGCTCGAACCCAGGTCCCGTAGATCAGTAGCCAAGCGCGCTAACCACTCGGCCACAGGATGTTTAAATCGAGTCATAAAATACATTGCATAATCAAGTCGTTTTTGTTCTGAAATTTCTGCAGCAGATTTTCTTAAGGAAGCTGCAAGAAAATTGGCGTTCTGAAATTCATTCCACTTATTTGCTCTAGTGATGACTTCAAACTCTGTTTTGGACAATCTTCTTAATCTTGGATAGTCTTGAAAACAGAGTTTGAAGACTGTCCAAGATGCGGGTGGCTCAGTCGGTAGCGCGCCAGGCTCGTAATCTGTAGTTCCCAGGTTCGAGTCCCAGCTGAGTCAGCGTTGAGATTTATCTCCGCAAAATTCCCCACCCTGCTCACGGTCAATAAGGGACATCAATGGTCTTGGAAAGGCCGCCGTCTGTCGGATGGGACGTTTAGCCGTCGACCCGTGTGCGGGAGAGCCATACCCTGTGCACGTTAAAAACACGCTTAATGGCCTTGACGGGAGGCTTCCATCTGTCTCCCAACAGCTGTTCCAGTGGGTCCCCTCCCCCAACCTTCTGTGAGCATTCGAGGTCCATGAGACCTGGCCATTTAGCCCATGGTGTGCAAAAAAAGTGCCGCTCAGATGTAAAACAACCCAACCTATAGGAATAGCATGGTAAATATATTTGCTTCTAGCAAGCCCCCTCCCAACTATTGGAATTTAGACTTGAACGTTTGGAATTTAGCAAATCTTCATGTCGTATTTTTGAGGGGGTAGGGGCATTTTGATTAGAATTCACAAAACCATGTGTAGAGCTGAAAAAACAGAATGTAGAGATTAAAAGTGAGGCTCGCGGAAACGTTCAATTGCTACATCCTAATGCCCACTATGGGAATACAGAACTTTAGTATTTTTTTTTGTATGCGAATAACTGGTATGATATATTTCTATTGCAATATTTAAACAAAACTTTTGCTCAAATTTGTCTTATCGAAATTTCTACTTCATTTTAATAATAAAAATATTTAAATAATGCTAAAAATGAAACCTAATACGTCTTTTTTATAATTCTAATACTAAAAAGTAACGTTTTTACAACGTAATTTCTTTCGTATTGCTTCATTCCTACCTGCATGAAGATTAGAGATATTAATTATTAATAATTTTTATAATCTTACATAAGTTTTACTAATGTCTGAAAGTGAATTACAAGGTAGATTTCTACGGTTGTGGAAATTAAGTAATTAAGTTCAAAAGTAGGCTTTATTATTCTATTTATCGTAAAAATAACATAATTTGTAGTTGATCGTCAGGTCGTATGACATTCCTGATAAACATAATTTTCGCTGTTTATAATATCACTGATTAGTGTGTGAGAGTTACAAACACTTGAAGTCATTGAGGACTCCTATACTTCTTGTTAGAAAGGCAATTTTGATACTAATATTTTGTCCGTGGGGATCACACATATTGTTTGTTTTATAATATACTAAATAAATGATCTATTATTACATTACGCAGCTGTATTACAGGGTGGCGATGGCTCGTAATTATCTCCGCAAAACTCCACCCTCCCCTACCCACTGTCAGTAAGGGACACCGATGGGTTTGGAAAGGCCGTCGTCCGTGGAATGGTACCATAAGCCGTGTTCCCTGTGCGGTTTGGGTTGTTTTATTTCTGAGCCGTACTATTTTGTTCGACACAATGCGCTAAATTGCCAGGACACGAGAAACCTGAAGGCTGAGAAAAGGTTGGGCAGATGATAGGTGACAGATGGTAGCCTCCGGTCAAGGCCATCCAGCGTATTCTTTAACGTACACAGAGTATGGCTATCCCATACACGGTGCCACGGATTAACGTCGCATCCGACGGACGGAGGCCTTTCGAAGCCCATCGATGTCTGATTTTTGACCGAGGACAGGGCAGGGAGTTTTGCCAAGAAAAATCTCATAGCTGGTCAAGGTCGGATTCGAACCTGGGAACTGCAGAATACGAGATTGGCGTGCTACCGACTGAGCCACCCCTGCCCCGTGTGTGAAAGAGACATATTCTTTATACGTTAAAGAATTCATTGGAATGCCTTGGCGGGAGACTACACTCTGTCTCCGAACAGCTGTCGAGTGGATCCCAAATTTACAAACTTTTCTGAGAGCTCATGGTCTTTGTGACCTGTTGATTTACCAACTGTCCCCTCCCCCGATAGGGGACCACCTTCAATTGGTGGTGGTGGTGGGGGGGGATCTTCGCATCCAGCAACACGGTCGAAAGCTGTGCCGGCCGGATTGGGTCCCCGGTTGGACATAGCCAAGACCAACCGAGGTCGACGATGCCGCCGACCGGTTCCCTGGCCGGTTGGATGGTGACGGTGTCTGAGACCTCACCTATCAGGTGCTCTGGGTGAGCAGTTCGAGGGCTCTTCTGAAAAGATTTGCGCCCCAGTAGGTCGAGCCCTCTTAAAAGTCTGGGCCTCACTAAGAGTCTCCACCTCGGATGCCGAGTGAACTTGGATCTATATATCCTTGTTCATGGCTAACCGGGGAATAGATTAAAGTTAGGTTTCTTCCGGTGGTTAGCTTTCCTTTTATAGGACTGCTGCCATGTGAGGTCGGGGTTGAGGTGCGTCTATATGGCGCATTCTTTCCCCCCGGCTCTAGATAAGCACGGCTTTTCATAATCAGGTAGTGTCATGGGACGGAACCGGGAATTGCCGTGGTTGCATAAGATCGCAACACAAGAGAGGTGTTGATTTAACCCACTGTGTGCAAACAAATTACCGCTCAGAGGTAAAACATCACAAAGTTACAGAAGAAGAAGGATGGCCTTGAGGGGGGCCTTACCTGAGTCCAGTGGATCCCTTCCTCCTACCTTATCTGAGCCTTCGGATTCCTTGTGACCTGTTGATTTAACCCACTGTGTGCAAACGAAACACCGCTCAGAGGTAAAACATCCCAAAATTACAGAAGACGAAGGATGGCCTTGAAGCGAGACTACCATCATCTCTCCTAACAGCTGTCCAGTGGGTCCCTTCCCCCTACCTTATCTGAGCCTTAGGGGTCCTTGTGACCTGTTGATTTAACCAACTGTGTGCAAACAAAACACCGCTCAGAGGTAAAACATCCCAAATTTACAGAAGACGAAGGATGGCCTTGAGGGGAGGCTACCATCATCTCTCCTAACAGCTGTCCAGTGGGTCCCTTCCCCCTACCTTATCTGAACCTTCGGGGTCCTTGTGACCTTGCCATTTAACCCAGTGTGTGCAAACAAAACACCGCTCAGAGGTAAAACATCCCAAAGTTACAGAAGACGAAGGATGGCCTTGAGGGGAGGCTACCATCATCTCTCCTAACAGGTGTCCAGTGGGTCCCTTCCTCCTACCTTTTCTGAGCCTTCGGGGTCCTTGTGACCTGTTGATTTAACCCACTGTGTGCAAACAAAACATCGCTCAGAGGTAAAACATCCCAAAATTACAGAAGACGAAGGATGGCCTTGAGGCGAGACTACCATCATCTTTCCTAACAGCTGTCCAGTGGGTCCCTTCCCCCTACCTTATCTGAGCCTTAGGGGTCCTTGTGACCTGTTGATTTAACCAACTGTGTGCAAACAAAACACCGCTCAGAGGTAAAACATCCCAAATTTACAGAAGACGAAAGATGGCCTTGAGGGGAGGCTACCATCATCTCTCCTAACAGCTGTCCAGTGGGTCCCTTCCCCCTTCCTTATCTGAACCTTCGGGGTCCTTGTGACCTTGCCATTTAACCCAGAGTGTGCAAACAAAACACCGCTCAGAGGTAAAACATCCCAAAGTTACAGAAGACGAAGGATGGCCTTGAGGGGAGGCTACCATCATCTCTCCTAACAGCTGTCCAGTGGGTCTCTTCCCCCTACCTTATCTGAGCCTTCGGGGTTCTTGTGACCTTGGCATTTAACCCAGTGTGTGCAAACAAAACACCGCTCAGAGGTAAAACATCCCAAAGTTACAGAAGGCGAAGGATGGCCTTGAGGGGAGGCTACCATCATCTCTCCTAACAGCTGTCCAGTGGGTCCCTTCCCCCTACCTTATCTAAACCTTCGGGGTCCTTGTGACCTTTCCATTTAACCCACTGTGTGCAAACAAAATACGGCTCAGAGGTAAAACATCCCAAAGTTACAGAAGACGAAGGATGGCCTTGAGGGGAGGCTACCATCATCTCTCCTAACAGCTGTCCAGTGGGTCCCTTCCCCCTACCTTATCTGAGCCTTCGGGGTCCTTCTGAACTTGCCATTTAACACACTCTCTGCAAAGTGCCGCTCACTTTGTTTTCACAGAGTTAAAACCAAACCAACATAAAAGAACAAGCTGGATGGCCTTACGTTATCGTTTGGCGCAACATTCGAAATTTCGAAGGTTAGTACTGATGACTTTTTGAACTTAAATAAATAAATAAATACCCCCTCAAGCAGCTGCTTGCCATAGAGATCTGAGAGGAGCCTGTCAGTTTATATGCCACAGTAGAGGATCTGAGAGGATGGCAGGATCTCAGCAGAAAAAAACAACACGAGAATCTATGCCTTACACAGACTCGAACCCAGGTTCCTAAGATCAGTAGCCAAGCTCGCTAACCACTCGGCCACAGGAAGTGGCATCGAATGATAGAAAGAGGGAATAATAGTTATATATAGGAAAGTGTGCTGTGAAATGTTTGCTGGAATAGATGCATCAGTTGACTAAGAGTCGAAATTTGTAAATGAAAAATGTATTTTACTAGATTATCAGAGGATTAATTTTCATGGAATGGCAATTTGATTTGAACATTTTCTCCTTTACAATTTTATTTCAATCTCCGCTTCCGCAGAAACCATTCTGGAACTTGGAACTTAATGATAACTCGTATGTGATTAAACGAAAATAATAATATTTATAACCAGCAAACTAAATTTTACACTGGTAGTTTCAGTTAGCTCTGAAAAGTTAGTAAAATTAATAACAAAAATAACACTAGAGAATATTATTTTTATCCTTTTTATTTCATAAGTTTTTACACGAATATTGAAGTCTCATCACGAATAGTTTAGCCGAATTATTTTTCCACACCATGTAATAGAATGTATAACTGATATCACACGTTTTCAAAAACAGAAAGTGTGAATAAAGGTATTTTTACAGATTTTCAATTTTTTTGGATAGTTCGCAATCAAGCCTGAATTCGAAATAAACAAACAAACTATAAATGACCTGATTTATTAACTAAGGCAACAAAATTGCATAAATCATATACAATTTCTTGACAAATCACACAAAACAACACGACCATAGTTTAGAGAGTTTAAACCAGATTACGTAATTTTGTTTCCCAAACGCATCTTTCCTGAGCTGCATCTGTTGCATCTGACCACTTCCCTCCAATTCTAACAAGATCCTGTTTGACATTGTCTGCCCACCTCATCCTAGGTCTCCACCTCTTTCTGAGGCCTTTAGGCACTGTCTTCATAACTCTATTCGCTAATCTATAATTATCCATACGGGTTGTGTTGTTGTTGTTGTTGTTTTACCTCTGAGCGGCACTTTTTTGCACACCATGGGCTAAATGGCCAGGTCACATGGACCCCGAAGGCTCAGAGAAGTTGGGGGAGGGGACCCAATGGAACAGCTGTTGGGAGACAGATGGTAGCCTCCCGTCAAGGCCATCCAGCGTGTTCTTTAACGTGCACAGTGTATGTCTCTCGCATACACGGAACCACGGCTTAACGTCCCATCCGACGGACGGCGGTCTTTCCAAGCCCATCGGTGTCCCCTAGTGACCGTGGGCACGGCGGGGAATTTTGCGGAGATAAATCTCAACGCTGACCCAGCTGGGACTCGAACCTGGGAACTACAGATTACGAGCCTGGCGCGCTACCGACTGAGCCACCCCCGTCCCATCCATACGGGCAACATGACCAAACCAACGGAGTCTCTCTCTGCACAATATGCTGCCTAAAGGAGGTTGACGACTGAAAAGTCCTCGTACTCAGAAATAAGGACTTTTCAGAAATAATATCACATTCAAGGGGAAATAGGGGCCAGAGTTACCAGCTAGAAATCAATAGGTGCCGAAAACAGCGATTGATTTCTCCTACATATATACTTGGTCTTGATCTAAAAAATAGAGAGAAATGATTCGAGTGAAATGGTTTCTGGAGATAAAAAATAAGGGTAAAAATATAAATGATTAAGATATTATTTCCACGTTTTTACTGTTAAGCTAAATCTCCTCAAAATTCTTTCCCATATTTCTCGAAGTCTTGGAATCACTAATATTCTCTCTCCTTTAAAGAATATTTATAACCTATAGACGACCCCTAAGATTAGCCAAAGCTCCTACCATGAGCCAAAGGTCATTTACCAGGGGCATCAGTGACTACCAATCGGAAGACCCCAGAAATCACCGCCCTATGTCCACGGACGGTTCACTTTGTGTTGGGATTTTTGTGTCTTTTGTCACAAATATTGGGGTCACGCTTCATAAAGAATCAGATGTTCGGCTAAGCAGAGGGATCTCTTCTGTCTTATAGATGAGTAGGCTGTCACTGGATCTAATGCTGAAGGTTTTCTATCTTTCCATGGATTTTAGCACGATCTCCAGTGGCTGTTTGTAGGGTAATATTATAATCTGTAGTATTCCAGTTTGCGTGGGGGGGGGGGGGGGGGGGGGTTCAGTGGGTAGCGCGCCAAGCTCGTAATCTGTAGTTCCCAGGTTCGAGTCCCAGCCGGGTGAGCGTTGAGATTTATCTCCGCAAAAATTCCCCGCCCTGCCCACGGTCAGTAGGGAACACCGAGTGGCCGTCCGTCGGATGGGACGTTAAGCCGTGGCCCCGTGTGTGGGAGAGCTGTAACCTGTGCACGTTAAAGAACACGCTGGATGGCCTTGCCGGGAGACTACCATCTGTCTCCCAACAGCTGTCCCAGTGGATCCCCTCCCCCAACTTTCTCTGAGCCTTCGGGATCCTTGCGACCTGGCCATTTTGCCCATGGTGTGCAAAAAAGTGCCGCTCAGAGGTAAAACAATCCAACGTTAAAGAACACAATGGATGGCCTTGACGGGAGACTACCATCTTTCTCCCAACAGCTGTTCCAGTGGATCCCCTCCCCCAACCTTCTCTGAGCCTTCGGGGTCCTTCTGACCTGGCCATTTAGCCCATGGTGTACATGAAAGTGCCGCTCACAGGTAAAACAACCCAACTGTAAGACGTGCTTAAAATTTTTATCCACCACGTTTGGCAGTTGGCTCGAATGTGACCAGTCTTGCCACAATTCCATCACGGAATGTTTATAGAAATCCTTGGAGAGGAACCTTTAAGCTCTTTCAAAACGGATAATATTGTTTTGGTTAGTTCTTTCATTTCACTATCCTTTCCTACAGTTTCTTCTGCACTCAGAAATCTCACTGTGTGTTTGTTCTCTCTGGAGGAAAGTCTGGAGCACTCGTACTTCAAGGCATGTATCACCAGGTGATTTTAAAGTTTTACCTTCCAACATCCTCAGAGATTGCTGAGTCTCAGGGTGAGCAATAGGTGGGTGTGGTAGGGCCGTAAAAATCTCCCCCCCCTACCCACAGTCAGTAGGGGACACCAATGACCATCGATAAATCAGACCATAATTTGAAATAATACATATTGAAAAAAAAAGTATAAAATACCCCTTCAAGCAGCTGCTTGCCACAGAGGTCTGACAGGAGACTGTCAGTTTATGTGCCATAGTAGAAAGTCTGAGAGGATCGCAAGAGCTCAGCAGAAAAACGACACATTCATCGATTTCTTACCCGGGATTCGAACCCAGGTCCCTTATACCAGTAGCCAAGCGCGCTAAGCACTTGGCAAAGGGCGCAAATTAGCATTTTTGAAACTTGGAACGAAATCTATTTTAATATTTATAAAACGTGTTTAATAATCTATAAAATCATCTTCATTGCTATTTCCGCTATTTTTCGATTATATTTCATTTCCGCAAGCGCAGAAACATTTCATGAACGCAATGCCTCCCGTTTTTCATATGTGTGATTAAACGAAAATAGTTTACTTTAATTTATGTATCTAAATTTTAGGCAGGTAGCGTTAGTTTTAAGTGAAAAACCAACAATCTTAATAACAGCAGAAATGAGAATCGTGAATATTATTTTATCCTTTTTTATTTGATATGTTTCTACGCAAATACTGAAGTCAGATAATGAATAGTGTCGCGTGAAATATTTTTCCATGCCATGTAATAGAATAGCCGTCCCATGGCCGAGTGGTTAGCGCGCTTGGCTACTGATCTAAGGGACCTGGGTTCGAGCCCCAGGTAAGGCATGGATGGATGGATGGATGTGTCGTTTTCTGCTGAGGTCCTGCCATCCTCTCAGACTTTCTACTATGGCATATAAACTGACAGGCTCCTGTCAGACCTCTGTGGCAAGCAGCTGCTTGAGGGGGTATTTATATATTATTATATATATATATATATTTTATATAATATATATTTAATATCACATTTATTCAAGGACAGAAAATTTCAGTAAAATTATGGTTACAGATTACAGATTTTACAGTTCATTATAAATATTGGCAAAGCAACGTGAATTACAAATCAATAAATTGTAATTGAGCTAAGTTGTCTTGAATTTCTGGTGGACCGTTACTATAAGCCGATATAGCTTGACGTTCAATATCATAAGCAAGTTCTTGCAAAGTTTCGCCACTCTTCAGCATAAATAAAAAATAAATACCCCCTCAAGCAGCTGCTTGCCACAGAGGTCTGAGAGGAGCCTGTCAGTTTATATGCCACAGTAGAGGATCTGAGAGGATGGCAGGATCTCAGCAGAAAAAAAGTAACACGAGCATCTATGCCTTACCCAGACTCGAACCCAGGTCCCTAAGATCAGTAACCAAGCGCGCTAACCACTCGACCACGGGAATGGGCATCGTATGATAGAAAGAGGGAATAATAATTATATATAGGAAAGTGTGCTGTGAAATGTTTGCTGGAATAGATGCATCAGTTGACTAAGAGTCGAAATTTGTAAATGAAAAATGTATTTTACTAGATTATCAGAGGATTAATTTTCATGGAATGGCAATTTGATTTGAACAGTTACTCCTTTGCAATTTTATTTCAATCTCCGCTTCCGCAGAAACCATTCTGGAACTTGGAACTTATTTTTGGTATCTGGTTGTAATTAAGGGAAAATAATAATCTATCTAACCAGAGATATAAATTTTACACTGGTAGTTTCAGTTAGCTGTGAAAAGTTAATAGAATTCATAACAAAAACAACAGTAGAAATTATTATTTTTATCCTTTTTAATTTCATATGTTTTTACACGAATATTGAAGTCTCATCACGAATAGTTTAGCCGAATTATTTTTCCACGCCATATAATAGAATATATAACTGATATCACAAGTTTTCAAAAACAGAGTGTGTGAATAAATGTATTTTTACATATTTTCAATTTTGTGGATAGTTCGCAATCAAGCCTGAATTCGAAATAAATAAACAAACTATAAATGACCTGATTTATTAACTAAGGCCACAAAATTGCATAAATCATATACAATTTCTTGACAAATCATACAAAACAAGACAACCATGGGTTAAGGAGTTTAAACCAGATTACGTAATTTTGTTTCCCAAACGCATCTCTCCTGAGCTACATCTGCTGCATCCGGCCACTGCACACCAATTCTAACAAGGTCCTGTTTGACATTGTCTGTCCACCGCATCCTAGGTCTCCACCTCTTTCTGAGGCCTTTAGGCACTGTCTTCATAACCCTATTCGCTAATCTATAATTATCCATACGGGTTGTATTGTTGTTGTTGTTGTTTTACGTCTGTGCGGCACTTTCTTGCACACCATGGGCTAAATAGCCAGGTCATATGGAACCCGAAGGCTCAGAGAAGGTTGGGGGAGGGGACCCACTGGAACAACTGTTGGGAGACACATGGTAGCCTCCCGTCAAGGCCATTAAACGTGTTTTTTAACGTGCACAAGGTATGGCACTTCCACACACGGGGCAACGGATTAACGTCCCATCCGACGGACGGCGGCCTTTCCAAGCCCATTGGTGCGGAGATAAATCTCAACGCCATTTTGCGGAGATAAATCTCAACGCTGACCCAGCTGGGATCGAACCTGGGAACTACAGATTACGAGCCTAGCGCGCTACCGACTGAGCACCCCCGTCCCATCCATACGGGCAACATGACCAAACCAACGGAGTCTCTCTCTGCACAATATGCTGCCTAAAGGAGGTTGACGACTGAAAAGTCCTCGTACTCAGAAATAAGGACTTTTCAGAAATAATATCACATTCAAGGGGAAATAGGGGCCAGAGTTACCAGCTAGAAATCAATAGGTGCCGAAAACAGCGATTGATTTCTCCTACATATATACTTGGTCTTGATCTAAAAAATAGAGAGAAATGATTCGAGTGAAATGGTTTCTGGAGATAAAAAATAAGGGTAAAAATATAAATGATTAAGATATTATTTCCACGTTTTTACTGTTAAGCTAAATCTCCTCAAAACTCTTTCCCATATTTCTCGAAGTCTTGGAATCACTAATATTCTCTCTCCTTTATAGAATATATGTAACTTATAGACGACCCCTAAGATTAGCCAAAGCTCCTACCATGAGCCAAAGGTCATTTACCAGGGGCATCAGTGACTACCAATCGGAAGACCCCAGAAATCACCGCCCTTTGTCCACGGACTATATTTTCACTTTGTGTTGGGATTTCTGTGTCTTTTGTCACTGATATTGGGGTCACGCTTCATAAAGAATCAGATGTTCGGCTAAGCAGAGGGATCTCTTCTGTCTTATAGATGAGTAGGCTGTCACTGGGTCTAATGCTGAATGTTTTCTATCTTTTCATGGATTTTAGCACGATCTCCAGTGGCTGTTTGTAGGGTTATATTAGATTGTGTAGTATTCCAGTTTGCGTGATGCATTTTCTTCTTTATTATGTCTGTTTTGAGTTGGGGGAGGGGGTGGCTCAGTCGGTAGTGCGCCAGGCTCGTAATCTGTCAGTCGGTAGCGCGCCAGGCTCGTAATCTGTCAGTCGGTAGCGCGCCAGGCTCGTAATCTGTAGTTCCCAGGTTCGAGTCCCAGCTGGGTCAACGTTGAGATTTATCTCCGCAAAAATTCCCCGCCTTCCCCACGGTCAGTAGGGGACACCGATGGGCTTGGAAAGACCGCCGTCCGTCGGATGGGATGTTACGCCGTGGCCCCGTGTGCGGGAGAGCCATACCCTGTGCACGTTAAAGAACACGTTGATGGCCTTGACGGGAGGCTACCATCTGTCTCCCAACAGCTGTTTCAGTGGGTCCCCTCCCCCAACCTTCTCTGAGCCATCGGGGTCCTTGTGACCTGGCCATTTAGCCCATGGTGTGCAAAAAAGTGCCGCTCGTAGGTAAAACAACCCAACCTGTTCAGTTGAGTCTGAGTCAAGTTGCATTTGCACCAGTGTCTGCTATCAATATGGCAAGGTATTCCATTCATGATTCCATCAGCTATTAATCTGTTATTATCACCATGTAGTGTTGAAACGTGGGTGACTTCCTCTGGGCCAACCAATCAACAGCCAGCCTTTGTCTTTCGCGTTGCTTCTGCTGGTTTTGTTGTCGGTTAGACATGCTTGAATTTTTTATCTACCACATTTCACAGTTGGATCGAATATGTCCGCTGGATGGTCTTGACGGGAGGCTCTCATATGTCTCCCACCACATGTTGCAGTGGGTCTCCTCCCCCAACCTTCTCTGAGCCTTCGGGGTCCATGTGACCTGACCATTTAGCCCATGGTATACAAAAAAGTTCCGCTCAGAAGTAAAACAACCCAACGTTAAAGAACACACTGGATGGCCTTGACGGGAGACTACCATCTGTCTCCTAACAGCTATTCCAGTGGGTCCCTTCCTCCTACCTTATCTGAGTCTTCGGGGTCCTTGTGACCTGTTGATTTAACCCACTGTGTGCAAACAAAACACCGCTCAGAGGTAGAACATCCCAAAGTTACAGAAGACGAAGGATGGCCTTGAGGGGAGGCTACCATCATCTCTACTAACAGGTGTCCAGTGGGTCCCTTCCTCCTACCTTATCTGAGCCTTAGGGGTCCTTGTGACCTGTTGATTTAATCCACTGTGTGCAAACAAAACACCGCTCAGAGGTAGAACATCCCAAAGTTACAGAAGACGAAGGATGGCTTTGAGGGGAGGCTACCATCATCTCTCCTAACAGGTGTCCAATGAATCTCTTTGTTGCGATCTTATGCAACCACGGCAATTCCCGGTTCCGCTTGTACAGCACTACCTGGTTATGAAAAGCCATGACCATCTAGAGCTGGGGGCAAGGAATACGCCCTATAGGCGCACCTCAACCCCAGCCTCACATGGCAGCAGTCCTATAAAAAGAAAGCTGACCACCGGAAGAAACCTTACTTTAATCTATTCCCCGGTTTGCAAATGTGCAAGGATATAAAGATCCAAGCTCGATCGGCACCCGGCGTGGAGACTCTTAGTAAGACCCAGCCTTTTTTGACAGCTCGTGCCTTTCGGCAGAGCCGTCGAACAGACCACACAGGTCTCCTGAGAGGTGAGGTCTCCAACGCCGTCACCATCCGACCGGCAATCAAGCCGGCCAGCAGCGTCTTCAACCTCGGTTGGCTTCAGCAATGCTCCAGCCGGGGACCACCCCAACCGGCAAAACCTTGGAATGCTCCAGCTGGTGCCCACTACAGCCGGCAAATCCTTTGGCCTGCTCCAGCTGGGGATCATCCCGACCGGCAATGCCTCCTCAGCCGGGTTGCTGGGCCCTAGGCCCCCCCCCCCCCCCAACGACAAGGTGGTCCCCTATTGGGAGGGTAACAGGTGTCCAGTTGGTCCCTTCCTACTACCTTATCTGAGCCTTCGGGGTCCTTGTGACCTGTTGATTTAACCCACTGTGTGCAAACAAAACACCGCTCAGAGGTAAAACATCCCAAAGTTACAGAAGACGAAAGATGGCCTTGAGGGGAGGCTACCATCATCTCTCCTAACAGGTGTCCAGTGGGTCCCTTCCTCCTACCTTTTCTGAGCCTTCGGGGTCCTTGTGACCTGTTGATTTAACCCACTGTGTGCAAACAAAACACCGCTCAGAGGTAAAACATCCCAAAGTTACAGAAGACGAAGGATGGCCTTGAGGGGAGGCTACCATCATCTCTCCTAACAGGTGTCCAGTGGGTCCCTTCCTCCTACCTTTTCTGAGCCTTAGGGGTCCTTGTGACCTGTTGATTTAACCCACTGTGTGCAAACAAAACACCGCTCAGAGGTAAAACATCCCAAAATTACAGAAGGCGAAGGATGGCCTTGAGGCGAGACTACCATCATCTCTCCTAACAGCTGTCCAGTGGGTCCCTTCCCCCTACCATATCTGAGCCTTCGGGGTCCTTGTGACCTTGCCATTTAACCCACTGTGTGCAAACAAAACACCGCTCAGAGGTAAAACATCCCAAAGTTACAGAAGACGAAGGATGGCCTTGAGGGGAGGCTACCATCATCTCTCCTAACAGCTGTCCAGTGGGTCCTTTCCCCCTACCATATCTGAGCCTTCGGGGTCCTTGTGACCTTGCCATTTAACCCACTGTGTGCAAACAAAACACCGCTCAGAGGTAAAACATCCCAAATTTACAGAAGACGAAGGATGGTCTTGAGGGGAGGCTACCATCATCTCTCCTAACAGCTGTCCAGTTGGTCTCTTCCCCCTACCTTATCTGAGCCTTCGTGGTCCTTGTGACCTTGCCATTTAACACACTCTCTGGAAAGTGACGTTCACTTTGTTTGCACAGAGTTAAAACCAAACCAACGTAAAAGCACGCTGGATGGCCTTACGTTATCGTTTGGCGCAACATTCGAAATTTCGAAGGTTAGTACTGATGACTTTTTGAACTTAAATAAATAAATAAATACCCCCTCAAGCTTCTGCTTTCCACAGAGATCTGAGAGGAGCCTATCAGTTTATATGCCACAGTAGAGGATCTGAGAGGATAGCAGGATCTCAGCAGATAAAAAACAACACGAGCATCTATGCCTTACCCAGACTCGAACCCAGGTCCCTCAGATCAGTAGCCAAGCGCGCTAACCACTCGTCCACGAGAAGGGGCATCGTACGATAGAAAGAGGGAATAATAATTATATATAGGAAAGTGTGCTGTGAAATGTTTGCTGGAATAGATGCATCAGTTTACTAAGAGTCGAAATTTGTAAATGAAAAATGTATTTTGCTAGATTATCAGAGGATTAATTTTCATGGAATGGCAATTTGATTTGAACAGTTACTCCTTTGCAATTTTATTTCAATCTCCGCTTCCGCAGAAACCATTCTGGACTTGTAATTATATTGCAACCCATATGTGATTAAACGAAAATAATAATACTTCTAACCAGAGTTCTAAATTTTACACTGGTAGTTTTAGTTAGCTATGAAAAGTTAATAAAATTATAACAAAAATAACAGTAGAGAATATAATTTTTATCCTTTATAATTTCATATGTTTTTACACGAATATTGAAGTCTCATCACGAATAGTTTATTCGAATTATTTTTCCACGCAATATAATAGAATGTATAACTGATATCACACGTTTTCAAAAACAGAAAGTGTGAATAAATGTATTTTTACAGATTTTCAATTTTTTTGGATAGTTCGCAATCAAGCCTGAATTCGAAATAAAACAAACTATAAATGACCTGATTTATTAACTAAGGCAACAAATTTGCATAAATCATATACAATTTCTTGACAAATCACACAAAACAACACGACCATAGCTTAGGGAGTTTAAACCAGATTACGTAATTTTGTTTCCCAACGCATCTCTCCTGAGCTACATCTGCTGCATCTGGCCACTGCCCTCCAATTCTAACAAGGTCCTGTTTGACATTGTCTGCCCACCGCATCCTAGGTCTCCACCTCTTTCTGAGGCCTTTAGGCACTGTCTTCATAACCCTATTCGCTAATCTATAATTATCCATACGGGTTGTGTTGCTGTTGTTGTTGTTTTACCTCTGAGAGGCACTTTCTTGCACATCATGGGCTAAATGGGCAGGTCACATGGAACCCGAAGGCTCAGAGAAGGTTGGGGGAGGGGACCCACTGGAACAGCTGTTGGGAGACAGATGGTAGCCTCCCGTCAAGGCCATTAAGCGTGTTTTTTAACGTGAACAGTGTATGGCAGTTCCACACACAGGGGCCACGGCTTGACGTCCCATCCGACGGATGGCGGCCTTTCTAAGCCCATCGGTGTCCCCTACTGACCGTGGGCAGGGCGGGGAATTTTGCGAATATAAATCTGAACGCTGACCCAGCTGGGACTCGAACCTGGAAACTACAGATTACGAGCCTGGCGCGCTACCGACTGAGCACCCCCGTCCCATCCATACGGGCAACATGACCAAACCAACGGAGTCTCTCTCTGCACAATATGCTGCCTAAAGGAGGTTGACGACTGAAAAGTCCTCGTACTCAGAAATAAGGACTTTTCAGAAATAATATCACATTCAAGGGGAAATAGGGGCCAGAGTTACCAGCTAGAAATCAATAGGTGCCGAAAACAGCGATTGATTTCTCCTCCTTATATACTTGGTCTTGATCTAAAAAAATAGGGAGAAATGATTCGAGTGAAATGGTTTCTGGAGATAAAAAATAAGGGTAAAAATATAAATGATTAAGATATTATTTCCACGTTTTTACTGTTAAGCTAAATCTCCTCAAAATTCTTTCCCATGTTTCTCGAAGTCTTGGAATCATTAATATTCTCTCTCCTTTAAAGAATATTTGTAACTTATAGACAACTCCTAAGATTAGCCAAATCTCCTACCATGAGCCAAAGATCATTTACCAGGGGCATCAGTGACTAGCAATCAGAAGGGGAAGGGGGCGCGGTGGCTCAGTCGGTAGCGTGCCAGGCTCGTATTCTGTAGTTCCCAGGTTCGAGTCCCAGTTGTGTCAACGTTGAGATTTATCTCTGAAAAATTCCCCGCCTTGCCCACGGTCAGTAGGGGACACCGATGGGCTTGGAAAGGCCTCCGTCCGTCGGATGGGATGTTAAGCCTTGGCCCCGTGTGCGGGAGAGCCATACCCTGTGCACGTTAAAGAACACGTTGATGGCCTTGACGGGAGGATACCATCTGTCTCCCAACAGCTGTTTCAGTGGGTTTCCTCCCCCAACCTTCTCTGAGCCATCGGGGTCCTTGTGACCTGGCCATTTAGCCCATGGTGTGCAAAAAAGTGCCGCTCGTAGGTAAAACAACCCAACCTGTTCAGTTGAGTCTGAGTCAAGTTGCATTTGCACCAGTGTCTGCTATCATATGCCAAGGTATTCCATTCATGATTCCATCAGCTATTAATCCGTTATTATCACCGTGTAGTGTTGAAACGTGGGTGACTTCCTCTGGGCCAACCAATCAACAGCCAGCCTTTGTCTTTCGCGTTGCTTCTGTTAGTTCTTTGTCTGTTAGACATGCTTGAATTTTTTATCTACCACGTTTTACAGTTGGAACGAATATGACCGCTGGATGGCCTTGACGGGAGGCTATCATCCCAACACATGTTGCAGTGGGTTTCTTCCCCCAACCTTCTCTGAGCCTTCGGGGTCCATGTGACCTGGCCATTAAGCCCATGGTGTGCAAAAAAAGTGCCGCTCAGAAGTGAAACAACCCAACGTTAAAGAACACACTGGATGGCCTTGACGGGAGACTATCATCTGTCTCCTAACAGCTATTCCAGTGGGTGCGCTGCCCCAACCTTCTCTGAGCCTTCGGGGTCCATGTGACCTGGCCATTTAGCCCATGGTGTGCAAAAAAGTGCCGCTCAGAGGTAAAACAACCCAGCGTTAAAGAACACGCTGGATGGCCTTGATGGGAGGCTACTATCTGTCTCCCAACAGCTGTTCCAATGGGTCCCCCCCCCAACCTTCTCTGAGCCTTCGGGGTCCATGTGACCTGGCCATGTAGCCCATGGTGTGCAAAAAAGTGCCGGTCAGAGGTAAAACAACCCAACGTTAAAGAACACGCTGGATGGCCTTGATGGGAGGCTACTATCTGTCTCCCAACAGCTGTTCCAGTGGGTCCCCCCCCCCAACCTTCTCTGAGCCTTCGGGGTCCATGTGACCTGGCCATGTAGCCCATGGTGTGCAAAAAAGTGCCTCTCAGAAGTAAAACAACCCAACGTTAAAGAACACGCTGGATGGCCTTGACGGGAGGCTACCATCTGTCTCCCAACAGCTGTTCCAGTGGGTCCCCTCCACCAACCTTCTCTGAGCCTTCGGGGTCCATGTGACCTGGCCATGTAGCCCATGGTGTGCAAAAAAAGTGCCGCTCAGAGGTAAAACTACCCAACAACCAAAAGCTTATCTGCAGGAAATATTGATGAGCATTAGTTTTCATACATAAGTGAACAAAGTAAAAAAGAATAGAAAAGTCATATACTCGAAAGTTATAAAAAAATACTTTCCGAACTATCTTTGAAAATGGCGGTGACATGCACCGAAGTGTCCGAGAGGCAGTGGCGCGTGAAGAGGGGTGGGAGTGCCTCCCCGCTCGCTCTCTTTGCTTGCGATGCCGGAGCGAGCATGACGTGCATCTGATTAGTTGCAGTGCAGTGGAGCGAGACTTCAGTGCGCGATGGCGATTGCTTTGCATGACACCGACGTTACGTGCGACAATGACGGATGCGCACGAGCCGATTGTTGCCTAATCGGAGCCTTTTCTCTCAGTATTATGAAAGGGGCGGGGGTGGCTCAGTCGGTAGCGCGCCAGGCTCGTATCTGTAGTTCCCAGGTTCGAGTCCCAGCTGGGTCAGCATTGAGATTTATTTCCGTAAAACTCCCTGCCCTGCCCACGGTCAGTAAGGAACACCGATGGGCTTGGAAAGGCCGCCGTCCGTCGGATGGGACTTAAGCCGTGGCCCCGTGTTCGGGAGGGCCATACTCTGTGCACGTTAAAGAACACGCTGGATGGCTTTGAGGAGAGGCTACCATCTGTCTCCCAACAGCTGTTCCAGTGGGTCCCCTCCCCCAACCTTCTTTGAGCCTTCGGGGTCCATGTGACCTGGCCATTTAGCCCATGGTGTGCAAAAAAAAGTGCCGCTCAGAGGTAAAACAACCCAACCCAACCCAGTATTATGAGTCGTTTTCTTCAGATCGCTTTAAAAGTGGACGGAAAATAAAAAAATCTACCAGGAAAAAATTGGGTTTTGCTTTTTTTTTATAATATTGCAGCGAAACCAGTTTCTTCTGAAAAGTTTCAATAGGTATGTTGTAAACGGGGATTTTGTGGAATATTTGTTTGTTCACTTCAAATGTTGGGAAATTATTTTGATAGTTAGTCGCTTTGGAGGAACCATTTGGCGTCACAGCTGTACAATGCCACTGATGTTGTTGAATATCACTACAAGATTTATCAATGATGAAACTAAATAAGTTCGTTAAGAAACTATATAATTTAAATTCTTCTAATAAATTACCGGTCCGAGTGGTTAGCGCGCTTGGCTACTGATCTACGGGACCTGGGTTCGAGTCCCCGGTAAGGCATGGCTGTTTGTGTTGTTTTCTGCTGAACTCCTGCCATCCTCTCAGATCCCCCCCGATAGGGGACCACCTTGTCGTGGTGGGGGGGCCTGGGGCCCAGCAACCCGACTGAGGCTTTGCCGGCCGGGGTAGTCTCCAGCTGGAGCATTGCCGAAGGCTTTGCCGGCTGGATTGGTCCCCAGCTGGATCATTGCCAAAGGCTTTGCCGGTTGGGGTGGTCCTCGGCTGGAGCATTGCCGAGGCCAACCGAGGCCGACGATGCCGCTGACCGGTCGGTAGACCGGTTGGATGGTGACGGTGTCCGAGGCCTCACCAATCAGGAGCTCTGGGGAGCTGTTCGAGGGCTCTGCTGTACGATCTGAGCCCGCCTAGTAGGTACGAGCCCTAAAAAAAGTCTGGGCCTCACTAAGAGTCTCCACCCCGGATACCGAGCGAACTTGGATATACATATCCTTGTTCATGGCTAACCGTGGAATAGATTAAAGTAAGGTTTCTTCCGGTGGTCTGCTTTCCTTCTATAGGACTGCTGCCATGTGAGGCTGGGGTTGAGGTGCGCCTATAGGGCGTATTCCTTGCCCCCCGGCTCTAGATAAGCACGGCTCTTCATAATCAGGTAGTGCTGTACAAGCGGAACCGGGAATTGCCGTGGTTGCATAAGATCGCAAGAAAAGAGATTCATCCTCTCAGATCTTCTACTATGGCATATAAACTGTCAGGCTCCTGTCAGACCTCTGTGGCAAGCATTTGCTTGAGGGAGTATTTATTTAGCCACCCCGTGGCCGAGTGGTTAGTGCGCTTGGCTACTGATCTACGGGACCTGGGTTCGAGCACCGGCTCAAGGCATGGATGTGTGTGTTGTTTTTCTGCTGAGGTCTTGCCATCCTCTCAGATCTTCTACTGTGGCATATAAACTGACAGGCTCCTGTCAGACCTCTGTGGCAAGCAGCTGCTTGAGGGGGTATTTATTTAGCCGTCCCGTGGCCGAGTGGTTAGTGCGCTTGGCTACTGATCTACAGGACCTGGGTTCGAGCACCGGCTCAAGGCATGGATGTGTGTGTTGTTTTTCTGCTGAGGTCTTGCCATCCTCTCAGATCTTCTACTGTGGCATATAAACTGACAGGCTCCTGTCAGACCTCTGTGGCAAGCAGCTGCTTGAGGGGGTATTTATTTAGCCGTCCCGTGGCCGAGTGGTTAGTGCGCTTGGCTACTGATCTACGGGACCTGGGTTCGAGCACCGGCTCAAGGCATGGATGTGTGTGTTGTTTTTCTGCTGAGGTCTTGCCATCCTCTCAGATCTTCTACTGTGGCATATAAACTGACAGGCTCCTGTCAGACCTCTGTGGCAAGCAGCTGCTTGAGGGGGTATTTATTTAGCCGTCCCGTGGCCGAGTGGTTAGCGCGCTTGGCTACTGATCTACAGGACCTGGGTTCGAGCACCGGCTCAAGGCATGGATGTGTGTGTTGTTTTTCTGCTGAGGTCTTGCCATCCTCTCAGATCTTCTACTGTGGCATATAAACTGACAGGCTCCTGTCAGACCTCTGTCGCAAGCAGCTGCTTGAAGGGATATTTATTATTTTTTATTATTATAATAAAATATTTTTATTTAATACTTTAAGTGATTAAATTTGGAATCCCACTTGCCACCATTTGCAAAATATTCCCATTGATTGGACTGATTCAGTCAAATATCTTGGGGTTGTTATACATAAGAGGTTAAAGTGGGACTATCACATAAATAATATAATCTTCAAAGTCAATTCATTGAGGGGCCAGCAAGGCCCACTCCTTAATAGAAATTCCATTTTAATGATTGATCATAAGCTTTTACTCTATGATATGATCATCAGACCGGGTATTCTCTATGCTTCACACATATGGGCGAATACTACACCCACCAACATTCGTAAGATTCAGGTCTTACAGAACAAGATTTTGAGAACTGCGGTCGATGTCCCCTGGATTGTCACTAAGAGAGAACTCCATAAAGACCTGGGCATCGACCATATATATATATATACACATAAAAAACGCACCTGAAAAAGATTTTTTGAGTCTGTAAGCAATAATCCCAATGAGATTATTTCTTCTCTGATTCTTTACGATCATACTGTTTTGAACAAGTACAAGAGGCCTAAAACGGTAGCGTTCTCTAAGGAGACCTACCCGTTTTAGGTTTCTTATACAATTTTACTGCTATTTTTAGCTTTTCTTATGTTTGCCCTTAGGGGCCCACCTATGGTGGTTTACTTATATATTTTGTTCTTACTCAAGCCAAATAGGCATATCTTTATGATGGAGATGGTTAGGGGGAAAATTATTACCAGGTACATCGAATACATACGATCTGCGATGACCCTGACAATTTTTAAAATCTAAAAAACTTCAAAAATCTAAAAAATGAATAAATAAGTAGAACGTAAAAATAATAAAGTTTAAAAAAATTATACGAAATAACAGCAAAATATAAAATAAAAATATTTCTATTAGAGAAACCTGCAACGTTTGTATCCTGTTGAATGTCTTGCCGTTCAGTGAATGTAGGTAGATATTAAATATAACTGGTATTGAAGTTAAAGCAAATGATGCTTATTATTTCAAGAAAACCTTTTAAATACAAGTTTCACGATTATTTAATCTACAGAAGAAATGGAAAGTACGGTGCATTAGAGTTCTGGTCTGCGATAAACATTGGCCCCATTACATTTAGAATAATTTTAAATCGCAAATCAGATTGCGATTTTACAACTGATTGCATTGTATTATTTTAAATTGTCAGCTTTGATTGTAAACTGTTATCATTTCAATGTCAAATCAATTTGTAAACGATTATTCAAAATATTACGCCATTTTGCTAAGAAATTCCATCACTGCATTTCAAGAAGAGAAAGAAATTGTACTTAGTTATGCCATGAGTGGGATTCGAACCCACATCTCCAGGAAACATGCCTGTTATGCTGGACACTACACCATCAATGGCTAACCTTTTCTCAACTTAGTGACCTTATAAGCTTTCTGGATATTTATTTATTTAATTCGCACAGTGGCGCTATCTATCCAGGAAGTGCCTTTAAGAATTCCCATCACTGCATTTCAAGAAGAAAAAGAAATTGTACTTAGTTATGCCATGAGTGGGATTCGAACCCACATCTCCAGGAAACATGCCTGTTATGCTGGACACTACACCATCAATGGCTAACCTTTTCTCAACTTAGTGACCTTATAAGCTTTCTGGATATTTATTTATTTGATTCGCACAGTGGCGCTATCTATCCAGGAAGTGCCTTTAAGAATTCCCATCACTGCATTTCAAGAAGAAAAAGAAATTGTACTTAGTTATGCCATGAGTGGGATTCGAACCCACATCTCCAGGAAACATGCCTGTTATGCTGGACACTACACCATCAATGGCTAACCTTTTCTCAACTTAGTGACCTTATAAGCTTTCTGGATATTTATTTATTTAATTCGCACAGTGGCGCTATCTATCCAGGAAGTGCCTTTAAGAATTCCCATCACTGCATTTCAAGAAGAAAAAGAAATTGTACTTAGTTATGCCATGAGTGGGATTCGAACCCACATCTCCAGGAAACATGCCTGTTATGCTGGACACTACACCATCAATGGCTAACCTTTTCTCAACTTAGTGACCTTATAAGCTTTCTGGATATTTATTTATTTGATTCGCACAGTGGTGCTATCTATCCAGGAAGTGCCTTTAAGAATTCCTATCACTGCATTTCAAGAAGAAAAAGAAATTGTACTTAGTTATGCCATGAGTGGGATTCGAACCCACATCTCCAGGAAACATGCCTGTTATGCTGGACACTACACCATCAATGGCTAACCTTTTCTCAACTTAGTGACCTTATAAGCTTTCTGGATATTTATTTATTTGATTCGCACAGTGGCGCTATCTATCCAGGAAGTGCCTTTAAGAATTCCCATCACTGCATTTCAAGAAGAAAAAGAAATTGTACTTAGTTATGCCATGAGTGGGATTCGAACCCACATCTCCAGGAAACATGCCTGTTATGCTGGACACTACACCATCAATGGCTAACCTTTTCTCAACTTAGTGACCTTATAAGCTTTCTGGATATTTATTTATTTAATTCGCACAGTGGCGCTATCTATCCAGGAAGTGCCTTTAAGAATTCCCATCACTGCATTTCAAGAAGAAAAAGAAATTGTACTTAGTTATGCCATGAGTGGGATTCGAACCCACATCTCCAGGAAACATGCCTGTTATGCTGGACACTACACCATCAATGGCTAACCTTTTCTCAACTTAGTGACCTTATAAGCTTTCTGGATATTTATTTATTTGATTCGCACAGTGGCGCTATCTATCCAGGAAGTGCCCCTAAGAAATCCCATCACTGCATTTCAAGAAGAAAAAGAAATTGTACTTAGTTATGCCATGAGTGGGATTCGAACCCACATCTCCAGGAAACATGCCTGTTATGCTGGACACTACACCATCAATGGCTAACCTTTTCTCAACTTAGTGACCTTATAAGCTTTCTGGATATTTATTTATTTGATTCGCACTAGTGGCGCCATCTATCCAGGAAGTGCCCCTAAGAAATCCCATCACTGCATTTCAAGAAGAAAAAGAAATTGTACTTAGTTATGCCATGAGTGGGATTCGAACCCACATCTCCAGGAAACATGCCTGTTATGCTGGACACTACACCATCAACGGCTAACCTTTTCTCAACTTAGTGACCTTATAAGCTTTCTGGATATTTATTTATTTGATTCGCACAGTGGCGCTATCTATCCAGGAAGTGCCTTTAAGAATTCCCATCACTGCATTTCAAGAAGAAAAAGAAATTGTACTTAGTTATGCCATGAGTGGGATTCGAACCCACATCTCCAGGAAACATGCCTGTTATGCTGGACACTACACCATCAACGGCTAACCTTTTCTCAACTTAGTGACCTTATAAGCTTTCTGGATATTTATTTATTTGATTCGCACAGTGGCGCTATCTATCCAGGAAGTGCCCCTAAGAAATCCCATCACTGCATTTCAAGAAGAAAAAGAAATTGTACTTAGTTATGCCATGAGTGGGATTCGAACCCACATCTCCAGGAAACATGCCTGTTATGCTGGACACTACACCATCAATGGCTAACCTTTTCTCAACTTAGTGACCTTATAAGCTTTCTGGATATTTATTTATTTGATTCGCACTAGTGGCGCCATCTATCCAGGAAGTGCCCCTAAGAAATCCCATCACTGCATTTCAAGAAGAAAAAGAAATTGTACTTAGTTATGCCATGAGTGGGATTCGAACCCACATCTCCAGGAAACATGCCTGTTATGCTGGACACTACACCATCAATGGCTAACCTTTTCTCAACTTAGTGACCTTATAAGCTTTCTGGATATTTATTTATTTGATTCGCACAGTGGCGCTATCTATCCAGGAAGTGCCTTTAAGAATTCCCATCACTGCATTTCAAGAAGAAAAAGAAATTGTACTTAGTTATGCCATGAGTGGGATTCGAACCCACATCTCCAGGAAACATGCCTGTTATGCTGGACACTACACCATTAATGGCTAACCTTTTCTCAACTTAGTGACCTTATAAGCTTTCTGGATATTTATTTATTTGATTCGCACTAGTGGCGCCATCTATCCAGGAAGTGCCCCTAAGAAATCCCATCACTGCATTTCAAGAAGAAAAAGAAATTGTACTTAGTTATGCCATGAGTGGGATTCGAACCCACATCTCCAGGAAACATGCCTGTTATGCTGGACACTACACCATCAATGGCTAACCTTTTCTCAACTTAGTGACCTTATAAGCTTTCTGGATATTTATTTATTTGATTCGCACTAGTGGCGCCATCTATCCAGGAAGTGCCCCTAAGAAATCCCATCACTGCATTTCAAGAAGAAAAAGAAATTGTACTTAGTTATGCCATGAGTGGGATTCGAACCCACATCTCCAGGAAACATGCCTGTTATGCTGGACACTACACCATCAACGGCTAACCTTTTCTCAACTTAGTGACCTTATAAGCTTTCTGGATATTTATTTATTTGATTCGCACTAGTGGCGCCATCTATCCAGGAAGTGCCCCTAAGAAATCCCATCACTGCATTTCAAGAAGAAAAAGAAATTGTACTTAGTTATGCCATGAGTGGGATTCGAACCCACATCTCCAGGAAACATGCCTGTTATGCTGGACACTACACCATCAATGGCTAACCTTTTCTCAACTTAGTGACCTTATAAGCTTTCTGGATATTTATTTATTTGATTCGCACTAGTGGCGCCATCTATCCAGGAAGTGCCCCTAAGAAATCCCATCACTGCATTTCAAGAAGAAAAAGAAATTGTACTTAGTTATGCCATGAGTGGGATTCGAACCCACATCTCCAGGAAACATGCCTGTTATGCTGGACACTACACCATCAACGGCTAACCTTTTCTCAACTTAGTGACCTTATAAGCTTTCTGGATATTTATTTATTTGATTCGCACAGTGGCGCTATCTATCCAGGAAGTGCCTTTAAGAATTCCCATCACTGCATTTCAAGAAGAAAAAGAAATTGTACTTAGTTATGCCATGAGTGGGATTCGAACCCACATCTCCAGGAAACATGCCTGTTATGCTGGACACTACACCATCAACGGCTAAACTTTTCTCAACTTAGTGACCTTATAAGCTTTCTGGATATTTATTTATTTGATTCGCACAGTGGCGCTATCTATCCAGGAAGTGCCTTTAAGAATTCCCATCACTGCATTTCAAGAAGAAAAAGAAATTGTACTTAGTTATGCCATGAGTGGGATTCGAACCCACATCTCCAGGAAACATGCCTGTTATGCTGGACACTACACCATCAATGGCTAACCTTTTCTCAACTTAGTGACCTTATAAGCTTTCTGGATATTTATTTATTTGATTCGCACAGTGGCGCTATCTATCCAGGAAGTGCCTTTAAGAATTCCCATCACTGCATTTCAAGAAGAAAAAGAAATTGTACTTAGTTATGCCATGAGTGGGATTCGAACCCACATCTCCAGGAAACATGCCTGTTATGCTGGACACTACACCATCAATGGCTAACCTTTTCTCAACTTAGTGACCTTATAAGCTTTCTGGATATTTATTTATTTGATTCGCACTAGTGGCGCCATCTATCCAGGAAGTGCCCCTAAGAAATCCCATCACTGCATTTCAAGAAGAAAAAGAAATTGTACTTAGTTATGCCATGAGTGGGATTCGAACCCACATCTCCAGGAAACATGCCTGTTATGCTGGACACTACACCATCAATGGCTAACCTTTTCTCAACTTAGTGACCTTATAAGCTTTCTGGATATTTATTTATTTGATTCGCACAGTGGCGCTATCTATCCAGGAAGTGCCTTTAAGAATTCCCATCACTGCATTTCAAGAAGAAAAAGAAATTGTACTTAGTTATGCCATGAGTGGGATTCGAACCCACATCTCCAGGAAACATGCCTGTTATGCTGGACACTACACCATCAACGGCTAACCTTTTCTCAACTTAGTGACCTTATAAGCTTTCTGGATATTTATTTATTTGATTCGCACAGTGGCGCTATCTATCCAGGAAGTGCCTTTAAGAATTCCCATCACTGCATTTCAAGAAGAAAAAGAAATTGTACTTAGTTATGCCATGAGTGGGATTCGAACCCACATCTCCAGGAAACATGCCTGTTATGCTGGACACTACACCATCAATGGCTAACCTTTTCTCAACTTAGTGACATTATAAGCTTTCTGGATATTTATTTATTTGATTCGCACAGTGGCGCTATCTATCCAGGAAGTGCCTTTAAGAATTCCCATCACTGCATTTCAAGAAGAAAAAGAAATTGTACTTAGTTATGCCATGAGTGGGATTCGAACCCACATCTCCAGGAAACATGCCTGTTATGCTGGACACTACACCATCAATGGCTAACCTTTTCTCAACTTAGTGACCTTATAAGCTTTCTGGATATTTATTTATTTGATTCGCACAGTGGCGCTATCTATCCAGGAAGTGCCTTTAAGAATTCCCATCACTGCATTTCAAGAAGAAAAAGAAATTGTACTTAGTTATGCCATGAGTGGGATTCGAACCCACATCTCCAGGAAACATGCCTGTTATGCTGGACACTACACCATCAATGGCTAACCTTTTCTCAACTTAGTGACCTTATAAGCTTTCTGGATATTTATTTATTTGATTCGCACAGTGGCGCTATCTATCCAGGAAGTGCCTTTAAGAATTCCCATCACTGCATTTCAAGAAGAAAAAGAAATTGTACTTAGTTATGCCATGAGTGGGATTCGAACCCACATCTCCAGGAAACATGCCTGTTATGCTGGCCACTACACCATCAATGGCTAACCTTTTCTCAACTTAGTGACCTTATAAGCTTTCTGGATATTTATTTATTTGATTCGCACAGTGGCGCTATCTATCCAGGAAGTGCCTTTAAGAATTCCCATCACTGCATTTCAAGAAGAAAAAGAAATTGTACTTAGTTATGCCATGAGTGGGATTCGAACCCACATCTCCAGGAAACATGCCTGTTATGCTGGACACTACACCATCAATGGCTAACCTTTTCTCAACTTAGTGACCTTATAAGCTTTCTGGATATTTATTTATTTAATTCGCACAGTGGCGCTATCTATCCAGGAAGTGCCTTTAAGAATTCCCATCACTGCATTTCAAGAAGAAAAAGAAATTGTACTTAGTTATGCCATGAGTGGGATTCGAACCCACATCTCCAGGAAACATGCCTGTTATGCTGGACACTACACCATCAATGGCTAACCTTTTCTCAACTTAGTGACCTTATAAGCTTTCTGGATATTTATTTATTTGATTCGCACAGTGGCGCTATCTATCCAGGAAGTGCCTTTAAGAATTCCCATCACTGCATTTCAAGAAGAAAAAGAAATTGTACTTAGTTATGCCATGAGTGGGATTCGAACCCACATCTCCAGGAAACATGCCTGTTATGCTGGACACTACACCATCAATGGCTAACCTTTTCTCAACTTAGTGACCTTATAAGCTTTCTGGATATTTATTTATTTGATTCGCACAGTGGCGCTATCTATCCAGGAAGTGCCTTTAAGAATTCCCATCACTGCATTTCAAGAAGAAAAAGAAATTGTACTTAGTTATGCCATGAGTGGGATTCGAACCCACATCTCCAGGAAACATGCCTGTTATGCTGGACACTACACCATCAATGGCTAACCTTTTCTCAACTTAGTGACCTTATAAGCTTTCTGGATATTTATTTATTTGATTCGCACAGTGGTGCTATCTATCCAGGAAGTGCCTTTAAGAATTCCCATCACTGCATTTCAAGAAGAAAAAGAAATTGTACTTAGTTATGCCATGAGTGGGATTCGAACCCACATCTCCAGGAAACATGCCTGTTATGCTGGACACTACACCATCAATGGCTAACCTTTTCTCAACTTAGTGACCTTATAAGCTTTCTGGATATTTATTTATTTGATTCGCACAGTGGCGCTATCTATCCAGGAAGTGCCTTTAAGAATTCCCATCACTGCATTTCAAGAAGAAAAAGAAATTGTACTTAGTTATGCCATGAGTGGGATTCGAACCCACATCTCCAGGAAACATGCCTGTTATGCTGGACACTACACCATCAACGGCTAACCTTTTCTCAACTTAGTGACCTTATAAGCTTTCTGGATATTTATTTATTTGATTCGCACTAGTGGCGCCATCTATCCAGGAAGTGCCTTTAAGAATTCCCATCACTGCATTTCAAGAAGAAAAAGAAATTGTACTTAGTTATGCCATGAGTGGGATTCGAACCCACATCTCCAGGAAACATGCCTGTTATGCTGGACACTACACCATCAATGGCTAACCTTTTCTCAACTTAGTGACCTTATAAGCTTTCTGGATATTTATTTATTTGATTCGCACAGTGGTGCTATCTATCCAGGAAGTGCCTTTAAGAATTCCCATCACTGCATTTCAAGAAGAAAAAGAAATTGTACTTAGTTATGCCATGAGTGGGATTCGAACCCACATCTCCAGGAAACATGCCTGTTATGCTGGACACTACACCATCAATGGCTAACCTTTTCTCAACTTAGTGACCTTATAAGCTTTCTGGATATTTATTTATTTAATTCGCACAGTGGCGCTATCTATCCAGGAAGTGCCTTTAAGAATTCCCATCACTGCATTTCAAGAAGAAAAAGAAATTGTACTTAGTTATGCCATGAGTGGGATTCGAACCCACATCTCCAGGAAACATGCCTGTTATGCTGGACACTACACCATCAATGGCTAACCTTTTCTCAACTTAGTGACCTTATAAGCTTTCTGGATATTTATTTATTTGATTCGCACAGTGGCGCTATCTATCCAGGAAGTGCCTTTAAGAATTCCCATCACTGCATTTCAAGAAGAAAAAGAAATTGTACTTAGTTATGCCATGAGTGGGATTCGAACCCACATCTCCAGGAAACATGCCTGTTATGCTGGACACTACACCATCAATGGCTAACCTTTTCTCAACTTAGTGACCTTATAAGCTTTCTGGATATTTATTTATTTGATTCGCACAGTGGTGCTATCTATCCAGGAAGTGCCTTTAAGAATTCCCATCACTGCATTTCAAGAAGAAAAAGAAATTGTACTTAGTTATGCCATGAGTGGGATTCGAACCCACATCTCCAGGAAACATGCCTGTTATGCTGGACACTACACCATCAATGGCTAACCTTTTCTCAACTTAGTGACCTTATAAGCTTTCTGGATATTTATTTATTTGATTCGCACAGTGGCGCTATCTATCCAGGAAGTGCCTTTAAGAATTCCCATCACTGCATTTCAAGAAGAAAAAGAAATTGTACTTAGTTATGCCATGAGTGGGATTCGAACCCACATCTCCAGGAAACATGCCTGTTATGCTGGACACTACACCATCAATGGCTAACCTTTTCTCAACTTAGTGACCTTATAAGCTTTCTGGATATTTATTTATTTGATTCGCACAGTGGCGCTATCTATCCAGGAAGTGCCTTTAAGAATTCCCATCACTGCATTTCAAGAAGAAAAAGAAATTGTACTTAGTTATGCCATGAGTGGGATTCGAACCCACATCTCCAGGAAACATGCCTGTTATGCTGGACACTACACCATCAATGGCTAACCTTTTCTCAACTTAGTGACCTTATAAGCTTTCTGGATATTTATTTATTTGATTCGCACTAGTGGCGCCATCTATCCAGGAAGTGCCCCTAAGAAATCCCATCACTGCATTTCAAGAAGAAAAAGAAATTGTACTTAGTTATGCCATGAGTGGGATTCGAACCCACATCTCCAGGAAACATGCCTGTTATGCTGGACACTACACCATCAATGGCTAACCTTTTCTCAACTTAGTGACCTTATAAGCTTTCTGGATATTTATTTATTTGATTCGCACAGTGGCGCTATCTATCCAGGAAGTGCCTTTAAGAATTCCCATCACTGCATTTCAAGAAGAAAAAGAAATTGTACTTAGTTATGCCATGAGTGGGATTCGAACCCACATCTCCAGGAAACATGCCTGTTATGCTGGACACTACACCATCAATGGCTAACCTTTTCTCAACTTAGTGACCTTATAAGCTTTCTGGATATTTATTTATTTAATTCGCACTAGTGGCGCCATCTATCCAGGAAGTGCCCCTAAGAAATCCCATCACTGCATTTCAAGAAGAAAAAGAAATTGTACTTAGTTATGCCATGAGTGGGATTCGAACCCACATCTCCAGGAAACATGCCTGTTATGCTGGACACTACACCATCAATGGCTAACCTTTTCTCAACTTAGTGACCTTATAAGCTTTCTGGATATTTATTTATTTGATTCGCACTAGTGGCGCCATCTATCCAGGAAGTGCCTTTAAGAATTCCCATCACTGCATTTCAAGAAGAAAAAGAAATTGTACTTAGTTATGCCATGAGTGGGATTCGAACCCACATCTCCAGGAAACATGCCTGTTATGCTGGACACTACACCATCAATGGCTAACCTTTTCTCAACTTAGTGACCTTATAAGCTTTCTGGATATTTATTTATTTGATTCGCACAGTGGCGCTATCTATCCAGGAAGTGCCTTTAAGAATTCCCATCACTGCATTTCAAGAAGAAAAAGAAATTGTACTTAGTTATGCCATGAGTGGGATTCGAACCCACATCTCCAGGAAACATGCCTGTTATGCTGGACACTACACCATCAATGGCTAACCTTTTCTCAACTTAGTGACCTTATAAGCTTTCTGGATATTTATTTATTTAATTCGCACTAGTGGCGCCATCTATCCAGGAAGTGCCCCTAAGAAATCCCATCACTGCATTTCAAGAAGAAAAAGAAATTGTACTTAGTTATGCCATGAGTGGGATTCGAACCCACATCTCCAGGAAACATGCCTGTTATGCTGGACACTACACCATCAATGGCTAACCTTTTCTCAACTTAGTGACCTTATAAGCTTTCTGGATATTTATTTATTTGATTCGCACTAGTGGCGCCATCTATCCAGGAAGTGCCTTTAAGAATTCCCATCACTGCATTTCAAGAAGAAAAAGAAATTGTACTTAGTTATGCCATGAGTGGGATTCGAACCCACATCTCCAGGAAACATGCCTGTTATGCTGGACACTACACCATCAATGGCTAACCTTTTCTCAACTTAGTGACCTTATAAGCTTTCTGGATATTTATTTATTTGATTCGCACAGTGGCGCTATCTATCCAGGAAGTGCCTTTAAGAATTCCCATCACTGCATTTCAAGAAGAAAAAGAAATTGTACTTAGTTATGCCATGAGTGGGATTCGAACCCACATCTCCAGGAAACATGCCTGTTATGCTGGACACTACACCATCAATGGCTAACCTTTTCTCAACTTAGTGACCTTATAAGCTTTCTGGATATTTATTTATTTGATTCGCACTAGTGGCGCCATCTATCCAGGAAGTGCCCCTAAGAAATCCCATCACTGCATTTCAAGAAGAAAAAGAAATTGTACTTAGTTATGCCATGAGTGGGATTCGAACCCACATCTCCAGGAAACATGCCTGTTATGCTGGACACTACACCATCAATGGCTAACCTTTTCTCAACTTAGTGACCTTATAAGCTTTCTGGATATTTATTTATTTGATTCGCACTAGTGGCGCCATCTATCCAGGAAGTGCCTTTAAGAATTCCCATCACTGCATTTCAAGAAGAAAAAGAAATTGTACTTAGTTATGCCATGAGTGGGATTCGAACCCACATCTCCAGGAAACATGCCTGTTATGCTGGACACTACACCATCAATGGCTAACATTTTCTCAACTTAGTGACCTTATAAGCTTTCTGGATATTTATTTATTTGATTCGCACTAGTGGCGCCATCTATCCAGGAAGTGCCCCTAAGAAATCCCATCACTGCATTTCAAGAAGAAAAAGAAATTGTACTTAGTTATGCCATGAGTGGGATTCGAACCCACATCTCCAGGAAACATGCCTGTTATGCTGGACACTACACCATCAATGGCTAACCTTTTCTCAACTTAGTGACCTTATAAGCTTTCTGGATATTTATTTATTTGATTCGCACAGTGGCGCTATCTATCCAGGAAGTGCCTTTAAGAATTCCCATCACTGCATTTCAAGAAGAAAAAGAAATTGTACTTAGTTATGCCATGAGTGGGATTCGAACCCACATCTCCAGGAAACATGCCTGTTATGCTGGACACTACACCATCAATGGCTAACCTTTTCTCAACTTAGTGACCTTATAAGCTTTCTGGATATTTATTTATTTAATTCGCACTAGTGGCGCCATCTATCCAGGAAGTGCCCCTAAGAAATCCCATCACTGCATTTCAAGAAGAAAAAGAAATTGTACTTAGTTATGCCATGAGTGGGATTCGAACCCACATCTCCAGGAAACATGCCTGTTATGCTGGACACTACACCATCAATGGCTAACCTTTTCTCAACTTAGTGACCTTATAAGCTTTCTGGATATTTATTTATTTGATTCGCACTAGTGGCGCCATCTATCCAGGAAGTGCCTTTAAGAATTCCCATCACTGCATTTCAAGAAGAAAAAGAAATTGTACTTAGTTATGCCATGAGTGGGATTCGAACCCACATCTCCAGGAAACATGCCTGTTATGCTGGACACTACACCATCAATGGCTAACCTTTTCTCAACTTAGTGACCTTATAAGCTTTCTGGATATTTATTTATTTGATTCGCACAGTGGCGCTATCTATCCAGGAAGTGCCTTTAAGAATTCCCATCACTGCATTTCAAGAAGAAAAAGAAATTGTACTTAGTTATGCCATGAGTGGGATTCGAACCCACATCTCCAGGAAACATGCCTGTTATGCTGGACACTACACCATCAATGGCTAACCTTTTCTCAACTTAGTGACCTTATAAGCTTTCTGGATATTTATTTATTTAATTCGCACTAGTGGCGCCATCTATCCAGGAAGTGCCCCTAAGAAATCCCATCACTGCATTTCAAGAAGAAAAAGAAATTGTACTTAGTTATGCCATGAGTGGGATTCGAACCCACATCTCCAGGAAACATGCCTGTTATGCTGGACACTACACCATCAATGGCTAACCTTTTCTCAACTTAGTGACCTTATAAGCTTTCTGGATATTTATTTATTTGATTCGCACTAGTGGCGCCATCTATCCAGGAAGTGCCTTTAAGAATTCCCATCACTGCATTTCAAGAAGAAAAAGAAATTGTACTTAGTTATGCCATGAGTGGGATTCGAACCCACATCTCCAGGAAACATGCCTGTTATGCTGGACACTACACCATCAATGGCTAACCTTTTCTCAACTTAGTGACCTTATAAGCTTTCTGGATATTTATTTATTTGATTCGCACAGTGGCGCTATCTATCCAGGAAGTGCCTTTAAGAATTCCCATCACTGCATTTCAAGAAGAAAAAGAAATTGTACTTAGTTATGCCATGAGTGGGATTCGAACCCACATCTCCAGGAAACATGCCTGTTATGCTGGACACTACACCATCAATGGCTAACCTTTTCTCAACTTAGTGACCTTATAAGCTTTCTGGATATTTATTTATTTAATTCGCACTAGTGGCGCCATCTATCCAGGAAGTGCCCCTAAGAAATCCCATCACTGCATTTCAAGAAGAAAAAGAAATTGTACTTAGTTATGCCATGAGTGGGATTCGAACCCACATCTCCAGGAAACATGCCTGTTATGCTGGACACTACACCATCAATGGCTAACCTTTTCTCAACTTAGTGACCTTATAAGCTTTCTGGATATTTATTTATTTGATTCGCACTAGTGGCGCCATCTATCCAGGAAGTGCCTTTAAGAATTCCCATCACTGCATTTCAAGAAGAAAAAGAAATTGTACTTAGTTATGCCATGAGTGGGATTCGAACCCACATCTCCAGGAAACATGCCTGTTATGCTGGACACTACACCATCAATGGCTAACCTTTTCTCAACTTAGTGACCTTATAAGCTTTCTGGATATTTATTTATTTGATTCGCACAGTGGCGCTATCTATCCAGGAAGTGCCTTTAAGAATTCCCATCACTGCATTTCAAGAAGAAAAAGAAATTGTACTTAGTTATGCCATGAGTGGGATTCGAACCCACATCTCCAGGAAACATGCCTGTTATGCTGGACACTACACCATCAATGGCTAACCTTTTCTCAACTTAGTGACCTTATAAGCTTTCTGGATATTTATTTATTTGATTCGCACTAGTGGCGCCATCTATCCAGGAAGTGCCCCTAAGAAATCCCATCACTGCATTTCAAGAAGAAAAAGAAATTGTACTTAGTTATGCCATGAGTGGGATTCGAACCCACATCTCCAGGAAACATGCCTGTTATGCTGGACACTACACCATCAATGGCTAACGTTTTCTCAACTTAGTGACCTTATAAGCTTTCTGGATATTTATTTATTTGATTCGCACTAGTGGCGCCATCTATCCAGGAAGTGCCTTTAAGAATTCCCATCACTGCATTTCAAGAAGAAAAAGAAATTGTACTTAGTTATGCCATGAGTGGGATTCGAACCCACATCTCCAGGAAACATGCCTGTTATGCTGGACACTACACCATCAATGGCTAACCTTTTCTCAACTTAGTGACCTTATAAGCTTTCTGGATATTTATTTATTTGATTCGCACAGTGGCGCTATCTATCCAGGAAGTGCCTTTAAGAATTCCCATCACTGCATTTCAAGAAGAAAAAGAAATTGTACTTAGTTATGCCATGAGTGGGATTCGAACCCACATCTCCAGGAAACATGCCTGTTATGCTGGACACTACACCATCAATGGCTAACCTTTTCTCAACTTAGTGACCTTATAAGCTTTCTGGATATTTATTTATTTTATTCGCACAGTGGCGCTATCTATCCAGGAAGTGCCTTTAAGAATTCCCATCACTGCATTTCAAGAAGAAAAAGAAATTGTACTTAGTTATGCCATGAGTGGGATTCGAACCCACATCTCCAGGAAACATGCCTGTTATGCTGGACACTACACCATCAATGGCTAACCTTTTCTCAACTTAGTGACCTTATAAGCTTTCTGGATATTTATTTATTTGATTCGCACAGTGGCGCTATCTATCCAGGAAGTGCCTTTAAGAATTCCCATCACTGCATTTCAAGAAGAAAAAGAAATTGTACTTAGTTATGCCATGAGTGGGATTCGAACCCACATCTCCAGGAAACATGCCTGTTATGCTGGACACTACACCATCAATGGCTAACCTTTTCTCAACTTAGTGACCTTATAAGCTTTCTGGATATTTATTTATTTGATTCGCACTAGTGGCGCCATCTATCCAGGAAGTGCCCCTAAGAAATCCCATCACTGCATTTCAAGAAGAAAAAGAAATTGTACTTAGTTATGCCATGAGTGGGATTCGAACCCACATCTCCAGGAAACATGCCTGTTATGCTGGACACTACACCATCAACGGCTAACCTTTTCTCAACTTAGTGACCTTATAAGCATTTTGCATATTTATTTATTTGATTCGCACTAGTGGCGCCATCTATCCAGGAAGTGCCCCTAAGAAATCCCATCACTGCATTTCAAGAAGAAAAAGAAATTGTACTTAGTTATGCCATGAGTGGGATTCGAACCCACATCTCCAGGAAACATGCCTGTTATGCTGGACACTACACCATCAACGGCTAACCTTTTCTCAACATAGTGACCTTATAAGCATTTTGCATATTTATTTATTTGATTCGCACTAGTGGCGCCATCTATCCAGGAAGTGCCCCTAAGAAATCCCATCACTGCATTTCAAGAAGAAAAAGAAATTGTACTTAGTTATGCCATGAGTGGGATTCGAACCCACATCTCCAGGAAACATGCCTGTTATGCTGGACACTACACCATCAATGGCTAACCTTTTCTCAACTTAGTGACCTTATAAGCTTTCTGGATATTTATTTATTTGATTCGCACAGTGGCGCTATCTATCCAGGAAGTGCCTTTAAGAATTCCCATCACTGCATTTCAAGAAGAAAAAGAAATTGTACTTAGTTATGCCATGAGTGGGATTCGAACCCACATCTCCAGGAAACATGCCTGTTATGCTGGACACTACACCATCAATGGCTAACCTTTTCTCAACTTAGTGACCTTATAAGCTTTCTGGATATTTATTTATTTAATTCGCACTAGTGGCGCCATCTATCCAGGAAGTGCCCCTAAGAAATCCCATCACTGCATTTCAAGAAGAAAAAGAAATTGTACTTAGTTATGCCATGAGTGGGATTCGAACCCACATCTCCAGGAAACATGCCTGTTATGCTGGACACTACACCATCAATGGCTAACCTTTTCTCAACTTAGTGACCTTATAAGCTTTCTGGATATTTATTTATTTGATTCGCACTAGTGGCGCCATCTATCCAGGAAGTGCCTTTAAGAATTCCCATCACTGCATTTCAAGAAGAAAAAGAAATTGTACTTAGTTATGCCATGAGTGGGATTCGAACCCACATCTCCAGGAAACATGCCTGTTATGCTGGACACTACACCATCAATGGCTAACCTTTTCTCAACTTAGTGACCTTATAAGCTTTCTGGATATTTATTTATTTGATTCGCACAGTGGCGCTATCTATCCAGGAAGTGCCTTTAAGAATTCCCATCACTGCATTTCAAGAAGAAAAAGAAATTGTACTTAGTTATGCCATGAGTGGGATTCGAACCCACATCTCCAGGAAACATGCCTGTTATGCTGGACACTACACCATCAATGGCTAACCTTTTCTCAACTTAGTGACCTTATAAGCTTTCTGGATATTTATTTATTTGATTCGCACAGTGGCGCTATCTATCCAGGAAGTGCCTTTAAGAATTCCCATCACTGCATTTCAAGAAGAAAAAGAAATTGTACTTAGTTATGCCATGAGTGGGATTCGAACCCACATCTCCAGGAAACATGCCTGTTATGCTGGACACTACACCATCAATGGCTAACCTTTTCTCAACTTAGTGACCTTATAAGCTTTCTGGATATTTATTTATTTGATTCGCACAGTGGCGCTATCTATCCAGGAAGTGCCTTTAAGAATTCCCATCACTGCATTTCAAGAAGAAAAAGAAATTGTACTTAGTTATGCCATGAGTGGGATTCGAACCCACATCTCCAGGAAACATGCCTGTTATGCTGGACACTACACCATCAATGGCTAACCTTTTCTCAACTTAGTGACCTTATAAGCTTTCTGGATATTTATTTATTTGATTCGCACAGTGGCGCTATCTATCCAGGAAGTGCCTTTAAGAATTCCCATCACTGCATTTCAAGAAGAAAAAGAAATTGTACTTAGTTATGCCATGAGTGGGATTCGAACCCACATCTCCAGGAAACATGCCTGTTATGCTGGACACTACACCATCAATGGCTAACCTTTTCTCAACTTAGTGACCTTATAAGCTTTCTGGATATTTATTTATTTGATTCGCACAGTGGCGCTATCTATCCAGGAAGTGCCTTTAAGAATTCCCATCACTGCATTTCAAGAAGAAAAAGAAATTGTACTTAGTTATGCCATGAGTGGGATTCGAACCCACATCTCCAGGAAACATGCCTGTTATGCTGGACACTACACCATCAATGGCTAACCTTTTCTCAACTTAGTGACCTTATAAGCTTTCTGGATATTTATTTATTTAATTCGCACAGTGGCGCTATCTATCCAGGAAGTGCCTTTAAGAATTCCCATCACTGCATTTCAAGAAGAAAAAGAAATTGTACTTAGTTATGCCATGAGTGGGATTCGAACCCACATCTCCAGGAAACATGCCTGTTATGCTGGACACTACACCATCAATGGCTAACCTTTTCTCAACTTAGTGACCTTATAAGCTTTCTGGATATTTATTTATTTGATTCGCACAGTGGCGCTATCTATCCAGGAAGTGCCTTTAAGAATTCCCATCACTGCATTTCAAGAAGAAAAAGAAATTGTACTTAGTTATGCCATGAGTGGGATTCGAACCCACATCTCCAGGAAACATGCCTGTTATGCTGGACACTACACCATCAATGGCTAACCTTTTCTCAACTTAGTGACCTTATAAGCTTTCTGGATATTTATTTATTTGATTCGCACAGTGGCGCTATCTATCCAGGAAGTGCCCCTAAGAAATCCCATCACTGCATTTCAAGAAGAAAAAGAAATTGTACTTAGTTATGCCATGAGTGGGATTCGAACCCACATCTCCAGGAAACATGCCTGTTATGCTGGACACTACACCATCAATGGCTAACCTTTTCTCAACTTAGTGACCTTATAAGCTTTCTGGATATTTATTTATTTGATTCGCACAGTGGCGCTATCTATCCAGGAAGTGCCTTTAAGAATTCCCATCACTGCATTTCAAGAAGAAAAAGAAATTGTACTTAGTTATGCCATGAGTGGGATTCGAACCCACATCTCCAGGAAACATGCCTGTTATGCTGGACACTACACCATCAATGGCTAACCTTTTCTCAACTTAGTGACCTTATAAGCTTTCTGGATATTTATTTATTTGATTCGCACAGTACACCATCAATGGCCACTACACCATCAATGGCTAACCTTTTCTCAACTTAGTGACCTTATAAGCATTTTGCATATTTATTTATTTGATTCGCACTAGTGGCGCCATCTATCCAGGAAGTGCCCCTAAGAAATCCCATCACTGCATTTCAAGAAGAAAAAGAAATTGTACTTAGTTATGCCATGAGTGGGATTCGAACCCACATCTCCAGGAAACATGCCTGTTATGCTGGACACTACACCATCAATGGCTAACCTTTTCTCAACTTAGTGACCTTATAAGCTTTCTGGATATTTATTTATTTGATTCGCACAGTGGTGCTATCTATCCAGGAAGTGCCTTTAAGAATTCCCATCACTGCATTTCAAGAAGAAAAAGAAATTGTACTTAGTTATGCCATGAGTGGGATTCGAACCCACATCTCCAGGAAACATGCCTGTTATGCTGGACACTACACCATCAACGGCTAACCTTTTCTCAACTTAGTGACCTTATAAGCTTTCTGGATATTTATTTATTTGATTCGCACAGTGGCGCTATCTATCCAGGAAGTGCCTTTAAGAATTCCCATCACTGCATTTCAAGAAGAAAAAGAAATTGTACTTAGTTATGCCATGAGTGGGATTCGAACCCACATCTCCAGGAAACATGCCTGTTATGCTGGACACTACACCATCAATGGCTAACCTTTTCTCAACTTAGTGACCTTATAAGCTTTCTGGATATTTATTTATTTGATTCGCACAGTGGCGCTATCTATCCAGGAAGTGCCTTTAAGAATTCCCATCACTGCATTTCAAGAAGAAAAAGAAATTGTACTTAGTTATGCCATGAGTGGGATTCGAACCCACATCTCCAGGAAACATGCCTGTTATGCTGGACACTACACCATCAATGGCTAACCTTTTCTCAACTTAGTGACCTTATAAGCTTTCTGGATATTTATTTATTTGATTCGCACAGTGGCGCTATCTATCCAGGAAGTGCCTTTAAGAATTCCCATCACTGCATTTCAAGAAGAAAAAGAAATTGTACTTAGTTATGCCATGAGTGGGATTCGAACCCACATCTCCAGGAAACATGCCTGTTATGCTGGACACTACACCATCAATGGCTAACCTTTTCTCAACTTAGTGACCTTATAAGCTTTCTGGATATTTATTTATTTGATTCGCACAGTGGCGCTATCTATCCAGGAAGTGCCTTTAAGAATTCCCATCACTGCATTTCAAGAAGAAAAAGAAATTGTACTTAGTTATGCCATGAGTGGGATTCGAACCCACATCTCCAGGAAACATGCCTGTTATGCTGGCCACTACACCATCAATGGCTAACCTTTTCTCAGCTTAGTGACCTTATAAGCATTTTGCATATTTATTTATTTGATTCGCACTAATGGCGCCATCTATCCAGGAAGTGGACAACTCTGTTGCCTCTTTAGAGATGGAATTAATATTTGTCACTCATGCTCAGGGCGTTAAATCAATAAATCAGTAGTAAATAATCACAGGATAAGTCCTGTAGACATGGAACTCATGAAATGATGAGCTGAAAAAAATTTAGTTTTGCCATGAGTGGGATTCGAACCCACGTCTCCAGGCATAACAGGTATGTTTCCTGGAGACGTGGGTTCTAATCCCACTTATGGCAAAACCAAATTTTTTGCAGCTCATCATTTCATGAGGTCCATGTCTACAGGACTTATCCTGTGATACTTTACTATTGTCACGTGACACGAAGGTTGCCAGATAACTAATTTCTAAAAAAACATTGCCAGATATTTTTTCTGAATTTTGCAATCAACCATCGTGTTCAGATACTTTTTTAAGCGACTGTAGGTGGTCATATTATTTTGATACTAGATCGTGTGGGCTCACGCACGGAAATATTGAGCGTGTGCAGTTACCGTTCACAGCAAACTGGAGCGTGTGCAGTTACTGCACACGCTCCAGTTTGCTGTGAACGGTAACTGGAGCGTGTACAGTTGTTGTACACTCTCCTGATATTTTTCCTGAATTCTGTAATCACGTGACACGAAGGTTGCCAGATCACTAATTTCTAAAAAAAAGTTGCCAGATATTTTTTCTGAATTCTGTAATCCACCATAGTGTTCGGATACTTTTTTGACTGACTGTACTTAGTTGTTCTGCATCAGAATCTTGTTCTAGCACCACAATCTGAAACTTTTAGCAAAAATATATCGTTTGTACTTTTAATTCAAGCTTTACATTTACATTTAGCGCCCTATAACAATGCAAATTAAAGTCTTTTGGAAGATTAGAAAACTTTTATCATAAAATTTTGTTAGTATTAAAAAAGAGAGTATTTAAAAATAATTTTTTCTATTAATCTCTTAAAAAGTTGCATTTTCCCCACCACCTTTATGGGCGGGGGGTGGCTCAGTCGGTAGCGCGTCAGGCTCGTAATCTGTAGTTCCCAGTTTCGAGTCCCAGCTGGGTCAGCGTTTAGATTTATCTCCGCAAAATTCCCCGCCCTGCCCACGGTCAGTAGGTGACACCGATGGGCTTTGAAAGGCCGCCATCCGTCGGATGGGACGTTAAGCCGTGGCCCCCTTGTGCGGGAGAGCCATACCCTGTGCACGTTAAAGAACACGCTGGATGGCCTTGACGGGAGGCTACTATCTGTCTCCCAACAGCTGTTCCAGTGGGTCCCCAACCTTCTCTGAGCCTTCGGGGTCCATGTGACCTGGTCATTTAGCCCATGGTGTGCAAAAAAGTGCCTCTCAGAGGTAAAACAACCCAACGTTAAAGAACACGCTGGATGGCCTTGACGGTAGGCTACCATCTGTCTCCCAACAGCTGTTCCAGTGGGTCCCCAACCTTCTCTGAGCCTTCGGGGTCCATTTTGGTCATTTAGCCCATGGTGTGCAAAAAAGTGCCGCTCAGAGGTAAACCTAAAAAAAAATCCCATTGATACACGAGGCCTGGACAGACTTAAAGAGAAATATTATTTAGACATAAAAATTTAAGCGATTTAATTTGTTTGAAGTTTACGTTAGAGCTATTTATTGCAAAACCAGTTAGAATAATTTATTCATTAGGATTTTATTAAAATATTTGAGAATATTTTAAAATTAATTACTAAATTTGAAAAAATAAATAGCTACCAGTACAAATTTTAGAAATTTATTTATTTTCTTTTATTTATATTTAAAACTGCTATCTGTTCGAAAACTAAATGTTCTGTATTACACTATCGCCCCCTCCCCCAATTTACTTGATTTTTTTCTTTCCAAATATATGGACTTCATTGGGAGATTCGGAAAGTGAGACCGATCCAACCGAAAAATTTTTTTATTCAGAGCTAAAAAACAAAATATGTTGAATTATCTATCGACATACAAACAGACGACAAAGTGAAGAAAAAAAACATGACCTCGTTTTTTTTTCCAGGAAACGAACGGAAAAGGAAGACATATTGCCAATTGACGTAATCTGACTGAGTTCATAATAGAAACTATTATGGCAGGAATTTTCCTTGATTATCAAAAAACACGCTTTGAGCCATATTTTCCTTTAAGATATACTTGAATTAAATGATTCCATCGTTGATAATATCTTCCACGTTTAGATTTCACGTTTGCCAATTGGTGGGTGGCTCAGTCGATAGCGCGCTAGGCTCGTGATCTATAGTTCCCACGTTCGAGTCCCAGCTGGGTCAGCGTTGAGATTTATCTCCGCAAAATTCCCTGTCCACGGTCAGTAGGAGACACCGATGGGCTCGGACAAGGCCGTCGTCCGTCGGATGAGACATTAAGCCGTAGCCCCGTGTGCGGGAGAGCCATACCCTGTGCACGTTAGAAAACACACTGGATGGCCTTGACGGGAGGCTACCATCTGTCTCCCAACAGCTGTTCCAGTGGGTCCCCTCCCCCAACATTCTCTGAGCCTTCGGGGTCTATGTGACCTGGCCATTTAGCCCATGGTGTGCAAAAAAGTGCCGCTCAGAAGTAAAACAACCCAACGTTAAAGAACAAGCTGGATGACCTTGACGGGCGGCTACCATCTGTCTCCCAACAGCTGTTCCAGTGGGTCCCCTCCCCCAACCTTCTCTGAGCCTTCGGGGTCCATGTGACCTGGCCATTTAGCCCATGGTGTGCAAAAAAGTGCCGCTCAGAAGTAAAACAACCCAACGTTAAAGAACAAGCTGGATGACCTTGACGGGAGGCTACCATCTGTCTCCCAACAGCTGTTCCAGTGGGTCCCCTCCCCCAACCTTCTCTGAGCCCTCGGGGTCTATGTGACCTGGCCATTTAGCCCATGGTGTGCAAAAAAGTGCCGCTCAGAGGTAAAACAACCCAACGTTAAAGAACACGCTGGATGGCCTTGACGGGAGACTACCATCTGTCTCCCAACAGCTGTTCCAGTGGGTCCGCTCCCCCAACCTTCTCTGAGTCTTCGGGGTCCATGTGACCTGGCCATTTAGCCCATGGTGTGCAAAAAAGTGCGGCTCAGAAGTAAAACAACCCAACGTTAAAGAACAAGCTGGATGACCTTGACGGGCGGCTACCATCTGTCTCCCAACAGCTGTTCCAGTGGGTCCCCTCCCCCAACCTTCTCTGAGCCTTCGGGGTCCATGTGACCTGGCCATTTAGCCCATGGTGTGCAAAAAAGTGCCGCTCAGAAGTAAAACAACCCAACGTTAAAGAACAAGCTGGATGACCTTGACGGGAGGCTACGATCTGTCTCCCAACAGCTGTTCCAGTGGGTCCCCTCCCCCAACCTTCTCTGAGCCTTCGGGGTCCATGTGACCTGGCCATTTAGCCCATGGTGTGCAAAAAAGTGCCGCTCAGAAGTAAAACAACCCAACGTTAAAGAACAAGCTGGATGACCTTGACGGGAGGCTACCATCTGTCTCCCAACAGCTGTTCCAGTGGGTCCCCTCCCCCAACCTTCTCTGAGCCCTCGGGGTTTATGTGACCTGGCCATTTAGCCCATGGTGTGCAAAAAAGTGCCGCTCAGAGGTAAAACAACCCAACGTTAAAGAACACGCTGGATGGCCTTGACGGGAGACTACCATCTGTCTCCCAACAGCTGTTCCAGTGGGTCCGCTCCCCCAACCTTCTCTGAGTCTTCGGGGTCCATGTGACCTGGCCATTTAGCCCATGGTGTGCAAAAAAGTGCCGCTCAGAAGTAAAACAACCCAACGTTAAAGAACAAGCTGGATGACCTTGACGGGCGGCTACCATCTGTCTCCCAACAGCTGTTCCAGTGGGTCCCCTCCCCCAACCTTCTCTGAGCCTTCGGGGTCCATGTGACCTGGCCATTTAGCCCATGGTGTGCAAAAAAGTGCCGCTCAGAAGTAAAACAACCCAACGTTAAAGAACAAGCTGGATGACCTTGACGGGAGGCTACGATCTGTCTCCCAACAGCTGTTCCAGTGGGTCCCCTCCCCCAACCTTCTCTGAGCCCTCGGGGTCTATGTGACCTGGCCATTTAGCCCATGGTGTGCAAAAAAGTGCCGCTCAGAGGTAAAACAACCCAACGTTAAAGAACAAGCTGGATGACCTTGACGGGAGGCTACGATCTGTCTCCCAACAGCTGTTCCAGTGGGTCCCCTCCCCCAACCTTCTCTGAGCCCTCGGGGTCTATGTGACCTGGCCATTTAGCCCATGGTGTGCAAAAAAGTGCCGCTCAGAAGTAAAACAACCCAACGTTAAAGAACAAGCTGGATGACCTTGACGGGAGGCTACCATCTGTCTCCCAACAGCTGTTCCAGTGGGTCCCCTCCCCCAACCTTCTCTGAGCCCTCGGGGTTTATGTGACCTGGCCATTTAGCCCATGGTGTGCAAAAAAGTGCCGCTCAGAGGTAAAACAACCCAACGTTAAAGAACACGCTGGATGGCCTTGACGGGAGACTACCATCTGTCTCCCAACAGCTGTTCCAGTGGGTCCGCTCCCCTAACCTTCTCTGAGTCTTCGGGGTCCATGTGACCTGGCCATTTAGCCCATGGTGTGCAAAAAAGTGCCGCTCAGAAGTAAAACAACCCAACGTTAAAGAACAAGCTGGATGACCTTGACGGGCGGCTACCATCTGTCTCCCAACAGCTGTTCCAGTGGGTCCCCTCCCCCAACCTTCTCTGAGCCTTCGGGGTCCATGTGACCTGGCCATTTAGCCCATGGTGTGCAAAAAAGTGCCGCTCAGAAGTAAAACAACCCAACGTTAAAGAACAAGCTGGATGACCTTGACGGGAGGCTACGATCTGTCTCCCAACAGCTGTTCCAGTGGGTCCCCTCCCCCAACCTTCTCTGAGCCCTCGGGGTCTATGTGACCTGGCCATTTAGCCCATGGTGTGCAAAAAAGTGCCGCTCAGAGGTAAAACAACCCAACGTTAAAGAACACGCTGGATGGCCTTGACGGGAGACTACCATCTGTCTCCCAACAGCTGTTCCAGTGGGTCCGCTCCCCCAACCTTCTCTGAGTCTTCGGGGTCCATGTGACCTGGCCATTTAGCTCATCGTGTGCAAGAAAGTGCCGCTCAGAGGTAAAACAACCCAACCCTTTTGGGGCACATATAAATAGTTATGTTTTTCTTTATTGTTTATGTTTTTGCATTTTAGGAGCAAGTTCACCCCCCCCCCCTCCCATTATCTGTTTATGAAGAAATTTAAAAAATTAAATCTCTGATAAGGAACTAAAAATGGTTTATTTTAACATTTTTAAAAATATTTTAAATTAGTATAAGATAGAAGAGGGGATGAAATAAATTTCTCTTTTTAGTAAAATATGAAATAAAGAAGATATGTGAATAAGACGATATTTGAGAAAAAAAAGCAAGGATAAAAAAAAATCATCCATGTAACTAGGTTCTGCTCCCAAGCAATTAACAACGGTATCTTTAATCCTTGGAATAATTGGCTCCTGATATATAAACGAAACTATGTGCTGGTAAAACTGGTCGTGTAATTTTTTTTTTCGTTGGGTGAAACGAGGTTTTATTATTTAAATAAAATATTTTTATTTCATTGCTTATTAAATATTATTTCGTTTAATTTTCTGATGAAATTTTTATATTTTTTAATTAAGTGCAGTTGCGTTTAATAATAATATGCTCACGTGGGACCTAATGTCGTACTATGTTTGAACAATGTACTAACAGAACTTTTAACTAAAATAGAAATTACTTAATGAAATTTTATTTCTTAAAACTGCACTGGTAACTATTTATTTCGAAATATACTAAATATTTTAATAAAATTCATAGGAAATAATTCGTTTTATTTTACTAAATTCAAAAACAGCTGATAGTTAAAGTTTAAACAAAATAAATAACTTAAATTTTTAAGCATATTTAATTTTCCTAAGTAGTAAAGAATCACAGGATGTGTCCTGTAGATATGGAACTCATTTAATAATAAGTTTGAAAAAAAAATCGCTTCTTTAGTTTCACGCGTGCCTTGGCCCGTGCAAAATAAGGGAAATGTTCTACTAAAATGATATCTGGAAATCGAAGAATAAAATCATCGTTTCAGTGAATGTATGAGGCACGAAGCTCTAAAAGTTATTGCAAGGATCAAAGATTTATCTAAACGAGTTGGCAACACTCCCCAATGTCGGCTGATGACGTAAAAGCGCCAAGGTCACGTGCACGAAGAGCCATACGATGCAAGGGCGATAGCTGAACGACGTTTGGTCGCTTTCAAGTTTTAACAGGCGATATGAAAAAAGGAGTAAAAAATCAAACGTAAATAACTTTTTTCTTCCCGCTAAACAATATTAAGAATATTTACATACCGTGTTAAGCACACTACCACGTGGTGTCCCTGTAGCGCAGTGGATAGCGCGTTGGACTTCTAATCCAAAGGTCGCGGGTTCGAGTCCCGCCAGGGATGGGAGGTTTTCGCGAATTTTTTTATTTTTTTAATATTGAATGGATTTTGAAACACTTAGATTTTTATTACTTATAGCACCGGAAGATGTGAATTTAAGTTGAAATAATGCCTTTTATAACCAAAAGAAAAAGCAACATTGTTTGGAATTCTTTTCATGTTTTTTCATCATCAAATTGCTTAAATTTCGTTTTATTTTTTTCTAAAAGCTACAATTTGGGCAAAAATAAGAAAAAGCAAATTTAGCTACAAACAGTTTTGTAAATATTCGAATTCATAATCTATGATTCCCAACAACTAAATTTTAAATTAACTGAAAAGCAAACTACGTTCATAAATTCATCGCTTTAAAAAACGAAGATTTTAAGAAATATTGAATTTCTTTTCCTTAAGATTATAAAAAATGAAAAAATTGCAAAATTCAAAGACTTTTAGCAAATTATAAATATAATTTATGTCATTAATAATTTACTGGTGGCTGTAAAAATATTAAAGCTGTTTATTAATATTGAAGCTACTTTACAAAATTTAGTACTAATAAATATTTATGCATATAACTGTTAAACAATAAAAATTAAGTAAAAAAAGAGGCGAATATTGATCTAAAACAATTATCTCAAACTTAAACCCCCGTTACGAGGAATGGATTTACCCCGATTTACCATAATAACTTCAACTAAAAAGAAAAAGGTCTACGTTTTCATAAATTTTAATTTAAATTGAATTTTATTCCTTAATTTAAAATAGCAATTTAATATTTAAAATGTGATTTGACATATTGATAACACCAACATAAATGAATATTATTCAATTATAAACTGTTTTAGTATCTATAATTTAGGTGCTTACTTTGAGGTGCTTCGTGTACTAGTTTAACTAAGTAAGTAAAAGTAAAACCCCCTCAAGCAGCTGCTTGCCACAGAGGTCTGACAAGAATTCTCTTAATTATAGAAAATATGCATTAAAATGTATAAAACAGAAAGAGAAAGATAATTAATGCGCATGCGTAGAGTTTCATTTTTGAAGTCCTCCCAAATGGAAAGTTCCATTTTGAATCCTACCTCCCCGTTAAATATTATGAATTTTTATTCCGCAGTCACAAAGCGTAGGAGCAAATCTTTAGAAGTATTAAAAACTTGACATTAAATAATTTTAAATTTTATTTTTAAAATTCTACTGGTAATCATTAATACTTAAAACTCTGTAATTAATTTTAAAATATCCATAAATATTTTAACACAGTAAGAATTAATAAATTATTTTACTTTACCTTTACATAGTTTAGAAATAAATAGATATTAGTTATATATTTTACAAAAATTGCTTAAATTTTATACATATTTAATTTCTCTTGTTTCTGATTGCATCAATCATGCCATTGTTATCCCTATGTTTAAGAAAGATGCTCGCAGTAATTCTGATAATTATAGAGGAATCAATATACTCTCTATTCCAGGTAAAGATCTTTCCATTATTGCATTCACTGAGTCATGTGTGAGAGTTGGTAAGTCTTGTAGCAATTGGTTTAGCATTACTTCTGGTGTTCGACAAGGGTGCATTTTGTCTCCTTTTCTCTTTAGTTTGGTTGTTAATTATGTTATGCGAAATTCACTTCAAGGGAAAGCTTTTGGCCTTAAATGGGCTGGAGATACAAATATTTCTGATTTAGATTATGCTGATGATTTAGCCCTTTTGGCAAATGATGTTGATGAGATGAACTCTTTCATTCGAGCTGTTGATGAGACTGGTAGTAGAGTAGGTTTGGTTATAAACAGAGAGAAAACTAAAGTGATGAAAATTGGTCAGGCAGGCTGTGATTCACTTAATCTGAATGGTTGCAGTCTTGAGCAGGTGTCACAGTTTAATTATCTTGGGAGCTATGTAACAGATAATGGTGATGTGCGGCATGAGATTAACAGACGAATAGGGATTGCTGCCGGGACTTTTAAGAATCTATGGAGAGTGTGGAGAAATAGGCGTATACACCTAAAGACTAAAATTAGACTGTATAATAGTTTGGTTCTTTCTAGGGTTATTTATGGTTGTGAAACGTGGACACTTTGTAAACAAGATAACAGGAAACTAGATGCTTTTGATTCCAGATGCTTACGCAGTATCTTGGGCATTAGGTGGTTCAACTTTGTAACTAATGATGAGGTTAGGCAAAGGAGTTTGCAATCTCCTTTAAGCAGCATATTGTGCAGAGAGAGACTCCGTTGGTTTGGCCATGTTGCCCGTATGAATAATTATAGATTGGCGAATAGGGTTATGAACAGTGTGCCTAAAGGCCTCAGAAAGGGGGGGAGACCTAGGATGCGGTGGGCAGACAATGTCAAACAGGACCTTGTTAGAATTGGTGTGCAGTGGCCAGATGCAGTAGATATAGCTCAGGACAGACTTGCTTGGAGAACTAAATTGCACAGTCTGGTTGGACCTCCGTAGCCCATGGCTGCTTGAGGATGATGATGATTTAATAGAATTAAGAATTTGGTTGATGGACAAATTCACGAATAATAGGATGGATTCAGAAGTGGTAGGGGGTGCATAGATCATACATTTTTGCTTAGGCAAATTCTTAAGCAATTTTTTACAGTTTTCTTTTCAATTTTTTAGTTTTTTTTTTCAATTTTTTAATTTAATTTTTTAGTACTATTTAATTTTATTTCATTATTGCTGCATTAAATGGTCTAGACGAAGTCCTTGCAACCCGAAGCTCATGAAACAAATAATCACTGTATTGAATGCGACATTATTTTATTTTTGATGAAACATTTTTACGTGCATAATAATTTTTCCAATTTCATAACAACTAGTTAAAATATATTTTTGTTTTTAAACCAACATATTTTCTTAATTCCTTAAAAAATTATGTTTTTATTCCTTTAAGCATTTATTTAAAATTTTATGTTTTCGTTTTTAAGTAGAGTATTTTCTTCATTCTCTTGGGGCGGGGGTGACTCAGTCTGTAGCGCGCCAGGCTCGTAATCTGTAGTTCCCAGCTGGGTCAGCGTTGAGGTTTATCTCCGCAAAATTCCTCGCCCTGCCCATGGTCAGTAGGGGACATCGATGGGCTTGGAAAGACCGCCGTCCGTCGGATGGGACGTAAAGCCGTGGCCCGTGTGTGGGAGAGCTATACCTCTGTGCACGTTAAAGAACACGCTGGATGGCCTTTACGGGAGGTTACGATCTGTCTCCCAACAGCTGTTCCAGTGGGTTCCCTCTCCCAACCTTCTCTGAGCCTTTGGGGTCCTTGTGACTTGACCATTTAGCCCACTGTGTGCAAGAAAGTGCCGATCGGACGTAAAAAAACCCAACGTTAAAGAACACACTGGATGGCCTTGACGGGAGGCTACCATCTGTCTCCCAACAGCTGTTCCAGTGGGTCCCCTCCCCCAACCTTCTCTGAGACTTTGGGGTCCTTGCGACCTGACCATTTAGCCCACTGTGTGCAAGAAAGTGCCGATCGGACGTAAAACAACCCAACGTTAAAGAACACGCTGGATGGCCTTGACGGGAGGCTACCATCTGTCTCCCAACAGCTGTTCCAGTGGGTCCCCTCCCCCAACCTTCTCTGAGCCTTTGGGGTCCTTGTGACCTGACCATTTAGCCCACTGTGTGCAAGAAAGTGCCACTCTGAGGTAAAACAACCCAACGTTAAAGAACACACTGGATGGCCTTGACGGGAGGCTACCATCTGTCTTCCAACAGCTGTTCCAGTGGGTCCCCTCCCCCAACCTTCTCTGAGCCTTTGGGGTCCTTGTGACCTGACCATTTAGCCCACTGTGTGCAAGAAAGTGCTGATCGGACGTAAAACAACCCAACGTTAAAGAACACGCTGGATGGCCTTGACGGGAGGCTATCATCTGTCTCCCAACAGCTGTTCCAGTGGGTCCCCTCCCCCAACCTTCTCTGAGCCTTTGGGGTCCTTGTGACCTGACCATTTAGCCCACTGTGTGCAAGAAAGTGCCGCTCTGAGGTAAAACAACCCAACGTTAAAGAACACGCTGGATGGCCTTGACGGGAGGCTACCATCTGTCTCCCAACAGCTGTTCCAGCGGGTCCCCTCCCCCTACCTTCTCTGAGTCTTCGGGGTCCTTGTGACCTGGCCATTGTATGCAAAAAAGTGCCGCTCAGAGGTAACCCAACCCTTGCTTCCCTTTCAGAATAGTTTTTTTTAATTTCGTGGTGTTTCATCAAGTTCGGATTGGAAAGAACTGATTTCTAAATTCCTTATTTTGATTATGCTCGCTTTTTGACTTTTTTCAGTAATTGACGTTAATGAGATTCACTTTTTGACTTTTTTTCAGTAATTGATGTTAATGAGAACTCTTTCATTAGTGCTGTTGAGGAAACTGTTAACTTGATAAGGTTTGCTTCAGTTCCCTTCCATGGTTCTGCTTTCCAATTTAATTATGTGAGAATTGTTCAATATATACTGCTAATGTGCATCATGAAATAAACCCAAGACAGAGCTTCATAACTTTTTTTTAATAACTCAAATTATACTAAGCTTATATCGTTACTTATAAGATATTAAACTATATTTATATTTATTATTATAAATATTTATAGATATAGTTTTTATTTCTTATTATGAAATTAAATATTACTATATAGGCGAAACAAAAAATTAGATTTACATAAAACCTTTAACATTAGTTTAATTCAAAATTTGCTTAAATCAATATCCCAGTTAACAGGCAACGGATAGTTATATTTCTGTTTTATATTCAAAACAGAATCGAAGTGTGTAAAAATAAGAAGACAGAAAGTTTGCGTCACATAATATGAGCCAATAAATAAGAAAATTAAATTATATTAATAACACTTAATAAATATGAATTTTTTAGTAAGCACGTCGCTTTCAGAAACTACCACTAATATTTTTTTTATTAGTGCTATAGATATTTTGATACGAGATAGAAAGCAGTGATCATCAATATTCGTAATATTCAGGTCTTACAGAACAAGATTTTGAGAACTGCGGTCGATGCCCCCTGGTTTGTCCCTAACAGACAACTCCATAAAGACCTGGGCATCGACCATATATATATACACATATAAAACGCACCTCAAAAAGATATTTTTAGTTTGCATGCAATAATCCCAATGAGATTATTTCTTCTCTGATTCATTACGTTGATACTGCTTTGAACAAGTACAAGAGGCCTAAAACGGTAGCGTTCTCTGAGGAGACCTACCCGTTTTAGGTTTCTTATGCCGTCCCATGGCCGAGTGGTTAGGGCGCTTGGCTGCTGATCTAAGAGACCTGGGTTCGAGCCCTGGATAATTCATAGTTGTACGTGTTGTATTTTTGCTGAGGTCCTGCCATCCTCTAAGATCTTCTACTTTGGCATATAAACTGACAGGCTCCTGTCAGACCTCTGTGGCAAGCAGCTGCTTAAGGGGGTGTTTATTTATTTATTTTTATACAATTTTACTGCAATTTTTAGCTTTTCTTATGTTTGCCCTTAGGGGCCCACCTAAGGGTGGTTTACTTATATATTCTGTTCTTACTCATGCCAAATAGACACATCTTTATGACGATGATGGTTAGAGGTAAAATTATTACCCGGTACATCGAATATGATTATACGATCTAAGATCTACTATCGAGTTACGATTTCATTACTAACATTTTAAAGTATGATCATGATCCTATGAGCAGATTCAAGAGGGCTAGACCATTGGTTTTCGATCAGGAACACTTTTTGGTCTAGCACCCTGATCTATCATATTTATCACTGTTTTCCTGCCTCTTGGGGCTTACCTTTTGGTGATTTTTGTGTTGTCCTCTGCGACTAATGACACTTATTGGATATCCTCAAATGGAGAAGGTTATAGGATCTTTTATCCTGGTACTTCGAAAAATCATAATTATGCTATATGCATGCAAGTAGTTAATATACAGGTCTCCCACGATCGCCTCTTCTATTAATTCTATATGCTGATGCTGGTTCAACTCCTATTGCTAAAGATGTTAAACAAGTAATGAAAGGCGTTATTCAAGAACATATGTCTCCCCTTGCATATCTATATATAAAACAACAGTGACACAACCAGATTATTTACGGGGTGGGGGTGGCTCAGTCGGTAGCGCGCCAGGCTCGTAATCTGTAGTTCCCAGATTCCACTCCCAGCTGGGTCAGGGTTGAGATTTAACTCCGCAAAATTTCCCGCCCTGCCCACGATCAGTAGGGGACACCGATGGGCTTGGAAAGGCCGCCGTCCGTTGGATGGGACGTTAGGCCGGGGTTCCGTGTGCGGGAGAGCCATACCCTCTGCACGTTAAAGCTGGATGGTATTGACGGGAGGCTACCACCTGTCTCCTAACAGATGTTCCAGTGGGTCTCCTCCCTCAATCTTCTCTGAGCCTGCGGGGTCCTTGTGACCTGGCCATTTAGGGCTAAAGCCCATGGTGTGCAAAAAAGTGCCACTCAGAGGAAAAACAACCCAACGTTAAAGAACACGCTGGATGGCTTTGACGGGAGGCTGCCATCTGTCTCCCAACAGCTGTTCCAGTGGGTCCCCTCCCCCAACCTTCTCTGAGCCTTCGGGGTCCTTGTGACCTGGCCATTTAGCCCATTGTGTGCACAAAAAGTGCCGCTCAGGGGTAAAACAACCAAACAACCAATGTCCAGATCATTCGTATGTAACATCATATCAACTTCCACTTGAAACATCAGTTTTTACAACCGAGGTATAAATTGCCATGACGTCATTATAAGAGATGGTAATTTATCATTTTATTGGAAGTTTAGATTCTTGTGGGTGAAGGATCAGTAAACGTTATGAAATTTGACTTACCAGCCTGTCAATTGGCAATATTCGGTGAAACTTATAGCTGAATGAAATATGTTTACGAATAATTTATCCCGACAAAAGAGGTTTTGAGATATTTATCACGGTAATTGTTACCTGCCAAGCACCAGAAACCACGGAAACGCAATAAAATATCACCATAAGAATGGAATTATTCTTTGGTTTTTGTTTTTTGTTGCCCTTTTTTGTGCTAAGATAAGGATTTAGTGCAATTTCGGATCTGAGAGAATAAAGAGCAAATTCTTTATTATCCGTCGGTTGGGTTGTTTTACTTCTGAGTGGGACATTTCATATATAATGGGCTAAATGGCCAGGTCACAAGGACCCCGAAGGTTCAGAAGAGGTTGGGGAAGGGAACCCACTGGAACAGCTGTTGGGAGACAGATGGTAGCCTCCCGTCAAAGCCATCCAGCGTGTTATTTAACGTTATGTTGTTTTACATCTGAGCGGCACTTTTTTGAACACTATGTGCTAAATGGCCAGGTCACAAGGACCCCGAAGTTTCAGAAGAAGTTGAGGGAGGGGACCCACTGGAATAGCTGTTGGGAGACAGAGGGTAGCCTCCCGTCAAAGCCATCCAGCGTGTTATTTAACGTTGAGTTGTTTTACCTCTGAGCGGCACTTTTTTGCACACTATGGGGAAAATGGCCAGATCACAAGGACCCCGAAGGTTCAGAAGAGGTTGAGGGAGGGGACCCACTGGAATAGCTGTTGGGAGACAGAGGGTAGCCTCCCGTCAATGCCATCCAGCGTGTTATTTAACGTTGGGTTGTTTTACCTCTGAGCGGCACTTTTTTGCACACTATGGGCTAAATGGCCAGGTCACAGGACCCCGAAATTTCAGAAGAGGTTGAGGGAGGGGACCCACTGGAATAGCTGTTGGGAGACAGAGGGTAGCCTCCCGTCAAAGCCATCAAGCGTGTTATTTAACGTTGAGTTGTTTTACCTCTGAGCGGCACTTTTTTGCACCCTATGGGCTAAATGGCCAGATCACAAGGGCCCCGAAGGTTCAGAAGTGGTTGAGGGAGGGGACCCACTGGAATAGCTGTTGGGAGACAGATGGTAGCCTTCCGTCAAAGCTATCCAGCGTGTTATTTAACGTTGGGTTGTTTTACCTCTGAGCGGCACTTTTTTGCACATTACGGGCTAAATGGCCAGGTCACAAGGACCCCAAAGGTTCAGAAGTGGTTGAGGGAGGGGACCCACTGGAATAGCTGTTGGGAGACAGAGGTTAGCCTCCCGTCAAAGCCATCCAGCGTGTTATTTAACGTTGGGTTGTTTTACCTCTGAGTGGAACTTTTTTGCACACTATGGGCTAAATGGCCAGATCACAAGGACCCAGATGATTCAAAAGAGGTTGAGGGAGGGGACCCACTGGAATAGCTGTTGGGAGACAGATGGTAACCTCCCATCAAAGCCATCCAGCGTGTTATTTAACGTACACAGGGTATGGCTCTCATGCACAAGGAGCCATGGCTTAACGTCCGATACCGACGGACGTCGGTCTTTCGAAGCCCATCGGTGTCCGCTACTGACCGTAGGAAAGGCGGGAGTTTTACGGAGATAAATATGAACTGGCCGGGCTGGGACTCGAACCTAGGAACTGCAGAATTACGAGCCAATCCCGCCCCATTTTCGTCTGCGGCAGTGGCGTATTTAAGTTGGAGATTTTAGGATCGCAAAATATAAATGTAACCTTCCGAAAATTATTATGCTTTCAAAACATTTAGCAAATATTAAGAATCACCATCATCATCAAACAAAAATAAATGTTTTTCTCTGGATATGTTCGAGTGTTTCGACCCTCTCCTCCAGATGGCAAGGATGGATAATGCCAAGAAGTTGATGACATTTATGTTACACAACCTCGATAAAAAAATTCTTAAATCCTATGGAAAAGTTTCGCATCGTTTAAAAATTTGATTGTTTCATTGTAGCAAACTTTGCGCTTAGTCAGATCTTCTTGTCCAAGTAAACTGCGCAGATTTAGTTCAAAGATGTTTTCTGTTTGTAGTCTTGCTATTAGTTTGTTTCTTTGGATCGAGTAAGCAGTACAATTCAGCAAAACATGAATCACCGTTTCCTTTACGTTGCACGTCTGGCAATTGGGGGAAAGAAATTTTCTCATCTTCAAAAGTGAGTCATTCAAGAGTGATACACTCTTGAAAAGTGAGTCATTCAAGAGTGATGCAGTCTTGAAAAGTGAGTCATTCAAGATTTCTGAGTCTGGTGATGCATACAAAATATCTTCTTGAAAGGTGCAGATCATTAAGTGGAAGGATCTTGTTCTCTGCTAATTGTCGATGATTGATCTTCTTTATTTAGATTATATATTTATTATTTAGATTTTCTTTATTTAATTTAGAAACATATAAATAACCAATTTGCAACTGAAGGTATTTTTCATTGTTAAGGTCCGACTTTGCTAAAAAATCAGCAATTTCGTTTCCCTGGACACCTACATGTCCAGGAATCCATTGCAAAGTAATTGTGGAACCATTTTCAATAATATGATCGATGGTCTCAAGGATGTTTAGGAAAAGCCCATTATTCTTGGAATGACATGAATCTTCCCGGAGAAAAAACAAAGATGAGCTACTATCTGTAAGTACAACAATATTAGATTTTGGTTCTTTAAACCACAACTTTAGATTCATTTCAATTGCTATCAACTCAGTAGTCACAACATCTGAGGCACCTTGCAGCCTGATAGCTTCAAAGTGAGATATTTCTGAGACCCAGAAAGCTGCTCCAGCTTTTTGTGTTAACTTGTTTAAAGATACGTCAGAGAAAATCTTAATATGATTTTCATATTAAGACTATTCTTTTATTATTATTATTCATTCAGTCGTTAGCTTCCCAGGCTCGTAATCTGCAGTTTCCAGGTTCATAATCTGCAGTTCCCAGGTTGGCGTCCTCGTTGGGTGAGCATTGAGATTTATCTCCGCAAAGTTCCCCGCCCTGCACACAGTCAGAGACACCAATGGGCTTGGAAAGGCATCCGTCCGTCGGATGGGACGTTAAGCCGTGGTTCAGTGTGCGGGAGAGCCACGCACTGTGCACGTTAAAGAACACGCTAAATTGTCTTGCCGGGAGGCTACCATCTGTGTCCTAACAGATGTCAAGTGGGTTCCTCCCCCAAACTTCTATTAAACTTTAGGGTTCTTGTGACCTGGTCATTTAGCCCATTGTGTACAAAAAACGTGCCGTTCAGAGGTAAAACAACCCATCGTTAGAGAACACGTTGGATGGTCTTGACGGGAGGCTGCCATCTGTCTCCCAACAGCTGTCCAGTGTGTCGGCTCCCCCAACCTTCTCTGAGCCCTTGCGGTCTGTGTGACATGGCCATTTAACCCATTGTGTGCAAAAAAGTGCATCTCAGAGATAAAAAAAAACGAACTCTCTCACATGAAGTCGCTCAAAAAAATATCCGAACACTATGGTTGATTACAGAATTCAGAAAAAATATCTGGCAACGATTTTTTTAGAAAATAGTGATCTGGCAACCTTCGTGTACAGTCGCTCAAAAAATATCCGAACAATATGGTTGATTACAGAATTCAGAAAAAAGATCTGGCAACGATTTCTTTTTTACAAAATAGTGATCTGGCAAACTTCGTGTACAGTCGCTCAAAAACATATCCGAACACTATGGTTGATACAGAATTCAGTAAAATATCTGGTAACGATTTTTTAGAAATTAATGATCTGGCAACATTCGTGTCACGTGACACGAAGGTTGCCAGATCACTAATTTCTAAAAAAAATCGTGTCAGATATTTTTTCTGAATTCTGTAATCAACCACAGTGTTCGGATATTTTTTGAGCGACTGTACCACAGTCTTGTTTTCATTGTTGCACGTGTTGATTCTGTTTCAATCTTTACGTTTTGATTATCTGTGTTTAATCTTTTGATAAAAAAGTTCAACCCCCCCACAAATATATTTTTGAAATACGCTGCTGGTCGACGGATATCCGTCTCACGTGACACAAGCTTCATTTGAAAGAATGAGAAACTTAAATACGTTTACATATTTTTACCAAACATCAAAGGTATATTATATGATTTTCATGTTATATATATAATGATACCTGCATGCATTTTCTCTCAGATAGGGGGCGGGGGTGTCTTAGTCGGTAGCGCGTCAGGCTCGTAATCTGTAGTTCCCAGGTTCGAGTCCCAACTGGGTCAGCGTTGAGATTTATCTCCGCAAAATTCCCCTCCCTGCACACGGTCAGTAAGGGACACCGATGGGCTTGGAAAGGCCGCCGTCCGTCGGATGGGACGTTAAGCCGTGGCCCCGTGTGCGGGCGAGTCATACCCTGTGCACGTTAAAGAACACGCTGGATGGCCTTGACGGGAGGCTACCATCTGTCTCCCAATAGCTGTTCCAATGGGTCCTCTCCCCCAACCTTCTCTGAGCCTTCGGGGGGCGGGGGTGGCTCAGTCGGTAGCGCGCCAGGCTCGTAATCTGTACTTCCCAGGTTCGAGTCCCAGCTGGGTCAGCGTTGAGATTTATCTCCGCAAAATTTCCCCGCCCTGCCCACGGTCAGTAGGGGACACCGATGGGCTTGAAAAGGCCGCCGTCCGTCGGATGGGACGTTAAGCCGTGGCCCCGTGTGTGGGAGAGCCATACCCTGTGCACGTTAAAGAACACGCTGGATGGCCTTGACGGGAGGCTACCATCTGTCTCCCAACAGCTGTTCCAGTGGGTCCCCTCCCCCAACCTTCTCTGAGCCTTCGGGGTCCTTGTGGCCTGGCCATTTAGCCCATGGTGTGCAAAAAAGTGCCGCTCAGAGGTAAAACAATCCAATACAATCTGAGCCTTCGGGTTCCTTGTGACCTGGCCATTTAGCCCATGGTGTGCAAAAAAGTGCCGATCAGAGGTAAAACAACCCAACGTTAAAGAACACGCTGGATGGCCTTGACGGGAGGCTACCATCTGTCTCCCAACAGCTGTTCCAGTGGGTCCCCTTCCCCAACTTTCTCTGAGCCTTCGGAGTCCTTGTGACCTGGCCATTTAGCCCATGGTGTGCAAAAAAGTGCTGCTCAGAGGTAAAACAACCCAACGTTAAAGAACACGCTGGATGGCCTTGACGGAAGGCTACCATCTGTCTCCCAACAGCTGTTCCAGTGGGTCCCCTCCCCCAACCTTCTCTGAGCCTTCGGGGTCCTTGTGAATGACCATTTAGCCCATTATGCGCAAAAAAGTGCCGATCAGAGGTAAAACAACCCAAACTACCCAATCTTAGAGAGAAAATGACGAAATGCAATCATCCATTTCTAAATGAGTCACGTTAAAAGTGATATTGAGAGAAATAAAATCGATTACGATATTAATCCTCAATAATGATCTCTTTCCATTTCCTCATCTCCGTAGACGATGTCTCGCATTACTTCATCTTCCAATCTGTCCTCTAGATTCGTCATCTTCCACTTCACTGGGTCCTTTGATCCTCCTTACAAAATTTCTGAAGTACATTCATCCTAGTTTGAAACTTATTTGATGCATTAAGCTCTCAATTCATCAACATCATTATCTATCGAGCTACTTCATCTTTCTCCATCCCATCATCTCCGGCCTCTATCAATCCCATGAGGATTTGTCTGAACGATAGAAGTGGATTGACATATTGATAATTTATCCAGGTGACGATGGAACCTGATATTCACCAGATTTCACAAAAAACATCTTCATAACAGCGTCAGATGCTTTCACATAATTTAATCAATCACATGACTCATTATTTGCAATAATTATTAAAGAATTATCATGTTATACAAGGGCGGTAATTCTGGGATATCGATCGAGGGGCGGGGGTGGCTCAGTCGGTAGCGCACCAGGCTCGTAATCTGTAGTTCCCAGGTTCGAGTCCCAGCTGGGTCAGCATTGAGATTTATCTCCGCAAAATTCCCCGCCCTGCCCACGGTCAGTAGGGGACACCGATATGCTTGGAAAGGCCGCCGTCTGTCGGATGGGACGTTAAGCCGTGGCACCGTGTGCGGGAGAGCCATACCCTGTGCACGTTAAAGAACACGCTGGATGGCCTAGACGGGAGGCTACCATCTCTCTCCCAACAGCTGTTCCAATGGGTCCCCTCCCCCAACCTTCTTTGAACCTTCGGGGTCCATGTGACCTGGCCATTTAGCCCATGGTGTGCAAAAAAGTGCCGCTCAGAGGTAAAACAACCCAATGTTAAAGAACACGCTGGATGGCCTTGATGGAAGGCTACCATCTGTCTCCCAACAGCTGTTCCAGTGGGTCCCCTTCCCCAACCTTCTCTGAGCCTTCGGGGTCCATGTGACCTGGTCATTTAGCCCATTGGGTGCAAAAAAGTGCCGCTCAGAGGTAAAGCAACCCAACGTTAAAGAACACGCTGGATGGCCTTGACTGGAGGCTACCATCTGTCTCCCAACAGCTGTTACAGTGGGTCCCCTCCCCCAATCTTCTCCGAGCCTTCGGGGTCAATGTGACCTGGCCATTTAGCCCATGATGTGCAAAAAAGTGCCGCTCAGAGGTAAAACAACCCAACCTGGGTGATCGAACGCATGTGACGTCATAGGTGGCAGAAATTATCAGTTCCACTGTGGTTCCATAACTATTTAAGCGATAAGTTCCAAATTTGGTAAGTTGGTCCTATTTAATTGAAGCCCCCTTGGGGTGAGAGATGAGGTTTCTAGTTCCAGTGAATCAGGAGTTATCGCTCGAAAATTGTCCAAATTTCTGGGGGCTCTGCGTCGCCTACTTTATAAATTTAGTAATACGTTGTGAGTAGTATATTTGGGAAGCTGTGAATTCTGAATGCACATTCTGAAACCTTTTAGCAATAAGAAATGAAATTAAAAAAAATTGAAATAAATTTATTTTGTTTCTGCTAAATCCTTAAAAAGATTAATCTCTAACATTCTCCCTATAAAATAATTCAATGGATTCTACGTGTATAAACACGTACTTGAGAAATCAAAAAATAAAAACCAATTACATACAGTTGTGAGAAAAAAATTCATATAATAAGATTGCATTAAAATATTGGTGGTAGCTAAAATTATCGTTAATTAGTAACCAATATTTTACTCTATAATAATGGTAATTATAATTAATATCCGATATATAACTCCGATATATAACTAATATACAGTGTGACAATATATACTTTTGTATTCATTTTTTAAAATTAATTTCACTCCGAGTTATTTAATAATTAATTAAATTTCTAATAAATTGAAGCCTTGCTAGAATGGTAGTCAACACTCTCATCGATGTCATATGTTCAGGCTGGTTGTATATCATGTGTTAATACGATAATAATATCATATTACTACCGTCATAAATATAAGATAACATAATTTAATATATTGTTTTAAAATTTTTAATTCTAAAATGATGCAATCAATTTCTGTGATCCGTTTTCATGTCATTAACCAACGTCGCTAATTCTTCATCTCCAGTTTCTTAAAGAATGCCACGTAACGCCCTCGCACACGTAACCTACTCGTGGATGTCGTCAGTTGTGCTCAGACAGGGAAGTTACTTCGTCCATTTTTTCAAAACTATTTTTGCAAGGCTTTGTGATTTCCTGGTGAAACTATTGCTGCAGTTCATCGTGCTACATACAAATCGACAAACCTATGATTAAGAAACACAGATACCTATGTGACACGTGCAAATGAAATGGATACTTTAGAACAGGTTGCAGAGGAGGAAACTGTTGCATTAAAAATGTATCCAAACAAAATTTACGAGACTAACAGACTGTAAATGTTCGACACTAATGTGTTCGACTGTAGTAAGAGTAATAGACTGTAGAATAATATAAGAATGACTTGTTTTATCTCTGAGAGGCACTTTTTTGTACACAATGGGCTAAATGGCCAGGTCACAAGGACTCTGAGGGCTCAGAGAAGGTTGGGGGAGAGAACCCAATGGATAGCTGTGAGGAGACAGATGGTAGCATCCCACCAAGGCCATCCAGTGGGTTCTTTAACGTTGGCTGTTTTTGCTTTGAGCGGCACTTTTTTTGCATACAATGGGCTAAATGGCCAGGTCACAAGGACCCCGAGGGCTCAGAGAAGGTTAGAGGAGAGGGATACACTGGACAGCTGTGAGGAGACAGATGGTAGCCTCCGGTGGTCATGCAGTAGATTCTTTAACGTTGGGTTTATTTACCTCTGAGCTGCACTCTTTTTGCATACAATGGGCTAAATGGCCAGGTCACAAGGACCCCGATGGCTCAGAGAAGGTTAGAGGAGGGGGACACACTGGACAGCTGTGAGGAGACAGATGGTAGCCTCCGGTGGTCATGCAGTAGATTCTTTAACGTTGGGTTTATTTACCTCTGAGCTGCACTCTTTTTGCATACAATGGGCTAAATGGCCAGGTCACAAGGACCCCGAGGGCTCAGAGAAGGTTAGAGTAGGGAGACACACTGGACAGCTGTGAGGAGACAGATGGTAGCCTCCGGTGGTCATGCAGTAGATTCTTTAACGTTGGGTTTATTTACCTCTGAGCTGCACTCTTTTTGCATACAATGGGCTAAATGGCCATGTCACAAGGACCCCGAGGGCTCAGAGAAGGTTAGAGGAGGGGGACACACTGGACAGCTGTGAGGAGATAGATGGTAGCCTCCGGTGGTCATGCAGTAGATTCTTTAACATTGCGTTTATTTACCTCTGAGCTGCACTCTTTTTGCATACAATGGGCTAAATGGCCAGGTCACAAGTACCTCGATGTCTCAGAGAAGGTTAGAGGAGGGACCCACTGAACATCTGTGAGCAGATGATGGTAGCCTCCCGCCAAGGCCATCCAGCGTGTTCTTTAACGTGCACAAAGTATAGCTCTCCAGCAGGGTTGGGTTGTTTTACCTCTGAGCGGCACTTTTTTGCACACCATGGGCTAAATGGCCAGGTCACATGGACCCCGTAGGCTCAGAGATAGTTGTGGGAGGGGACCCACTGGAACAGCTGTTGGGAGACAGATGGTAGCCTCCCGTCAAGGCCATCCAGCGTGTTCTTTAACGTGCACAGAGTATGTCTCTCCCGCACACGGGGCCACGGCTTAACGTCCCATCCGACGGACGGCGGCTTTTTCAAGCCCATCGGTGTCCCCTACTGACCGTGGGCAGGGCAGGGAATTTTGCGGAGATAAATCTCAACGCTGACCCAGCTGGGACTCGAACCTGGGAACTACAGATTACGAACCTGGCGCGCTATAGACTGAGCCACCCCCGCCCCACTCTCCAGCAGACGGAGCCTCGGGTTAACATCTGATCCAACGGACGGCAGCTTTTCCAAGCTCACCAGTCCCCCTCTACTGACCGTGGGCTGGACGGGGAATTTTTCGGAGATAAATCTCAATGCTGGCCCAGCTGGGAATCGAACCTTGGAATGGCAGATTACGAGTCTGGCGCACTACCGACTGAGCCACCCCGCCTCGTGCAAACTTGAAATCTTTGGAGTGCTCTTATTGTGTTTTTAATTAGTCTCATGACGAAACTGATAGATGGAAGAAATAAGCGGCAGAAAGAAAACTCGGCTGCTGAAAAAATTAAACAAAATGAAAAAATGAAGTTTGGTTGTAGGGTATCTTAACTTAGCCGTTAAACTTAAGGAGGTTGTTTTGGGTTGTTTTACCTCTGAGCGGCACTTTTTCGCACACCATGGGTTAAATGGCCAGGTCACATGGACCCCGAAGGCTCAGAGAAGGTTGGGGGAGGGGACCCACTGGAACAGCTGTTGAGAGACAGATGGTAGCCTCCCGTCAAGGCCATCCTGCGTGTTCTTTAACGCTGGGTAGTTTTCACCTCTGAGCGGCAATTTTTTGCACACCATGGGTTAAATGGCCAGGTCATATGGACCCCGAAGGCTCAGAGAAGGTTGGGGGAGCGGACACACTGGAACAGTTGTTGGGAGACAGATGGTAGCCTCCCGTCAAGGCCATCCTACGTGTTCTTTAACGTGCACAGGGTTAACAACAGACGTTAAGCCGTGGCCCCGTGTGTCGCTCTCCCACACACGGGGCCACGGCTTAACGTCCCATCCGACGAACGGCGGCCTTTCCAAGCCCATCGGTGTCCCGTACTGACCGTGGGCAGGGTGGGGAATTTTACGGAGATAAATCTCAACGCTGACCCAGCTGGGAATCGAACCTTGGAATGGCAGATTACGAGCCTGGCACGCTTCCGACTGAGCCACCCCCGCCCCACTTAAGTCGGTAAAAATAAATACGTGTGAAGACATAAGTGATTCAAAAACTACAGTGGAATTTAAGAAATAATAGATTTTTAATTCATGACCAGTAGCATTTTAATAATAACTCTTTCTTTAAAGTTTTAGAACCTTTTTTAGTAAGTTGTTCAGATTCGGTTCTACAATTTAGACCTTTTAGGTTGAGTTCAATTAAAGATTTATAAACAGATGTAACAATTTAAGAATTTCGCTTATAAATTGCCCATTTTTTGCTGTGACCTTCTCGAGTAAGTGAGAAATTGTCGCTGCCGACTCCAGTCTTCGATATTTAGATTTATGCTTCAAATTAAAAAAAAATTGGGTTGGGTTGTTTTACCTCTGAGCGGCACTTTTTTGCACACCATGGGCTAAATGGCCAGGTCACAAGGACCCCGAAGGCTCAGAGATGGTTGGGGGGAGGGGACCCATTGGAACAGCTGTTGGGAGACAGATGGTAGCCTCCCGTCAAGGCCATCCAGCGTGTTCTTTAATGTTGGGTTGTTTTACCTCTGAGCGGCACTTTTTTGCACAACATGGGCTAAATGGCCAGGTCACAAGGACCCCGAAGGCTCAGAGAAGATTGGGGGAGGGGACCAACTGGAACAGCTGTTAGGAGACAGATGGTAGCCTCCCGTCAAGGCCATAGAGCGTATTCTTTAACGTTATGTTGTTTTACCTCTGAGCGGCACTTTTTTGCACACCATGGGCTAAATGGCCAGGTCACAAGGACCCCGAAGGCTCAGAGATGGTTGGGGGGAGGGGACCCATTGGAACAGCTGTTGGGAGACAGATGGTAGCCTCCCGTCAAGGCCATCCAGCGTGTTCTTTAATGTTGGGTTGTTTTACCTCTGAGCGGCACTTTTTTGCACAACATGGGCTAAATGGCCAGGTCACAAGGACCCCGAAGGCTCAGAGAAGATTGGGGGAGGGGACCAACTGGAACAGCTGTTAGGAGACAGATGGTAGCCTACCGTCAAGGCCATCCAGCGTGTTCTTTAACGTGCACAGGGTATGGCTCTCCCGCACACGGGGCCATGGCTTAACGTCCCATCCGACGGACGGCGGCCTTTCCAAGCCCATCGGTGTCCCCTACTGACCGTGGGTAGGGCGGGGAATTTTGCGGAGATAAATTTCAACGCTGACCCAGCTGGGACTCGAACCTGGGAACTACAGATTACGAGCCTGGCGCGCTACCGACTGAGCCCCCCCCCGCCCCAAATTAAAAAAAAAGAAAAAAAAAGAGTTGCCTATAAGTAAAAAAAAAGTTCACCATAAATAGGCAAAATTGAATGAATGATTGTAAAAATGAATTTTTATAATGCATTTTGATTAGGATGAGTGTGATACAATATTTATACTTAAGTTCCATTCTTATTGGAAAGTATTGATATTTTTTAATGATTTAATAAAAATTAGATAATCTCTAATTAAATGAAATCACTTCTGGTTTGAAAATTATACTTGCGCGTTCACAAAATTCCTGAAAAATTACTAAAATTAGATTTTTTTTTCAATACCGGTTCGTAAATAATGTAATATCACTAAAATAAGGAGTAGTTACTTCGCAAACGGATAATTTTTCTCATATTTTGCACTTCCTCTATCAAAGGATTTGCCCTCATCGAAAGCCCCGGATCGAGTTCATCGCGTGTCTCGAGGTTTGGCTCTCAGACCTCGTGCTTGAGAACCGATTTCGAGCTCTTTAGCTGCCATTAAAGTGCAGGCACGTCACTAAGTGATCTCGTCGCATTCCTCGTCATTATCGACTGTTATCCGCGTGGGATCGTCCTCCGCTCCGTCTGGCGGCCATCCCGGATGCAAATGGAAGAGGTGTGCGCTCGTGCTCTTCTCACCATTGTATGGAAATTGTTTGCGGAACGGGGAAGTGATAACAGGAGGAGGCGCCAAAAGGCACGTTGCAAATGTTCAGGATATTAACCTTGGTTATCGCGAGAGCTGCGGATATTTCAGTGGCAGATATGACAATGAAGGAGACTTTCTGACGAAGATGGCAGAGGCAAAAATCAAATTTAGATTGCGTTTCATATTTTTTGATAATTATTTCATCCATCGTCCAAATTATACCAATAATCATTTGGACTCAATTCATCTTATTCTTTTCTCGGAAACGAGAGTAGGAAAATATCGAGAATTCATGCAAGAACAAGAGTCCATTAATATTTCTATTCTTCGTTTCTAATTTATGTCTATCTCTCAGATCTTAGCTACTACCAGTAAGTAAATAGTGTAATATTTTTAAATAGCTCAATAGTTAGTATCGGTATAATTCTGCAAACTAGGCCCACTCCTTAGGAGAAATTCCATTTTAATGATTGATCATAAGCTTTTACTCTATGATATGATCATCAGACCGTTGATTCTTTATGCTTCACCCATATGGGCGAATACTACACCCACCAATATTCGTAAGATTCAGATCTTACAGAACAAGATTTTGAGAACTGCGGTCGATGCCCCCTGGTTTGTCACTAAGAGACAACTCCATAAAGACCTGGACATCGACCATATATATACACATATAAACCGCAACTCAAAAAGAATTTTTGAGGTCCCAATGATATTATTTCTTCTCTGGTTCTTTACGATCATACTGTTTTGAACAAGTACAAGAGGCCTAAAACGGTAGCGTTCTCTGAGGAGACCTACCCGTTTTAGGATTCTTATACAATTTTACTGCTATTTTTAGCTTTTCTTATATTTGCCCTTAGGGGCCCACCTAAGGGTGGTTTACTTATATATTTTGTTCTTACTCATGCCAAATAGGCATATCTTTATGATAGAGATTGTTAGGGGTAAAATTATTACCCGGTTCATAGAATATGATTATACGATCGCATTATTCTCCTCATCTCTTCCACTTCATCAAAGATTCTACAGCTCCACCAAAGCCTCGATTTATGCTTATCACCATCTGTATATCCATCCATATCCATTCCTACCCATTCCCAAGATAATTCCATCTATCCTTCCGCTGAATTGCATATACGTCTGTCCATCACTTTATCTTTCCATTCATCAATCCATTCACTTTTTTCTCCATCCATCGACTCAGGTTGTTGGGTTGTTTTACCTCTGAGCGGCACATTTTTGCACACCATGGGCTAAATGCCAGGTCACATGGACCCCGAAGGCTCAGAGAAGGTTGGGGGAGGGGACCCACTGGAACAGCTGTTGGGAGACAGATGGTAGCCTCCCGTCAAGGCCATCCAGCGTGTTCTTTAATGTGCACAGGATATGGCTCTCCCGCACACGGGGCCACGGCTTAACGTCCCATCCGACGGACGGCGGTCTTTCCAAGCCCATCGGTGTCCCCTACAGACCGTGGGCAGGGCGGGGAATTTTGCGGAGATAAATCTCAACGCTGACCCAGCTGGGACTCGAACCTGGGAACTACAGATTACGAGCCTGGCGCGCTACCGACTGAGCCTCCCCCGCCCCCCTTCGACTCATCTCTCATTCAACTCATCCATCTCGTGTCCATTGATCCATCAATGAATTGAATCACATATCACCGCATCAGTCTGTCTGTCCCATTTCCATTCAAATATATTTGAGTCCATATGATCCATCTTTCTATTCATCAGTTTAAGGTATATTTTCTTTCCATTAACTTACGGTAAGACTCTAAATTTTTCGTGGCGCGAATTCCCGCGACAATTTGCGGGAATTAGAGTGTTTTTGAAATGTTTCCCGCAACAATTTGCGGGAATTACAGTGTTTTGGAAAGATTTCCGCGACAATTTGCGGGAATTGTTGTTTTCGAATGATTTCCGCGACAATTTGCGGAAATTACAGTGTTTTTGAAAGGTTTCCGCGACAGTTTGTGGAAATTAGTGTTTTTGAAAGGTTTCCGCGACTATTTGCGGGAATTAGTGTTTTTGAAAGATTTCCGCGACAAATTGTGGGAATTAGTGTTTTTGAATAATATCCGCGACGATTTGCGGGAATTAGTGTTTTTGAATGATTTCCGCGACAATTTGCGGGAATTAGTGTGTTTGAATGATTGCCGCGACAATTTGGAGGAATTACAGTGTTTTTGGAAGATTTCCGCGAATTTCGTTACTTTTTTTTAGGTTTCTGAGAATATCGATACTTTTCAGAATTATGAGATTATCGGTACTTTTTCATAATTCTGAGAATATCGATATTTTTCTCCCAGGATTATGAGAATATCGATACATTTTACAGAATTCTGAGAACATCGATTTTTTTTTCATGATTCAGTGAATTTTCATGTCTTTTTCCCTAAAGTTCTGTAACATCACAATATTTTAATTTTCAAATATTTAGAATTCTGAAAAGTCAGAGAGGAGAGCAGTTTGGGTAAATTTGCGACTTTTCATGTGTCTCTTGTCCTTGTTTTCTGAAATACATGAAAATATATCTTTTCATAAAACTGACGTGGACGTTGGGTTGTTGTTGGGTTGTTTTACCTCTGAGCTGCACTTTTTTGCACACCAGGGCTAAATGGCCAGGTCATATGGACCCCGTAGGCTCAGAGAACGTTGGGGGAGGGGACCCACTGGAACAGCTGTTGGGAGACAGATGGTAGCATCCCGTCAAGGCCATCCAGCGTGTTCTTTAACGTTGGGTTGTTTTACATCTGAAGGGCGCTTTTGGGTTGTTTTACCTCTGAAGGGCACTTTTTTGCACACCATGGGCTAAATGGCCAGGTCACATGGACCCCGTAGGTTCAGAGAAGGTTGCGGGAGGGGACCCACTGGAACAGCTGTTGGGAGACAGATGGTAGCTTCCCGTCAAGGCCATCCAGCGTGTTCTTTAACGTGCAGAGGGTATGGCTCTCCCGCAAACGGGGCCACGGCTTAACGTCCCATCCGACGGACGGCGGCCTTTCCAAGCCCATCGGTGTCCCCTACTGTCCGTGAGCAGGGCAGGGAGTTTTGCGGAGATAAATCTCAATGCTGACCCAGCTGGGTCTCGAACCTGGGAACTACAGATTACGAGCCTGGCGCGCTACCGACTGAGCCACCCCCGCCCCACTGAATTGGACGTGTGACTTTTACTATAATGATCTATACTTCTCAGAAAAAAAGTTTCTTCAGGACTTAAACTGTGAACTTTTCCCTACATTTCACTCCTCAGGTGGGAGAGAAAATCACCTTCAAATCTCCTCTACACGAGTTCACTTTCATTAATGTTTAATTCAGTGTTGAGAGTCCTCATTTCTCCAAAGTGCTGCTGTTCACTATAGCAATTTGTATGATCCATAAAAAATTAAAATTATCGAATTCTTTTGACACAGCTTCTGTTTCCGACAACTCTTGTACAGTCGCTCAAAAAAGTATCCGAACACTATGGTTGACTTAAGAATTCAGAAAAAATATCGGGCAACGATTTTTTCAGAAATTAGTGATCTGGCAACCTTCGTGTCACGTGATTACAGAATTCAGGAAAAATATCTGGAGCGTGTACAGCAACTGTACACGCTCCAGTTTGCTGTGAACGGTAACTGCACACGCTCAATATTTCCGTGAGTGAGCCCATACGATCTAGTATCAAAATAATATGACCACCTACAGTCGCTCAAAAAAGTATCCGAACAACATGGTTGATTACAGAATTCATAAAATATATCTGGCAAAGATTTTTTTAGAAATAAGTGATCTGGCAACCTTCGTTGCACGTGACACGAAGGTTGCCAGATCACTCATTTCTAAAAATATCGTTGCCAGAAATTTTTTCTGAATTCTGAAGTCAATCGTAGTTTTCGGATACTTTTTTGAGCGACTGTACATGTTCAAAACACGGGAATAAAATTTCAAAGATGTTTTTCTAAATGCAGTTCATGTCACGTGGTAATTCTCATCTTCTAAATCTTTTTCGTGTAATATGATGACGAAAATTCAAAACTGTTAATGCTTTGGTTGCGGGGGTTAAAGGTGAATTCACCACTTGACCTGCACGCAAATATCGTTTCAATGTACAGTCGCTCTAACAAGTATCCGAACACTATGGTTGATTACGGAATTCAGAAAAAACATCTGGCAACGATTTTTTTTTAGAAATTAGTGATCTGGCAACCTTCGTGTACAGTCGCTCAAAAAAGCATCCGAACACTATGGTTGATTCGGAATTCAGAAAAAATATCTGGCAACTTTTTTTTAAATATTAGTGATCTGGCAACCTTCGTGTACAGTCGCTCAAAAAAGTATCCGAACACTATGGTTGATTACAGAATTCAGAAAAAATATCTGGCAACGATATTTTTTAGAAATTAGTGATCTGCCAACCTTCGTGTACAGTCACTCAAAAAAGTATTCGAACACTATGGTTGATTACAGAATTCAGAAAAAATATCTGGCAATGATTTTTTTTAGAAATTAGTGATCTGGCAACCTTCGTGTACAGTCGCTCAAAAAAGTATCCGAACACTATGGTTGATTACAGAATTCAGAAAAAATATCTGGCAACGATTTTTTTTAGAAATTAGTGATCTGGCAACCTTCGTGTACAGTCGCTCAAAAAAGTATTCGAACACTATGGTTGATTACTGAATTCAGAAAAAATATCTGGCAACGATTTTTTTTAGATATTAGTGATATGGCAACCTTCGTGTACAGTCGCTCAAAAAAGCATCCAAACACTATGGTTGATTCGGAATTCAGAAAAAATATCTGGCAACTTTTTTTACATATTAGTGATCTGGCAACCTTCGTGTACAGTCGCTCAAAAAAGTATCCGAACACTATGGTTGATTATAGAATTCAGAAAAAATATCTGGCAACGATATTTTTTAGAAATTAGTGATCTGGCAACCTTCGTGTACAGTCGCTCAAAAAAGTATTCGAACACTATGGTTGATTACTGAATTCAGAAAAAATATCTGGCAACGATTTTTTTTAGATATTAGTGATATGGCAACCTTCGTGTACAGTCGCTCAAAAAAGCATCCGAACACTATGGTTGATTCGGAGTTCAGAAAAAATATCTGGCAACTTTTTTTTACATATTAGTGATCTGGCAACCTTCGTGTACAGTCGCTCAAAAAAGTATCCGAACACTATGGTTGATTACAGAATTCAGAAAAAATATCTGGCAACGATATTTTTTAGAAATTAGTGATCTGGCAACCTTCGTGTACAGTCACTCAAAAAAGAATCCGAACACTATGGTTGATTACAGAATTCAGAAAAAATATCTGGCAACGATATTTTTTAGAAATTAGTGATCTGGCAACCTTCGTGTACAGTCGCTCAAAAAAGTATTCGAACACTATGGTTGATTACTGAATTCAGAAAAAATATCTGGCAACGATTTTTTTTAGGTATTAGTGATATGGCAACCTTCGTGTGCAGTCGCTCAAAAAAGCATCCGAACACTATGGTTGATTCGGAATTCAGAAAAAATATCTGGCAACTTTTTTTTACATATTAGTGATCTGGCAACCTTCGTGTACAGTCGCTCAAAAAAGTATCCGAACACTATGGTTGATTATAGAATTCAGAAAAAATATCTGGCAACGATATTTTTTAGAAATTAGTGATCTGGCAACCTTCGTGTACAGTCGCTCAAAAAAGTATTCGAACACTATGGTTGATTACTGAATTCAGAAAAAATATCTGGCAACGATTTTTTTTAGATATTAGTGATATGGCAACCTTCGTGTACAGTCGCTCAAAAAAGCATCCGAACACTATGGTTGATTCGGAGTTCAGAAAAAATATCTGGCAACTTTTTTTTACATATTAGTGATCTGGCAACCTTCGTGTACAGTCGCTCAAAAAAGTATCCGAACACTATGGTTGATTACAGAATTCAGAAAAAATATCTGGCAACGATATTTTTTAGAAATTAGTGATCTGGCAACCTTCGTGTACAGTCACTCAAAAAAGTATCCGAACACTATGGTTGATTACAGAATTCAGAAAAAATATCTGGCAACGATATTTTTTAGAAATCAGTGATCTGGCAACCTTCGTGTACAGTCGCTCAAAAAAGTATTCGAACACTATGGTTGATTACTGAATTCAGAAAAAATATCTGGCAACGATTTTTTTAGATATTAGTGATATGGCAACCTTCGTGTACAGTCGCTCAAAAAAGCATCCGAACACTATGGTTGATTCGGAATTCAGAAAAAATATCTGGCAACTTTTTTTTACATATTAGTGATCTGGCAACCTTCGTTTACAGTCGCTCAAAAAAGTATCCGAACACTATGGTTGATTACAGAATTCAGAAAAAATATCTGGCAACGATATTTTTTAGAAATTAGTGATCTGGCAACCTTCGTGTACAGTCGCTCAAAAAAGTATCCGAACACTATGGTTGATTACAGAATTCAGAAAAAATATCTGGCAACGATATTTTTTAGAAATTAGTGATCTGGCAACCTTCGTGTACATACAGATCACTAATTTCTAAAAAAATCTTTGACAGATATTGTGTCTGAATTTTGCAATCAACCGTAGTATTAGGATTTTTTTTGAGCAACTATACCTTGAAGAAAAAGGAGACAAGCCTAACAAAGCACGATTTCCCTTTCAAATAAGGTGTCGGATATTTGGTTCTAAGCTGTAGTGTATTACCTCGATCATACGGAAGATTACAGTGAGTTTTGCATTAAAATATGGGGTTGGGTTGTTTTACCTCTGATCGGCAATTTTTTGCACCCAGTGGGCGAAATGAAGAGGTTACAAGGCCTCCGAAGGCTCAGAGAAGGATACGGAACCCACTGGAACAGATGTTAGCTTCTCGTCAAGGCCATCCAGGGTGTTCTTTAACGTACACAGGGTATGGCTCTCCCACACAAGAGACACGGCTTAACGTCCCATCCAACGGACGGCGGCCTTTTCAAGCTTATCGGTGTCTCTTACTGAATGAGGCTAGGGCGAGGAATTTTGCGAATATAAATCTGAATGCTGGTTCAGACAGGACTCCAACCTGGAAACTGCAGATTACGAGCCTGGCGCTCCCCTGTCCGACAGAAAATGGCGAACATTTCCAGTAGTATATAGAAAGATACATTTGAAATGTGAAAAAATGATTCCTTAGAAGTAATGCCAAATATAATCATCATTATCTTCCAGTAGTCATCTACTATGATCATTATCTTTTAGTACTCATCAAATATGGTCATTATTCCCAGTAGTCAATCAAATATGATCATTATCTTCCAGTACTCACCAAATATGATCACTAGCTTCAAATATTAATCAAATAGATCATTATCTTCCAATACTCACCATATGTGATCATATTTGATGAGTGTCTTCCGATACTCATCAAATATGATCACCAGTTTCAAATATTAATCAAATATATCATTATATTCTAATACTCACCATATATGATCACCAGCTTCAAATATTAATCAAATAGATCATTATATTCCAATATTCACCATATATGATCACCAGCTTCAAATATTAATCAAATAGATCATTTCTTCCAATACTCATCAAATATGATAACCAGCTTCAAATATTAATCAAATAGATCATTATCTTCCAATACTCACCATATATGATCACTAGCTTCAAATATTAATCAAATAGATCATTTCTTCCAATACTCATCAAATACGATAACCAGCTTCAAATAGATCATTATCTTCCAATACTCACCGTATATGATCACCAGCTTCAAATATTAATCAAATAGATCATTATCTTCCAATACTCATATGATTATTATCATGTGCATTTGTCCATTTTTGTGAGAGGAAGAACCATGTACAATGAATTTAGTGTGTAATGAAGTTCTAAATAAGTACTGTGTACATCTGGTATAGTATATCTAGTGTAGAAAATAAATCACTGTGTACTGCTGAGGTCCTGCCATTCTCACACACCTTTTATTATGGCATATAAACTGACAGGCTCCTGTCAGACCTCTGTGGCAAGCAGCTGCTTGAAGGGGTATTTGTTTGTTTGTATTTGTTTGTTTATATCTGGTATTGAAGGTTTTATTTATCAGAAAGAATCCAGACAGGTAACAAATATCTCGTAGCTGATTATACGTAAGTATTTATTTCGATTCTAAAAGTGACATCTTGCTTAATCGCAATCAACTTCCGTTTTTTTTATTGAGAGTAGTATTTTATGTAATATTATTGGGTGAAAAAAAAATTATTTGCAAATAATTTTTCGCCATTTAAGAAAACTGTTAAATGAAGTCTCATTTTCCTGAATACTCAAAAAGAGGATTTAGTTTTAAATGCTTAAAAAACTTCATTTTCATATTGATATTAATTCTTCTCTAAAACAGTGAAATCAAATTCAACTGAAATAACAGGTTTCCCTCCCCCTCCATTTTCAATTCTTCTTGCGCATGCTCAGCTTCCGAATTTTCTTCCATCACGAGCTTTTTCTTCTGTTAGGCACCAAATATCGCAGCATGACCACAACAAGCCTCCACAACATCCGTTGTCATGGTAACAGCAGTAAAGAATGCTCTTTTCGAATGACTGGATAATTTTGTTGTCATGGAGACGTCGGATGTCAAACTGATATTAAAGAATCTCTGTCGACAATTCCAGAGTTTTTCTTCTCCTTTGTTTCTTTAGAATTAATATCGTGTTCATAAAGGGTATGTGGTGTTTTTTTTTTACAAAAAAAAAAATCAGTTGTGTTAAACTGTTTTCAAGATAAATTTACTCATGGGTCTCTAATTTTGGAAATTAAAGTGTAATCTCCAAAAGAGTCTCCTATGTCGAATGCGGAATGCTCTCTTCTTAAAAGAGACGATGGGAATTTTCATTCCCCAGTTTCCTGTAAGGGCGGAAGTTCACAGTTTTAATGGAAGATTTGGACAATGCGAAGAGTAAGAATTCGTTATTCGGTTGTTTTACGTCTGAGCGGCACTTCTTTTAACACAATGGGCTAAATGGCCAGGTTACATGGACCCCGAAGACTCAGACTCAGAGAAGGTTCGGGAAGGGGACCCACTGGAACAGCGGTTGGGAGACAGATGGTAGCCTCCCGTCAAGGACATCCAGCGTGTTCTATAACGTTGAGTTGTTTTTCCTCTGACCGATACTTTTTTGAACACAATGGGTTAAATGGCCAGGTCACAAGGACCCCGAAGGCTCAGAGAAAGTTGGGGGAGCAGAGCCACTGGAACAGCTGTTGGGAGACAGATGGTAGCCTCCCGTCAAGGACATCCAGCGTGTTCTATAACGTTGAGTTGTTTTTCCTCTGAACGACACTTTTTTGAACACAATGGGTTAAATGGCCAGGTCACAAGGACCCCGAAGGCTCAAAGAAGGTTGGGGGAGAAGACCCACTGGATCAGCTGTTGGGAGACAGATGGTAGCCTCCCGTCAAGGCCATCCAGCGTGTTCTTTAAAGTGCACAGGGTATGGCTCTCCCACACACGGTGCCACGGCTTAACGTCCCATCCGACGGACGGCGGCCTTTTTCAAGCCCATCGGTGTCCCCTACTGACCGTGGGCAGGGTGTAGAATTTTGCGGAGATAAATCTCAACGCTGACCCAGCTAGGACCGAAACCTGGGAGCTGCAGATTACGAGCCTGGCGCGCTACCGACTGAGCCACCCCCGTCCCTAAGAATTCGTTATTAACTTATCCAATAGAAAAAGAAATTCACAATTTTCTCTTGAAACCCATTAAAAAAACAACGAATGTTTATAAAAAAAATGGCAAAATGTTCAGGTTATGCACTTTAATGTCAATTGCTGATGTACCCTGAAGAATAAAACGCCCCAGATATCGAGGTCGAGGAATATGACGACCCAAATACCAAGATCTAGGAAAAAGGCGACCCAGATACAGAGGTCGATGAATAAGACGTCCCAAAACCAAGATCTAGGAAAAAAAAGACGATCCAGACACCGAGGTCCACAAATAAGACGACCCATATAACGAAGTCGAGGAATAAAACACAATGGAGTCGATCAGATGTCGAGTTCAGTCAAAGAATAAGGCAACGTTTTTTCTTCGGGTACAACAGCAGTTGATTTCATCCTCTTTTCTTAGACCTTGTATTTGGGTCATCTTCTTCCTCGACCTCGGTATCTGAGTTATCTGGGTCGCATTTTCCTCGGTATCTGGGTCGTCTTATTTCTTGACCTCGGTATCTGGGTCGCATTTTTCTCGGTATCTGGGTCGTCTTATTTCTTGACCTCGGTATCTGGGTCGTCTTTTTTTCCTCGGTATTTTGGCAGTCTTATTTCTCGACCTCAGTATCTGGGTCGTCTTTTTTCCTAGGTATTTTGGGCTCGTAATCTGTAGTTCCCAGGTTCGAATCCCAGCTGGGTCAGCGTTGAGATTTATCTCCGCAAAATTCCCCGCCCTGCCCACGGTCAGTAGGGGACACCGATGGGCTTGGAAAGGCCGCCGTCCGTCGGATGGGACGTTAAGCCGTGGCCCCGTGTGCGGGAGAGCCATACCATGTGCACGTTAAAGAACACGCTGAATGGCCTTGACGGGAGGCTACCATCTGTCTCCCAACAGCTGTTCCAGTGGGTCCCCTCCCCCAACCTTCTCTGAGCCTTCGGGGTCCTTGTGACCTGGCCATTTAGCCCATGGTGTGCAAAAAAGTGCCGCTCAGAGGTAAAACAACCCAACCTAGGTGTTTTGGCAGTCTATTTCTCGACCTCAGTATCTGGGTCATCTTTTTATCCCTACGTATCTGGGTCGTCTTTTTTCCTAGTTATTTTGGCAGTTTTATTTCTCGACCTCAGTATCTGGGTCGTCTTTTTATCCCTAGGTATCTGGGTCGTCTTATTTTTTACCTCGGTATCTGGGCCGTCTGTTTCCTAAGTATCTAGTCGTCTTTTTCCTAGCATCGGCAGCATCTTATTCCTCGACCTCGGTATCTGGATTGTCTTTCTTTTCCCTAGACTCACATATCGATGTCGAGGAATCAGACGATCCAGATACCGAGGTCGAGGAATAAGACGACCCAAATACCCAGATATAAGGGGGAAAAAAAGACGACCCAGATAGCTAGGAAAAAGACGACCGATATCGAAGTCGAGGAATAAGACGATCCAGATACCGAGTTCGAGGAATAAGATGTTGCCGATACTAGAAAAAGGCGACTAGATACCTAGGAAACAGACGTCCCAGATACCAAGGTCAAGAAAAAAGACGACCCAGATACCTAGGGAAAAGACGGCCCAGATACGTAGAAAAAAGACGATCCAGATACTAGGAAAAAGACGACCCAGATACTAGGAAAAAGACGACCCAGATACCTAGAAAAAAGACGACCCAGATACTTAGAAAAAAGACGACCCAGATACCTAGGAAAAAGACGATCCAGATACTAGGAAAAAGACGACCCAGATACCTAGAAAAAAGACGATCCAGATACTAGGAAAAAGACGACCCAGATACTAGGAAAAAGACGACCCAGATACTAGGAAAAAGACGACCCAGATACCTAGAAAAAAGACGATCCAGATACTAGGAAAAAAAAGACGTCCCAGATACCTAGGGAAAAAAAGACGACCCAGATACCTAGGAAAAAAAAGACGACCCAGATACTGAAATCGAGAAAATAGGACGGCCCAAATACCTAGGAAAAAAGACGACCCAGAAACCTAGTAAAAAGACGATCCAGATACTTAGGGGAAAAAAAGACGACTCAGATATCGAAGTCGACGAATAAGACGATCCATATACGAGGTCAAGGAATAAGACGACCAGATGTCGAGGTCAGTCAAGGAATAAGATGATCGAAATGTTGAGGAATAAAGCGACCCAGATACGAAGATTGAGGAATGAAAAGACGCAGAAATGATAATTATCCAGACTTACAATCTGACTTACAATATAATCTCAGGTGCGCACATTTTGTATTTTTTCCGCATCCCGCTTGGCAGAATGGTTAGCGCTTGGCTGCTGATCAAAAAGACCTGGGTTCGAGCCCCAGGTAATGGATGGATGTTGGTATTTTTTTCTGTTGAGCTCTCACCTTTCTTACAGATACTCTTTTGTAAAGCCGATGCTCAGGATTTAGTTTGGGGTAGGGTGTGCTGGAAATAGGACTTGAGTAGGGTTTCTGAATTATTCAATTAATAAAATATTCCACTGAACAATTAAAATGATATTATATATGGAATCAAATTTTATTACATATAGAGAAATTTGAAATTTCGTATAAGATGCAATGGATCATTTTTATCTTTATTATTTGGTAGGGGAAATTATAGACTACTTGGTCCCCCCCTTTCCACCCAATGGGGGCGGGAATGGCTGTCGGTAGCGCGCCAGGCTCGTAATCTGCAGATCTCAGGTTCGAGTCCCAGCTAGGTCAGCGTTGAGATTTATCTCCGCAAATTCCCCGCCCTGCCCACGGTCAGTAGGGGACACCGATGGGCTTGGAAAGGCCGCCGTCCGTCGGATGGGACGTTAAGCCGTGGCCCCGTGTGCGGGAGAGCCATACCCTGTGAACGTTAAAGAACACACTGGATGGCCTTGATGGGAGGCTACCATCTGTCTCCCAACAGCTGTTCCAGTGGGTCACCTCTCTCAACCTTCTCTGAGCCTTCGGGGTCCATGTGACCTGCCCATTTAGCCCATGGTGTGCAAAAAAATGACGCTCAGAGGTAAAACAACCCGATGTAAAGAAAAACGCTGGATGGCCTTGACGGGAGGCTACCATCTGTCTCGCAACAGCTGTTCCAGTGGGTCTCCTCCCTAACCTTCTCTGAACCTTCGGGGTCCATGTGACCTGGCCATTTAGCCCATTGTGTGCAAAAAAGTGCCGCTCGGACGTAAAACAACCCAACGTTAAAGAACACACTGGATGCCCTTGACGGGAGGCTACCATATGTCTCCCAACAGCTGTTCCAGTGGGTCCCCTCCCCCAACCTTCTCTGAGCCTTCGGGGTCCATGTGACCTGGCCATTTAGCCCATGGTGTGCAAAAAAGTGCCGCTCAGAGGTAAAGCAACCCAACCTCTCCCCCAACCTTCTCTGAGCCCTCGGAGTCCTTGTGACCTGGCCATTTAGCCCATTTTGTGCAAAAATGTGATGGTCAGAGATAAAACAACCCAACAATCTAATCTAAGGGTCAGAGAAGGTTGTGGGAAGGGAACACACTGGACAGCTAATGTGACATAATCTTTCCCTAATACAGTTGGATTCGCTGTTGGCAACATCTATGTTGGGAACGGATAACCGAATTGCATGAAAAAAAAATATAATCTCATAATTTGTTAAACAGTGATTATATAGGAAAAAGAAACTGAAACTAAATTTTATATTAGAAACAAATCAGTTGAATTATCGATTTTTTTTTGGTATAGTCTTCCAGTATTTAAAACTATTTGTGGAAATTGAAATATTTAAGAGTTGAAATTATTGATCTTAAGAATATTTTTATTTTGAAATTAAATAATAATTTTATAACCTACCGTTAGCTAAAATAGATATATTTCTATAAATTAATAATTCTCTTAATCTGCTTTCCGCTTCTCAATATTGACGAAAACGTTTCACAAAGAAACTGTGAAAAAAGATTCAGAATTCGAGTATTCAAATATTAAATAGAATATTATAAAAAATTTAGATTTTCATGGATTTAACAAAAATTTTTAATTTACATCAGTTTGATTTTTATATAAAATGCTTGTTTCATTAAAATCTACAGATTTAAATTTGTTACGTGTTGAAGTAATATGAAAGTGTACGAATACTTTTGTCAATGCAATGTACGTTGATAGAAAGGGGAAATGAGTTTTTCTTTTCCCCGTCGACGCTAGTCGAAGCAAGGCCGCGCATGCGCTTTCTAGGTCAACGTTATCAGAGCGCGCGAGATTGCAGCTTTTGAGTCATTTTCGGTGATCTCGAGCACTTCGTTTTCATTGGAGGAAATGAATGCTCGAGACATTGTAAAGACAATTGAGACATTGCGAGGAGAGAAATCATTTGGTTTTGAGCGGAACGAAACTATTTCGAAACAACATCTGAAACTTTTTATCAGGATTAAGAGATTTCTTTAACACACAGAAACTACCGTCTCCGTTTTTGCCCTTAAAAATATAATAATTGTTAATCAATCAGTTAGTGTCTTAATTTATATTCTGAAGCAGAGGGATGTAATTCTGTGTTCGAGATTTTTTCTTTTTGGGGGGAGGGGGGAGAGCGAGAAATTTGTTTCGGGGGTGAGTGGGTGTGTGTGTTGAAGGGGGTGAGATATCTGAGAATAAGACTTGAGTAGGGTTTCCCCAATTACTAAAATATTCCACGGAACAGGTAAAGTAAAAATGATATTCTATATCGAATAATATTTAGAATTTCTTTTTCAATCTAATTTTAGTATCGGATATAAAATATCGTACGAAAATAAAAATATCCAATGAGAACTATTTTGGATTTCAAAGCAGGTGGACATGTTAGAGATTTCGTATAAGATGACCGGATATTTGGAGGGTTCGGACCCCTGTATCCCCTCTACCCCCGGGTAAATTCTTGCTCAGAAGTCAAAAGAAATTTTCAGAAGGTTGGGTTGTTTTACCTCTGAGCGGCATTATTTTGTACACCATGGGCTAAATGGCCAGGTCACATGGACCCCGAAGGCTCAGAGAAGGTTGGGGGAGGGGACCCACTGGAACAGCTGTCGAGAGACAGATGGTAGCCTCCCGTCAAGGCCATCCAGCGTGTTCTTTAACGTGCACAGGGTATGGTTCTCCCGACACGGGGCCACGGCATAATGTCCCATCCGACGGACGGCGGTCATTTCAAGCCTATCGGTGTCCCCTAATGACCGTGGGCACGGCGGAAAATTTTGCGGAGATAAATCTCAACGCTTATCCAGTTGGGACTCGAACCTGGGAACTACACATTACGAATCTGGCACGCTACTGACTGAGCTACACCCGCCCTTATCTTCAGAAGATTGGACCCACCATTTCAAGACATCTGATATCAACGTGGATAGATTTTACAGGTTTTTTTAGCAACCATCCAAGTTCACGGGGGAATCGAGGTTCGAGTCCCACCTGAGTCAGCGGTGAGATTTATCTTCTCGAAACTCTCCGCCCTACCCACGGTCAGTAGAGGACACCGATGGGTTTGAAAAGTACGCCGTCCTTCGCACGGGCGTTAAGCCGTGGCGCCGTGTTCGGGAGAACCATATACTGTGCACGTTAAAGAACACTCTGGATGGCATTGACGGAGGTAGGGACAGGTGTCCAGTGTGTCCCCTCCCCCAACATTCTTTGATCTTCCGGGGTCCTTGTGACCTGGCCATTTAGCCCAATATGTGCAAAAAAGTGCCGCTCAGAGGTAAAACAACACAACTCACGGGGAATTTTGAACCGAATAGAAGAAACAGTTCTAAATAAAGTTGCAATCAGTCAGCGCGTGTTAAGGGAAAATACTTCTCAAAATTGGAAAGGGTTGGATTGGGTTGTTTTACCTCTGAGCGGCACTTATTTGCACATCATGGGCTAAATGGCCAGGTCACATGGACTCCGAAGGCTCAGAGAAGGTTGGGGGAGGGGACCCACTGGAACAGCAGTTGGGAGACAGATGGTAGCCCCCGGTCAAGGCCATCTAGCGTGTTCTTTGCACAGGGTATGGCTCTCCCGCACACGGGGTCACGGCTTAACGTCCCATCCGACGGACGGCGGCCTTTCCAAGACCATCGGTGTCCCCTACTGACCGTGGCCAGGGCGGGGAATTTTTGCGGAGATAAATCTAAACGCTGACTCAGCTGGGACTCGAACCTGGGAACTACAAGTTACGAGCCTGGCGCGCTACCGACTAAGCCACCCCCGCCCCCAAAATTGGAAAGAAATCATCTCGCTCTAAAAATGTGAAACCAACCTGAAAATGTTAAATATAATCTGATACAGTCGCTCAAAAAAAATATCCGAACACTGTGGCTGATTACTGAATTCAAAAAAATATCTGGCAACGATTTTTTTAGAAATTAGTGATCTAGCAACCTTCATGTACAGTATACGATGGTTGCCAGATCACTAATTTCTAAAGAAATTATTGCCAGATATTTTTCCAAATTCTGTAATCAACCATAGTGTTCGGATATTTTTTTCAGCGACTGTACAAAATTTTGTCTCAGAGTTGAAGTTTTTTTTAATTTTGAAGCAGTTTTTGACAGTTTATCTAAGATTTATCTTCATTTGGGACATGGAAGATCTTAACCTTTGAAGACCAAAAATTCTACAAAGACTTTATCATTGAAAGCATTTGGGGGCGAGGGCGGCTCAGTCGGTAGCGCGCCAGGCTCGTAATCTGTAGTTCCCAGGTTCGAGTCCCAGCTGGGTCAGCGTTGAGATTTATCTCCGCAAAATTACCCACCCTGCCCACGGTCAGTAGGGGACACCGATGGGCTTGGAAAGGCCGCCGTCCGTCGGATGGGATGTTAAGTCGTGGCCCCGTGTGCGGGAGAGCCATACCCTGTGCACGTTAAAGAACACGCTGGATGGCCTTGACGGGAGGCTACCATCTGTCTCCCAATAGCTGTTCCAATGGGTCTCCTCCCCCAACCTTCTCTGAGTCTACGGGGTCCATGTGACCTGGCCATTTAGCCCATGTAGTGCAAAAAAGTGCCGCTCAGTGGTAAAACAACCCAACGTTAAAGAACACGCTGGATGGCCTTGACGGGAGGCTACCATCTGTCTCCCAACAGCTGTTCCAGTGGGTCCCCTCTCCCAACCTTCTCTGAGCCTTCAGGGTCCATGTGACCTGGTCATTTAGCCCATGGTGCGCAAAAAAGTGCCGCTCAGAGATAAAACAACCCAACGTTAAAGAACACGCTGGATGGCCTTGACGGGAGGCTACCATCTGTCTCCCAATAGCTGTTCCAATGGGTCTCCTCCCCTAACCTTCTCTGAGCCTACGGGGTCCATGTGACCTGGCCATTTAGCCCATGGTGTGCAAAAAAGTGCCGCTCAGAGGTAAATCAACCCAACGTTAAAGAACACGCTGGATGGCCTTGACGGTAGGCTACCATCTGTCTCCCAACAGTTGTTCCAGTGGGTCCCCTCTCCCAACCTTCTCTGAGCCTTCAGGGTCCATGTGACCTGGTCATTTAGCCCATGGTGCGCAAAAAAGTGCCGCTCAGAGATAAAACAACCCAACGTTAAAGAACATGCTGGATGGCCTTGACGGGAGGCTACCATCTGTCTCCCAATAGCTGTTCCAATGGGTCTCCTCCCCCAACCTTCTCTGAGCCTACGGGGTCCATGTGACCTGTCCATTTAGCACATGGTGTGCAAAAAAGTGCCACTCAGAGGTAAAACAACACAACCCATTGAAAGCATTTAACCTATTTTTATTTCTAAGTATTTACATTTGTATTTTTGCTCTATTTTCATTACATTGCAAGCTCCCCTACCAGAGTATTAGATAATTTCAATTAATTTTGAAGGGTGTAATTTCTTAAATATGCATTTAATAGAAAAATGTGATTCAAGATAAAAAGATCACAATACTTATTATTTAAGTTTTAATTAATATTTGAAGTAAAATCTTATGACGTATCATAATATTAGCCCTGTGTATGTTTCGGTTTGCTAAGGGCACCTTGATACATAAGGTCTGAGCAGTCGCCGAACGAAGGATAAAAATTATTCATGTAGAAAATTTTAAATAAAAGTTATTTTTAAACTGTATAAGATAATTCGTTGGAACTTTATTAAAATATCTAAAAATATTTTAAAATTATTCAAAAAGGTTTTGGAAATAAATAACTACCAGCTGAAATTTCAGCAACAAAATTATAATTAAAATTACTACTTCTTTGAGTGGTACTTAAGTATTCGGAATTCTCATCTGTACAGCAAATTTCAATGCACGTGGTAGTTCTCGCGGATTCAGGATATGACGCTATAGAAGCAATTTTAGATAATTTCATTTGTGTTAGAACATTATATTTCATTTTTATTATCATTGTTTTTAACTTCATTTTTATTTCAACTAAAGCTTGAATATAAAATTGTACCTGCTTTATTAGCTTTCTATAAAAATATTTCACATGCAACCAGCAATCCCCATATGACGAAAAACCTTGAGTTTACTGTATTTTAAAATTAATTCTGTTACTGTATTGTCCAGACCCGTGTATCCATAGGGCGCCTTGTCCGTGTAGGGCGCTGACAGTTGTCTGAGAAATTTAAATTTTTAAATAAACAAGTGAATAAATTAAAAAATATTTCTTAAAAAAAATGGTGATTAATTAAGTCTAAAACTCTTATGAATATTTGAATAAAATAATAATAAATAAATCATTAATTTTAAAATAAATAGCTTCCAGTTAAAAATTTGAGAAATTATATTATTTAATTCTTTACACATATTTCATTTCCTTCCTTTTGTTGGGGCGGGGTGGCTCGGTCGGTAGCGCGCCAGGCTCGTAATCTGTAGTTCCCAGGATCGAGTCCCAGCTGGGTCAGCGTTGAGATTTATCTCCGCAAAATTTCCTCGCCCTGCCCACGGTCAGTAGGGGACACCGATGGGCTTGAAAAGGCCACCGTCCGTCGGATGGGACGTTAAGCCGTGGACCCGTGTGCGGGAGAGCCATACCCTGTGCACGTTAAAGAACACGCTGGATGGCCTTGACGGGAGGCTACCATCTGTCTCCCAACTGCTGTTCCAGTGGGTCCCCTCCCCCAACCTTCTCTGAGCCTTCGGGGTCAATGTGACCTGGCCATTTAGCCCATGGTGTGCAAAAAAGTGCCGCTCAGAGGTAAAACAACCCAATATTAAAGAACACGCTGGATGGCCTTGACGGGAGGCTACCATCTGTCTCTCAACAGCTGTTCCAGTGGGTCCCCTCCCCCAACTTTCTCTGAGCCTTCGGGGTCCATGTGACCTGGCCATTTAGCCTATGGTGTGCAAAAAAGTGCCGCTCAGAGGTAACCCAACCTTCCTTTTGCTGAACGGCTGTCATGGCTACACACTTTATTCTGCCATGTGAGTGTACAACCTCTGTCTTTCAATAACTATGTGCTGCACTGGTGACATAATTTATTTTATTAAATTCAGCCATCACACAAGTTAAGAAGTTGACAAATTTCATCGTCTGAGCTATTAAAATACGATAAAAATCTTTTTCCAATTTATGTTAAATCGCTTCGCTGTAAGGAAATATTTCCAAATGCTTATTTCCTTGAATTTCTGCTGAGGCCTCGTCTATTTGACATACCTTATCTATGACGTATATCGACAGTGATCACTTGGCAAAAAGCTTGGGAGAAATTTACTTTACATATATATAAAACATATCAACAGCAAAATCTTGACCTTGTCTTAAAGTATGCATGTAAACAACAATTAAATAAATAATTAGGAAAGATTCATTTTCTGATTTTGGTAATTTGGCTTTCTCTTTAACTACCGGTAGAAAAACTATGCAAATTCATCCTTAAAAGGAGATGCTGTTTAAAAATCCATTCAAAATAAACGAAAGGATCCAAAATATATTTTTTAAAATGCAGATATTTGAAGAGATTTTGCGACACAAAATTGTAAACAGGATTTTTCCAGAATTCTCTCAACTTGTAAACAATTTTTTTTTTCCTTGAGAAGAAAATTTTTGCGTGAACTCCTAAAGGTTTAACAAACAAAAACATTTCTCTGTTTACATTTTAACTTCAAATTCTGAAAACAGGAAAAATAAACATGAATTCAATACTCGCTAAGATTTTGAAGCTTATGATCAAAGCATCCTCAGCAATTTCTTCTGTTCTAACTTTAAAGAATACGTACCAACAGCAAAAAGAGATCTAATTAAGACTAGGTTTAAAGAAATTGTTTATTTCTCCAAGTTCAGTTTATTTATGTTTAAAATTCAATTTGCCGAACACTTTATTTTAGCACCAAAATAAATTGCCTCATGGAAATCGAACTGCACATTCCCAGGAGATCATATTAAGCAACTTTAATGACTCTTTGTATGGATATTAAAACGGAATATGACTCCAAAGAGCACAGACGACTTCGATCTCAGTCGTATTTAAAATCTAACTTTTCTTATAATTTATAGAAAATGAAATAAACTAATGTTTTTTCTTGATTATAATTACAGTTTTAATCAGTTTTAGTAATTATTTAATAGCACCATTCAGCTTTTGATTTTTTTAAATATTTTTTCTTTTCTTTAATGAATCGCTATTTGCGTTTATAATGATGCTTGTGAAAAACTTTCAGTTTCTACGAATTATTTCTAATATTTTTTGTTTCAAATTATATTAAGATTTTAAATTTGCTATAATCATAATCTGTTTTATATTGTGGTAACCTATGTATATAAATGTTTTGTAATAAAAAAAATAAATAATAAATACCCCCTCAAGCAGCTGCTTGCCACAGAGGTCTGACAGGAGCCTGTCAGTTTATATGCCACAGTAGATGGTCTGAGAGGATGGCAGGACCTCAGCAGAAAAACGACACATACATCCAAGGCTTACCCGGGGCTCGAACCCAGGTCCCTTAGATCAGTAGCCAAACGCGCTAACCACTCGGCCATGGAAAGGCTAAAAATAAATACCTCCTCAAGCAGCTGCTTGCCACAGAGGTCTGACAGGAGCCTGACAGTTTATATGCCATAGTAGAAGGTCTGTGAGGATGGCAGGACCTCAGCAGAAAAACAATACACACAACCATGCCTTACCCGGGGCTCGAACCCAGGTCCCTTAGATCAGTAGCCAAGCGCGCTAACCACTCGGCCATGGGAAGGCTAAAAATAAATACCTCCTCAAGCAGCTGCTTGCCACAGAGGTCTGACAGGAGCCTGTCAGTTTATATGCCATAGTAGAAGGTCTGTGAGGATGGCAGGACCTCAGCAGAAAAACAACATACACAACCATGCCTTACCCGGGGCTCTAACCCAGGTCCCGTAGATCAGTAGCCAAACGCGCTAACCACTCGGCCACGGGACGGCTGTTTTGTAATATATGAGAGAAATGTTTTCATCAGGCCAGGCCTCGTATATATGAGTCGAAACATGCCCAGATCTAGGAACAGATCGGGGGGGGGGGGGAAGGAGAAACACAATCGAGCAGAAAAAATATAAGGGGGGGGGGCAAGACACTGGATTTCCAATGGAATATAACATTTCTCCCTTCTTTTTACAGGTGTTTAAAACATTTCTTGAAAAATGCATGGAATATAAATAGGTTCAATAATTTTTTGCCTCTTTTACCTTTACAAGCATTCTTCATATCTACCGTAATTTTATTGAAGTAATTACATATATATTAATTTATTTTATTATTGTTTCTCCTTAGTTTTCCTGTAGCATGTAACATAATTATGATTTTTCGAAGTACCAGGATAAAAGATCCCATAACCTTCTCGGGGGTGGCTCAGTCGGTAGCGCGCCAGGCTCGTAATCTGTAGTTCCCAGGTTCGAGTCCCAGCTGGGTCAGCGTTGAGATTTATCTCCGCAAAATTCCCCGCCCTGCCCACGGTCAGTAGGGGAAACCGATGGGCTTGGAAAGACCGCCGTCCGTCGGATGGGACGTTAAGCCGTGGCCCCGTGAGCGTGAGAGCCATACCCTGTGCACGTTAAAAAACACGCTGGATGGCCTTGACGGGAGGCTACCATCTGTCTCCCAACAGCTGTTCCAGTGGGTCTCCTCCCCCAACCTTCTCTGAGCCTTCGGGGTCCATGTGACCTGGCCATTTAGCCCATGGTGTGCAAAAAAGTGCCGCTCAGAGGTAAAACAACTCAACCCATAACCTTCTCCATTTGAGGATATCCAATAAGTGTCATTAGTCGCAGAGGACAACACAAAAATCACCAAAAGGTAAGCCCCAAGAGGCAGGAAAACAGTGATAAATATGATAGATCAGGTAGCTAGACCAAAAAGTGTTCCTGATCGAAAAACAATGGTCTAGCCCTCTTGAATCTGCTCATAGGATCATGATCATACTTTAAAATGTTAGTAATGAAATCGAGAGGATTCGTGTCCACAGCTTCCAAGAATTTCTTAGAGATCTGCTTTATATGGGTGTAAATATGTTGGACGCCTAAATCCCCATGTATTTTTCTGTTGGTAACAAACCACGGAGCATTTATGGCCTGTCTCAAGATTTAGTTTGATAGATTTGGAGTTTCTTAATATTTCCCTTTGTCGTGTTAGCCCATATGGGGGCTGCATATGTTATAACAGGTCTAAGAACTGAATGGTAAAGTAGTTGTTTGGGTTGGGTTGTTTTACCTCTGAGCGGCACTTTTTTTGCACACCATGGGCTAAATGGCCAGGTCACATGGACCCCGAAGGCTCAGAGAAGGTTGAGGGAGGGGACCCACTGGAACAGCTGTTGGGAGACAGATGGTAGCCTCCCGTCAAGGCCATCCAGCGTGTTCTTTAACGTGCACAGGGTATGGCTCTCCCATACCCTGTGTCCCAGCTGGATACCCCGTGCACAGGGTATGGCTCTCCACGGGGCCACGGCTTAACGTCCCATCCGACGGACGGTGGCCTTTCCAAGCCCATCGGTGTCCCCTACTGACCGTGAGCAGGGCGGGGAATTTTGCGTAGATAAATATCAACGCTGATCCAGCTGGGACTTGAACCTGGGAACTACAGATTACGAGCCTGGCGCGCTACCGACTGAGCCACCCCCGCCCAGTGGTAAAGTAACTTATGATCAATGGAGAGGATAGAATTCCTCCCAATCAATGGGCCAAATTGATCTTAGTTTTCCTACATTGTATATTTCTCTTTTATTATTTTTTCACATAAAACTATACCAGTAATTTATTTCTCAAGTAAAAAAATACCCCTCAAGCAGCTGCTTGCCACAGAAGCTGCCAGTTTAATACGCCATCAAATTTTTATTGGTTATCTTAGTCAAATTTTATTGGTTATCTTAGTTTTAAGTAGCTATCTCCAAACTTCGTACGTGATTAGATCATATACCCTCATTGAATTATAATAAAAAATGACCGAATGTTGTCTGGATCGGAACTGATTCTTCGGTGTCTAATCAACAAATTGGAATTGTCTTTTCCTCAGACGCCATTTCCGTACGGGAAAAATTACCAACAGGAACATCAATATTCTGAGTTGATCAGGGCCATCACTTCTATTATTCCAGAAAATCATCATTTTCTCTTATTATCTGACTCAAAATCAGTACGCAGATCACTCCTTAACATTTCGACAAAATCACACATACCTATTCTTGATTTACATAGTTTTTTTCAACAATCTTCGAGATAATTCGCTAAAAAATGGTGCTATCCTCACCAAACTTGTTCATGTAACCAGTAATGCCGAGTGAGCATATCCTATGCAAATTAGTCTAGGTTGCGTCATTTTGTGTAATCGGATAACGGCATAAAAACGGATGTTTTGGAGTGGATCTTTTTTTGTGTTGTAAATGTGAGTAAAGAAATTCAAAATAGACATTTTGTAGGAATGACTTCGAAACATCATTTTCCAAATGAACTGCGGTGAAGAGTTATTGGCCGGCTCGAAGCAGGCCAAAGTCAGTCAGACGTGGCACGATGGCTGAATGTGAGTCCTTCTGTGGTCCATAGACTGGATATCAATTTCTTAGCGTGGATTCCATGACTCGAAGGTTTAGTCGAGGAAGGGTTTGACCGCTGTACAAGACCGATATCTGCGGTTAATAGCACGAAGGAGTAGGAAGTCTACTTCCTCTCAGCTACGATCCTCTCTTTCAGCAGCCACTGTGGGGGGAAGGGGGGGTTGTATCAGTTTCTACTTTGCGTAGAAAATTTAATGGGAGAGATCCGTACGCTAGAAGGCCGGTATTTGTATACCCCTCAGGTCACGTTACAGGAGAGAGCGGTTGAATTGGGTACACACGTGTGTTAACTGGGTTGGGTTGTTTTACCTCTGAGCGACACTTTTTTGCACACCATGGGCTAAATGGCCAGGTCACATGGACCCCGAATGCTCAGAGAAGGTTGGGGGAGGGGACCCACTGGAACAGCTGTTGGGAGACAGATGGTAGTCTCCCGTCAAGGCCATCCAGCGTGTTCTTTAACGTTGGGTTGTTTTACCTCTGAGCGGCACTTTTTTGCACACCATGGGCTAAATGGCCAGGTCACATGGACCCCGAAGGCTCAGAGAAGGTTGGGGGAGGAGACCCACTGGAACAGCTGTTAGGAAACAGATGGTAGCCTCCCGTCAAGGAAATCCAGAGTGTTCTTTAACGTGCAGAGGGTATGGCTCTCCCGCACACGGGACCACGGCTTAACGTCCCATCCGACAGGCGGCGGCCTTTCCAAGCCCATCGGTGTCCCCTACTGACCGTGGGCAAGGCGGGGAATTTTGCAGAGATAAATCTCAACGCTGACCCAGCTGGGACTCAAACCTGGGAACTACAGATTACGAGCCTGGCGCGCTACCGACTGAGCCACCCCCGCCCCCGTGTTAACTGGACAGAAGAGCAATGGAGGTCTGTACTCTTCACAGATGAGTCCAGATATTGCTTACAGAGTAATTTCGGACATTGTTTGATATGGGGAGTATGAGGTACCCACTATCATCCTGGTAACATCCGTCAAAGAGACAGTTACGGCGCAGATAGTGTGTGTGTGTTTGGGGTGGCATTTCCTTAGGTGGACCTAAGGCCTCTATATGTTGACGAGTGTTGATTCAATGCTCAAAGGTATAGAGATGACATCCTGGACCCTTATGTACGTCCTTACGCCGGTACAATAAGTGAAACATTTATCTTACAGGACGATAACGCTCGTCCACACAGAGCTCGACTAGTGGAACCATTATGCACATGGAGTGGCCAGCTCGATCTCTCGACTAAATCCAATTGAGCATGTGTGGGATACTCTAGGGAGACGTGTTGCTACCCTCAACCCGCCTCCTGAAACAATGAGGGAGTTTATTACTACTTTAAAAGAACAATGATCGTTACTTCCTACTGAACTGATTCAAAACATCACAAACAGCATGGAACATCGCTGTAAGGGGTGACCACACTCCTTATCAAAAAATTTTGCCCATTGCATTCTGACACCTCATTTTTAGACAAGTTCCTTAGGTGTTTTTTTTTGACGGGTTGGGTTGGGTTGTTTTACCACTGAGCGGCATTTTTTTGCACAGCATGGGCTAAATGGCCAGGTCACATGGAGCCCGAAGGCTCAGAGCAGGTTGGGGGAGGGGACCCACTGGAACAGCTGTTGGGAGACAGATGGTAGTCTCCCGTTAAGGCCATCCAGCGTGTTCTTTAACGTGTACAGGGTACGGCTCTCCCACACACGGGACCACGGCTTAACGCCCCATCCGACGGATGGCGGCCTTTCCAAGCCCATTGGTGTCCCCTACTGACCGTGGGCAAGGCGGGGAATTTTGCGGAGATAAATCTTAACGCTGACCCAGCTGGGACTCGAACCTGGGAACTACAGATTACGAGTCTGGCGCGCTACCGACTGAGCCACCCCCGCCCTTTTTTTTTTTTGACGAAAAATGTTTCTAGTGTGAAATATTTTATGCCATTCTGAAACTAGCATTGTAATTTATGTTTCCTTCAAATTTCGTTAAAATCATTCATACAGTTTTTTTATCATAATTTTTCTGAGTGTTCTTTAATTTATGGAAACCAGTGTATGTCCTCACATATAACTCGATTCTCTGTAAAGATAACCAATATTTACATATCAACAAATGCAGAAATCTTAATAACCCGCTTACGTCTTGATGTTGCATTAGTACAGTCGCTCAAAAAAGTATCCGAACACTATGGTTGTTACAAAATTCAGAAAAAAATATCTGGCAACGATTTTTTTAGAAATTAGTGATCTGGCAACCTTCGTGTCACGAAGGTTGCCAGATCACTAATTTCTAAAAGAAATCGTTGCCAGATATTTTTTTCTGAATTTTGAAATCAACCATAGTGTTTGGATACTTTTTTGAGCGACAGTACAAGAATCCCTCCACAGATTTCACCTAGACAACAACAGCAAGTCTTTTCGTATTTCTAATTCCAAGAGTATTCAGTTAATTGAAAAAAATAATACAAATAGAAAAAAATATATACGTATTAATACCTATAAGAGAACACTAACGGTAAAACTATTTTTAATATAAAATCGTTAAATAAAATGCATTTTCGAAAATTGTTTTTCATATAAGTGCAGTTAGTAAAGTTTTCTGTAATTCTACATTTCAGTTTGTTTTTTATATTGATATATATATATTCTTTTCGTTTTCTTCATTTACATTTTTTTTTGAATATCACTTTGGTTTTTTCAGTTTTTTTTTTCATTCCTATTATTTTTATTTTCTTCAATGTACTTTTTCATTGCTTTTAACATTTTTTTTATTTTGCTTTTCATTTTGATTATTTTACTTTTCTATTTTAATTTGACTTTTGTATTTTTTCGTTTTTATTATTTTTAATTTTCTTTCGTAAAAAATATGTTTATTTTGGGCAAAAATAACATGCTCCAAACTTCTTAAATGAACACAATTAATTCGGAACTGAGAAGATTAACATTCCTTTATTTACGAAAACTTTTCATAACTATTATTAATACATTTGGGAAAGAACATATATAAATAAATAAAAAATTTTTATGGGTAGCTTTTAGTTTTTTGAATTAAACTGCAGTTCTTAGATCCCTTTTCTGATCAGATATATTCTACGATGTCTACAGTTTTAAAAGTATCGTCTTCTATAGGAAGATGAAATCGTGCTGGAATGTGAAATGTTTTCCATTCTGATCGAGCAGAAAATGGTTCAATTTTTGTAAATACTGACACAATTTGCCATTTCCTCAAGGCTCTTCATCTCCATAAAAATTTCGTAACAAAACTTTTCCAAAAATGTTTGTCTGCGAGTCATGGAAATGTTCTAGATATTTTTTTTTCCCCCGAATTCAACATGTTTCGCAGATGTTAAAAGCAATATCTTTCGACATCGTCTGCATCTTCGCTTTCGATTTAATATTCTCAAGCAGAAAACGATGCATTTCTAACAATAAATAATAAAAAAGTTTTCGCGAAAGCATTTGGAGAGGATTTTCAAGAAATTTAAATATTATGTTTAAATATGGATAGTTTTCTGATATTAATAAAAAAAATTGAGCCTTTGTGTTTGTGTTTCTGTTGGAAATCTCTCCCAAATTATGAGATTATTAAATTTGTTAAATTTAAATCTAACATAATTAGTATTCACTCTTCTCATTAACAATATCGAAATCTACCGCTTCAAAGAAAAATGTAAAAGTTATTAAAGTACATCAGCTTGTACAATAGATTAAAATTGTTATGTTTGCCTTTAGGGCCCACCTAAGGGTGGTTTACTTAAATATTTTGTTCTCACTCATGCCAAATAGGCATATTTTTATGATGGAGATGGTTAGGGGTAAAATTATTACCCGGTACATCGAATATAATTATACGATCTACGAATAGATTAAAATTAATATAATAATACTATTTGAGAATACTTACAAAAAATTTGCTTTTCCATATTTCTATCAATGTAAAAGATGTCAACATTCATTTTCCAATATTTTATTGGATTTTTTATAATGATCTCGTTGATAGCGTCCACAACGACGAACACACTTCCAGTATCGACATCAAAGAGCATTTGGCAATAAAAAAATCAATTTAGTATTGTTTTAATATCAAATTTTTGTCTATAAGTCTTGTGGCAAAAATATGCTTCTAGTGAGGTGTATAATTCCATTGGCAAGTCTGATTAACATCTGCTAACTTATCAATTGGCAGGAATTCCAGAGGATAATCAGGTCAAATATGTAACTGGTTGAGGGACGCAATGGATACTGTGAGTCTCACGGATTACTCTGAAAGATGGGTTGGGTTGTTTTACCTCTGAGCGGCACTTTTTTGCACACCATGGGCTAAATGGCCAGGTCACATGGACCCCGAAGGTTCAGAGAAGGTTGGGGGAGGGGACCCACTGAAACAGCTGTTGGGAGACAGATGGTAGCCTCCCGTCAAGGCCATCCAGCGTGTTCTTTAACGTGCACAGGGTATGGCTCTCCCACACACGGAGCAACGGCTTAACGTCCCATCCGACGGACGGCGGTCTTTCCCAGCCGATCGGTGTCACCTACTGACCGTGGGCAGAGCGGGGAATTTTGCGGAGATAAATCTCAACGCTGACCCAGCTGGGACTCGAACCTGGGAATTACAGATTACGAGCCTGGCGCGCTACCGACTGAGCCACCCCGCTCCCTCTGAAAGATGCATTAAAGCGAATTTTCAAATAATGCCTCGCCTTGTTTACTCTAAATCCTACTCTGAATTATACGTTTATAAATGAATTTCAGCTACTAATTAAACAAATTGTTCAACACCTATCTGGGGAGGGAATATGATAAATGTTAATCAATTCTATAAATAAACATTTTACAGACCAAAGGTTTACTTTTTAATTTATATTTTGAGGTCGTACTCTTAAATATCTCTTTTGAGTTTGCTGCTCACAACGAACTCAAAATTACGATGCTTAAATTGAGTCGAACATCCAAATATGAGAGGTACATTTTTATTTTTAGCGAATTGTCTTTACACATGACGACGGATTGAACTAGTATAACTTGGACAATAATGATAGACTATGTCATTATTGGCCAAGGCCGGGTAGTTATTTATAAAAATTACTTTAAATATGAAATACTATTTCATGAGTCTCATGTCTACAAGACAACTCCTGTGATACTCTGTTACTGAATTATTTTAATTATTTAGAAATATTAATATTAGGAATGATATTATTAATCTGTTTCTCAGGTCATGAACAAAAATTATGTAAAACGTTTTAAAACAATAAACAATATTTAGTTGCTACCAGTAATTTAATAATTTATTTTTCCTCATTTTTTGTTACATGTTTAAGTATCAAATTATATTTATGTTTGTCTTTAGGGGCCCACTAAATGAGACGAAGGCAAAGAGTAATGAAGCACCCCATTCACTGGGGTGCGGAATTTGACAATTGAACCTCTCAACTTCCTCCTATCTCTCTATGGGCTTAGGGGGCTCTTGTTTTTTCTTTGGTTCAATGCTTTTTTGATAATAATTGTCAAAACATGGGTGTTTTTTTTATTTGCGTCATATAGGACAGAGAATAATCCTAGAAGCTACTTCTAGCTTTTACAGGCCTTCTCATACAAGGACATGCCCTACTACGACCGAAGTCACTGCTGACCACTGCCTTAGTTTGCCCTGCTGGAACAGTCGCTAGCTGCCTAACCACTATGCCAGTTAAGGCTAGTGGTTAGTTTACTTATGTATTTTGTTCTTATTCATTCCGAATAGGCACATCTTTATGATGGAGTGGTTAGGGGTAAAATTATTACCCGGTACATCGAATATGATTATACGATCTGTGTATCAAATTATTTCATGATATTATCACTAAAGTCAATACAGTGAGATGTCAACTTGGACCTCTCCTTCGGAGAAATGCTATCTTGATGACTGAGCATAAATTATTATTGTACAACATGGTCATTCGTCCGATAATAACTTATGCTTCCTCTATATGGGCGAACGGCCGTCACTTGGCCGAGTGGTTAGCGCGCTTGGCTACTGATCTAAGTGACCTGAGTTCGAGCCCCGGGTAAGGCATGGATGTTCCTGTTGTTTTTGTGCTGATGTCCTGCCATCCTCACAGACCTTCTACTGTGGCGTATAAACTGACAGGCTCCTGTCAGACCTCTGTGGCAAGCAGCTGCTTGAGGGGGTATTTATTTATTTATTATTTATATGGGCGAACACCACCTCCACGAATATACGCAAGATTCAGGTCTTGCAAAACAAAATATTGAGATATGCTGTCGATGTCCCTTGGTTTGTTACTAACAGACAACTTCATAAAGACTTTGGGCATCGACCACATATATACTCATATTAAATTAAAATATTATTATAAATATATATAATTATAAATATATAATATAAATATAAAAATTATAATTCATTGTGTTGTGTTAGCTCTAACTAAGGCAGTGGTCAGCAGTGACTTCGGTCGTAGTAGGGTCCTTGTATGAGAAGGCCTGTAAAAGCTAGGAGTAGCTTCTAGGATTCTTCTCTGTCCTATATGTCGCAAATAAAAAAAATGCATCTCAAAAAGGTTTTTTGGAGGCTGTTAAAAATAATCCTAATGAGATTATTTCTTCTTTGCTTAATTATGATCACAATGTTCTTAATAAATACAAGATGGCTTTCTCTAAGAAAAGCTACTTGTTTTAGGTCTCTTGTGTATGATATACGCTATTTTTAGCTTGTGTTTTATGTTAGCCTCTAGGGGCCCCCAAGGGTGGTTTACTTGTTATATATTTTTACTTATGCCAACTGGGCTTATTCTCAAGATGGCAAGTTCGAGTCCCAGCTGGGTCAGCGTTGAGATTTATCTCCGCAAAATTCCCCGCCCTGCCCATGGTCAGTAGGGGACACCGATGGGCTTGGAAAGGCCGCCGTCCGTCGGATGGGACGTTAAGCTGTGGACCCGTGTGCGGAAGAGACATACCCTGTGCACGTTAAAGAACACGCTGAATGGCCTTTACTGGAGGCTACCATCTGTCTCCCAACAGCTGTTCCAGTGGGTCCCCTCCCCCAACCTTCTCTGAGCTTTCGGGGTCCATGTGACCTGGCCATTTAGTCCATGGTGTGCAAAAAAGTGCCGCTCAGAGGTAAAACAACCCAACAACCCAACCCTCAGAGCTATTACAGATACTACAGAGAAAATGAAAACATTCTCATCTTAAGTCAATGGAAAATCAAATTTGAAGATTCGTAATTTCTACAATAAAGTTTTTTAATAGGAAAATGGGACTAGATGACCTTAAATCTCATTCAAATGGCTCTAAATCTGGATTTACAATAGTATTTGTTGGGTATCGAAAGAGCTATGGAAACTCGAATACTTAAGCAGGAAAGTCAGGCCTAAGAATTTTCTTCTAAAGTGACAATTATTGAAAGAACTATTTGCACAACATTTTAAAACATAGAATTATTTTATTAAATGGTTTCAAATTAATACTTATTTTTTAAAGCTTTAAATAACTTCTGAGGTGAATTCTTCTGATTAACATCTCTGTTATTCAACATTAAAACTTCTATAACTCTTTAAAGTACAACAGATATTGTTGGAAATCGAAATTTAGACAGTTTAATTCACATCTTATATTCATCTTTAGTCATATATCTTAAATAAGTAAATAAATACCCCCTCAAGCAGCTGCTTGCCACAGAGGTCTGACAGGAGCCTGTCAGTTTATATGCCAAAGTAGAAGATCTGAGAGGATGGCAGGACCTCAGCAGAAAAACAACACATACAACCATGCTTTATCCGGGGCTCGAACCCAGGTCCCTTAGATCAGTAGCCAAGCGCGCTAACCACTCGGCCATGGGACGGCTCATATACCTTCAGTCATATAAAAATTTATTTAACATGGCCGAGTGGTTAGCGCGCTTGGCTACTGATCTAAGGGACCTGGGTTCGAGCCCCGGATAAGGCATGGCTGTTTGTGTCGTTTTTCTGCTGAGGTCCTGCCATCCTCTCAGACCTTCTACTATGGCATATAAACTGACAGGCTCCTGTCAGACCTCTGTGGCAAGCAGCTGCTTGAGGGGGGTATTTATTATTTTTTAACAGTTACGGAGTCTCGAATTTCATTCTCCATTCACATAAGATGAGGTTGGTTCTATTTTTCGCCCCATTGTCTGTATGTAATAATTATATTTTATTATTTTGCATTTTAAAGTATTTACGACAGTTCTTTTTTAAAACAATAAAATGTTTTATTTAAGTACTATTTTAGAATTTATTTAGCGGACACTATACCTGTATTATTTTTGATTGAATTCCTATATTTAAGTTTTAAGTCTCACTTTAAATTGTCTCAAATAATATAATTTTGACAGTTTAAAACCAAGAATACTTTATTTGCATTATTAAAAATATTTCTTTTACTTTTCGTTTGAAATGGAAAAAAAAACATTTACCGTTTTCACAACGTTTTCCACATTTTGTCAAATTTTAGTATTTGTCTCAATAAGACAAACAGCAAAAAAAATAACACACTACTTAAATGACGGAAAATCTGAGAAACTATTGTAAATAATTTAGATTTATTTCACATCAGCACTAAATAAACATCCGCCATTTTTTCCATCACAAAACTACGCCTCGCAAATGACAAACAACAACGTAAAATTAATCCAGGAACTTAACAAGTTTAAAAATACATACCAATCATTAACTGGAAACACTTGAAATTTTGTAATAAATCTATGAATGTTAATGCTGTTATGGACGTTTAACAAATGCCAAGCAAATAGGATTAATAGTCACCGCTAATAACATAAAGCAATTCCTCTCAAATTGAGTTTATACCTACTTATAATGTTAACAATCTTCCGTTTTGCAGCAAATCATTCAAAAGTCAATCACATATTCAAAGTCTGTGATTTTTTTGCTTCAATTTAGGAGTTCATTTTGTTGAATCCTTGTCTGCCTTGTTGCGAACTGATTCCGATTTGGAGGCCAAGTCTTTCGTGATGTCAGATCCGCTGATGCCTCGGGCTTCCCTCACCTCTGGGGGTGAAAGAAGCTTCGGACGAGGGATGCGCAGGGGGCGAACATCAAGCCAAGATTCCATCGCTTTTTGATGAATTGGATTTCACGAAAAACTTCCTACACAGACTTAAATGCGATGGCTTTCTGTTGCTCTGATATAAAATCTGATTTGTTTCACGAAAATCATTTAATTTCAGATTTCGCTTCTGAATGAATTCGCCTATAATATTTTAAGCAGAGAAATCAATAATCAATATATCCGTAACAAATCTTCAGAACGTTGAAAACAAATCACAAATATAATCACAAAACGTAAGCTCACAGAAAACACACCACCACAAATAATGAGATATTTTAGAAGTGATCCGAACTTTTCGCTACCGCAATTTTACGTCAGAACACTGTATCCATAGCAACACTCCGTCACTCAAAAGTTTCCACAGGTTTAGCGAGCGCGGGTCCTCACTCTTCAAAAGTTGCGTTCTAACTGAGCCTAACCGGCTGTCTTGCTTGGATAACGCCACTCTGCACCCGTCCCCCTGTCCTTTCCCCCTCCAACGCACCTTACTTAGCCTCTCCTTCGTGTCAACTCTCCCCCCCTCCCTTTACGCACACAAAGCACTGTTCCCCCCCATTACCCAGTATGGGCGACCTACTTGCTTCGCGGAGCTGCGATGTTGGCAAGAAATGGAAAAGAAAGGCAAAAGCCTGGTCAAGTGCCGTGACTGGTTGGTTCCGCCTCGTCGCTCCTTCCAGTAGGTCCATAACGGAGGAGGAGGCGCAGCGTCTCACGCGGATCAACAAAGCAACGCAGAGTCCACTTGAGAGGAAAAAGTAATTGTTTGGTTAGAGCACTTTTTCCTTCAGCCGGGAATGAGCAGAGTGTAATTGTAGCAGTGTTAAGAAGCTGATGCTTAATGGTTGGCAAAATGGAGGAAGAGATTTGGAGAGGGGGGGTGGGAGGGCATTACATCGAGGGGAATGCTCTCTTTCAACACAGATTGCATCATTAGCAGAAGTGACGTAGCATAAGGGCAACTTCAGAGACTCGGAGATTGCGTAGAAGACTCTCATTATTAGATCATCGGTCAATAACAGATCTGTCAATTAATCAATCCCATATGCCAGTGGTTTTCAAACTTTTTCGATTCTGCGATCAACTAGAATTGTGATAAATTTATACAACCCCCCCTAGAATGGTAGATAAAATTATGCGACCTGTTTCCTCTTTCCTACAAAGTTAAATCTAATGATTTCGTTATATGAGGCATAAATTAATTTATTACGATAATACTAAAATTTTTTGAATATTTTAAAATTAATAATTACCAGTCAAATCTTAAAAAAAAGAATTTTATAAAAAACTGCTAAGTACGTAGTAATTAATTCTTCTGTTATTGCACTGTACAGGCCTAATATGATGTAACATGCTTTGCGCATGTTCAAGGTAGCAGGCTCCGTATAAAGCGAAAAAATACGCAAGATGATTTTCGTGTTAAGTTTCGACACACTCCTGACGAGGACCACTTGATCCCTCAGTTCTGTGCCCTTGGGGGTCCTTGTGACCTGGCCATTTACTCCAATGTGTGCGAAAGAAAAGAAAGTTCAAGTCAGAGAACACACAAGCAAGCTTGTCACATTTTACATCATTCGCTTAATTGCCTAACAAAAAGTGTACCAACATTTCAGGGTTGAGTTGTTTTACCTCTGAGCGGCACTTTTTTGCACACCATGGGCAAAATGGCCAGATCACATGGACCCCGAAGGCTCAGAGAAGGTTGGGGGAGGGGACCCACTGGAACAGCTGTTGGGAGACAGATGGTAGCCTCCCGTCAAAGCCATCCAGCGTGTTCTTTAACGTGCGCAGGGTATGGCTCTCCCACACACGGGGCCATGGCTTAACGTCCCACCCGACGGACGGCGGTCTTTCCAAGCCCATCGGTGTCCCCTACTGACCGTAGGTAGGGCGGGGAATTTTGCGGCGATAAATCTCAACGCTGACCCAGCAGGGACTGGAACCTGGGAACTACAGATTACGAGTCTGGCGCGCTACCGACTGAGCCACCCTCGCCCCAACGTTTGAGGAAATTATAATGTAAACAGTTACTGAAAGAGTATCATCAGTTAAGTATCTTGGTTTCTAAAATGCAAGTTATGTATGCTGGGAATTGAAATAGTTTCCAATGACTATGTTTAGAGTGGAAATTATTGTACCATTAAAATTCTGTTGAGTTGTTTACAATGCTATAAAAAAAGAGGAGAGGGTATTTCTACTAACCCTTCAGAATGCTAATAATGGAGGCAAAAAATGATTAACCCTTTGGATACCAAGCTGTCTGATTACTCCTGTCGCCAGGATACAGGGGGCGGGGGTGACTCACTCGGTAGCGTGCCAGACTCGTAATCTGTAGTTCCCAGGTTCGAGTCCCAGCTGGGTCAGCATTGAGATTTATCTCCGCAAAACTCCCCGCCCTGCCCACGGTCAATAGGGGACACCGATGGACTTGGAAAGGCCGCCGTCTGTCGGATGGGACGTTAAGCCGTGGCCCCGTGTGCGGGAGAGCCATACCCTGTGCACGTTAAAGAACATGCTGGATGGCCTTGACGGGAGGCTACCATCTGTCTCCCAACAGCTGTTCCAGTGGGTCCCCTCCCCCAACCTTCTCTGAGCCTTCAGGGTCCATGTGACCTGGCCATTTAGCCCATGGTGTGCGAAAAAGTGCCGCTCAGAGGTAAAACAACCCAACTATATTTTTTTCTTTGCTACTAATAACGGCTACCTTCCAGTGGCCGAGTGGTTAGCGTGCTTCGCTGCTAATCTAAGGGACCTGGGTTCGAGCCCCGGGTAAAGCATTGATGTATGTGTCGTTTTCCTGATGAGGTCATGCCATCCTCTCGGATTTTCTACTATGATATGTAAACTGACAGGCTCGTATTAGACCTCTGTGTCAAGCAGCTGCTTGAGGAGGTATTATTATTTTTTTTTCAAAAACTTTCATATGATATATTACTCATAAACTTTGACCCCATTTTTCTTCCCCCTGTCTTTGAAGTCCTGTTCAGAGTAACCCATTCGAGACATCAAAAACTTTAATTTCAAACCTCCGCGAAAATCAAACCTTCGAAGGAGAAAATAGTCGAGAGAGGAGAATTCGAAATTGGGTTGGGTTGTTTTACCTCTGAGCATCACTTTTTTGCACACCATGGACTAAATGGCCAGGTCACATGGACCCCGAAGGCTCAGAGAAGGTTGGGGGAGGGGATACACTGGAACAGCTGTTGGGAGACAGATGGTAGCCTCCCGTCAAGGCCATCCAGCGTGTTCTTTAACGTTGGGTTGTTTTACCTCTGAGCGGCACTTTTTTGCACACCATGGGCTAAATAGCCAGGCCACAAGGACCCCGAAGGCTCAGAGAAGGTTGGGGGAGGGGACCCACTGGAACAGCTGTTGGGAGACAGATGGTAGCCTCCCGTCAAGGCCATCCAGCGTGTTCTTTAACGTGCACAGGATATGACTCTCCCGCACACGGGGCCACGGCTTAACGTCCCATCCGACGGACGGCGGTCTTTCAGAACCCAGCGGTGTCACCTACTGACCGTAGGTAGGGCGGGGAAATTTTGCGGAGATAAATCTCAACGCTGACCCAGCTGGAACTCGAACCTGGGAACTACAGATTACGAGCCTGGCGCGCTACCGACTGAGCCACCCCCGCCCCTTTCTGCTGAGGATACGCCATCCTCACAGACCTACAATGGCGTATAAACTGACAGACTTCTGTCAGACCTCTATGACAAGCAGCTGCTTGAGGATATATATTATATATACTGCTCACAAAAATTAGAGGATATTTCAAAATGAATATGAAGCGAAGAAATATCTATATATATATAAAAACTCCTACATCTGTCTCTGAGATATTACATCATATCAGTCTCTGATATATCGAAACTCTAATATATCTCTCTGAGATATTGCAACACCACACCAGTCTCTGAGATATCAAAACACCTACATCTGTCTCTGAGATATCGCAATATCATATCAGTGTCTGAGATATCGTAATATAATAACAGTCTCTTAGATATCGAAACTCTTATATCTGTCTCTGAGATATCGCAACATCATATCAGTCTCTGAAATATCGAAACTCCTACATCTGTGTCTGAGATATCGCAACACCTACATCTGTCTCTGAGATATCGCAATATCATATCAGCCTCTGATATATCGAAACTCTAATATATCTCTCTGAGATATTGCAACACCACACCAGTCTCTGAGATATCGAAATTAATACATCTGTCTCTGAGATATCGCAATATCATTTCAGTCTCTTAGATATCGAAACTCATATAACTGTCTCCGAGATATCGCAACATCATATCAGTCTCTGAAATATCGAAACTCCTACATCTGTGTCTGAGATATCGCAACACCTACATCTGTCTCTGAAATATCGCAATATCATATCAGTCTCTGATATATCGAAACTCTAATATATCTCTCTGAGATATTGCAACACCACACCAGTCTCTGAGATATCGAAATTCCTACATCTGTCTCTGAGATATTGCAACATCATATCAGTCTCTGATATATCGAAACTCCTACATATCTCTCTGAGATATTGCAACACCTACAGCTGTCTTTGAGATATTGCAACACCACATCAGTATCTAAGATATCGAAACTCCTACATCTTTCTCTGAGATATTACAACATCATATCAGTCTCTGAGATATCGAAACACCTATATCTGTCTCTGAGATATGGCAATATCATATCAGTCTCTAAAATATCGAAACTCCTACATCTGTGTCTTAGATATCGCACAACTGATATGACGTTGCAATATCTCAGAGACAGATGTAGGTACATCTGTCTCTGAGATATTGCAACATCATATCAGTCTCTGATATATCGAAACTCTAATATATCTCTCTGAGATATTGCAACACCACATCAGTCTCTGAGATATCGAAACTCCGACATCTGTCTCTGAGATATCTCAACACCTACATCGTTCTCTGAGATAGTGCAACATCGTATCAGTCTCTCATATATCGAAACTCAAATATATCTCTCTGAGATATTGTAACAGCATATCAGTCTCTGAGATATCGAAACTCCTACATCTGTCTCTGAGATATACATCTGTCTCTGAGATACCAACATCTGTGTCTGAGATATCTCAACATCTACATCGTTCTCTGAGATATTGCAACACCATATCTGTCTCTGAGATATCGCAACATCTACATCTGTTCAAAGGTCTGGCAGGAGCCTGTCAGTTTATACGCTATAGAAGGTCTGTGAGGATGGCGAGACCTCAGCAGAAAAACAATAAATATCCATGCCTTACCCGGGTTCGAACACAGGTCCCTTGATCAGAGGCATAGATCAGTAGCCAAGCACGTTAACCACTTGGCAACGGGACAGCTTCTCAGAAGATGAGGTTAGAAATTGAAATAAAACATAGATAGATTTTTATTTTTTGGCAGATGCAGAATAGTTTTCTAGTTCCGTAAACCAGTCTTTACTCGAAATACCCAAAAACTGCTCGTTTTGGTTCATTCCAAAGTGCTTTGCTTCGAAAATGCCGTTCGGGTTGGGTTGTTTTACCTCTGAGCGGCACTATTTTGCACACCATGGGCTAAATGGCCAGGTCACATGGACCCCGAAGGCTCAGAGAAGGTTGGGGGAGGGGACCCACTGGAAGAGCTGTTGAGAGACACATGGTAGCCTCCCGTCAAGGCCATCCAGCGTGTTCTTTAACGTTGGGTTGTTTTACCTCTGCGCGGCACTTTTTTGCACGCCATGGGCTAAATGGCCAGGTGACATGGACCCCGAAGGTCAGAGAAGGTTGGGCGAGGGGACCCACTGGAACAGCTGTTGGGAGACAGATGGTAGCCTCCCGTCAAAGCCATCCAGCGTGTTCTTTAACGTGCACAAGGTATGGCTCTCCCGCACACGGGACCACGGCTTAACTTCCCATACGACGGACGGCGGCCTTTCCAAGCCCATCGGTGTCCCCTACTGACCGTGGGCAGGGCGGGGAAATTTTGCGGAGATAAATCTCAACGCTGACCCAGCTGGGACTCGAACCTGGGAACTACAGATTACGAGCCTGACGCGCTACCGACTGAGCCACCCCCGCCCCAGGTTTGAAAGGAATAATCAGACTGTGTGGACTGCGGCTCCTAATTAGTTCATTTTTCTACTTTAGTTATTGCGGGGGTGTTTTTGATAATTCGAATTGAGAGGTATAGAAATTTAATGTTTATTTTGTTTATTTTATCTAGTATAACCATATTTTTTGCGGGTATATTTGCTAATTGAGAAATAGTTTTAAAAAAAATTATAGCATTATCAACATTAAGCCAAATTGCAGTAATGATATTTTCTTGCAGGATTATTTATTATTTTTTACTTTTATTTATTAGTTCATGCTATTTTTAAGGCAATAATATTTATTTGTGTCGGGGTGATGATTCACAATAAGGTGAGACAGGACTTACGTTTTTATGGGGGCTCTTATTTTCTTTCTCCTGTTATAAGAGTAGGAGTGGGAATTTCAGGTCTGGTTTTGATAGGAATTCCTTTCATATCTGGATTTTATTCTAAAGATTTAATTTTAATTATCTTTACATGCGCCTGTCAGACCTCTGTGGCAAGCAGCGGCTTGAGGGGGTATTTATATATATATTTTTTTTAGAATCATCATCTCTAGACCATGCAATGAAAGAGTACAGTCGCTCAAAAAAGTATCCGAACATTATGGTTGATTACAGAATTCAGAAAAAATATCCGGAAACGATTTTTTTTAGAAATTAGTTATCTGGCAAGCTTCGTGTCACGTGACACGAAGCTTGCCAGATCACTAATTTCTATAAAAAAATCGTTGCCGGATATTTTTCCTGAATTCTGTAATCAACCATAGTGTTCGGATACTTTTTTGAGCGTCTGTACAAAAGGCTTATCTCCTGTGTTTCCCAAAGGGCATACTATTTGTCTCTGATTTGGCAAAGATCGCAGCAAGTGATAGAAATTGGAAAATAAATATAATAAATAAATCTGAAATTAATTCAAACAGCTCTGGAAAATACACTATTAGAAACTAAAAAGAGTAAGCGAAATTCAAATGCAAAATCTAGACTATAATTAGACTTTAATGTTGAGTTTTCGGAAGGAACAATTTCTGTGGACTCATACATCACTTCTCCACGAGTGATGTGTCTTGAAATAGTTCCGAAAGCAAAGTGAAGAGTCAGTAGCATATTGAAATATTTTCCTAAATTAATAACTCCATGTCGAAACAAAGTACGATAATAAATATTAATTTAATACATAAATAATAATAAAACATTTATTCATTATTTTTTATCTCTTATACCTTTAATTTTTCCTCTGTTACTGGGGGTGGCTCAGTTAGTAGCGCCAGGCTTGTAATCTGTAGTTCCCAGGTTCGAGTCCCAGCTGGGTCAGCGTTGAGATTTATCTCCGCAAAATTCCCAGCCCTGTCCACGGTCAGTAGGGGACACCGATGGGCTTGCAAAGGCCACCATCTGTCGGATGGGACGTTAAGCCGTGGCCACGTGTATGGGAGAGCCATACCCTGTGCACGTTAAAGAACACATTGGATGGCCTTGACGGGATGCTACCATCTGTATCCCAACAGCTGTTCCAGTGGGTTCCCTCCCCCAACCTTCTCTGAGCTTTCGGGGTCCTTGTGACCTCGCCATTTAGCCCATTGTGTGCAAAAAAATGCCGCTCAGAGGTAAAGCAACCCAACGTTAAAGAACACGCTGGATGGCCTTGACGGGAGGCTACCATCTGTCTCCCAACAGCTGTTCCAGTGGGTCCCCTCCCCCAACCTTCTCTGAGCCTTCGGGGTCCTTGTGACCTGGTCATTTAGCCAATTTTGTGCAAAAAAAGTGCCGCTCAGACGTAAAACAAGCCAACGTTAAAGAAAACGATGTATGGCCTTGACGGGAGGCTACCATCTGTCTTCCAACAGCTGTTCCAGTGGGTAACCTCTCCCAACCTTCTCTGAGCCTTCGGGGTCCTTCTGACCTGGCCATTTAACCCATTGTGTGCAAAAAAGTGCCGCTCAGAGGTAAAACAACCCAACGTTAAAGAACACGCTGGATGGCCTTGATGGGAGGCTACCATCTGTGTCACAACAGCTGTTCCAATGGGTCCCCTCCCCCAACCTTCTCTGAGCGTTCAGGGTCCTTGTGACCTGGCCATTTAACCCATTGTGTGCTAAAAAGTGCCGCTCAGAGGTAAAACAACCCAACGTTAAAGAACACGCTGGATGGCCTTGATGGGAGGCTACCATCTGTCTCCCAACAGCTGTTCCAGTGGGTCCCCTCCCCCAACCTTCTCTGAGCGTTCAGGGTCCTTGTGACCTGGCCATTTAACCCATTGTGTGCTAAAAAGTGCCGCTCAGAGGTAAAACAACCCAACGTTAAAGAACACGCTGGATGGCCTTGATGGGAGGCTACCATCTGTGTCACAACAGCTGTTCCAATGGGTCCCCTCCCCCAACCTTCTCTGAGCGTTCAGGGTCCTTGTGACCTGGCCATTTAACCCATTGTGTGCTAAAAAGTGCCGCTCAGAGGTAAAACAACCCAACGTTAAAGAACACGCTGGATGGCCTTGATGGGAGGCTACCATCTGTGTCACAACAGCTGTTCCAATGGGTCCCCTCCCCCAACCTTCTCTGAGCGTTCAGGGTCCTTGTGACCTGGCCATTTAACCCATTGTGTGCTAAAAAGTGCCGCTCAGAGGTAAAACAACCCAACGTTAAAGAACACGCTGGATGGCCTTGATGGGAGGCTACCATCTGTCCCCCAACAGCTGTTCCAGTGGGTCCCCTCCCCCAACCTTCTCTGAGCCTTCGGGGTCCATGTGACCTGGCCATTTAGCCCATGGTGTGCAAAAAAGTGCCGCTCAGAGGTAAAACAACCCAACGTTAAAGAACACGCTGGATGGCCTTGACAGGAGACTACCATCTGTCTCCCAACAGCTGTTCCAGTGGGTCCCCTCCACCAACCTTCTCTGAGCCTTCGGGGTCCTTGTGACCTGGCCATTTAGCTCATTGTGTGCAAAAAAGTGCCGCTCAGAGGTAACACAACCCAACCCAACCCATTCTCTTCTCGATATTAATCTCTAATTCGTTCATAAACGATTTCCTGGTGCATTTCTAGTTGCTTAGGGTAATGTGAAAAATAATGATAATTAGGATTCTTTTTTTTTTCAAGGCATTTTTTTCTATTATTATGGATTTCGAAACGAATGCATCAAATTTTTACTCTTCATGAATAAGAATATTTAAATTATTTTTCAAATTTATCATAAATGACTTTCAAGGCCATACAGGCCCGAAGGCTCATAGAAGGTTGGGAGAGGGGACCCACTGGAACAGCTGTTGGAAGACAGATGGTAGCCTCCCGTCAAGGCCATACATCGTTTTCTTTAACGTTGGGTTGTTTGACGTCTGAGGGCACTTTTTTTGCACAAAATGGGCTAAATGGCCAGGTCACAAGGACCCCGAAGGCTCAGAGAAGGTTCTTAGTGTTCGTAAGAATATAGCATTTTCAAATAAATTATAAAAAAGAAATGATTTAAATCATATTATCTGTTGAAATTGTTATTCATAAATATACCGGTAGCTGACTAAATTGCCAAAATCTTTGGATATATTTTTCAGATTAACCTAGCACAGTTTCAGAATCTGACATAACAGAATGACTAAAAATAATTTATGAATCTGAATTTCTGATAAACCTGATTTTCATTTTAAAAGTCAGAACAAATCATTAATCACTTATTTGATTCCATCAAATGATAATTTAAATATGAAAATAATTCTAAAATAAGCACTGAGATCAACCTTAGCAAGCAAGCAAAGGTTTTAAAACAGAAAACTATTGAAAACACCAGAGCAGTTTTGAAGACATACAAGTGACAATGCTATTCTCGGAGCTTTCTTTATATCGAAAAGGATGGGGAGGGGAGACGGAAAGAATTCTCCCTGAAGGTCGGAACACAAGGAGTGGCGTTGCAGATTATTCAATTAGCTGCTGCCTCTGATCGTGGGGAAGGATTTGAGTTGGGTTGTTTTACCTCTGAGCGGCACTTTTTTGCACACCATGGGCTAAATGGCCAGGTCACATGGACCCCGTAGGCTCAGAGAAGGTTGGGGGAGGGAACCCACTGGAACAGCTGTTGGGAGACAGATGGTAGCCTCCCGTCAAGGCCATCCAGCGTGTTCTTTAACGTGCACAGGGTATGGCACTCCCGCACACGGGGCCACGGCTTAACGTCCCATCCGACGGACGGCGGCCTTTCCAAGCCTATCGGTGTCCCCTACTGACCGTGGGTAGGGCAGGGAATTTTGCGGAGATAAATCTCAACGCTGCCCCAGCTGGGACTCGAACCTGGGAACTGGAGATTACGAGCCTGGCGTGCTACCGACTGAGCCACCCCCACCCCCACCCCCGTGGGGAAGGAAACAAGCAGGAGAGTGTTGAGGCGGCACTAGGGCGGACTGGCGTTCTGCATGACAGCCGGCAACGGCCGGAACGGTTTCCGAAGTGTTAAACTTATTTTTCAAGAATTTTTAAGAAAAATTTTTAAGACCTCTAAAGACTTGGGTTATCATCGTCGTCGTCATCCCCATGCAGCTATGGAGGTCCTACCAGATTGCAATTTTCCTCTGCAAGCATATCTGTCATGAGCTATATCTGCTGCATCAGGTCACTGTACACCAATTCTAACAAGGTCCTGTTTGACATTGTCTGCCCACCGCATCCTAGGTCTGCCCACCGCATCCTAGGTCTGCCCTTCTTTCTGAGGCATTTAGACATAATCTTCATAACCCTATTCTCTAATGTATAATTATTCATACGGGCAACATGGCCAAACCAACGGAGTCTCTCTCTGCACAATATACTGCTTAAAGGAGGTTGCAAACTCCTTTGCCTAACCTCTTCATTAGTTACAAAGTTAAACCACCTAATGCCCAAGATACTGCGTAAGCATCTAGAATCAAAAGCATCAAGTTTCCTGTTATCTTGTGTACAAAGGATTTCGGTTTCACTACTGTAGTGCATTCTAGAAAGGACCAAACTGTTAGTCTAATTTACATTTAAAAAACATTCAGAAGGAAAGAAACTTTGAACTTATTTGCACAAAACTGAACACTTTAAAGTTAATAATGGGTATGTTATAACGAATATATTAGCACACAGTCAACGTTATATGTACGAATATAATACTTAAAAAGTGAAAATTAATCATAACAAAAAGATCAAATGTGAACCAAAAAACAACCACAAACATATCGTTGTTAGCGAATATTCAATATTCCATTTCAAAGAAAAACAAGTTTTCTTCCCCCAGATTTTTCACCTTCTAAGGCAAAAATTCTAACTAATTAATATGCGAAAAAAGGAAAGAGTAATTTTCCATTGGTACCTATTAAACTTAAAAAAAAATTATTTATGTTTTAAAGCAAAAACAGTTGCATTTCCCTCTCAGGAGTAAGAAGGCAAATCTCTACTGTCAGTTCGAAATCTTTTATTATTAAATTGGAAAGCCAAAATTTCATATTTCTAGCATTCATAGATCGTTTGCAATTACCGTTCAAAATTTTGAAATTTTTCAACTATTTCCTCCATTGAGGCAAGGTCACATTGATAGAAGAGGAAAGATCAACTTGAGAGAAGAGGAAAAGTCACCTTGATAGAAGAGGCAAAGTCACCTTGATAGAAGAGGCAAAGTCGCCTTGATAGAAGAGGCAGGGTCACTTTGATAGAAGAGGAAAGGTCACCTTAATAGAAGAAGAAAGGTTACCTTAATAGAAGAGGCAAAGTCACCTTGATAGAAGACGCAAGGTCACCTTGATAGAAGAGGAAAGGTTACCTTAATAGAAGAAGCAAGGTCACCTTGATAGAAGAGGAAAGGTTACCTTAATAGAAGAGGCAAGGTTACCTTGATAGAAGAGGAAAGGTTACCTTAATAGAAGAAGAAAGGTCACCTTGATAGAAGAGGAAAGGTTACCTTAATAGAAGAGGCGAGGTCACATTGATAGAAGAGGAAAGGTCAACTTGAGAGAAGAGGAAAAGTCACCTTGATATATAAGTGAAAAGGTCACCTTGATAGAAGAGGCAAAGTCACCTTGATAGAAGAGGCAAAGTCGCCTTGATAGAAGAGGCAGGGTCACCTTGATAGAAGAGGCAAAGTCACCTTGATAGAAGAGGCAAAGTCGCCTTGATAGAAGGGGCAGGGTCACCTTGATAGAAGGGGAAAGGTCACCTTAATAGAAGAAGAAAGGTCACCTTGATAGAAGAGGAAAGGTTACCTTAATAGAAGAGGCAAGGTTACCTTGATAGAAGACGCAAGGTCACCTTAATAGAAGAAGAAAGGTCACCTTGATAGAAGAGGAAAGGTTACCTTAATAGAAGAGGCAAGGTTACCTTGATAGAAGAGGAAAGGTTACCTTAATAGAAGAAGCAAGGTCACCTTGATAGAGGAGGAAAGGTTAGTTTGATAGAAGAGGAAAGGTCACCTTAATAGAAGAGAAAAGGTCACCTTAATAGAAGAGGCAAGGCTACTTTTATACACCAGGCTTGGACAGCCGTTGAACAAAAGGAGAGAAATTAATACAGATATTAATTTAAGCAACTTATATTGTCTAAATTTGAATTCTTTAGTTTTTGCTGTTTAAAATAATTTACTCATTATGACAATATAAAAATACTCGTGACTATTTTAAAATTTATTACCAGAATTTCAAAAATCAATAACTGCCAGTAGAGTTTTAAAATATATTTTTCTTTACCTAATTTTATATATCTTAAAAATAGTTATTTCCTTAGGGCTCTGTTAAACCCTGGCATACTGGGTTGGGTTGTTTTACCGCTGAGCGGCACTTTTTTTGCACACCATGGACTAAATGGCCAGGTCACATGGACCCCGAAGGCTCATTCACTGGAACAGCTGTTGGCCTCCCGGCACGGCCATCCAGCGTGTTCTTTAACGTGCACAGGGTATGTCTATCCCGCACACGGCTTAACGTCCCATCCGACGGACGGCGGCCTTTCCAAGCCCATCGGTGTCCCCTACTGACCGTGGGCAGGGAATTTTGCGGAGATAAATCTCAACGCTGATTCAGCTGGGACTCGAACCTGGGAACTACAGATTACGAGCCTGGCGCGCTACCGACTGAGCCACCCCCTGGCATACTGAAAGAGATGTATCCTAACATTATATTAATGCCCACGCTTGGCTACTGATCTAAGGGACCTGGGTTCGAGCTCCGGGTAAGGCATGGATGTATGTGTCGTTTTTCTGCTAAGGTCCTGCCATCCTCTCAGATCTTCTACTATGGTGTATAAACTGACAGGCTCCTGTCAGACCTCTGTGGCAAGCAGCTGCTTGAGGGGTATTTATTTTTATTTATCTAAACCCAAATTAATTTTAAATTAATCTAAAAACAACAACAACAACTAAAACCTTAATATACAGGGGCAGACTGACACTTATTTTTCAGTGACGCAGCTCTAGCAGGGGGGGTTGGGGGGGTCCGGGCAGCAATAAAAAATTCTGCTTTTTTTCCAAGATTTTAATACTTATTCTGTTCATATTTCGCACGTGATACTTAAAATAAGCTTTCCCCAATTCTGTGGAGTTTGTCTAAAATATCAATTGTTATAATTATAAAAATCCTGGTTCAATGAGACCCCACGGGCCCACTACACTGAGGGCCCCGGATGCTATAGCACTATGCACCCTTGCCAGTCTAAGCTTGTTATTATGAATAGACGAACAAATGGAAGGACAGCCGATAAAACGCATCATTTAGAATTATATTATGGTAACAATTCAAGATAAAAAAAATGCGGCTTTTGCCTAATGAAATAGCCCTCCCCCCTAAAAAAATTAAACATAATAATTTGAACTAAAAAAAAAGCACATAGGATGTTAAAAATTCCATTTGTTTCATGAAAAATAATGGAAGCCCTTCCCTAACAATGAAAGTGTTGACATGATTTAGTCTCATTTGACGTACTTTGAGGCTGGTGAAAGATTTCTTGGAAAAAAAAAACTAAATACCACCTCTAGTGTAATGTGGAACATTACCTGCGATTTTCTCTACTGTTGGAATTTGAGTCCAGCTTTCGAGCTTTAGAAAATATGTAACATTGAAACCTTCGAGGGGGGGAGTTGTGTTATAGTCCCAAACCCTCCACCCCCTTGTGTTGTGCCAATTAATGACAGCTCCCTAATAATATTTTGTGGGGGTCTGCATTGGTAGGTTGCCACAAAATATTCTCTCTTTAATGGAGAGGTTCCTAAAAGCGTCAACAGATGGCGCCACACAGATGGCATCACTCGAGAAAACGTCATCTTCGTGATGTGCGTGGTTCTTCAGGCGTGACTTCGTTCACTGTTCACGAAAATAACAAGCAAAAAATTCTCATTCATATTATGAGTCATTATTCATCCTTGTAATGGATGGATGTTTAGGTTAAGTGAGTCGAGGATATAACAAGAGAAGGTCGCCAGTTTTTAGAACCACTTTTAGGTATCTGATTAAGGAGTTTTCTTTCTTTAAAAAAGAATTGGTAAGTTATTCAACTCGGATTGAATAGAAGTCATGCCTGATGGAACGATAAATGGATGGCTGCTATCTCGTCTGCCGGAAGTCAGAGGTGAAGAACTTAAAAATATCTGGAGGTCAAATTAGATCTTTCTACAAAATAATATTCTCTCCCTTAGAGCACAGAACTGATGGGAAACTAAAGAAATATTTTGAGAGAGATGTTTTATATAATAGAAATTTTAGTTTTGATTTTGTTGCAAGTTTAAAAAAAAGTCATTAAAATGGATTCTCTTTGTATTACAAACTCGCTTACGCATAAAGCTACCGGAAGCGTTGTCGCTCAGTCAGAATCGTAATCTGCAGTTCCCGGGTACTAGTCCCAGTTGGGTGAGCGTTGAGATTTACCTCCGCAATATTCGCCGCCCTGCCCACGGTCAGTGGGGCGGGGTGCTCAGTCAGTAGCGCGTCAGGCTCGTAATCTGTAGTTCTCAGGTTCGAGTCCCAGCTGGGTCAGCGTTGAGATTTATCTCCGTAAAATTCCCCGCCCTGCCCACGGTCAGTAGGGGACACCGATGGGCTTGGAAAGGACGCCGTCCGTCGGATGGGACGTTAAGCAGCGGTCCCGTGTGTGGATCCTGTACACGTTAAAGAACACGCTGGATGACCTAAAAGGGAGGCTACCATTTGTCTCCCAACAGCTGCTCCAGTGGGTCCATCCCGCAACCTTCTCTGAGCCTTCAGGGTCCTTGTGACCTGACCATTTAGCCCATGGTGTGCAGAAAAGTGCCGTCATAGGTAAAACAACCCAACGTTAGAAAACACGCTGGATGGCCTTGACGGGAGGCTACTAGCTGTCTCTCAACACCTGTCCAGTTGGTCCCTTCCCACAACCTTCTCTGAGCCCTCGGGTTCCATGTGACCTAGCCATTTAGCCCAGGGTGTGCAAAAAAAATGCCGCTCAGAGGTAAAACAACACAACATTAAAGAATACGCTGGATGGCCTTGACAGGAGGCTACCATCTGTCTCCCAACAGCTGTTCCAGTGGGTCCCTCCCCCAACCTTCTCTGAGCCTTCGGGTTCAATATGAACTGGCCATTTAGCCCATGGTGTGCAAAACAGTGCCGCTAAGAGGTGAAACAACCCAACGTTGAAAAACACGCTGGATGACCTAGACGGGAAGCTACCATCTGTCTTCCAACAGCTGGAACAGCTGTTGGAAGTTAAAACATCTCTCTCAAAATATTTCTTTAGTTTCGCATCAGTTCTACCCACTGGAACAGCTGTTTTACCTCTGAGCGGCACTTTTTTTGCACACCCTGGGCTAAATGGCTAGGTCACATGGAACCCGAGGGCTCAGAGAAGGTTGGGGGAAGGGACCAACTTGAACAGCTTTTGGGAGACAGATGGTAGCCTCCCGTCAAGGTCATCCAGCGTGTTCTTTAACGTTGGGTTGTTTTACATCTGAGCAGCACTTTTTTGCACACCATGGGCTAAATGGCCAGGTCACAAGGCCCGCGAAGGCTTAGAGAAGGTTGGGGGAGGGGACCCACTGGAACAGCTGTTGGGAGACAGATGGTAACCTCCCGTCAAGGCCATCCAGCGTGTTCTTTAACGTGCACATGGTATGGCTCTCCCGCACACGGTGCCACGGCTTAACGTCCCATCCGACGGACGGCGGCCTTTCCAAGCCCATCGGTGTCCCCTACTGACCGTGGGAAGGGCGGGGGAATTTTGCGGAGATAAATCTCAACGCTGACCCAGCTGGGACTCGAACCTGGGAAGTACAGATTACGAGCCTGGCGCGCTACCGACTGAGTTGGGTTTGGTTGTTTTACCTCTGAGGGGCACTTTTTTTGCACACCATAGGCTAAATGGCCAGGTCACATGGACCCCGAAGGCTCAGAGAAGGTTGGGAGAGGGGACCCACTGAAACAGCTGTTAGGAGACAGATGGTAGCCTCCCGTCAAGGCCATCGAGCGTGTTCTTTAACGGGCACAGGGTATGGCTCTCCCGCACACGGGGCCACGACTTAACGCCCCATCCGACGGACGGCGGCCTTTCCAAGCCCATCGGTGTCCCCTACTGACCGCGGGCAGGGCGGGGAATTTTGCGGAGATAAATCTCAACGCTGACCCAGCTGGGACTCGAACCTGGGAAGTACAGATTATGAGCCTGGCGCGCTACCGACTGAGCCACCCCCGCCCCCGTCAAACAGGACCTTGTTAGAATTGGTCTACAGTGATCTAATGCAGTAGATGTAGTTCAGGACAGACATCTCTGGAGGTTATTTTGTTGTTTAACCCCTGAGTAGCACTTTTTCCCACACAATGGGCTAAATGACCAATTCACAAGGACCCCAAGGGATTAGGGAAGGTTGTGGGAAGGGGACCCACTGGAAAAGCTGTAAGGACACAGATGGTAGACTCCCGTCAAGGCCATCCAGCGTGTCCTTTAACATTCACGGTATGGCTTTATTCACACACATGACCACGGCTCAACATCCCATCCGATGGACGGCGGCCTTTCCAAGCTCATCGTCCTCCCCTACGACAGTGGACAGAGCGTGAATTTTTCCTGAGATGAATCTTAACGCTGACCCAGCTGGGACTCGAATCTGGCGTGCTACCGACTGAGACCCACTCGCTCCACATGTTGCATAATTAAATTGCACAGGCTAGTTAGCCTTATAGTAAGCCTATGGGCTAACCGAGTATATATTTTTTGTTCGCTATATAGCATTTGACTTTCCACACACACCATTCTAGATCATTGCATATCCTGAAAATCATTTATAATTGATTGATTAGAAAGCTTTTCTTTGTAATATATATATTTTTATCTTACTGAAGGTAGCTTCAATAAGGGAGGAAAAATATCAAGTAATGAACAGATAATTTCCCAATGAATTTTTCAATTCAGAATTAAACATTATTAATCTTCTCATTCGAATGTACATAATAACCATATAAGGATGCAATTTAGAATTGATCTTAGGAAGAAAGAAATTACACAAAGAAACTGCTTTAAATAAAATATTGTCAAGAAGTTATCATTATAATAACCCAAAAGAAAGGTTTTAAAGAAGAGGAGACTTTAGGAGAAAAGTAAGAATAATCGGGAATCCTTATACAGGGCTTGAACCCAGGTCGCTCTGATCTGCAGCCAAGGGCGCTAATCACGAGACGACAGCGAAAAAACTAAATCTTACAAAATATATTAATGTCTGTTGTGACGTAAATCTGCTTTTTTATAGCATCTTTTCTACGAAAACTGAAACACCATCCGGCGTGTACTTTAACGTTGAGTTGTTTTATCTCTAGGTTACAGTTTTTGGAACACAATAAGCTAAATGGCCAGGTCACAAGGACCCCGAGTGATTAGGGAAGGTTGTGGGAAGGAGACCAGTGGAACCTCTGTTAGGAGACAGGTGGTAGCCTCCTGTCAAGGCTATCCAGCATGTTGTTTAACGTACACGGTATTTATCCACATGAAGAACCACGGCTTAACGTACCGTACGATGGACGGTGGCCTTTAAAAGCACATCGGTGTTGCCTACCACCGTGGGCAGGGAGGGGAGTTTCGCGCAGATAAATCTTAACGTTGACCCAGCTGAGACTCGAACCTGGAAACAGCAGATTACGAACCTGGCGTGCTATCGACTGAGCCCCATTCGCTCTACATGTTTGCATAATTAAATTGCCCAGTCTAGTTAGCCTTTAGTAGCCCATGGGCTAATCGAGTAGATATTTTTTGTTAGTTATAGAGCATTTGAGTTTCCATTGACTTGGAAACCATTCTAGACGGTATACACACAAAGCGTAACTAAATAGAAGGCTCTAATTTGTAATATGATTTTTTATCTTTCTGCAGGTAGTTTTAATATGGGAGTGGAAAAAATCACATAATGAAAAGACAATTTCTAAATGAATTTATGAATTCAGAATTAAATATTATTAATCTCTCATTCGAATGTACATAATAACCATATAAGGATGCAATTTAGAATTGATCTTAGGAAGAAAGAAATTACACAAAGAAACTGCTTTAAATAAAATATTGTCAAGAAGTTATCATTATAATAACCCAAATGAAAGGTTTTAAAGAAGAGGAGACTTTAGGAGAAAAATAAGAAGAATCAGGAATCCTTATACAGGGCTTGAACCCAGGTCGCTCTGATCTGCAGCCAAGGGCGCTAATCACGAGACGACAGCGAAAAAAACTGACTCTGATAATATATATTAACATCTGGTGTCATGTTGATCTAATTTTTCTATAGCATCATTTCTACGAGAACTAAAAAAACATCCACTGTGTTTCTTAACGTTGGGTTGTTTCACTTCTGAGTGGCACTTTTTGGCACACAATGGGCTAAATGGCCGTGTCACAAGGTCTCAGAGGGATTAGGGAAGGTTGTGGGAAGGGGACCCACTGGAACATCTGTTAGGAGACACATGGTAGCCTCCCGCCAAAGCCATCCAGCGTGTTCTTTAATTTGGGTTGTTTTACCCCTGAGTAGCACTTTTTGGTACACAGTGGATTAAATGGACACCTGTCCATTTAATGGACAACGAGGACCCGAGGGATTAGGAAAAGTTGTAGGAAAGAAACCCACTTGAACAGCTGTTAGGAGACAAATGGTAGCATCCTGTCACGGCCATCAAGTGTGTTTGTTAATGCTGGGTTGTTTTAGTCCTGAGTAGCACTCTTTGACACACAATGGGCAAAATTGCCAGGTCACAAGGATCACGAAAGTTCAGAGAATGCTGTGGGGTAAAGGATCCACTGGGCATCTGTTAGGAGATAGAGGGTAGCCTCTCCTCAAGGCCATCCAGCGTGCTCTTCAATGTTGGGTTGTTTTACCTCGGAGTAGCACTTTTTGGCACACAATGGACTAAATGGACAGGTCACAAGGACCCCGAGGGATTAGGAAAAGTTGTGGGAAGGGAACCCACTTGAACAGCTGTTAGGAGACAGATGGTAGCCTCCAGTCAAGGCCATCAAGAGTGTTTGTTAATGTTGGGTTGTTTTAGTCCTGAGTAGCACTTTTTGGCACACAATGGGCTAAATGGCTAGGTCAGAAGGACCCCGAGGGATTAGGGAATGTTGTGGGAATTGGAGCCACTGGAACAGCTGTTAGGAGACAGATGGTAGACTCCCGTCAAGGTCAGCCAGCGTGTTCTTTAACGTACACAGTATGGCTTTATCCAGACACAGGACCACGGCTCTAATCCGATGGACGGCGGTCTTTCCAAACCCATCGGTGTCCTCTACGACCGTGGAGAGGGCGTGGAATTTTGCGGAGATAAATCTCAATGCTGACTCAGCTGGGAGTAGAAACTGGGAACCTTGCGGGCTACCGACTGAGCCCCACTCGCTCCACATGTTTGTATAATTAAATTTCACACTCTAATCAGCCTTTAGTATCCCTTGGGCTCTTCGAGTAGATTTGTTTGTTAGCTATAGAGCATTTGAGTTTCCACACTTGTAGAAACCATTCTAGATGGGTTTGTAGAAAAAATGGAATAACAGATGATAAGGAAGCTATTATTTGTAATATATTTTTTTATCTTTCTGCAGGTAGCTTCGACATGGGTGGGAGAAAAAAAATCAAGTGATGAAAAGATATTTTCTCAATAAATTTATGAATTCAGAATTAAATATTATTAATCTTCTCATTCGAATGTACATAATAACCATATATGGATGCAATTTAGAATTGATTTTAGGAAGAAAGTAATTACACAAAGCAGCTGCTTTAAATAAAATATTGTCAAGAAATTATCATTATAATAACCCAAAAGAAAGATTTTAAAGAAGAGACTTTAGGAGAAAAATAGAAGAATCGGGAATCCTTATACAGGGTTTGAACTTATGTCGTTTTGATCTGCAGCCAAGGGCGCTAATCATGAGATGACAGCGAAAAATCTAAATCTGATAAAATATATTAACGTTTTGTGTGTTATAGTTCTACTCCTTTTATAGCATCTTTTCTACAAGAACTAATAAACTATCCAAAGTATTCTTTAACGTTGGGTTGTTTTACCTCTGGGAGGCACTTTTTGGCAAAAAATATCCATGTCACAAGGACCCCGATGGATTAAGAGTTTTATTTGGGTTGTTTTACCTCTGAGCGGCACTTTTTTGCACACCATGGGCTAAATGGCCAGGTCACATGGACCCCGAAGGCTCAGAGAAGGTTGGGGCAGGGGACCCACTGGAACAGCTGTTGGGAGACAGATGGTACCCTCCCGTCAAGGCCATTCAGCGTGTTCTTTAACGTGCACAGGGTATGGCTCTCCCGCACACGGAGCCACGGCTTAACGTCCCATCCGACGGACGGCGGTCTTTCCAAGCCCATCGGTGTCCCCTACTGACCGTGGGCAGGGCGGGGAATTTTGCGGAGATAAATCTCAACGCTGACCCAGCTGGGATTCGAACCTGGGAACTACAGATTACGAGCCTGGCGCGCTACCGACTGAGCCACCCCCGCCCCGATGGATTAAGAAAGGCTGTGGTAAAGGGACCCACTGGAACAGCTGTTAGGAGACAGATGGTAGCCTCCCGTTAGGGCGATCCAGCGTGTTCTTTAACGTTGGGTTGTTTTCTTCTGAGTGGCACTTTTTGGCACACAATAGACTAAATGGCCAGGTCACGAGGATCCCGAAGTTTCAGAGAGGGTTGGGGGTGAGGAATCCAATGATCATTTGTTAGGAGATAGATATTAGCCACCGTCAAGGCCTGGCCCCGCGTGCGGGAGAGCCATACCCTCTGCACGTTAGAGAACACGCTGGATGCCCTTGACGGGAGGCTACTATCTGTCTCCCAACAGCTGTTCCAGTGGGTCCCCTCCCCCAATCTTCTCTGAGCCTTCGGGGTCCATGTGACCTGGCCATTTAGCCCATCGTATGCAAAAAAGTGCCTCTCAGAGGTAAAACAACCCAACGTTAAAGAACATGTTGGATGGCCTTGACGGGAGGCTACCATCTGTCTCCCAACAGCTGTTCCAGTTGGTCCCCTCCCCCAATTTTCTCTGAGTCTTCGGGGTCCATGTGACCTGGCCATTTAGCCCATGGTGTGCAAAAAAGTGCCGCTCAGAGGCAAAACAATACAACCCGTCAAAGCCATCCAGCATGTTCTTTAACGTTGGTTTGTTTTACCTCTAGGAGACACTTTTTTGCACACAATGGGCTAAATGGCCAGGTCTCAAGGACCCGGAAGGCTCAGAGAAATTTGGGGGGTAAGGGATCCACTGGACATCTGTTAGGAGACAGATGGTAATCTCCTGTGAAGGCTATCTAGCGTGTTCTTTAACGTGGGTTGTTTTACCTTTGCGCGACACTTTATTTTTTCTCAGCCCATCGGTGTCCCCTATTGACCTTGGGTAGGACGGGGAGTTTGGTGGAGATGTCTCAATGCTGGCCCAGCTGGGATTCCAACCTAGGAGCTGTAGATTACGAGCCTAGCCTGCTACCGACTGAGCCACCCGCCCCATGCTATCAGGAGATCGTAGGTTCGGAGGGCGGGGGTGGCTCAGTCGGTAGCGCGCCAGGCTCGTAATCTGTAGTTCCCAGGTTCGCGTTCCAGCTGGGTCAGCGTTGAGATTTATCTCCGCAAAATTCCCCGCCTTGCCCACGGTCAGTAGGGGACACCGATGGGCTTGGAAAGGCCGCCGTCCGTCGGATGGGACGTTAAGCCGTGGCTTCGTGTGCGGGAGAGCCATACCCAGTGCACGTTAAAGAACACGCTGGATGGCCTTGACGGGAGGCTACCATCTGTCTCCCAACAGCTGTTCCAGTGGGTCCGCTCCCCCAACCTTCTCTGAGCCTTCGGGGTCCGTGTGACCTGGCCATTTAGCCCATGGTGTGCAAAAAAGTGCCGCTCAGAGGTAAAACAATCCAACCCACACTTGAAAGTCGTAAGTTCTAATTACAAACCAACTGTAAGCAACCGCGCCTTGCTCAGAAGACGAAGAATGAAAAAGCCAACAGACTTGATGAGAGAACCGTTACCCCGATGACCTCATCCCCTTAGAGACAAAAAAGCTTCAGATGCGGAAACAACAAAATAGTTAAAACATTAGCAAGCTGCTTAACGATC